>CM024698.1:24930489-25530489 GCA_014182845.1 Corymbia calophylla | reverse complement strand
TTTAAAGCAAGGAACAATGTCAAAACTACCAACTCAAGATCGCTTGCAAACCTTCAGGACTCTTTTATACAAAAAGAGGGTTCACATGACAGAACCAGTGATCATCCTCAGGTCAGCTCCATGAGCCTCGACATACCGAAACGCAAGCAATTCCATCACCTTCGAAGAAAAGGAAACTGAGAATCTGCCGTGTTTTTTTTTTTTTGTCTATGGAGGAGGGGTCAAGGGGTATACAGGGAAGGGCCGCACTTGCACTTCCAACCCTCGGGCTCGTAGTTGGTGTACTGGACCCTGACATGGGCGTGCCCGTCGTGGGTGGCTGGCACTTGGGTAGCTTCACAGGACGTCCAACCATGGCTCTTGTGCTCGCACCTCGGTGGGCTCGACTTAATCTTGTTCATTCCCATTTGATTCCCATCTTCTCCTTCTTGTTCTGATAAGGTCCTTGGGTGGTTGGAAGACGGAAGCATCTCCGGATTGGTCTCTGCTTGGCCGTTATTGAACATATGGTAATATTGGTCAGCAATGCTCGCGTCCATGGTGGATACGAAAATTCAATTCACAGGATGAAGGAGATATGTTGTGGGAACTGGAGATTGGAGTCGTGAGGAGTCTACAACAGATCTCACTAAAAAGATAATCATGACATGTGGTGGACTGTTGTTAATGAAGAGGACAGAATGCACGAAGACCACGCCAAGCAACTGCGTTTCATCGCAGGGAAAAGAGTGAAGAGTAGGCAAAGTCAGCTAACCAGATCGAAGAAGAGCAACACCATGACGATCACCACAGTTCTGTGCAAAAGGCGAGCTTGTTGCAGAGACCCAACTAAAATGCAGAACCAACACAAGAGCCCCACAACTTCTCTGCTTCATCATGATCTCTCTCTCTCTCTCTCTCTCTCTCTCTCTCTCTCTCTCTCTCAACCTCAAACGATGGCAATTTCTGAAACTTTTCTAATTCCTTGCTTCTGCTGGTGATGATGAAGGTGATGATTAGCAAAAGGCTCCGCTTCAATACGGATGCGGAAGGCAGTGGATGATGACGATCGACAGATTAATTCATACATATAATGGAAGTTGCCAAAAAAGCCCAGTTCACGAAAAGCGATCAGAAAAATTTTAACGTCAGATATAATTTTTCTTTCTGAACCTGCTTCTCTGGCATTGGTGTGTTGAAGTGGAGAATATCTTTTCTTTTCCTTCTACAAGCAAAGTCATTCGGGCTTCTTGTCATGCATAGCTGAGAAAAAAGAAGGGCTGACGAAGTTATCAGTTCCTCCTCCATTTGACAACTCAAAGCTTCTGAAATCATCTCTAGCCCGAGAAAAAAATCGAATTTTTTTTTCCTTTCAACACAAGGCAACTAGACAACTCTCTCTCCCTCTCTACCTCTCTCTCTCTCTCTCTCTCCGTGATCAATCATAGAGATACTATTTTCTGGAAGAATCTTTTTCCGTTTGGGTATCTCTGAGAAGCTCCCAGCAGGAGTTACCTCACGAGCAACCAATAAATCTCTGAAAAGAAAATTCCAATTAGCTGTGTTTTGCGCTGTAGACTTTTATAAATGGCGAAAAGGGACTCCTTTTTATCTGATGGCTGTGGCCTTATTCCTATAACAGGAAGAAGGAAATCAAAAGTTAGACACCATTTATTCCTTCAACCCTGCCGCTAAAAAGAAAGGGAATTAGTAAAATAAAAAGATGGCTATTTTGAATTTTTCTGATACTAATATGGGGTCAACTTCAATTCTCACAGGTTGGTGGGTGGAGAGCAGCCGACTAGATAATGCCCCCTTCCTATTACTGGGGAAATTTTTACCACTCCGGCGGAAATACTGAGCTATGGCAGCCGACCTTTATTAATCTCCGATGAGGAAGGAGGAACAACCTCCCTTGCCATGGCAGCTTGGCTTATGCAATAATAGTATTGGACAACTCCTTAAGTCTAAGCTCCAAAAAGGGGGGGGAGGAATTCTAGTTGCAGATACTGAGAGAGTTCAGAACAAATCCCCAATGATGGTATTTTTATATGGTTTGACATGTTTAGGACGAGGCCTTCAAACTCCTCCTCTTGGCAGTTCTAGCAATAGCATTACATATATCCTTCTTCCTCTTCTTGTTGTTATTATCGTTGCCATTGTTGTTATTACTGCGATCGTGGTTGTTGTTGACATCAACAACTGCCGAACTCTTTCCTTGAACTTCCAGGGCACCCTTAACAAAAAATTTCAACCTCCATAAAGTGTATTGACTCTGCATCAGATCAACAGTGAATAGCACAATCAATATATTGCTCTCCACTACTGCAAAACAAAACTTCAAGAGTGCGCCCACCCGCTCGCGCATGTCTAAGAGAGACAGAGATTCTAACCTGAGCATCTAAATTTAAATCCACTAGATCACCCTTTGATTGGAAGCTTGGATCATTCTGGGCAACAATCTCCAAAGCCTTGTCAACATCCTCCACTGGCAATTTATCAAGGGCTGCTGCTATCTTTTTTTTCTCTTCTGTTGAGATTTTCCTGCAATGGAATTGTCGAGCGTATTTTTATTAGACGTTTCTGCTCAAAGTTATCCAGTAAATGCATGCACAACAGCAAATCAAACTCACTTTGAAAGCTCAGACACTCCCAAGGGAAATATGCTATTTAAATGCATTTTATAGTAACTGCCTCACAACAAGCAGTCAGGATCTCTCATTTGCAGGTCCTACAGGAAACCAAAAAGGACCAACGACAATCTAGCCACATGAATCTGACTGGACCATGAGTTAAAAAGACGTCCTCATTATGCAAGGACACACTTAAAGCCTTAAAAGCACAAACTTGAGACCCTAACAAGTTTACATACATTACCTGCATCTCATGTGCACTATCCACAGAGATATACAAAAAGCACCAGTACAAATTAGAAGCACAGCTACTGACCAAAAATAAAATAAATAACAAACCCAGCTTGATTAGTGATTACATGAAAGTGAGAAATTCGAATGACCAGAGCCAGGAAAGTGTAGAGAGCCATCACAGACAATTTCTTATTCTCAATCCCTACCATGACTTCACTTGAAAACAACACACTACTGACCTGCACTTTGAAATCACATTTTCCCTGAGTTCTTCCAGATGCCTATCAGCCTCATAAAGCTGAAAGAGTTCCACAAATTATAGTTGAGAAATAATAATCTACGTCTGCAATTAGAAGATGGATCTGCTACAGAAGATGATGTCATTCCCATTTATTAGCTGACTACACTCTGAATGAAAAGGCTTGACTGTTATTGATGGAGTATTTCCCCATTACAACAAAAAATCTGTAGTATTCATGTTCATTGGAAAGTACCTCATTACTTATATCTCTGGCCATTCTGGCATTAGCAGCTTCCTTATCAAGTTGCATAACTAACTGTGCCTCTGCTTCTGCCTCTTCCTGTTCTAGTCTTTTTTCCTTACACACACATGGTTATAAAACGAAAAGCCAAATTAGTTGTCAAAAGATTAGTACCTCATGGTAGAAGAAACCTAATTAACACTTGAACACATTCAGCAGACTGTGAAACTGGTAATAAAAACCCGAACAGCCAATCATGATTGGATCCTTAGAGACCAACTAACCTCCTCTATAACTTTACGAAGTAGTGGGAGCCCCTCAAATTTTTCGAGCAAAGCCTTGGCCTTGACATGAATCTCACTCTTTTCATCATTGTACTTCATTGCATTTTCAAAGACCAGCCTCACATCAGCACATATCTCTTGAACATTCTTATAAGCAGTACCATCAGTGGCCTCCATTTGCTTCTTAATCGTACCGAGGTCCATTGGCTTCTCAATCACCTAGAATATATCACCAACCCATTAAATAAGTAAAAAACAGCAGAAGACAGTCACAAAAGATGTAGTGATATTTAAAACAAGGCAGTGCACTGTCATAAATAAATTCCGGTGACAACATCATGCACTTCTATGTTTTATTTTTGAAATATTACTCTCATCACTGCCACATTAAACGAAACGAGTAGTGTGGCCCAAGAGGCAATGTTCCTCACTTTTCACTCTTCATGTTTTCCACTCCAAACACTGTTATTGGCCAATCACTTTTCCACCAACACCCACCCTAAAAGAAAAAAATGAAAATGAATAGAGATGCCACATTTCCAATTCCCAACAAGACTATTCCTACATAGTTGGACCAAGAATATGCTTTTAGTCTAAAAGAGGACAGTATGAGCCAAACCTTCCACTAAAGGACAAACACTATGCCAGGGAAAATGTATACAAAAAACACGCCCGATGTCATAGAAAATGACAATCCTCAAGTTACTAAAATAGGTGATGAGGATGTCACTGAAGATTATTCAACAAAAAGACATTCTTTCAACAGGAGATTTTTTTTCCCCCAAATGCAGGTATATGCATAAGATGACTATTAGCAAGTAAGCCCTACAGGTTCCTCTCCATTAGCATGATTTACTTCTTACCAAGGACAAATTGCAGAATCCACAACCATTGCAGAGGCAACTTTCAAAAAACACTGTCTCTGGTAGCCAAGTGTCTTATACATAAGAGTTACAAAATAATCTCCAATAAACAATCTATAACGACTTTGGTGCATTTTGGGACAGGATATCAATCTCCAACCGACCAATGACATATATGAACAGGAAAATTGATCCTACAATTGTTGACCTACATATGAGGATGGCCAGCAATATCATCTCTCAGATCCCAATGACATCGGGAGGCAAATGTTACCGGTACTTGAAATAGAACTTACTCCACAATTGCACACATTCTTCTGAGGTCAATTGTGAGTACGTCAATTTTTTTATCCATGGAAAAACATGCTATACAAAAATTGCAAATACATCTCAGTACATCACTTTTAGCTAGTTTGGAAATCTGCTTGCTTGAATGCAGGATTAGTTGACATTGACAACAAAAGTTTGACCTTCACAAAAGTTGCATCATTCTTAGATGCAAAAAACTATAGGTGTAGAGAATATTTAGCAAGGCTCAACAAAGATTGACAGACACATTAAACACTCTGAACACCAATCAAAATAATATCTGAGCATCCAGATCAGATAGATGAAGAGATTAGAAGTACAAAAGCCATACCTTGTGATAGTCATGTAATCCAAGACTGATGACATCTACAGGTTGCAGGAAGGGCCGTGCCCATTTGTGCTGGGTGATCTGAGAGCAAAATGTAAAATATATATCTCCTATCAATATCATTGAATGATGCCACCAAATTTCTCTTCCTTAAAAGCCAAAATTCCTTGACACTCCAAGAGAAAACCTTTTTCACCATAATAAGAGGCAAAAAGTACTGCAATATACCAATCGGGAGTATAGAGCAAAACCACTGAACTTAATACTTGTTGCCCAATTGGGATAATCACTATGCCTCTTCTGGACCAAGACAATGCTCAGGTAATTGAACAAGAAAAGGTAGAGACGTAATCAAGAAACATAACACTTCCTCTGGTATTGTAATTTTTTAATACTTTGACAATAAAATGATGGAAGCACTAATATTTTGTAAGGAAGCATCCTCAACTGTTTCTCAGTAAGCAGCACATGACTCTGGAAAAACAATAAGGGGTGAGATTAAGTTTGGCAGAATTGAGATTCCGATGCAGAAGGATCCCTGTTTAAATTTCAAATGTCAGGGTGCAAAAAGGTAATAAGAGAAGCGCAAAGAAACGGGCATATGGTCTGTATTTGTGAATTTGGAATGAAAAAAGGGAGTGGTCAATTGCCAGCATGGGACATAAAATAGGACAAGTGAGTCAAAATACCATCCAAATAAATGTTCTAATATTGACTAGAACCAAAAGTGCTCAAGATTTACTAGAGCAATGATAGGATGGATGCATGATTCTAGCACAACTAAGAAAACAACAACTTGCCTGGCGGAGTACTACGCCAAACTGACTGATAAGCTGTTGTGTTCTCTTTGCTGCAGCAGCTCCCCTACTACAACCTTCCTGTTGCAGCTTCTTAAGACCATTAACCTGCCTCTCGTCCTTGCCGAGCGTGCTTCCTCTGGCAGTGCTCAATTGCTTTTTCCTTTGATCACGATAGAATTGCTCGACCCCGTTAACCCTTTTCTCCAGCTGCAAGGGAGAAAAAAAAATCAAATCAGCACAATGAAATCCCAGTTTCCCAGATACAACGAAACCAGGCATACATATACAAACATGACAAGAATCATGAGAAGCAAAATTGGGGTGCAAATTTCAGAGGCTGACACATAGTTGACAAACAAACAGCACAACCTTACCTCATTAACCTCGATCAGAATTCGATCCACATCGTTCTCATATGCTTCAAACTCAAACCTGGAATTTCTCATCCCCACATACGGAATCGAACCATCCGGCTCCACTGCTCCCATCTGGCACAAAAAAGAGAGAAAAAGGCCTGAATTTGAGTGTTTACAGTGAACAGTTGGTCACAGAAGTCATGTGGGTTAGGTGAAAACTTCATGCAGCAGAGAAAGAAAGCGCAATCGAGCGAAAACTCCATCGAAAGGGCCTCAATTCAACCTTGCAAAGCTCCTAAAAACGTGCCCAACAAGCACACTCCGCCTCTCCTTTTCATCAAAGTTTCTTTTTCTTTCCTTTTTTCCTTCTCGAATATTTCCACGCAATCAAACGACAAACGAATGATCGCCCAGCGAAATCAAAGTGTAGATTTCATTCCATCAATGGAAAGCAAGAGATTAACAAGAAGATCAGAGAGAAAGTGAGAGAGAGAGAGAGAGAGAGTACCGGAAGAAGACGAGCTTGCAGTTGAGAGTGAAATGGCAAGCAAACTGACAAGGATGAGTTAGAGATATTTTTGTAACATATTTTCCCCGATAATTAGAATATTTATAGAATTCTCGGTATCCGTCGACGTTGCGAGAGCATACATACCAACAACAAAAAATCTATTAGAATGTTATCTTAAGTAATCCTTTAATAAAAACCTATTTTTTTAAGAATTTATTTGATTTAGGAAACAAATTTATCTAAAGTTATCATATGATTCGATAAATTATTTTGGATTTATGTCAAATGAGTGGACAATCTCAATCAAATAAATATCGTTTTAGTACGGCAGTTATTGATGATTGGTGGGGTAAGTTATGTTAAAAGTATCACTACCATGGGCACCAGAACCACGGGTCATGATCCAATCCGATTCAATTCAACTGCTCCAAATAGGACAGTCCAAATGTACCGATCCCCGCAGGCCGATGACCGAAGCCATGGGTCAAGCATGCGGAACGCAACCCGAGGAGGGCTTTGCCGATGCGTCGTTCATGAGATGGGACCCACACCGACACGACTTCTCCGGGAAAAGTGGAGCTCGTCAGCCCTGTCTCTTCCTGGGGTCACTTAACTTGACTCCATCCTCGTCAAGGACTTCATGATCCCGATCGGAGCCCCGTGCCTCTTCCATGAAGAAGATGATTCGGCACAGAGGGGAAGTCACAGCGTCAGAGCTCCTCCATCGCATCACTTAGAGGAGATAATTGGACCCAAGAAGATGGCTGCTTGCAAATTTGAGCTTCTCCTGCTGATTTTCAGCGGCCGAACTTGTTAGAGTGAAATAACTAGAGATGAGCACCGGTCTAGGGCCCTAAATCGACTCTGGACGGACTTAACCTTGTTGATCCTTATTCAATTTTCTAGGGGATTGAGTCGATTCTTAATATTGAGATCCCTAAATTAATATCGTGCGAGTTGATTCTCGATCCTAAGAATTCAGAATTGATCAAATATGAGCCAACCCTAACTATATATAATATATATAATATTTTTTAATCTATTCTAAAGAGCAAATCTAATTTAAACTACATTAAATGGCATTAGGGGCCAACGTCATGCAAATTGGTCCCTAGGTTAAATGCTAGACTAGCCAAATCGAATCATACTTACCCCAAGCAACAACAAGGAATTGACATAGGATTTGCGCTCGTCGTAGAGGATGGATCTAACGCAAAAGAGGAAGGCATAGACTATAGAGATGGTGGGATCGATGGAGAACTGGATATCGAAGGTGTCTTGCAATGGGGAAGTCGGAGGATGAGTAGAGCTTATGGGGAAGGATTCTTCTGGTTGGTTGTAGAAGAAAGGGAGGTCATATGAAGAGAGGGCATCTCAAAGCCATGAGGAGCAGGGGTGTCCGCCATGGATGGTCGTGGATCGAGAGACGAAGAGTGGGCTGTTTTGTCAGTAACTTGGTACTAGCTTGAGTGGTGGTATTGGGGTATAAGAAATTAGAACTTTTAAAAAATATAATTAAATTTTAAAACTTATCAAAAAAATCTAATCAAATCTTGAAACTTCAAAATAACGTAATCAATCAAAGCACTTGATTGAATCAATTTGACAAATTTTATGATTTGATTATACTTTTAAAAATTACAGTACACAATTGCACTTTTGGAACTTAACTGTACTTATGATAGGTTTTAGGATTCAAAAATTTTAGGAATTTTAATATACTTATTTCTAAATTAAAATCTATTTGCCAATGCAAATGGGCTGGGCCTATTCTTATGTGACTCGCTTATGTAAAAGCCCATCGTCTCTCCTCGATCTCCGTTTCGCTCCTCGGCAGCGCGCGCGCGCGCCCTCCCCTGCATCCATGGACAACGACGAAGCTTCTTCAGCCACCGAGGCCGGGACGCGGCCGAGGGAGGAGCTTAAAGCCACCGTGGACGTCGTTCGCCGCAAACCCGACAAGACCCCTCCCCTCGTCGGCTTCGGCACCTACTGCATCGACCCTTCCTCCCGCCCCCCGCGGCGGCTCCGAAGCCCCAAGTTAAGGTCTACCGCCACAGCGAGGAGCCCGATGAGCTCAAGCTCGTCGTCAGGCCGCCGGAGTACAATTTCGTCTTCGTCGGCTCCGTGAAGCCCAGAGGCAGTTTGTCCGACTCCTACCATCCCAGATTCTCCGACTGCTGCACCTTCGCCCACGGCGTGCTCGATAAGGAGTCGAAGATGCTTTTGGGGTTTTGACGTGTTGGGTATTAGTTTCTGTGATGCGTTTCGGTTCGGTGCTGTGGTTATGGTACGGTTGGTTGGAAAGGGATAATATAGGTGAAGTTGTGCTTGTCGGTAACGTTGAACAGAGTACTGGAAGCAATCTGAGGTCAATGTGTTTCAGACAGATTGGAATTTTTATTATTTTTATCAGCGATCATTTTCATCTAGAAAACAGGTTAGAGCGACGTTTCTCTGTGTCTGGCCCCAAGCAAGATGGGTTTTTTCTTAAAAGGAAAGTTGGAAATTTGAGAGGGTAGTCCTGGTTGGCCAAGGTTCAGCTGAGTAGACTGAATGGGTGGCAGTGGAGAAACCATGCCAACCAGCTTTGTAGAGTGTCGGCGCCACTGAGTCAGCTGTCGTAGTCGATTTTATCTAGAGTACATCTTCAGTTTGCATCTGTTCCTTATTTTGCAACACCTACTTTCATCTATAAGCATGTCAGAAGTAGAGTCGCTTGGAGATTTTAACAGCTCACATGGTCACAGAACACCATTTGCACTCAAAGATACTCATCTGTCACTCCTCTACATGTTGCTTCTAAATATTGCTTTTTGTGATTTAAGTCCATCAAATTTCATGTGATACTGCTGTAGATCTTCAACATGGTGACTAGATTTAGATCAGATCTTGCTGAAAAAGAGCACACTGAGTGGGGTAGGGGAGAGCTGGAGAGCTTTCAGCAAAGGAGAAGGCTGATAAAATTTTAGAACTTAATCTACTCTATGGAACTAAGGGGTCGATAGCACAGGTATGATTTATGTTAACCTGGACATTGGATGATATTATCTGTTGTTCTATTAATTAATGGAAGATGATTTTGTTGAGCTTCTTTCTATAAAGGCCATGTAATGTTGATGTTCTTTGGAAGCTCTTTATTTGTCGAAGATAAAGGGCTTTCATTTATTCCTCTGAATATGCATAGTTGTCAGTCAGTATCTTTGCAGGTTGCTTATTAGTAATGGTTTATGCTTACGAATTTGTGCATCCGTGTAGGAGTTAATCAGCATGTCTTGCACACAGTAGCATGTGCTAGTTTGTTTGTCTTTCCATGTGCAATTGTGCATTTTTCACATGCTTATGCATGTGAATGTGTCTGTGTGCATGGGTATGTGTTTGTTCATTCATAAAGTTTCGCTGCATATTGTCTATCCAATGGATTCTTGGAAATTACGAGTTTATAATGCCATTTGTGTGATTACCTTGCATGATTTTCATGTGTTGCATTTATCATTCGCGAGTACAGTGAAGCCAGGACTGAGCCAAACTCTGGAGGAAGATAAAGTTTGAGTAGCCCTGTAGTAGGAATTTGGAGAATCTCATGTTTGATAGTAATTGCTTGGACCTTTGTGGAAGAATATGCAACTTGAAAAGGTTTTTATGATTGCAGGCTAAAAGAATGCAATCTCTAAGGCAAAAAGATTATCCCAACTCTCAAAAAGGATTTGGATAGGAAGATTAAGGAAGTCGCTGTAAACAAGGAAGCTCTTGAAAGTACGGATTATTATATTGTGTGCTATATTCCCTCTTACAACTTGTCTGCCACTGTCCCAAAGGATGCCTATCCCATAGAGAAAATTATTCTCAAAGGAGAGTGGTTTACATCAGGGATATTCTTCAACTTCTTGAAGCAGGAGAGAAAGTATCGCCTGATGCTTACCCAACATTTGTTTGCAATAGGATCTATAAGCTGGGCGAGACACAGGTGATTGCCTTTGCATCTATTCACAAATATTTCTATAATTGACATTATTTTTCATTGGCTTTTGTGGAAAATTGTTATATTAGCTATTGACCAAACCGAACTGGGAAGATCACAATGCTTCATTGATTTGTTGGACAAAATCATGCAGATGCCTTCTCCTTCAAAAAACTAATGCCTTTCCTTCTATCAAAGCCATCTATATCTATAAGTAGTATTTTTTTATTTTGATTTGCCATGAGACAGCGCATGCTACCTAATGCATCACAATTCATTTTGTCAGGCACAATATGATTAAAATGAAAATGGAAAATTGCAGCTGCAATTGCCATAAGGGATACCTATTACTTAGTCTGAGTAAATGGTGTCACAAAGTTAACTTTCATCAAATATACTTGCCCCCAATAACGCATATAATACTTCCAAATCTGCATGAAGTCAATTTATTTTTCTTTTATGATTATATGTTACCTAATCCATCATGATTCATTGCTGGATTTAATCTGAGTAAACAAAAATAAAAAAATACACCTACAGGCAGTGGAATAAGTGTCTGTTAATTGACACGGAGCAAATAAGTTCATAAAGCATTTTCTGCCTGCTGTAGCTTTTATATGTTCACTTTAAGATTGCTGTCGCCAAATTCTATGTTTAATGTTGGTACTGGTTTTCTCTGGTCAATATTTGATTAAATAACATTTGCTTATTTGAAGATGACTAAATATCTTGAAATTGCAGAACTATGTGAGCAACTCTGACTGGCAGGGGATTGTAAAACTCAATTTGTTAATTCAACATATACAGACTTGAATTCTCAGACTATTTTCCATCTCTCAACTTTCTTTCTCTTTCAAATAGATAGCTTTTGAATGTTTCACAACTCCTGCAGGATGTGGAGAGGAGACACTTGGTTGCATATTCTCGTATATCGACCACCTTATTAAGTTCAAAGATCAGCATTCTGCTGACGGTGCATTGTCTGTGAAGAACCACAAGACCCCAAGCATATTGCTTGAGAAATTCTCAATCATGTTCTCCAGCACTGAATCTTAATGGCTGCCTTGTGAGAAAATCGATCTTCTAATCAGCTATGTCTTAGTGCTCACTTTGTTTGTGGATGATTTTCGGACAGACCCGAGAGATATTTCTAAGGATCTTAGGGTGTGTTCAGTAATCATAAGACATCATTTCGAGCATTTAGGATGCAAGTTGTCAAGAGAGAAAAACTTGTATTTCAAGCTTCCCGTGCCTCTAAAGCTCCCACAGTTGAGAAAGAGGCTCGTCCTTGCAACGGTTTGTTAAGAGAGCCACTTCCCATTAAGAAGTGGAATTCGTTTCAGTTGGAGCTTCACTTTGTATGGTTTTTTTAGCTTTCAGCATTATTTGGTGATTTAACATGTTTATGCTTCATTGGGAGTAACTCCACAGCGAGTCTACTCGATCCGAATTGCATGATGTACTTAATTGAAAATGGGAGTAGAAGTGATTTTGTTGCAAGCACCATTTTTTTGGTGTAGTTTTGGCTCCTTTCCATCTATCTCAAGCTTAGTTCACTATGAATTTTGTTCTCTCGTCCTAGCGTGCATGGCTGCCTCAACGAAGCAACTCACGCCGATTAGCTTTGCATATTCTCCGCTTACTGTGAGAACAGACTACAATTGGCCGCATTTGAGGCAGAGAAGATTGGAGATGATGCGATTTTAGTTTCCAGCAAATTATGGTCAATTCATGCCCTTTCTCTGAAGGTCATGCATGGAACCCTACTGGTCAATCAGCAACAGGTTTGCATGGTTGGCTTGTCTAAATAGTAAGTGTGTCCAGGACATCCTTCACCTCGCGACGCGGCGCTATGGTTTCAACTTAAGTTAATCCTTCACTGTGCGATCTGCAGTGTGGCGCCGAACCATGGCACAGAGAGAGAGAGAGAGGCTGCATCCGAGATTGTAATTTCTATGTTGTGAACCGATCCTTTTTAGGGAACGCAATCAAAGCTAAAATCACGTACGCAATTGCTCGAACAATGTGAGAATGTGTCGTCATTTGCATAGTGATCAGCACGAGGGGCAAGCCTAACCTACTTTAATAGTGCTGACGCCATACTTGCGCTAGCTAATAGAAAGGCCTCCAAGCCTTTTCTCTTTTAGAAATAAAAATTCATAGAGGTGCTTTTTTATTTTTTTTTGGTTTTTTCTTGTCTATTCTTTTCATGAGATAACGCTATCAGGCGTCAGAAAATTTTGGGGAAAAACTTGAAAAATAATTTATCTTCGAGAGTTGAATTATGTTGCGTCTACGAATTTTCTTTTTGGCTCACTCTTTACCTATGATGAGTTACATAACCAAAAAAATAAAAAGACACGATTTTAAAAAAAAAATTATAATGGTTATATTTACCTCGGAGTCGCAAACTACATTCAAATGAAAGCAAGAAACTATGTCAAAACTACCAACTCGAGATCGCCTGCAAACCTTCAGCTCTTTAAACAAAAGTGGGTCCACATCACACGACAGAACCAATGATCATCCTCAGAGGTCAGCTCCACAAGCCTAGACATATCAAAACGCAAGCAATTCCACCGACTTCGAAGAAAAAGAAAACTGAGAATCTGTCGTGTCCTGTTGTCCATGGAGGAGGGGTCAAGGGGTATACAGGGAAGGGCCGCACTTGCACTTCCAACCCTCGGGCTCGTAGTTGGTGTACTGGACCCTGACATGCGCGTGCCCGTTGTGGGTGGCTGGCACTTGCGTGGCTTCGCAGGGCGTGCAGCCGGAGCACTTGTGCTCGCACCTCGGTGGGCTCGACCCAATCTTGGTCGCTCCCACTTGATTCCTTCCTTCTCCTCCTCCTTTTTCTTCTTTTTCGTGTCCACTGCTCCTGATCTCTTGTGCTGTCTCTGATAACGTCCTTGGGTGCTTTGAAGACGGAAGCATCTCCGGTTTGGTCTCTGCTTGGCCATTATTGAACATATGGTAAGATGGGTCAGTAATGCTCGTTGAATTCAATTGAGGATGAAGAAGATGTGTTGTGGCAACTAGAGAGTGTAGCCATGAGGAGTCTACCACAGATTCCCTAGAAAGATAATCATGACAGGTGAACTGGGTTTCATTTCATTACAAAGGAAAGAGTGAGGAGCAGGCAAAAGTTAGCTAACCAGTTCGATGAAGAGCAGCACCGCGACGATCATCGCCATTGGGTGCAAAAATCGAGCTTCTTGCGGAGACCCCGCTCAGCAACTGCAGAACCAACACGAGAGCTAGGCAACTTCTCTCCATCATCATCATCCCTACTACTCTCTACTCCACTCTCGCTCTCTCAGCCTCGATCTCAAATGATGGGAATATTTCTGATCCCTTTCTTTGCCTTGCTTCTGCTGGTGATGATGAAGACGATTATTAGCAAAAGGGTTCGGCTTCGATGGGGATGCGGAAGGCGACGGGATGACGACGATCGACAGAGTATATATTCTAAATGGAAGGTGCCAAAAGAGCCCAGTTCACGAAAAGCATTCAAAAGTTCTCATGTCAAATACATTTTTTCCTTCGAGTCTCTCTCTCTCTCTCTCTCTCTCTCTCTCTCTCTTGAATCTGCTGCTCCTCTGGCATTGGTGGTTTGGAGTGGAGATATCTTCTTTCCTTCCACAAGCAAAGTCGTTCTAGCTTACATAGCTAAGAAGAAAAAGCCTGGTGGAGTCATCAGGTTCCCCCTCATCCATTTGACAACTCAACAAGCTTGTGAAATCATCTCTCTCTCTCTCTCTCTCCCCCCCACCCTAGAAAAAATCAAATTTTTTTCCTTTCAACACAAGGCAAGTCAACTTCCCTCTCTCTCTCTCTTTCTCTGATCAGTCTTAAAGATACTGTTGTATGGTAGAATCTTTTTCCGTGGGGGGTATCTCTGAGAAGCTCCCTGGCAGGAGTTACCTCATGAATAACTATATAAATCTCTGGAAGAAGACGATTCTAATTAGCTGTGTTGTTCCGTGCTGTACAATTTTACAAATGGCGAAATGGAGAAAATATTCAATGGTTAGCAATCACCACGTCATCGTCCTACGTGGCGCGCATGTTCCTATGTGGCTCCACTGAAATTTCGACACGTGGCTTGTGAGTTGGACGGGCTGGAAAATGGAAAAGAAAAGGTTAAAATGGTGCCGCAGTTTTTCTCTCTCCTCTGGCTAGTACACAAAAAGTCAGATGAGCAATAAATGCTCAAAAACTCCCGCTCGAGAAAACTCTCTCTCCTCTTTTCGATTTTGAAGGATTCTGAAGAACGACGAAGACTCTTCTCTCGCTTTTCTCCAGCGCCCCACCGCCTCCGCCTCCGCCTCCACTCCGCCTCCCTCTCCCCCTCCCCCAAAGCCCCCGCCGGCCATCGCTGCTGCTGCTCAGATCTGCATCGCCTCCCCCAAAAGCCCTGCTCAGTCGCGGCTGCTGGGTCTTGAGCCCCCTTCGCCTCATCGGTCTGCTGACTCCTCTCTCTCCCCCCACGCACGCTCGCACAGGTCTCTTGGGAACCCTAGCGACATCTCATATGGCCGCACCATCTCGAGAACGAGGACAATCCCCACCACTGCTCCACCACTTCCATCTTCCATCTTCCCCTGCGTGCTCGAGAACAATACCCACCCATCAGCTTATCTTCCGAGTCCCACGCCAATCCACATTCTAACAAGGTACTTGAATCTCAAATTTGCATTCTTTTTCTCCGCTCTTGCGAGCTTCAGCGAATAATGCAGCGCTTAATTTGAAAAGCGACTGACTTGTTGTGATTCTTGGGGGATTTTGGGCAGAGAAATGGCAAGCGATCAGCTCACGGCGCCCACGTTCTTAGCTAGGTTGGTTCCGTCCTTTGAAGGGCTTAAGCCGTCCACGTTGAAGTTTGCTTCCGTGGGTCCGTTCAAAGCAGGGTCTTTGGCGCAAAGGTCCCTCAGAGGCCTCGTCGTGCGAGTTGCCACTGTTGTTGCTCCAAAGGTGGGTTCTTGTTTTGTTTTGTCTGCCTATTCGTTTGTTTCATTGCTTGTAGGTTGAATGGCCTTTCTTGCTCCTTTCTTGCTGATGACGAGGTAAATAGTTTATGGCTTGAAGATGGAGGATTGTGTTGTTAATTGAGGTGGCGTAATGTTCGTCTGATACGATTAGTTCAAACTACAATGATTCCCATTACTTTTGCTCCCTAAGAATGCTCGAGTGTTGGGTTTCATCTGGGCAGAAGAATATACTGATGTGTTTGCTATTAAGAATGATATTTTCATGACTGTCCCATGTAGGTATTTACAGAGTTTCAGCTGTTGAATTAGTTGTGAAGTTGTGCTATTTGTTGATGATGATGCCAACATATGGAGGAGTTATTGTTTTGAGCATCTATTGAAACTTTAAAACATGTCGGGCACTGTGGAGAGTATCTCTTGCTGTTATTTTATAGCTTGGCTTAGGAGAACTAAACGATAATAACCTAATGGGTGGGGAAAGTAGTGGCAAGTCCAGGTTGGAGGTTCTTGGATTATGGGGTTAGTCGTGTTGTATAATTGGATGCCGCTTCTTCTATGGAGTAGGCTGCTGCATTATTCTCTCCATTTTTGATTATATGCATTTAACCGTTCTTGACATACCCCATGCTGTGATAATTCAGTACACTTCTCTTAAGCCCCTGGGTGACAGAGTGCTGGTCAAGATCAAGATTGCTGAGGAGAAGACACAGGGTGGTATACTGCTTCCAACAACTGCTCAAACAAAGCCTCAAGGAGAAGAAGTGGTTGCAGTTGGAGAGGGTAGGACAATTGGAAAGTCACAAATTGAAATCAGTGTGAAGGTAATCGTGTGATCCAAATATTGAGCCAATAGCTTTATGCCATTATTAATTAGTTAAACTCTGACATCACAATAAGAAAGCTAAAAATTAATTCGTGGCAACTATCTGAGCCTTGTCTGGATTTGTTGTGTTATGTATGCAGACTGGCAGCCAGGTTGTCTATTCCAAGTATGCAGGGACCGAGTTGGAATTCAATGGTTCAACTCATCTTCAAAAGGAGGATGACATTCTTGGTATCTTAGAGACTGATGATGTAAAGGACCTGAAGCCCCTGAATGAGAGAGTCCTAATTAAGGTTTGTTACGTGACCGCTTTTAAATGCTCGATCTGAACTTCTTAATTGATTGCCATGCATCATCAATTCTTTCTAATAAAGTATAATTTCCAAATTGGTATTTATTGTGCTTGGGTAATGGAGAAAAGAAAAATCTTTGAGTGCTTATGATATATACACTTAATTGATTTTTATTCACGAGGCACATATTTTTGTTGCTTGTTTGGGTTAAAACGACGTCTTATATAAAGTCTCATCATTTCATGAAGGTTGCTGAGGCTGAGGAAAAAACTACCGGAGGCCTTCTATTGACTGAAGGTAGCAAGGAAAAACCTTCTATTGGAACGGTATGCTCCATGTGTCCCTTTAGTTGCACATGACTAGCATTTTGCCCAAGCCTTCTTGCATGCAGTATAGTGTATGATCTCGATGACCTATTACCAAAGCAATGCTTTTCTCGTTGGTTATTGTTTGCTATTTTACTTGTTCCGCTTATGATTGGGCGGTGATTGCTGTCGGACCTGGTCCTCTAGATGATGAAGGGAACAGAAAAACCACTCGTAGTCTCTGCAGAAACATAGTGATGTACTCCAAGTACGCAAGCAATGACTTCAAGGGTAGCGGTGGTTCGGATTACATTGTCTTGAGGGCTTCCGATGTAATGGCAAAGTGCTCTCCTAGATCTTTTCTCGGTCGGGGCTAGTTTCGATCATGCCATAAATGTAACTATGAACTTTTTGCGGCGAAATGGGTTGAGGTTTAAATTTTGATTTCCATGAAAGTGAAATATAATTTATGGAGATGGTGTTGCAAATTCCAATTCTCTAGGATATCCTGTTACAACTTTTCTTTGGTGAAGTGAATTGAGTTTGGGCGAAGATGAATGGCCTGTGTGATAAATCTTTTTACAGCTTTTGTTTCTAGACAAAATCAGATTATCTGTGACATGATCCGGGCTCCCTTCAGAACCAGTGAGCTTCAGCACTCTCATGATAGAATTGAAGCAGCTGGCAAGCTTCGAGTAGCATAACATTTTGCAGTTCTTTGAGATCAATCGAGTTGGATGAAAATCTGAAACACTTGTTGCTATGTGAAATGGAAATGCTAAATTTATCAAAAGCTGTTAAAAATATGGAAATACCAAAGATTATCACAGGATACTATAGAATCAAATGATGACATCAGAAAGGTGTGCAAGAATTCTCCATGGTTTTGCCTATGCTTGGGGCTTCTCGCCCGGGTTTTACGATCGCAAGTGATCTCCTCTTCGGCGTAGGTAGTTCTTTCAAATGCACCTCCTCTCCTTCTCTGTTCTTTTCTTCTCTTATTCCTTCTGGTTCTTCTCTCCCCTCGTTTCTTACTTTCACTCGTCTTTTTCCCATGTGTCAAAGAACAACTTTCTTGCCTCATCTTTTGCCCGAATCTTCGCATCTACTTCTAAAATCCACAAAAAAAAAAAAAAAAAAAAATCACAAAAAAGACAGCCACTCTGGTTATAAGATCAATTTCACACTGATATAATGGCTTCTCATCCGCTTGAAACTGAAAACAGCTGTCTTGACCTTGAATCTTACCACGTGAATCTCTTTGCTCACAGTCCCAATGAGCAGTCAATCTCCCTCTGCCAATCCGCAGGCTAAAGCATCGGCACAATCTAATAATCAATATAGCAGCTGCAAATCTTGTCGGTTAAATGAGGTGGCCGAGTTATTGTCATAGTGACCTCTCCATGCGTTTCCGCTGTCAGTTCCACTAGACGCTTGGTTCGGGATGGGTACATGACCCAAGTCCCCATCCAACCTCATTTGCTGTGCTTCAGCAGATGACAGAATTTTTATGCTCTGAACACATGTTATGAATTCCCTGCGAGAGACAGGAAATTTTAACAGTTTAGAAAACACAAAGCACTTCGATGCAAAACTGGAAAAACTTGAGGACATCACTTACTCCCAAGAATCATCGCCAACAGGCAGCATGTCATTTTCATGATCCATGTAGACTAGCTTCCGGTCTGTCCGATGTGGTTCTTCTAACTGTCCTTCAATCCCAAACATGCGAGCCAAGTCCTGCTTAAGTTTGTCATAACCTTTGTAACAGGTTATGTCGATGGATCTCCCGATGGAACCGCACTTTTGAACCTTCAAGAATCTGGACCACTTTTAGTACCAAGAGAGGTGATGCAGAAAGAAAGCATGACTTAACAAAGGAAAGCTAGGAACTATCTTCAATAGATAATCAAAGGATAGAGCATCCCATAACACTTGTGATACTAATTTAGCTCCTACAGCAGAGACTACTTCAGAAAGATATAGGGAGTTTAATGGTACAATAAAAATATGCAGTTCTGGTCTTCCACAAAGTAATAATCTGCATCTACCAAAATTGGTGTGACAGGTGGTAATAAAACAAACATAGAAGATAAAAAATAGAAGAGAAAAGATTGATATTATGTGGACTTATGCCAATACACTTTTCAACAGCTACAGAATTAATAAAAGCTCAAGACTTGCCGATGAGCAATAAGTCATGCAGGAAATCTCAGTTACATTTTGAAATTTGAAGCTTCTAGGTTAAACCACACATCAGGGGGTAGAAGTGAGGAGTCATTCTTTCACAAGATCAAGAACCCATCCGTACAAAAACTAGATATATGCACTATTTATGCAAGCAGTTTCGAATGTTTGCAGAGTACTAGGCCTTACCACTAAGTCACAGCCAAGTTATTGGTTCGCTGAGATGTCATGGTTCAAATGGAATATTCTGTGGTGGGAGTGGAACATTTATAATAACACTCATAGGGGTACTTACATTCTTCTTTTCTTCTTTTTCTTTTTTTTTGGGTGAGTGGGTGGTTTGTTTTGCGGGATGAACATTTAAAATTGGAAGGTCAATTTTCCAACATAATTGCAGGAGACTCTACTGCTCAATCTTTTTGAGTCACAAGAAGCTAATGAACCTAAACAAAGCTGACGGGATAGAAGCTTTCATTTTTTCTAGATTCACAATAATTAAAAATGGAGAGAATAATGCAGCAGCCTACTCCATAGAAGCAGCATCCAATTATACAACATGACTAACCCCATAATCCAAGAACCTCCAACCTGGACTTGCCACTACTTTCCCCACCCATTAGGTTATTATCGTTTAGTTCTCCTAAGCCAAGCTATAAAATAACAGCAAGAGATACTCTCCACAGTGCCCGACATGTTTTAAAGTTTCAATAGATGCTCAAAACAATAACTCCTCCATATGTTGGCATCATCATCAACAAATAGCACAACTTCACAGCTAATTCAACAGCTGAAACTCTGTAAATACCTACATGGGACAGTCATGAAAATATCATTCTTAATAGCAAACACATCAGTATATGCTTCTACCCAGATGAAACCCAACACTCGAGCATTCTTAGGGAGCAAAAGTAATGGGAATCATTGTAGTTTGAACTAATCGTATCAGACGAACATTACGCCACCTCAATTAACAACACAATCCTCCATCTTCGAGCCATAAACTATTTACCTCGTCATCAGCAAGAAAGGAGCAAGAAAGGCCATTCAACCTACAAGCAATGAAACAAACGAATAGGCAAACAAAACAAAACAAGAACCCACCTTTGTAGCAACAACAGTGGCAACTCGCACGACAAGGCCTCTGAAGGACCTCTGCGCCAAAGACCCTGCTTTGAACGGACCCATGGAAGCAAACTTCAACGTGGACAGCTTAAGCCCTTCAAAGGACGGAACCAACCTAGCTGAGAACGTGGGCGCCGTGAGCTGACTGCTCGCCATTTCTCTGCCCAAAATCCCCCAAGAATCACAACAAGTCAGTCGCTTTTCAAATTAAGCGCTGCATTATTCGCTGAAGCTCGCAAGAGCGGAGAAAAAGAATGCAAATTTGAGATTCAAGTACCTTGTTAGAATGTGGATTGGCGTGGGACTCGGAAGATAAGCTGATGGGTGGGTATTGTTCTCGAGCACGCAGGGGAAGATGGAAGATGGAAGTGGTGGAGCAGTGGTGGGGATTGTCCTCGTTCTCGAGATGGTGCGGCCATATGAGATGTCGCTAGGGTTCCCAAGAGACCGGTGCTAGCGTGCGTGGGGGGAGAGAGAGGAGTCAGCAGACCGATGAGGCGAAGGGGGCTCGAGACCCAGCAGCCGCGACTGAGCAGGGCTTTTGGGGGAGGCAACGCAGATCTGAGCAGCAGCAGCGATGACCGGAGGGGGCTTTTGGGGAGGGGATGGGGAGGGGGATGGGGAGGGGGAGGCGGAGCGGAGGCGGAGGCGGTGGGGCGCTGGAGAAAAACGAGAGAAGAGTCTTCGTCGTTCTTCAGAATCCTTCAAAATAGAAAAGAGGAGAGAGAGTTTTCTCGAGCGGGAGTTTTTGAGCATTTATTGCTCATCTGACTTTTTGTGTACTAGCCAGAGGAGAGAGAAAAACTGCGGCACCATTTTAACCTTTTCTTTTCCATTTTCCAGCCCGTCCAACTCACAAGCCACGTGTCGAAATTTCAGTGGAGCCACATAGGAATATGCGCGCCACGTAGGACGATGACGTGGTGATTGCTAACCACTGAATATTTTCTCGGCGAAATGGGACTTCTTCTTTTCATCTGATGGCTGTGGCCTTACTCCTATAACAGGAAGAAAGAAATCAAAAGCTGCAGACAACCATTTATTCCCTCGGCCCTCCCTGCTAAAGAAATAAGAGAATCAGATCTCCGGGAAAAGGTCAGAAATTGCAGAGATTCTTCGAATGGAATTAGTTAGTAAAACATAAGAGGGTGATTTCACTGTTACTGACAACTAATGTGGGGTCAACTTTTTTTTAACTTCACAGGTTGGTAGGTGGAAAAGCAAACGACTAGATAACGCTACCCCACTTTCACGGTAAAAAAAAAAAAAAAATTCTTTTAACTTGTCCGTTCACGCCCATATACTTTTATAAATTTTTCAATCGAATCTCCCATTCCCGAACGTATGATGTTGGATGAAATATGCATATGTCATGTGGACGTGTGTGGAAAAAATTTAACTTATATAAGACCATACTCAAATACGATGCGAATTAAATTTAGCCAATGTGGATGCTCGCAATATTTTCCAATATGGACGTTCAGTGAACATCCATGCTATGTTACCACAATATGAACGTCCAATGTTGAACTATTTTCATATAGTTTAAGAAGTTAAGTTAAATATGTACCTAAAATTAAAAATCACATTGGACAAATTAAAAATTTATGGTCCATATTGTATGTTGAGTCAAAATTCATGAACCATATTAAAAAATTTAAATTTTATGGATCACATTGCACGTCTATTTACCTACGTTACCCTTGTTCCTTTCGAGTTTTGGGAGCAACCGGCTCTTTTGACACACTATTTTACAGAATCAAGGGTGAGAAAAATGTTGTGCATCAGGCTTCTGAAAATGTAGTGAGATGGGCCTCCAGTTAAAAGCAGATCTACCACCAGTAACCAACAACAGAGGGCCCACGGTGAAAGCCCAAGCTGGAGGGTACCTCCATTGACAATCCACCCAGGGTAGCTGAGTTGCTGTGTATGGTAAGTACAGATATGGAGGAGATGGAAGGTGCGTTGAAGCATAAGAGAACAAAAGATACTCTCTCTTCTTTTAGAGGGTGCATTAAATCCTTCTACTGTTTTTCAGTAGATGATGCATCGGGTAATTCAAACTTAATATTGTGAAACTTAATATTTTCACAAGCATCATTACAATACTAATTTGTTCATGAATTAAATCGAATCATTTTAACTTTTTAATATCATTAAAAAGAAAGATAGTGAAGATCCTTGTTAATCTACTATAATAAGGAAGAGGAGCAGTAACCATGGCCACAGCATATTGGTTTGTGGATCACGATGGAGATCATTTACCCAACCTCAATCATGACTAAATATGGCTCACTACCATCATGCAAGGGTCATCGGCCCTTACTTAAATTTAGGCATATGTCCTACTAATTCCTTAGAGCCTAGTAAAAGATCGATAAGTAAGATTTTTGATTCTCCTTGTGAGGGTTTATCTAAGCAAGTAGACGAAACAAGGGGTAAGGTTTTAAAAGCCCATGATCGAAATTTAACTGTACAAATCCAACAAAGCGGATGAACCCAATTCCACAAAAATGGTGGGGGTGGAAGAAGTAAAAGAACTCTTGACAAGGCCCCAAACAAAGACAAAGAAAAAGAAAAAGAAAAAGAGAGATTAGACGGAGCAATTGAAAAAAAAGACAAAAGATGAAAGAAAAAAAAAAAAAAGAAAGAGAAAAAGGAAGAGGAAGAAGTAACACTTGGCCGCATTAAAGAAAAGGGAAAGTCAATAATGGCGTGTCGCCATGGCCGTTACGGCGTGCGAGTGTCGAGTGTCGTCCCCCCTTCCTTTTCCTTTCGAAATTCGAAATTCAAACGTCTCTCCTTCTCTCCCTCTCTAACCAGCAGCCGACTTCACGCTTCATCTCCCTTTCTCTCTCTCTCTTCAGCTCGCGTACTTACGTCCTCATTCCCACCTCGTACCGGTGCATCCTCTCCTCCTCCTCCATCTCTCTCTCTCTCTCTCTCTCTCTCTCTCTCGCGGCTCTCTTGTTCGGTCTTCGATGGGCGCGTCGGGAGGCAAATGGCTCAAGTCGCTCATCCCTCACCGGAAGTCCCAACCCAGCAGCGGCGATCAGGCGGTGAGTCCAGCTTGAACTGCTCTCCCCGTCCCGTTCTGCTGTTAAACCAATGTCGCGGTGGTGTTCCGGTCATGCTCACGTGCCGCTCCGTCCACCGAAAGAAAATCTGATCTTCTTCGCTGCAGCAATTGTTGTTTCCGGGGTTCGGATTCGGCGTAATAACCGGGTCGTTCTTAGCTTTTTAGGCTGTTTTCTTCTACTTCCGAGATGAATCTTCGTTGCAAAGATCAGAAAACATCTATATTTTCTCTTGGGGTTCTCAAAGTTTTTAGATTTCTTGCGGTGACGACAGATTTAGAGGTACCCAATTGGTGTCCAGCGTCTGAAGCTACATAGAACTAGGCATCTGAACGGAGTCTGCATTTGGAGCGCAGTAGTAACGAGGGCATTTGCATCTTTTGGTTGAGTCGCGTTGTCTATGTAATGGTCCTTTTGTGGATTTTGAATTGGATATGTGTAAATGTCGTAGGAGAAGGTTGTTGAGAAGGGAAAGAAGAAATGGAGGCTATGGAGGAGCTCCTCCGAGGGGGTCGGGTTAATGGTGAAGGGATTGAAGGGGACCCACATGGCGGCTTCGGAGCTGTCCGATTCCTCGTACGCCCTTGATGATGCTGCATTGGCCGCTGCAATGGCTACTCTGCTTCGCGCTCCGCCCAAGAATTTCGTGGTCATCAAGCAAGAATGGGCTGCCATCCGGATCCAGACTGTGTTTAGGGCATTCTTGGTACGTCGTTTGTTTTCCCGATTCCCGTTTCGCTTTTGTAGTCTTAGTTTCAAGCTAAATAAAGCAATATTGTTTTTAGGATCATGAAGAATCTGCATAATGCCAGATTAAAAGTTTATTTTTCTAAGCATGTTTCTAGGCACTTAGAGAAATTGCAGAAGTTCACTCGTTTTTAGGATCATAAAGAGTTCTCTAATTTGCTTATGGGTTTACCTTTCGCAAGCTAATATTTTGGGCATACATGATCTTTTATGTAGGTCAGAAATCATTAGCTAGTAAACATGTTCGACCTTGTTTATCACCTAAGTTCCATTTAAATTAGCATTTTTAATGCGCTTGAAATCGTCTCAGTTTAAGTAAGCAGTTTTTAGCAGCATTGTGCATGCTCGGCATCGGAATCAACTCATGGTTGTGTTAACAGGCAAGGCGTGCTTTGAGGGCATTGAGAGCAGTTGTCCGCATTCAAGCCATTTTTCGTGGCCGCCAGGTCCGTAAGCAAGCTGCCATAACACTTAGGTGCATGCAGGCCCTTGTTCGAGCTCAAGCTCGCGTGAGGGCACAATCTATAAGAACATCTTTAGAAGGGCAGGATGTCCAAAATTTATTTGGTGAACATTCTGATCAAGCAGATCCCTCTAAGCAGGCAGAGGTATAGCTTAACGCCACTTTTACTTACCATGAAAATATGGGACTCTCTTCAGCTGATCCTCTTTCTTCCACTGTTACTTTGTCTGGGAATTATAATCAAATCTCGATGCTATGATGAATTTCAGCAACGTTGGTGTGCTAGCCCTGGCACTCTGCAAGAAGTTAAGGCAAAGCTACAAATGAGACAAGAAGCAATCATTAAGCGAGAGAGAGCAATGGCATACTCCCTATATCAACAGGTAACGGATTTGCAAAATCTCTGGCAACTGTCTCCATTTTCAGTTACAATTACATTCGTTGTCTGAAAGCATATGCTTAACTATTTGCAAGGATTTGTGTAATCTTTGCCAACCGTATCCTTTTTCCATTGCAATTACATTCATTTTCTGGAAGCACGAAAGAATGCTTGCATAATTTCAAAATTTTCCATTGTTGAAGAATTTTTCGTGTTGGTCAATATTAATTATCGCTCAAATTTTTGTGCACTATAGTTATCTTTTAATGCCTACTTTGTATCAGCAATTAAGATCAAGTGCCAGCCCAAATTCAAGGAAATACAAGCCTGCAGAGTCTCTTGGACATCATAGACTGGATAAGAGTAGCTCCGGATGGAGCTGGTTAGATCGCTGGATGGCAGCTAAGCCATGGGAGAACAGGTTGATGGAAGAGACCCATAGTAGACAATCAGAAACAACTGTTTTCTCTCGAAAAAGTCAAGACCACCATGTCAGTAACCATTCATGTTCATCTGAACTTGATTTGGTTAGAGTGAGACGTAACAACATAACTACCAAAGTCTGTGCTAAACCTCCTACCAGCGGTCAAATTACTGGCTCATCTTCAGATCCAATTTCAGAATCCCTTTATGGTGAAAGCACAACGTCAGCTTCAACATCTGCCTCCCTGACTCCAGTGTCTAAGGTGCTGATGGTGGAAAGAGGAGAGGAGACCAAAATTCATAAACCAGGCTACATGAATCTCACTGAATCAGCTAAGGCTAAACAAGCTTGCAGATATTCTTATCATGATATGCAGAGACAACTAATGGAAGAGTTACAGTTTTGTAACAAATCGATGGCACTTTGCAGTGGGGATACAAGAAGTATCTCTGGTTCCATTCAGTCAATTAATTTTTCGAAGGATCTTTATCCCCCTATACAATTGGAGAGACAAGATAAGGTCAGGAATCAGCTTCACTGAAGAGTCCATACAATGGGTTCAACGGCTTGTTGTAAACTCAGACTGGTGAAGCTATATACAATGGCATCAAAGGACTTGTTGATGCTGAAAATATAAACAAACTTTGTCAAAACAAATTTGGGACAGTTACAGGAGTGTATCATGATAGAAATATAGTGATCGTGTTCATAGAAGTCGAATTTCTTTTCCTTGAACTGGATTGAGATACATACTGATAACTTATGATTGCTGAATTTTTTCTACGCCTTGTTTAAACAATCCTGCTTTCTAGCTTCGTATGTCAAAGTCTATGCTGCAAACAGTACAAGTTTGTGTTGTGTGGGTTGTGTGTGTGCAGGTTACGTGTGTGCTTGTGAAGAAGTACGTGATGAATGGGATTCACAGTTGATTTGCACCTGTGATGATTACTGAATCACATTTGTGTTTTTGACTTTGAATCTAATTGATATCGTGTAGAAAACCTCAATCTATAATTGATGGAGGCATGGCAAATTGAACAAAATTGGCAAATATTCTTCCTTGTATTGCTCATCTAAATACATTAAGTTGTTGACTGTGGATCTGTATTTACTGTTTGCTGGTATGATCATTCCAATCCAATCCAATCATCTCTGAATAGACTAATTAGTAATTAACTAGAGCCTGCAAAAAGAAGAAAACAGATAAACAAGATTATCCTTACCCTTTTTGTGTTAATTTTAAAACTATTGTCGGGGAGGTTGATTGAGCCATTTTTAGCTTAAAAGCATTTCAGAAGAAAGCACTCCTTTTCTAAGGTAAGGTGATAGTGCAAGATCTTCAATAGAGAGAGAATAATCATTGTTTGAACTATCTAAATTCGCTGGCTGATGATCGGTGGCGCACATTTGGTCACTCTAATTTAGGAAAAGATAAGCACGCATTGATGTGGTTCTTGGAGCTTCTGTTTCAAACTTCAGTTCTTGAATAACCAGAATTGATATTGGAAGCATTAGGGCAGGAAAAATAGGAATCTAACATATCCCTTCATGGATTGCAGAGCCTTGCTAGTACTAGTATACTCGTGCAAATTACTGTGGATAGTAGGATTTTAACACTGTAATCTACTGGCCTTGATCCATAAGATTATTTAATCTGAATAAACCGCAGTGGTAAAAGTGATTACTGAGATGTTAAAGCTGTAAGGATGAGTTAAACATGCATAAATTTTGGTGGTCGATTACTGTGACTATTTTGATGAACCATCTGTTATGGTCCCGTCATTCAAGCAAGATGCTAGGACCACTGGGGTCGTTATCATCCTAACCTGATGTTATCGCGAGCTGTTTAATCATTGTATTGTAAAGCAATGACATGAAAAGGAAACCCGTAAAACAAATAAGAAGAAAGAGGAGAGAACTCAGATGATCGAAAGACCAGTTGCAATGGAAAAAAACAAGACGATGCAACAGTTCACAAGTCAATTTCACGTTTCTTGAGGATTCGTGGACAGCATCAGGAATCCGTTAAGAGTTTGACTTCTCGAACTTGCATGCAAACGTTGTTTCCAGCGAGGATCGCTGATTGGCCCCACGAGGGTGGCCGAGAGACTGAATAAGCAAAACGATCCGGACGACTCCAAAAAGCTGAGAACTTCCGAGATGTTTTTGAGTGGACGGGATTTTGAAGTTCAGTAGAGGGGGAAAGAGGGTGTGTATGAATTGAGACGGTTTCTTCAAAATTGAGTAAAATCAGTGGACTTTCTTTCATGGGGATGTTGCCATGAAGAGAAGGAAACGGAGTGTAGGGACGGTGGGGTATATATTAACTTGGCGCATTTATTCTTTGCATCCCATTTAATCAGTGGGGGCATTTTGATTTGTCGCATTGCCTTTTGAAGGCCAAAAGATTTTATCATCTTGCGTTTCTTTTCATCTTCTTTACAAATCTCGGAGTGACTTGCAGTAGCATGTCTCTCTGGCATAATTGGTGACCAGAGGATAGGGTGAAAAAGAAGAATCAAATTTTCAATCGACAGTTCTCATCCTCTGTTATTGCTGTCGATTTAATGGATTGTCTGTATCTTGTCAAAGGTGAAATTTTTTTTCTTCTAAAGGACGTCCTTTTCATAGTTGAGTTGTCCATCATTTTCATTATTCTCCTGTGAAAATGCCACAATCAGGGCCAGAGCTCTCTCCCTCTCTCTCAATGAAAGATGTGCTTTAATTTAACCATCATCGGTCTTGGATTTTCTATTGGGAGATGCTGAAACGATGCAGATAGGAAGTGGATGAATTGCATGCAGTAACAACCCTTATGCAGCCCTTTACCCAAAAAAAAACAACCCTTATGCAGCCATGCTTGTATCGTGAACTCACCATAATTATAAAGTCCACCAGTGTTTGCCTCGGATTAGCTTAATCAAGCTTGTTTAAAAGCACGTACCAGTAGGTAAAGGGAAGACAAAAGGATCTTCTGGTTTTCATTATAAACCTTCACCTTTCATTTGCTACCATAATTTTCTCTGTGTTTGTTGTAGCTTTCCATGCAGTTTAATATGCTGATTTCTAGATTTAGGCCTAGCAACGAAAAAGTTGTTCATTGCATCTTTTAGCTATTATGTTATGTAGCATTCATTGTTATCTTTTAGCTATTATGTTATGTAGCATTCATTGTTGTTCTTTTGATCACCAACCTGATCATCCTCGATCTTCAGTAAATACAATAAAGCAAGTAGAATTAGAGAAAATCCCATATTATGACTATAATATATGATATTGGGATGCTGTGTCCTGTTCATCTTTTAGCTATTATATAGCACTCATTGTTGTTCTTTTGACCACCAACCTAATCATCCTTAATCTTTAGTAGATACAACAAGACAGGTAGAATTACAGAAAATTCCATATTCTAATTGCAATATGTGATACTGGGATGTCCTGTTCATCTTGTAGCTATTATGTAACATTCATTGTTGTTCTTTTGATCACCAACCTTATCATCCTCGATCTTCAATAAATACAATAAAGCAGGTAGAATTAGAAAAAATTCCTTATTATAACTATAATATATGATATTGTGATGCTATGTCCTGTTCATCTTTTAGCTATTATGTAGGATTCATTGTTGTTCTTTTGACCACCAACTTGATTATCCTCGATCTTCAATAAATACGATAAAGCAAGTGGAAATTAGAGAAAATTCCATATTATAACTGTAATTTATGAAATTGGGATGCCGTGTCCTTTGGATTTTTCAGAAGCAAAGACATCATGCACTCAGAAAAAAATAAAAATAAAGAATATTTAAGTAAAAATTAAAAGAATTAGAACCAGAAATCTATGATAGCATCTACATATCTCCTGTTTTCCTCGAGGAGGTAGATATAGGGGAATAATTCAAAATTTTGCCGTGACAAATCATAGCATGTTTCCTGGCTTTTGGGTCATGCCATTTTATTCCAAGAACAGCATATCATACCCCTCGAGAAAGGGAAGAAAGAGAGGATAATTCCTAGAATTTTAGGCAGGTTGGGAATTGTAGTTCTTTCTACTTCTTGAGGTATAATGACACGCTGAGAGGCTTGACTAGAAGAAATCGGATAAGAAATTTTGTGCCATATATGGTAATCTTTCTAATATCCGAATTGGATCTAAAATTTCCCATTTGTCAAAAAAAAGGTGGATTAGTTGATATCATTCCTACTACATTAGGTGATGCTTCTAGGGCATTTACCTAGAATGAAGGAACAAATATCCAAAAAGAATGGGTCATTAACCCACGCACGAATTTATATATTTTCACAAGATCTATATTCGAATAAAGTCGACTCTGCATTCGAATAACAAGATCTCTCACTCAAAGTAATTTGAGCCCACACTCGCCCTTCCGTGGATGGATCCTTAACCCACACACCAATTTATATATTTTCACAAGTATCAATGAGAGTTGAGATGTTTGAATAGCCATGTTATAAAAAAAATGATTAATATTATGAAAATTCTCAAATTGATATATTTATGACAAATTTATTCTAAAATAATTTTTTGACTATCAAAAAATCAAACTGATACATTTATGATAAATTTACTTGAAATTAATTTTTTTACCACAATAAACCCCAAATTAATACATTTGTGACAAATTTACTCTCCGTTAGTTTTTGTTAAATTTGATTGATACCACAAACTAGTACACCAGTGACAAATGGAGGGTAAAACCTCAAACCGGTACATTCGTCAATTGTCATGTGTCATCTAACTAAATAATTTGACAATAAAATTTACTGTAAATTAATGGTGATAAATTTGTCATAAAAGTATTAGTTGGCGATTTTTTATGTTTAATAATTAATTTGGGATAAATTGTCACAAGTGTATCAGTTTGGGACTATCCGTGATATTAACCCTAAAAAAATTAGGGAGGAAAATTAGCACTTGCTTTGAAAAGGACCTATAACAAAACCAATTTTTACTCAAGAGAGGACAAAGAATTTCCAATCGAATTCTTTCATGTACTTGCCTTTTGAATCCCTAAAGACATGAGTGGGAAGAAAACAAGAAACTCCCACAGCTATTGTCCTGCAATGGCTCCACAAATAAAGCAAAAGGGGTCTGCTTGTATAAATTGTTGCATGGGCAACATTAAACCTAGAATCCTGTTTGGTCCCTTTATCTTCCATCACAAGCGCACTTGCCTCTCCCTTTCTCTTGCTTCGCAAGCAAACAGACACACATGCACACAAAAGAAGAAAGCAAAAATACAATGAAAAGATTATTCTCCAGCAAAGGCTCTTTCTTGACAAGCACCTAGAAAAGCAAGTTGTATATTCTATTAGCAACATATCCAACTAAATATATGGAACCTGTGCTTGTTTTTAGAAGAAGATGAGAAAAGAGATTCTGCACTTTGTCGAAAAAGGGGAACATCAAATAGTTTGTCTCTTGCTTCTAATGCATGGCCACCCTACCCACGTTTTGCATGACCCTTTCCTTAGAAGTTGCTTTACAATCAAATTTGCAAGACTTTTTGGATATCGAAGGACAGGGGGATTAAAGTTTTTAGGCTGGCATGCATCATTGCTGATTGGAAAAAGAAGCCAAATTATTTAAAGGGGAGATTGTACTTATCTCATTAAAAAAAAAAATTTTTTAAGGAAGGACATTAATATAAATGAGTATGATATGACAAATTAGATTGGTAATCATATATAAAATAGTCAGCTAATTGTATGACTTTTGTGAGCTTGACATGATTTTGGAATGTTACTGATCTAATTTGTAATATCATCTCGTGAAATGACTGATAATAGATTTCTTCACTATTAGTATCGAAAGAATCATCCACAAGCACCATCGATTCCATGTAGGATAAAACAGAAGGAACAAGTTAACTATAGTGACCATGTCCATCGTACACATCACACTACATGAGACTAATAAGACTCACATAATAGTGTCTCCATCGATAATGAACTTCACATATTGAACTATCCTCGGTGTCCAAGTTTTCTCAAACTTGGGTGCGAATGGCATGTCTCTTACTAAGGTGAAGAGGTGGACTTAATCTAAAACGCTTATCTGGCTTAAAATAACATATGATCCCAGCCCCAATAATGGAAAACAGCAGCCCTCTAGAGAAAAGACAGAAAGCAACTTATTGGGTACGACAAGGAATCTTCAAAACGAATGTGAAAATTTAGATGTTTCTCCTCCTTTGAGCACTTTGCATTTCGATGAGATGTTTCCGAGGAAAAAGGTTGATTGAAGATTCTTCAATCTCTCTCTCTCTCTCTCTCTCTCTCTCTCTCTCTCTCTCTCTCTATGTTTCGCAACGGGTAATAAAAGTGTTCCGGAACAGTGTTAGATGCCCCGTAATTTTCATGTGTGGGTCGTAGATAGGGTAATTAATCAGCCAACCATCTTTAACGTTGACACAAGAGCTTATGTTTGTTGTTTTCACCACAATCATTTCCCAAGAAGAATCTTTGTGCTGCGGTGGAATTGCTTAATTACCATGTAAGATCAAGAGAGGTTTTAGGACTTGGATCTTCTATCTCTTTCGGTATCCCTTTGATTTATGAGTAAATCTCAAGCTTGATATATGAAAGTAAAGTGTTTACCGATGGTTAAGATCTGTTGAAACATTGATAAGAACATGGAGAAGGGGTAGAAGATCTTCATCTGATTTTGCAATATGAGAGAAATGCTAAATAACTCAAGTTTTTGGGGGTCATTTGGTATGCTCAAGCTTTACTTTTGCTTTTTCAATATTGGTGGGATCGTGAGTGGTTCTCACATCCTGGATTAATTACTAGCAATCCATAAATAAAAAAAAAAAAGAAATAGAGAAGTAAAGTGGGATTAGGGTTTTTATTTTTCGACCCTTTGGCTTACTGTAAATTTTACAAAATTTACTCTTAAGACCTTTTTTAATCCGAAACATTTGGAATCATTCAAAATATTCAAAATATTGACATGTAGAGTTGCATATGCATGGGGGCTTTTCAAATGATATTTCAAAGTTTTGAAGGGAAAGTGATAAATACTAGCAAATTTTTATACAACTCGTTCGCCCTTTCAAATGACTAAAATAGAGAAAAATTATGAAAAGCTGCCATTGAAATACAGAGATCTCTGTGTGATCGAATAACTTGCGTCCATGATAATGAAGGCAGCATTTCCTAATTACCCAATATTACTCAATAAAGCTTAGCTTCCCAACTCTTGGAAAAGGCCAAGGAATTTCAAGAAGGAGGGTCTTGTATTTAACAGGGATGGAGTCATGATTAGTCCCAACTAACCCACAATTTAACCAGACCTCAAAGGAAAAAGAAAAGAAGAAAAAGAAAGAAACCGTCATACTTCGATTGAAGGTTATGATATTCTTATTAAGCATATTTAATCAGATAATTTACAATTACAAGACAATCATAGCATTCTTATGTTTAATTATTGAGCACATGCCCTTAGGGTTTTAATTTGAAATCAATGAAATTCAACCACCCATAAATTGGAAAAACCATAACTAAATTAGTCCCAAGTTGTTTATTTGTTGTCCTGTAGAGACTGAGTGACGTTCTTGATATTCGGTCCGATTAAAGACAAGTCCTTCAAGTAAGACTGAGAAACTCGCAAGAAGTCCTCTTGTCACGATCCGCATAGCTTCTCAATGGTTTCTCCACCCAAACCAATCGTTGTATTAGCCACGGGGGGTTTGCTAACAATTCACTCCTCTTCTGGAGCAGGCTACGAGAAATTTGGGCAGTTTTCAGGAGAAAAAAGGAAGCGCCATTCTATGCATGAAAATGGCACAACCCCTGAAAGTAATTACACTCATTATGAACGTTGAAAACATCGCATCTGATCATGACATCGTGCATCTTCTTTTACCTTTGTAAGATTGGATTTTGATTACCGATGCACAAAATACCCAGAAACTTCCGCCATGATTTGCAAAATCAGGACACTTTGAGCTTGAAATTCGCAATGATTTTTGGTTCCCTACGAGAACAGTCAAACCCTAATCATATCCCTGTGACTGCTGTCATCTCCTAGATGGCCCTCATCAAACATCAATTCTAGATTTTGGGAGAACACGCAATAAAGAGAATCCACAAACAGAAACACACTAATGGAATGGAACTTTTCTTTATTGTCCTTCTTTTTCATGGCTTGGGGACATTTATGAACGCAATGAACTAACCATACTTTTCATTATGAACATCCTGGACCTTGATTTTCCTCACTTCTCTTGTCCTTCCATTTTCGTGCTCAAGCTGCAGGTCTTGATTTGGCAATTGCATGGACCGCACGTTTCACCTCCTTGGCGATCTTGGTTGCGATTAATCACGGCAGAAAATGTGCATGAGGCAACCTTCCCCATCATTACATTTGTATCCCATCAACATAATCTTTTTAAGCACCCGATGTCATGTTGATGTGGATTTGACATGGGTGTGTATTGGATTGCAAGTCTTCTTGTTGAAAGTGGGTGAAAGGACATAAAGAATAATCACTTTATTTGAAGAAACTTTACTGAAAATAGGACTTTCGAGATGACATATATATTACGTGATGATTTTTGAAATAGATTACAATTATTTTTCATTGCATAAATTAATCACTATAAACTCGACTCTTTTTATTGATGATGATGCAATTTCTCCTAAATGATATCTCATCCTATGAAACCAATGCATAATGCTTAGGACAAAAAAATATGCAAACCTCTCCTAAATGTCTTCTCATCACTACCAAAAAGAAATGCATAATTCCAAGAGAAAAATCAATGTGTAAAAGTACAAGAATGAAAGAACCATTAACTTTATCACCCAACTTTATTATCAAATAATCATATACAAAAAGCGAAGCACAATGAAAAGACTGATGATTTTAATATGAATACAACAAAACTATATATGAAAAGCCATGCATCCCATGGACATGACATTAGCGTAATATTTAAGGCAACAATAGTATTAATTGACATAAGGGATAATCATCAGACTTTTAAAATTGAATTTTCATTCGTTTTTATTTTTTCATATTTGTTGTCTAGTGTATGCTTTTTCTGTTTGTTGTAGGATGGAAAATGATATTTGTTGTCTCGTATGTGCCAAAGTTTTCACAGATTGATAATTAAATTTCATGGAATGATTCTATGTTTTCTTGTTAGTCATTTAGTTAAGTTAGGTTAACTAATTGAAGAAATGCAATCAAGTCTTTTTAAGCATCATTTGGTGAACTATGGCATGATATTGAAATCACAAAATCTGCAAAAATGGGTAATTAAACTCTCTTTCCCTGCAAAACCAACTACAAGATGGGTAGGGATTTTCATAATTTTGCTCAAACGGAAATCGTGGTTTTCATGAGGGGGTTGTGTCATTAAAAGTTAAGAGCTCCAAGTATAAAGGAAGCTTAGAAGATCTAAGAAAGCAGAGCTTAATAAATTTACCTGCTTGATTAATTGACAATTGGTAGAATATATATCTAATATCTATCTATCTATCTATATGTATATATATGTATAATGCTTTGTAAGCAAAATCACCGTGACTTGTGGAAAAGGATTCTTTTAGACATTGATGTCTTTGAATCAAAATCAAACTATTCAGGCTAACGTAAACAATAATCATATGTGAGTCCAGAGTGGGCCTTTAGAGAGACAAATTACGAGGCCCTTCTTCCTGTGATTCTTCAATACGTCGATACACTACCAAGGTCCCTTTACGAGCCATCACTAGATCATGTTAGATCCATTGATTTTTAAGCCTAGTGTGTAAATAAACTTTTCGATTTGTGTAAAATTTGAAATAGTCTATTTAAAGTATTTCCTATTTTTCGAATAATATTCTCAATATCATTCTATAGAAAAAAGAGGCGAAGTCAGAGGTGATCACATGCATGCATTCTGCAAGAGGTGCTTCTTTGCACCACATTTCTTGCCCTAGCTACGGCTGAATTCACTATTGAATGGAGCGCATCCTCAAAGGTCGATTGCACCCTCATTTTGATGGTCACGTAAATAAAAACAAAGGGGAGGTTTTGCGTGGTTTTAAATCGTTTTGTTGAATTTGAATGTGGATTTGCCATGGGATTCATTGGACAAATTATGATGCAGCTATTATTGCGCAGACATCTATTAGATCTAGCTTACACAAAAATCTCTCGGCTCTTGTTTGTCTATTGGGATTGAATTGCATGAATGTTTAACACGTGTAATGTGGAGCCGTCCTACGTCACATACCCTTAACATCCAATATTTTCTCACGTAAGTTCACCTTTTCTTTTTTTCCACTCCCTCCAACAAAGTCTCCGAATCTTGGGCCACCATCAGCCATATTGTACTGCAACCCGACATTAAATTCATAATAACAACTCTCTCTCTCTCTCTCTCTCTCTCTCTCTCTCGAGTATTTCAGACTCACATATGATACATATTATATTATGATATGGTCATTCATTTAATAGTTTGTCTTACTCCTTTTTTTCCTTTTTTTCCTGTTGCTCTATTTTTATTTTTATTTTTAACAGACTGTTGCTTTCTTGAAGTATCATGACTTTTAACCTGTTGGTTCTAGGGCTACAGAGATCCAGCTGATAAAGTCATCTCTCTTCCTCCTCTTTTTCTTAAATACCAAGTGCCCCCAACTATTTCTCTTGTGGCTACTGCCTTGCTCTCCCAGAAGAGAGAGAGAGAGAGAGAGATGGGACACCATTCGTGCTGCAACAAGCAGAAGGTTAAGAGGGGGTTGTGGTCACCTGAAGAAGATGAGAAGCTCATAAACTACATCTCCACTTATGGCCATGGATGCTGGAGCTCTGTTCCTAAGCATGCAGGTTATGATCATATATATACCTTATGCCTCAAAACAATGTTTTTTCCCTTTAAATTATTCTTCACATTCTTATGCATGGATTAGCATTACTTCTTGAAAATATGTTGCTAACTCTAGAATCTCATGAAGTTTTTGAACCAGTTCATACACGTACGTTCTTTGAATTCACCATCTTGATTGGTATTCCTTTCCTTGCCATTTTTTGGTCCTATGGTCTTTGATTACCGTGAACTCATCTGTTGTTTCACTTTATCATGTTTCTGTTGCTCTTGAATTATAGGCCTTCAGCGATGTGGAAAGAGCTGCAGACTAAGATGGATAAACTATCTCAGACCTGACTTGAAACGGGGCAGCTTCTCTCAGCAGGAAGCAGCTCTCATCATTGAACTCCATAGCATTTTGGGCAACAGGTTCATTTTTATAAATGTGCACTATATGGAAAATTCTACTACTTTTTTATCCGGGTAAAATTCAATTTTTGATATATTAGAATGTATGGCTGGACTGATTTCTTTTATAAGTATATAATGCTATGCTTTTTTTCCTGCCATTATTTTTCGTGTTCAATAAATTTTCTGTTTACACAGATGGGCTCAAATAGCCAAGCACCTCCCCGGAAGAACAGATAATGAGGTGAAGAACTTTTGGAATTCAAGCATCAAGAAGAAGCTCATGGCTCATGATCTTCACCATCACCACCATCATCATGTGATCCACAATCCTTATGCTGCCGATCAAGAAGGATTTTTCTCTGTCCTTTCAAACCCTAGCCTGATCTTAGCATCTCCAGTACAGGACCAGGTTTATTTCCCTCCACCTAATAGCACTACTGCTTCAACACAACCTCACATGATGCAAAATCTTTGTCAAGGCAACTTTGAATTTGATCCGCCACAACAAGAAGAAATGCCCAATTTCGGTTTTGATCATTTGGTCCATTACCCACATCAGATCTCCCATTTATCAGGCAACAACTTAGTTTCTTTGTATGAACAAGGTTTGCCTTTCGGACACCCACTTCATCAAATCATTGGTCCGAATCAGGAAGATCAACCTTTCACAGGCGAAGGCGCTGAACACTATGCTGACAACGAAGATAATAAGATTGTTGATCCCGGTGAGATTCTCCGATCTTATGACGAATACTCACCGATGGTACTGGGGATGCCGAAGCTCTGTGAGATCATCGATGGCGGTTTCTGCAATATACCAGTTACAACTTCCTCTTCCTCTTCTTCACAAGAAATGTTATTAGATCCACTAGGTGCCAAACTCTCAGCATCATCATGCCTTCTTCTTCCGCCAGTGTCTTCATCATCGTGTCAAGAAATTTATCCCCCATACATTCCTACCGTCATCAATCCAATGGAGTGCAACAATGCCATCGATGCATCGGTGATGTCGTCATCTTCTTCATCTTCTCTAGTATCAGATTTATCACCATGTGGCCCATTTGGTATGAACCCTAGCCTCACATCCACCTGGGATCAGCGGACAACCTTGGACTCCAAATAGAAATTGATCACGTGGGGGTGGGTGGTGTTCATGGAATATAGTCATTAAATGCAAAATAATGCATTTATTACTTCTCCAAGACATATTCTGAATAAGGTAAAGAGCATGATAAATACTGGATCTGGGACAACCTATGATTTGGCATCCATGTCGATGCATGCTTTGGAGAGCGAGAAATGATCACTGCAGATTCATAAAGATGTGTCGTAAGTTCTTGCACATGCTTATTCACCTTATTATAAGCTCGACTACATTTCTGTATGTCACAAACCTGCGACTCCTGTCAAGTGTTTTCCCACTTCTAAGTACATCATTTACTCTCTCTCTCTCTCTCTCTCTCTGTTGGACAATTGTTTTCTGCTATGAGTGATTTTAATGCTAGGTATATTTACTAGAACTGATTCGTTATGGAATATTTCAATGTCAAAAAAAAAAAAAAATCCCAGCGAGGCCAGCTCTTTAAACGGTCAGTAAACTTTGTCCGGGAGATTCTTAAACAGTAATTCTAGCATACAATGGCAAAGTGAAACAAGTTTCCCACAATCAATGTTATTAACAGTTGATCTAAGGATTTCAGTTATCCACCTTCTCACCTGCCTTCAAATTAAGGGGCGGATGAGACCCTTTGTGTAAAGGTTTCTTCATGTATATTCTGATTTTGCATTACTTGAGTGCTCACTCATAACCTGGCATACCACTGTTTTAATCAACTGTAAATCAGTCTGCGATCATATGTGTAGGAGTACGCACGTAGTACGTGGAAGTGGTGGGGGAAGGAGACTCTGATAGAGAGAAGAGAGTACGATTATGTCTGGAGGGGGAAGCATTCACTTCATGCAGAGAGTTGACTTTTGAGCGAGCGATGTCTTTTAGTGAATTTTGAGGAGTGGCGTCCTAACATGACGTGATTCCCGCGAATCCTTTTGATTCTATCTGGATACGCTCAAGGCTGAGGACCAGATACTAAAGTGTGATTAAATTAATGGCCAGGTGCTGATGCCTTTCTTCTTTCTATGATTAAAAGTTGCAATAAGCTTTGGTTTTTGACAACCAAGAGGCGAGTGTTTCGGCTTCTCATATCTGCTTCTCTCGAATCTCGCCTTGCGTTTGGGGGTAGAATCAGTCGCGCATTGCGAAGGCCTTAGCAACCTAATAGACATAATTAAGATAATTCTCTAAGATTCTATATTAGAGATAATTAGAATATTTCTATTAATTTTCTATATCTCTCAAAATTACGCATATATCTCCAGTTGATTGTGTATATTTTGATTATATATATTACCTTAGATAGCCATCTCATAAAATCTATAAATAGGTTGAAATAAATGTATTAGAATCTACAAAAATTCCTTAAATTCATTTTTCACATTATTTTTATATTAGTATTAGAGTCGCCATTCATGAAGAAAGCATGCACAAGTCCGATCTATTCTTGCTTGTTGTTTCCCCCTAATTCTCAGCTTGGTCATTACAATGCCAACCACACGGATTGTGTCGTTCAGCAATTGTTTTGAAAGCAAGACCAGCCGCATTAGTCGCTTGCTGTTTTAATCACCAAAGCTAGCCGTATCGAAGGCTTGCTATTTTTTCTTTGATTCATGACCTTCCGCTCTACACATATCAAAGAACCAACACCATCACCAGACTTGCTGCCCTCGGACAACTCAAGTTAATTTAATTACCTTGAGTTTAAGGGAGAGATAAATAACATAATTTTCTAGAAAATTTTCCTATATTAAAGATAGTTAGAATATTTCTATTAGTTTTGTATATCTCAAAATTGCGCGGTTGATATGTGTTACCTTCTCATAAAGTTTATAAATAAACTGACATGCTCTTCGTTATGATATATCGATATATACATGAACATGTGTGATTGCACTCTTAAGGTAAGAAAAAGTAGTTGCACGTTGCAGTCCCTAATTCCATCGGGGACTCATTAAGGGCCAAAACAAAGAGGAGCTGATGGAATTGAATCGCGGGCAAATTTAACCAAGTGAACATGACAACAAGGGTGCTCGCGGACAGAAGGAAACAACATAATAATGGAAACGGAGTGAGTTCAAGGAGGTTGACCTTGACCTTGTAGGTAACATCCCCCTTGACCTTCTTTTGAAGGAAGAAACCAAACCTTGGTACCGAAATGTGCCGCCGATCAGTAGTGATCGCCACGCATTGCAGAATGCCGAAGGCGGACAACAAGGATGGGTGATGGAGAGGAGGAATACAAGAACATTCGACAAGCCTACATTCAAGAAAGAGAGGGAGAAGTATTTTATGTGCATACATCTGTCGCACAATTGACGCGTGTGCCCGATTTACTGTGTTACCCGTATGATATGCATTTGCTTCTTATTTAGTGCCTATCTCTCAATTTTAATTGATTTTTTTTCACCGTCATGTGAGTGATTGGTACACGATACATCTATTGTTCAAACAACGTGTCTAACTGGAAAACGAGAAAGTATGTTGAGATTTAAAATAGAGGTGACTACAAACCTTTTTTTCCCTATATATGTATACCATGGCATGTAATAGAGCAATGACTACAAAATCGAGCAAGCGACTAGTCGATTATCAATTACCACCGCACCCCAATCATGTAAACATTTATTTAACAAAAAACTGAAAATAGTTTTTTTTTTACTTTTAATATTGGGAAACTTGTAACTCTTTAACCTAAAAGATACGAGACAAACAAAAACTGATAAAGAGAACAAAATGGAAGGTGTAACCATTTGAATTCATCGAAAGGTAAATTTGCTCTAGTAGATGGTGAAAGCAATATCACCAAACGCGAGCAAAAGGCAACATTAAATTTTTGGAGTTCAAAATGTAGGAAATGAAAAAAAAAAAATCAGAAAAGAAGAACAACAACAACAAATACTAGTTCTGGGACCGACACTAGCAAGCCCGATGGGCCAATTCCCAATTCCACAAATTGAGAACCAACCCTATCCAATCAAGTTTCAAGTTCTAGGGTGAAAACAGATCTACCCTAACATCGATCACCCCCAATAATTAACACTTTGCGAGGGCCAGACGGGCTCAACAATGATATTTCTTAGGCGCGAAACCAGACTTAGCCTACTCCAGCCCGAGCATGTGCCTATCTCTTCATGATATTGGGGCTCGCCAACGCTCGCCCTTGATCGGGTTTTCAAGTAAATTTAGCCTAGCATTGAAATCTCGATGGCGACTTTCTATGCCATCTGCAAAGGAGGGAGCTGCGAAGCCACATCTGTTGATTTCTCAAGGCACAGGATGCCAGTCATACCGCGGTGCAATTTATTGAACCATCTCTATGAGACTGTTTCTTGAAAAAGTGGTTCGCTTGATATGATAAAATGGATTTAAATGATATTCTCTTCGATAACAGAAGTTGCAACTCAGACGACCGACCGTCCGAGGTGACTAGGGGATCATGGATTATACTTCCTTTTCTTTTATAAATGTCCTCGTCGTGTGAAGAACGTTAGCCTCAAAAGCATTGTGAGGTTTCGTGGAAGAAAATGACTAATGCTTTACAAAATCATGACGGTGCTAAAAGGAAAACAAGACTAGCAGAAATGCATGTCATCCTTGGAAATTCAATTTCTGAAGCTATGTATGATCAGACAAAATAATCACCAGATCCACTCTTCTATTAGAAGTCCCCTCCAAAGCATCAGTAATACCGCGATTTAAACCATGGATTACTCGATAAGAATAAAGTAAAGCAAAAAGTAGGTGAATTGCCGACATAGAGCCAAACCTTATACAGAGCTCCCCTAGAAAGCTCACCCTGAAGATTAGACATCCCAGGCATTTTAAATTTCATGATACATTAAGTCATTGCTCCATTATTTCCAGAACAGCCGAGATAGGATGCAAACTGTGATGACAGACACATGGCTAAACTAATGGGAAATTCTTAAAGGATTATTCCAAGATGCACGACAGAGAAGGAAGAAGACTTCAACAGAAAAGAGTTGCTGTCATGTAAGAAATGAGTTCACATTCCACAAAGGACCTTAGTAGCATGCTGAGCCATCCTTGAGTGGACTCTTCTAACTAAAAATTGGCTCATTGTCATGGAAGGTACATGTGTACAATGATATTAGGCTGTAATTCTTGACCTGCCCTTTGCTATTCTTCGAGCAATGACTCTCCGACCACCCTTGGTTGACTTTCTGTTTATATAGCAAAGTGTTACAATTCGTAAGAAAAATTTTCAATAACATTAATTCCATACCAACAATTAGCTCATCCACATGGGGAATATATTGTCGAAAAGCAGGACAGACAATGCTACGAAAGTGAGAGGAACAGCAACAGGTGGAGAGCTCTTGTGAATGAAGCCTTCCCATCAATTTGCTATAGCAATCACAGCATGATCAGTATATTACCCTCCTCAAGACAGTAGCTGAGTCATTCACTAGTTAAGGCAGATTTCTCCATCTAGTTCCAGACTAACAGTCTTATCTTAGTCCATTATCTTTCTTTCCTCAGGCAGAGTCGCCAGATTCAACAACTCACGTTGACAGGCAAGTTCACATACAACCACACATATCATGAGAGAAGAAGAAGGAAGCAAGCCATACCGAGCAAAGAATCCATGTGTCCTCTTACGCCTAATGGTACTGGGCTGGTACGTCCGCTTTGTGGCCAAAAGCATTGGTTCACTCGATGAGTTCACATCACCTGCACTCCAGAACGACCTTGCATACGGTAAGAGAATGTAGAAAGGTATTGGACAAGCAAGCATATGCGAGAGAGAGAGAGAGAGAGAAATGTGGGTTGTCAACCTCATCCGCAGATTATTGATGATTCAGTCGCCCCTCACACAAAGCCAGATGCTACAAAACTGAATACAGTAAAAGTGACTGCCAAAACAGGACAATCTATACCATCCCAAATAGAAGAAACATTGTGATGTTCAAAAGAAAACAAAAGTACCCTGAATCTCGGAAAGTTTGCAGGTCAAACATTAAGCTAAAAATGAACTATTCTGCCAACCCCGCTAAAGTCACAGGGAGGACGATGCATTCGAGCGTTTAAGATGGTCAATAACAGTTCATTTCATCGAATTTGAAATTGTCATGTTCACCAGAACCATATTTAAAAACAAAAAAATTGGGTAATCCTAGTTTCTCGAAATGAGCACCTGCGATGCAAATTCCATGGTACTACCACATGGGAACGAAATATCTATCGACAAGGCAACAAACACAGTAGCCATCAACCACCAACAAAGAGAGAGAGAGAGAGAGTAAGTACCGTCGGGTAAGAAGAAGCTAAGAGACGGGAGGCCGAAAGGATGAAGGAATTGGTGAGAAGAGACTCGATCGAGCGAGTCGGCGTCGCTCCGGTACAAATGGAGAGAGGTGTCGGATTTGGAGACGGAAGGGAACACCCTCGGAGCGATCTCGAAGCTCGGAGAAACGACGCGTTGAGCAGGGCCAGCGTTCTGGCGAAGGAGAGGATTCGTCAGGAGGCGGTTCGCCAGGGAAGCTCCGTTTCGGATCAGCGATCTCGTCGCCATTCTGGTCTCGGCTCCGATCGGAGTTGCAGAGACTCTGCTAAAACCCTAGAGAGATTCTATCGACCGGGAAAGGGTCGACCCGGTGAAGAAGGTGCGTCATTCGGAGCTGGAACCCGACCCGAATTCGAACTACGGGGCCCGGGGCATCAATTCTTCAATGGGCCGGGCCCATGTGCAATGCACGGGCTCTAGTTGAATTATAATGTGCAAAATCAGAGGTTGATTTACATGTGATTTTCATATTAGATATCTAAATTAAAACTACAGTCACATGAAGACATGGTCATTGCAATAATTGGACAAATCAAGTTCTCTTAAATAAATAAAATATCACTTTATGACCTTCTTTTTTTCCTTTCCGATTTCATTGTTCTTTTCTTCTTTTTTATTCGAGCAATCTTGAATGTGTTGTCGCTTAATGTAAAAAAATTTATACCGAGAATAAGCATTTTCAATACCACCAATGTCATCCTTTAACCAGTAAGTCATTTAATTTTGTGAACCCTCAATCGATTTGGTTATATTTCCAAAAGCATAACTTTGCTCTCTTTTTATTATAATATTTAGATCAGGTAACTACATTTGAGATTACAACTTTCGCTGTATTTATCCCTCTCAATACTTAGAGCGAGAATCACTTGTGATGGTACATGAATGATAACAGAGGGAAAATTTGTCATATAACTACATACACACAAAAGAGTAAAAAAAAAAATCAAAAATATATCACGCGCAAGAGTTAACATCAAATACAGCCAAATTAGATTGGTGCAAGCAAAAAATTGACTTGAGTTAATATCAAATAGTCGAAATAGAATTATGAAATATATTTTTAAGTACTCCTAGTATATTTTAATACACACGTCAATTTATCTTCCATAACTAATCATGTGATCAGATATGTGAGAAAATTTTGATTAGAATCGACATTAGGAGACGTATTATCACGATTTTTTTAAAATTAGAATGTCAAAAATTGAAGTGGGGGGATATGGCACAATCCCAAAAGACTTGTGGGTAAAATGTAATTCTCCCTTTGTCTACTAAATCAGAGTATTTCTCAAGGTTAAAAAAGAAGAAGAAGAAGAAGGAAAAGCTGAGTGGTATGCAGTAGGTGCAAGGGAAATTAATAAAAAAAAAATGGAGCCATTTTGCGGATCGAAGTGCCATTCTACGGTATCCAATTCGCATGTCTTACTTACCTAAGCTCGTCGACAAGCAGAGTAAATCACCTACTTTTATACATGAAGAGACATTATATCCGTGTCATCTTTTCTTTTTCTTTTTCTTTTTCTTTTTTTCTTTTTCGGGTTGGAAATTCCCTTATCAAATCAAGTAAAATAATCAAAATACGTTCCATATAAAAAGAGATGATCAAATCATTTGTATCACTAATAATGCGTTATATTATGGAAAAACACCACTTAATAATTAATTATCATGCAATAAGTTCATCATGATAAATACACAATTCCTTAAAGCTCGTCAAATATCTCTAATAATGATATTAAACATGGGGATATTTTAATTTCAAAGTCAAGTTCAAAAATTTATATGCCATCAAACCTAAGCCAACGTTTTAACTTAAGAAATCGAATTAAATAGGTTTTTTCTTTTAAAATTACAAACACTATTTGCTAACTTTTTTCTTAATTAACCACGCAGTCTTTTATCTTTTACTTATGTTTGCATCAAGATAATACAGTTCCCATTTTAAGATTTCGAAATATTTCAAGATTTTTACCACCTATTTTGCGATGACTCAAAGTGTAAAGTGTATAATTTGCATTTTGTTAACGAGTCAACTAAAAAGAAAAAAAAATTATAACTTTTTAACATGTATATTTTTGTTATGATATATATAAATATATTTATATATATAAATATATATATAATATTCAGAAATTGTATATTTCCTCAATGTATATGCATCATCAGTGCCTCTACAAAAGTAAAAAGATGAAAAAGTCAGGATAAGAGAAAGTCGGAAATGATTTATGGGATTTCCTATCTACCGAAAAGAGAAAAAAAAAAAAGAGAGGAAAAGAAAGGATATTAAATAAGCAAATGAATTTAGATCAACAAAAAAAGAAAAGAAAAAAGAAGAAGAAAAGGAACGAAATCGAACCCAACCCTTTCAGCGCACGCCCACTGGACGAGAGAACGAGATGAGATAAAACGCGGACGTCGTTTCGCGGTTTGCCCTAACTAAAAACTCCATCACCGTCCGCTGCGTCGGCGAGTCGTTTGCACTCTCCCTCCTTCCTTCCTTCCCTCCCTCTCTCCATCAAACGACACCTCGCTTTCAGGTCGCTCGCGTCCCTGTTCCCCAGCTTTTTTGAAACTCCACCTCGCTTCCCTCTCCACTCTTCCTCAGACGAAAGCTTCCAGGTACGCACTTTCACACCCCCCTCTCGCTCGCGCGGGCGCTCGGACGCCAAACCGATTCATGCGCGGGAACGAACTCGATGATGGTCGTCTCTCGATCGCGTGGGGACGATGAATGATCCGTCATCGTTGTGATTTCCTGCATGTTTTCCAGTGGAAATGAATGACGATCGAGTCGATCGGTCGTGGCCCGTACTGTTTTTAAGTTTTCGTTCCGAGGCCGCCGCACGTCAATCTAGTCCGTGATCGAACGGCCGAGAGTTCTCGATTTTCGTAGCTGAAATGTTGCTTGGGGGACTGTAGGTTGGGCTGGGGGCGGCGATGGAGTCGCGGGACGAGCAAGTCAGGGGATGCCGGGAGATTCTGGAGATCATAAGCTTGATGTCTTTCGCGAATTTGAGCGAGGAGCAAGTGCACAAGCTGGTGACGATGAGGGAAATCGCGCGCCAGGTCGTCGGCGGTCGATTTCAGGGGGTGGGTGGAAAAAAAAGAAAGGAATTTTGCCCGACTTTTATGAAGCGATCTCTTTTTCCGCTGCCCGGTGTTTCATTAACTTGATGCTTTTTTGGTCTGGCAGGTTTCGAAGATTGATGTGACCAGGGCGTTGCGCTCTACCATCGACGATATTGTAGGTCCAAATTGGAGCTGTATGTTAGCGAACTCCCTAACGTTTATGTGTTAATGCGCGCTGACTCGGAGAGCGATATGGTGCAGGTGGTCACATGCAAGGAAACTCTAGATATCATAAGTAGGATGTCGCACGAGGGCTTAGATGATCACAGAGTTCAGTTAATGTCAAGGATTAAGGAAATCGCTGGTGCCATTGCTGATAGAAACGTGGACGCTGGTAGTGCTTGGCATTATGAATTTGCTGAAAGAGTAAGGCAGACAAATAGATTAGCCTACTTTCATGCATAATGATTTTAAATTTAGATTATTTTCTAACAGGCGTGTTTAACAGATTAACGAGACTGATGATGCGGCGATCGGAGAGAGCTTTATGGACTGTGCGATGCAAACAAACCATGAGGATGTTCACATTCTGAATATGGAAGGACAGGTGTTTGTGGATGAACTCACGGGTGTTGCAGTGAAGAATGAGGGCTATTTTATGGGTGGAGAATTGGTAGAACAAAATGATAACATGGAACTTCTATCACGGTCAATGTCTCATGCATCAGTATTTTGGCCTCAAAATGATGAAGTAACTTTGGATTGGGTTGAAGATTTGATGTTAGCACTAAAGAGATCTTCATGGGAGGGTGTCCCCTCTGACTTCCAATTTGTTATGCCTGTCGGTGTGGTCGACAAATTGATCGATTCAGCCAACAACATTCTAAGCCAGGAACCAAACTGCGTGATTATTAATTGCTTTGTGGAGAATTCAAGAGTGGTTGTGATTGGTGATATTGAGGGACAGTTCCACGACTTATTGTCTGTCATGTATGACCATGTCGGTGTGCCTTCAGAGGAACTATTCTTTGTTTTCAATGGTAATTATGTCGGTAAAGAGCCATGGGGTTTGGAAGTACTTCTCATGTTGTTGGCCTGGAAGGTAAGCCATTTTTTCCTTTGTCCATCACAAGTAGATACTTCCGCAGGAGCATTCTCGGGATAAGGAGCAATTATGTCTCCCATAGCCCTTTATTAAACACAACCTGGAAAGAATGAAGAGTGGTTTCAGAGAGAGTGTTATGACTTCATATACATGTTTACTAGCATTATGTAGGCTTCATCACCTTCCACTACCTTAATTTCTGATCCGGGTCCTTTCCCATTAGGCATCCTCTTCCTCTGTCTATACCTATTTGTCAACATGCCACACTCCCTCCTCCCCACTCCCCTCTCTCAGATTTACTACTTGAACAGATACATGTTCTTTTTTTCTGTTGGTTGACTGTGTTCAAGCTGTTATTTACATCTAGTATTTGGTGTGTAGGTAGTAATGCCTAGTAGAGTCTATCTTCTCCGTGGAAATCATGAAACGAAGTCTTTCTCATCATCCTGTGGCTTTAAGGAGGAGGTGATGACCAAATATGGTGATCAAGGTGACTATGTCTATAAGAAGTTTTTGGGATGTTTCAAAAACCTTCCCTTGGCCTCGATAATAAGCAATAGTGTATATACTACCCATGGTGGGCTATTCCGAAGCACACGAGTTCTTTCTTCTCCCGAGTCAATCAAAGGACTGATGACAGTTGGTTCTTTGGATGAACTTTCTAGAGTTAATAGATACACTATAGACACTCTAGATGATGATCATATTCACGGAGGCTCGCTAATGTTAAACGACATGCTCTGCTCAGACCCATCACCTATTGAAGGTCTTAGGGAAAAAAGAGTATGCCAAGCAGGTCTATGGTGGGGCCCAGATTGCACAGAGACTTTTCTGAGCCAGTCTAAGTTAAAGGTAACGTGAATAGTTATAGTTATGTCACTCAATGTCTTGTTTGTAATGATGCAGCTTAGCATATGTGCATTTGTTTTTGCTGGTAAGTGATTGGCGTTGGACCAATTCAATACCCTACATACTCAGTTTATGGTTTTCCTTTGAATATGAGAATGAAGTGATGATTAAAGAAATGGTATGAACTGTGACTCAAAAATATAAACTAGAAAGTTAACCTTGCGAATTTTAGTTTTAGTCTTCATTTGAATATGATTTTGGTAATGTTTGAGTCTTGGGCTTTTACTCTTTCTGTATGTTATGAGAGCTGAGTGATTATTAAGGGCTATCTTGCTGCAGTTCATTATTAGATCACACGAAGGGCCTGGGAAAAGGGCTTGTCGAAAAGTTTTAGAAGCACTGTCCAAAGGCTACAGTGAGGATCACAGTGGAGTATCTGGGAAGCTATTTACTCTGTTCAGTGCTCCAGAATATATGCAGGTCCTCTTTTTGGTTTCTTGCTTTCTACTTCCAGTCGTTGACGTTAACAGGTTTTGATAACATGTGATTATGGCTTTGTTTGGATCTTTCCATGGCCCTTGGTATTATGCTTTCTTTTTGGTAACTGTCTTGACATTGAGTTTCATACTGCCCCACGTGAGCTTTATTCATGCTACCAAGTGCCATTGAACTTTTAAGATAAATTCTGAGGTTTCCTGTTTGATTGTTTTTAATAAAAGGAGTTAGGGAAGAATTGGACACGGGAATGTCGGTACATATGAAATGGTAGAAACTTTTTTTTAATCTTAATTGAGTTTCTCAGTACCATAGCTAGTCTCAGCTCCTATTTGATAAATTGAATATGGATATCTGCTGTGCATCTTTACCATTTGTTAAAAAAAAAATTGAGGCAGTTATTGTTGAGGAAATTCATGTCTTTCCATATTTTGTCCATCTTTTGGTCGCCATCCAGCAGAGTCAAGATAATTAAGAGAATATTTAATAAATGAATAGAAACATTTATGTTAGTTAATACCATAATGTCTGTGCCGCTCTTCTGCAAATGCTCTTCCACTTCCACTGGCCACTCCTCCTCCATGTATTTTTTTGTGCTTTGATATTTTCTTCTATTTCCCGCTGGATGTTGGTTGCTAGAGGAGCTTAATAATTACAATCATGGTGTCTATGATCTCTGCTCCTGAGGCTCTAGTTTTTGTTTTGAAGAAACGGTTCAACGATCCATCCATTGGTATTGGATTTTCCTGAATTGGCACAAATTTTTTTACTTTGTTCTCTCTTTTTTCAATTAAAGTGAATCTTTCATGTATTTTCTTTCAGTTGGCACACATGTAGCACGAGCAATCAAACTAGTATATCTAAGCTAAAGGATTCTGCCACTATTTGTGTCATGCAGTTTCCTGAAGAGATGGGAAAAAATGAAGGAGCATATGCTATCTTGAAGCCACCCGATTTTAAACCTATGTTCTGCTCATTCAGAGCTGTAGATAGACCAAAGGTATGGATGCTACAGTCTGAACCTGTGAAATTATGCATCTTACTTTATCAGGAATCAAATACAGATTTGTGCATTCTAGGATAGTTAGTGGAATAGTAATGAATGTGAGGGTTTTTTTTTTTTTTTTTTTTTTTGGTGGTGCAAATGTGAGGATATTACGAAATATTCACCAGGCCCAAGTTTTGGTGAATTATTTCTCTTTTGGAGATAGGCTATTCATAAGCCTGTTACTCTTACAGTATGAATTCTTTCAGTATCTTCTGTTTTTAATTCAAACCACCTAAGATTTGAGGTTTGCACTCTAGAATAGATTTTTACTTTTGGAAGAAAGGAAGATCTCACTAAAGCAATAGCCTTTTGGAATATCTTATGTCTTTCATCAGGTAGGTGGGTCTAATCCATATGGTGGAATACATTGTGCAGGCATGCCATAATGTTGTCACAAACAATGAAGATGAGGTGGATTTATATGAAGAAGTCTTGACATCCATGGTTAGTTAGTAGCTCTTTTAGAGGAAATGAGCAAATCTCCATTTAACAAATATTTTATTCTAGATATGGCAGTGGTTCTTGGTGTTGCCAACTATGTTATGTAGACGGAAAGGTCTAATATTTAGTTCTTTTAAATGTCTCGTGAAAGGAATTCATCAAGTAAGAACATATTATCTTCTATGCTAATGCCCCAGTTTAAATGGTGCATGCTATGTCATTTAATATATATGCTCAACTTTCTTAGTTTTGTGATCTCATGAGCCCTAGGAAGATAGATCAACTGGTTGCACTAATATTTAGTCTCATTTTTTCTGTTGATATTAGAGTCCAGAGGCTTTGGGGGATTCCATTGCAATGGATCACTTGCATGGTATGGCTGGAATGAATTCTGGAGTTGATTTTGGGGCAGTAGGGATTCACAATCCCCCTTCTTGGAGTGTGCTTTTGGCAGATGAAGCAGGTAACCCACAGTGTGTTCAGCTTCCAGAAGTTCCTGATGTCGAAGGGTTGCCCTTATCTCCCAGAACCCAGGTGATGGATCTGCTAGAATTGCTACAGTTTTATGACATGCATGTCTTAATAAATGTTTCAATAACACAGGAACCTCACAAGTCTGCTTACGAGTACTTATTCAAATTGATTGCAGCCCTGAAACATGAGCTCCAGAGAAGGGTATGTGAAGCCCACCTCAAGCGAAGTTCATTATTTTTTTCTTTTTTCACAAAATTCATAATTCTAATGTTAAGATTCTTTATAGGATGCTCAGAGTAGGAGTCATATGCATGAGTTGGTAAGTACAAAGTTGCATTCTTTATTGTCTGGGACAAGACCTCGTATATTTTCTTATTGGTCCTGTGTTTTTAATTCACCAGATAAAAGAGATGGAAACAAGAAAGACTGTTGCTTATCCTAGAGAAGAACATAGGATTGAAGTCGACAGAAATTCTAACCCTGACGGGACTGAAGTTGTAGAGAAAAGTTCCACCGTCACACCAGCTGGCTCTCTTAAAGCAGAGGAGAGTGCAGATCAGGAAGCATATGAATTGAGGTCTAGTTATAAAAGGGCTGCTCCTCATCATGCTTCTAAACAAATAATAACATATAAGAGAGTCCGAAGTCGGGGTGGTCCAAAGGACTAGGTTCATTGGGAACGTGCTTTCTCTGGAGGTGTCCACCTTAAACTATAAATGTTTCACTGCAGAAAAGAATCTTTTCCAAATGATGACAATGATATTTACTCCCTAGAGATGGGTATTTACCAGCCAGGACAATGAGAATTCCTGCAAGAGGAGCAGAGAGCTTAAGCAACAACTTGCAATGGAACTATGCAGCTCTGCTGTATGAAGTCACCCATTTTAACAGCTTTCTGGAAGAGCGGTCGGCAATTCAGCTTACTTCAGTGCACCCCTGGAGGTAACTGCAGTTAATTTTGGTTTGGATAGCACGATATGCACATGTGATTGGGTTTATAGCGAAGGTTTGACTATATCATTGATCTAGAAATATATGTATTAAGAATTAAATATTGGTACTAAGTGATTGTATGTCCAGATGGGGATTTCAAGCTGCGGGGTTGATGTCAAATGGCCTTGAGGATTTAATCCGTGCCTGTGTTGGCCTTCGAACTTAACTGACGAAGCACTGGTGGTTGCTAAGCGGAGCTTCAAACGTGACTTGCTGCTCACGTGAGGAAACACATGCCAGTTGGAGATGGCTTTGAGCGGTTCAATCACAACTGGGAGCGACGACGAAGAATCCTCGCAGGATCAGTGCACACACTTGTTCAACCAGCTCTGATTCCTTGTTGCAGAGCTTATTCTCTCACAAGCTTATGCTGGAATCCACCGACTTGGCAATTCTGTCCGTCACACACCATTGCTCTCTATGTAGCGACTCATTTTTGTTGGGAATGGATATTTATTACCTGGGGCGATGGTTGTGTTGTATGGCAATAGTAAATGTGCAACTTCGTCAGAATTGGGTCGAAAGCAAGCTAGCTGATGCAGAGCAATTGCACGAACGGTATATTTTCTTTTGATTTTGCATATTTTTAACCATGAGAATTATTAGGTCAATCTGTCCCGCCAAACTAGTATCGAGCTAGGACGAAAAGGATTCCATTGGAAAATTCATGGGAGATGGATGTCCTGCTGGTAGCCAAAGGGTTGGGAGGGAGGAAATTGCGGAAACAATGCAAATTTTAAGGACAGCAAAACGAGAAAGAGGCACTTCTCAAATTTGAACAGCCAAAACGACAACCCGTTCCACCCCTTCAACGGTGAAACATGTAGGTGATACGACACTTCGTTTTGGATGTTTTCGGCGCCACACTCTCCTTCCCGACCCTTCACTGGCTGACCGTTTTCTCGCTCGTTCTCTTGGCGCGTTTTCTCTCTTCAATCTCCTCGTTCTCTCTTCTCGCTCGCTCTGATGGAGATTGAAGGCGAAGAAGGTTCGAAGGTCACGCTCGAAATAGCTCTGGCGACGACCGTCTTCGGCCGAGGACTAGGGTCCAGCACTGAAGACCGAAGCGTGTCCCGCAAGCACCTTCTCCTCCAAGTCGGCGATGATGATGGGACGGCGGAGCCTAGGGTTTCGTTCCGGGTCCTGGGGAAGAACCCCGTGTGGGTCCGGAGCAGAAGCGGCGGAGGGATTCGGGTGTACCGGAGGTCGGAGAGCGGCGAAATCGAGGTCGGCGACCGGTTCTGTGTCTCGGGGAGGAGGCCCGTTTGGTTTGATCTGAGGAAGATCGAAGATGGAGGCGGAAGCAGAAGCGAGAGGAATTCGGGATGTGAGAGCGAATTGGCAGAGAGTGCCGAATCTGTTGATGTCTCGAGTATTGACCCTGTGAAAGGTTAGTTCGGTAGCTTTCTTTTCCCTTTCTAAGGTTGGTCCTCTGCTCATTTTGATTGCTGAACGAGGAGGCTAGTCGAGCTTAATTGATGAAGAACAAGCATGTAAGACACGCCGTTTCTTTTCTGTCAAGCTCTTCCGTGTTTGTGAATGGGGAATGATGTTACTTTAAAAATGCTTTCTTTCATTCTTGTGAGTTCGATTTTCAATGACCCGATAGTCTGCTTCTCTTTCTTTAATAGATAACCCTGCCAAATTTTAGAATTTCCAACTTATTTCTTTGGAGCGAGCATTATTTTTTTCCTTGCTATGGAGCTGATTTAGCCCGGTTCGATATTTATGCAATTAGCAATTAGTCAATAGATTGGAAAAAAATTGATTTCTTGAATATTGACCCTGTTGGTAGGTTATTTTGTAGCTTCCTTGCATAGTTGACTGTGCTTAGTTTGGTGTCTGGAGAGCAGGTCTTGTCCAGAATTGTTTGTAAAATGATTGAAAATTATTTTGACGAGTGATTTAATGTCTTTTGAATGTTTGGACATGTGAATTGAAGTATTGAGAAAAGCTCAGCAGGTTTTTGTGAGTTTAGTTTTGCACAAAGGTAGACAATTGGTGGAAATTATTTCTGAGATGTTTATAACAGACACATTTGCTTTTTCACATAATAAGTTGAAATTGGACATGCTCTTTCTTTTCTCAATTAGGTAATTATCGGTAAGGGAGTGAGGTTGTCCATGGATTTTGCTTTGGAAAAGCTTTGCTGTTATTTTGTGAATTCAATATTCCTGTGGGATAATAGTTCTCCTTTGTCGGCTTGATAATGTGGCAATATAAAAAATTGCATTATGTTCGAGGCCCATTTTTTGTTTTGTATGAAGTCATTTGACAGGTAGTTTGTTGTATGTTGCTACTAAGATGCACTAGTCATGATCAAGATCTTATATTGTGCAGAGTTTGGTTTTCTCGTGATTGGACATGAGTTTGATCAATATCCTAAGCAATTGCTTCGCAATGCAAAGCATTGGGATTGGTTTCTCGAGGACCTGAGTAAAGGCAGTGACAATAGTGGGGATGAAGATGAAGGGACAAAAGCGAAGCATAGAGGTAGGAGAAAAAGGAGACGGGTTGAAGGCAATAATGGAGAAGATGATGAGTGGACTGGTGAGAGTGAAGACGAGAAGGATGTTTTGGCTTCTGTGAGAAAGGCTAAGAAACCATCTTACTGTACAAGATCCAAGAACAACAGACAAGTGAAACCTCCCAAGAGTACAAAGAGTGATAGAACATCTCAGAAGAAGAGAAGTTCTCGCTCAGAGGATGACGATGTTGAGGATGAAGAAGACAACGAAACATTGGGAGGGTTCATTGTGGATGATGAGGATGTTGAAGGAGAACAAGAAGAAGAAAGAGAGGATGAGGATGAGGAAGAGGAAGAGGAAGAGGGAGGAATTCATTGATGATGAGGAGGATGAATAGTTCAAGCAATTTACTTGGGTTGTGAGAAATTTTGACGTGCATAGCTGACATCAAAATGTCGAATGTTTAATGTAAACCATGTGATCGTCTTTTCACTGTTCTTGTTTTTAATGTTAGAAGTCCTGTACCATAGGCTGTCACCGACTCTTAATGTTATGAGATGCGTTTTTTTTGGAGAAAATTATAAATCGTTCATCATTTATGGATATCAGTTTTCTCCAGTCTTGCTGGTTTCTGCTGATGATCAGTGACGAGTTGACATCAACGAATGTGGATGTAACTGAGCAAGTGATCTGTGGGCTTATCGTTGTTCTTAGTGGCTCTACTTTCTTAAGTTTTAGGCAGTCTTTGAGCGTTTCCTTACAGATTAACGTTCTTACTAACAAGAATCATCGGCACATCGAGTAAACAGTCTGACTACCCACGCCAAGGCAGCAAATTGTTCAAAGGAAAGCTGATTTTTCCTAGTAGCTGTGGGTGCCTAATGCATCTCGATGTCACCACAATCTTAAAGATGCCAAAAAATTAATGACAGCACGCCAATAATGCACCATTGTCCAGATAATTAATCTTAATTGAACGAGACAAATTAATCATTATGAAAGGCATATTCTAAGTTTCGAATCAAGAAATTCGTACATATTTTTTGATCGGATGACGTGTACTTTAGTTGGGTCCAACGTCATCAATTCATATCAACAAAGAAAAAGTGAATTTGCTCATTCAACAATCAAAAGAAAGAAGGAAAGTGTCCCTTTGCCTTTCTTCATAATGGAGTTTTGCACATGGAAAGTTGTCTTTTCTGTCAAAATATGTTTTTGAAGATAAACTTCTTGGAATACACCTGTGACCCACAGGCTGTGACACCGAGATTTACCGCTCAGCCGCAGGCGCTAAACAAAGGATCGAGGATTAGATTAGAGAAGGGAAAGGAATAGATTTGAGAGGGGAAAGAAGCCCGTCATCTGAACGGAGTCGCTCCTACCTACGCATCGTCTTTCGTCTTATCCGGACGCAAAAACCACGACGGGGGCGAGCATCGGAGCGCGAGCCTCTCTCTCCTACAAAAGAATCTGTGAAAACAGAGTTCTTCCACGCACGGTGCATGAACGCGTCTGTGCGCAAGAGCAGTCGCAGCTTATCTTCAACGGCCACGGCCATGGCATTGTGCTCCGCCTTCTGCCCTCGCGTTCCCCGCTACTCCTTCCTCGGAGCAACGCCGGCCCTCCATTCGATTCCTTTATCATCGCCGTTCCGGCTCTCCGTCAGGGCTTTATCTTCCCCAGCTCGAGCTTCGAGTTCCTCCTCCTCCTCGTCCCCTGGTAAATTTCAATCTGCCTACTCTATCTTGAGTGGCCTGAACGGAAAATTTTCGCACGGTCGCGCAGTGGGGTCTTTAGATGGGGGCTGTCTCTGTGCAAAGTCCCAACCTTTTTGGGACAATTTGGTTGTGTGCATTTACTTCACTTCTTTTAACGAGTTCAGGGTTGCTTGCTTGAATGACATCTTGGTTAAGGGTTTTAGTTCTTGTTACTCTGTTTTCGTTGTAGTGATGTTGTGACAATGGGTGCTTGGTGCATTTGTTATGCGACACTCAGCTGGACTCTGTCTCCTTATCCTTGCAGCGAAGGACATACCAGGACGAATAGGGTTTTTGGGTCTTGGAATCATGGGTACGCCAATGGCACAGAATCTCATCAAGGCTGGGTAGAGAAACTTTTGTCTTTTTGTCTTGATATTACCCTTTCCCTTTGCTTTTTTCACTTGTTGGACTAGTAGCTGGGTTTTTAGCTTATTTGAAGCAAAATGTAGACTAACTCTGTTTAGATGCTGAAGCTCTGCATAAGCCATTTGTCAGTGACAAACTGAAGCGACTAGTATACTCCAATCTGATTTTCTGCTTTTGTTGTAGATGTGATGTGACCGTCTGGAACAGAACCAAGAGCAAATGTGATCCTCTCATAAGCTTGGGTGCACAGTAAGTTGTTGCTTTTGGACTGCTATACCTATAAGCACGTTAACTTGTGAACTTGTGATGCATTTTGTCTCTGGAACTGAGTTAACAATGTAATTTTAAGTTTCTGGACTTTTGATTCTTAATTTTGTAAGAAGATCGTCTTTTTGACAGTGCATTGGTATTGGGAATTATATATCTCTGCAAATCTGCTGCTTAATATTTTCCAAATGGATCATTCCAACTACAATGGGTCAAAGGCACTGGTTGCCTCTATGTTCACCTGATTGCAATGCAAAATTCATGCCAGGGAAGATCAAATATGAGAATTCCTTGTTGACCCTTATTGCAGATATAAACCTCTCCTGAAGAAGTCGCTGCAGCTTGTGATGTCACGTTTGCCATGCTTGCTGATCCTGAAAGTGCAGTGCGTATGTTTCAATATTGCTTTTCTTGTTGTGGGTCAATCTTTTTCACAGTGACTAAGAGCTGCTTGAACATAGGTTGATGTTGCATGTGGGAAGCATGGAGCTGCTAACGGAATGAGTCCAGGAAAAGGGTACTGTTGATTTGCTTTCTTTTTCTCTATGAGTATTCCTTACATTTGTATGATATGGGCATTTGTGCTATGTTTTTGGTGAGAGACCATTTGAGGAGTTGTTTGTTATCTTTTCCATTATTATGGTGCATGTTTTGTGTCCCTGTGATTGTGTAGAGGCTCAGTTATTACATAACTTTGGTTCTAATCATCAAAGTTAGTTTGGCCAAAAGAAAATCGTTGAAGTCATTTGTTAACTTTAAGAATAGTTTCTGATGCATTGAAGCAGATAACATGTGCAGCCTGATTTTTTAAATTGCATGGCCATTTCAAGTTGTCTCTGGCCTATATTATATTATCAGATTTGCAATTCCTATTCTCTCTCTCCACTCTGCCCATCTGCATCAATCTTTGATGGCTTGCTGATTAGCTTGGGAACTGTGTGCATGATTGCTGTACTGACATTCTCCAAGTGGATCTTGTAGGCATCTGCTTGTACATGTTCAAATACTTCTTTTCATGTAAAATAACATATTGCAGGAAAATTGAATAATGTGCATTTTCATTGGCAGGTATGTGGATGTTTCGACAGTTGATGGGGCCACTGCTAAGTTGATTTGTGGTCATATCAAGGGCACTGGAGCACTATTTCTGGAGGTAAGGTTATTATCTTCTATTTATACTTTGTTATATTGAGACGAAATATATCAGTGAATTTTAAGTGAAATGCTGTGATTTGATTAGAGTTCGTGAAACTCTTTTCATGAGCAAGTGCATTTCCTCCAGGCTCCTGTTTCAGGCTCCAAAAAGCCCGCTGAAGATGGGCAATTGATCTTTCTCACAGCTGGTAGGCCCCCTTCCATTTCCTTTATCCATTAAGTAGTTAAACTAGTGGTTCACAATACGTTTCCTATTCAATGTTAATTCTTGTATGAAATACCTGGAATGGATCATTATACAAGTATCAGAGTTCCTAGTAACTTTGAAGAACATATTTTGCTCATACAACTGACATCTCTTTGGCACTGTAGTACACTGTAGAGTAATGGTAGTATTCGTAATTGTTCAGGTGACAAAGCTCTGTATGAGATGGTTTCTCCATTTCTTGACATCATGGGAAAGGTAGTCTGTCTTTTTTCTAGAGTTCTCCTTTTTTTGCCAAATATGATCCTTGTGCTTACGGTGATAGTGTTTGTACCCAGTCAAAATTCTACCTTGGCGATGTTGGAAATGGAGCTGCCATGAAACTTGTTGTCAACATGATCATGGGAAGGTGCTGCAGATTTTTTTTTTTTCTATTTCATGAATGCTTTCCTGATCATTATGCTTGCCAACCCTAACTCACTCTTCTCTTGACATTGACTAGTATGATGGCATCATTTTCCGAAGGATTACTCCTTAGCAAGAAAGTAGGGTTGGATCCTAACGTACTTGTAGAGGTACTTCTTTTAACCATAAGAGATATTTATGTTGATATGTGCTTTATACGCAGTTTTTTTATCTGGATATGTGCTTTATGCACATGCTAATGACTTATGTGAATTACATCAGAGGCATTTTGATGGCATGCACTCGAATTTATCTATAAATTATAATTTGCATTATGGTTTTGACAAAATATGGATATCTTGAGTGACATTACTGTTTCTTAAAGGACATCAGTGCATCAATGAATTATGGATTGTTGATATAAGATGATCAGAGTTGGTTATCTCTCTGTTGCTTTAGTCCATGGTATTATCTTCCTTTAATTCATCTGATGGTCAATTCTAACACCACAAAATTGTAGGGATATCTATCACGTGAATGTTGTCGGGTTCACTGGTGGAATGGTCTTAAACTTGGCTTAGAAACCTGCTGCTTAATATATTTGCTCATTCATCATGCTTAGGCTCTGTTTTATTTCATGGAAAACAACTTCAAGAAAAAAAAAATTCGGATTTTCCAGCGTTTGATTCACAGAAAATAAACTAGTCAAAGCAAATATTTTCTGCCAATGGAAAAACACCTTCAAAAGTGGTGAAAATGATTTCCTCTTTTGAAAAGAGAGTTTCATTTTCCCTCCTCTTTCTTTCACCCAGACCCAGCATGTTCTCCTCCTGTGCACTCCTTTTAATTATTTTTGTTTTCATTTTTTCTTTTTGTTTTTTCTTTTCTTTCTTTTTCTTTCCGCTTCTTCCTTGGCATTCACCAGCCATGGTGACTGGCCACAGGTGAGCTCAAGCCTTGCCCAAGGTTGGCGAGGCTCAAGGCCTTGCCAGATGCCTATGGCAAGGCTCGAGCTTGCCTGTGGCCTGTCTTCAGCTGTTGCCATGGCCAGCAGCCACCAAGGAAGAAGAGAAAGAAAATAAAAATAAAAAAATTTTTTTATAATTTTCCTCAAGATTAGATTTTCCATACCAAACGGAGGAAAATATTTTTTAATTCATATTTAGGTTTCAGCCAAACATTGAAAAATAGTCATTTTATCCTAGAAAACATTTTTAGAAATGGTACATTTTCTGCGAAACAAACGGAGCCTTGGGATCTATTAGCCTACCAGATTTAACCTTGCATGCTAAATGTCTAAACTGCAACCATGGAGTACTTTTGTGTGTAAAGTTTAACAAGACTCAAAATCATTTAAAGATATTTTGCAAATGAAGTATTATAAATGCCACAGAGCTGTTCAAGTCAAGACCATACTCCATTTCAAATCAGATTATTGTCTATATGGGATAATTGAATGAACAATGCCTGAAGCTCACAAGTAAGGGTTTGAGCTCAAGTAATGGGCAAAAAGATTACTGTTTATATAAATCCTATCTTTCATCGGTTTGGTTATTATTGTTTACTCTTTTCAATCAAACTAAGCTCTTTCTTAGGATACATTGAGACTGGGACCTAGTGAAATTGCAGGTGGTGTCGCAGGGAGCCATTAGTGCACCCATGTACTCAGTCAAAGGTCCTTCGATGGTCCAATCCCAGTATCCCACGGCGTTTCCTTTGAAGCATCAGCAGAAGGTTTGTAAACTTGTAAGGACAACCCTCAACTAGATACAATCAGTGCATGTTCTCTTAATATCGTTTACTTTGGCAGGATATGAGGCTTGCTTTGGGTTTAGCAGAATCTGTTTCCCAATCCACACCCATTGCGGCAGCAGCAAATGAATTGTACAAAGTAGCAAAGTCTCATGGTCTGAGTGACCAGGACTTTTCAGCAGTCATTGAAGCACTTAAAGCGAAACAATGAGACACGCCTGCATTTTCTTAGTTGATACGGAGAACTTTCTTTCGAAGCCCTGGGTCATATGGTAAAATGGCAATGCCCCCAGCAATGTTGCTTAGATTTTTCTTCCCCCATGGAAGACAAGTGCCTCATTTTGTGCATGTCTTATCCATATGAGTTGTAACAAATTCAAATTTTTATTTTGGCATCCGAATGGCTGTAGTTACACAACATTCGGCCATTAGTTTAACATAGGAAAAATAAAATGAAGAAGTGTTTGCAATGTGATTGAATTTGTATGCCTGTACGTACAGTATTGATCTTATAGTCTCCTTTGAACTGTGTTATCTATTGATGTCATGGACAAGAAATTGTTCATCATCTGCCTATCAGAGAACAGGGGTTAAGTAAAACGGAAAGTGCGATTGTTTCTGCATGGGCTCACAGCAAGCCAAAGTTAATGTTGAACTTGCCGGTCTAGCCTCCTTCTCAGGTGGTTTCCCACCTAGGAGGGTTACCGGCGATAGTCTCCCAGCAGGGTGCGCTTTATCAAGTTGCACACCTTATTTTAACGTCCTGAGGCCTGGACGTCTTGTGAACGGAGAATATTTTTATTCCCCTCCGATCAGGGAATAGAGGCAAGTGGAGTCTCCCACCCAGAGTGGATCTTCCCGCTTGTTGCTCTCTTGAGCTTTTTAAGAACTTTTTAATGCTGGGTTGACTTCATATTAATAAAGGCCAATTGTTGTCAAGTGAAGAATAGAGATTTGTCTTACAGTGTCCCAATGAATCGATGTGATGGGAATGGGATAAAAGAGAAATAGGTTTATAACAATAATAAGATGGTCTACTTATTTTGTCCTTATAATTGTTTAAGTTGCACTCACCAACACCTTCTACTGTCTTCTATAAACCGGCCTCTTTCTGGTTGCGGAAGATGTATTTCTTAGCATTTTTCTGGTTTACCCCCAAACTGTATCTTTGAAAAATATGTCAATTTCCTCCAGATCAAATCACAAGTGCTGAGCTAAATAAGACAACCTTCTGTTATAAATTAAGGGAACATTCGAAACCCTGATTATTTTTTCCGGTGGTAACCAGCGTGCGAAATTTTTTTATTTGATAACTGAACAAGCAAACAATTTTATTTCCCTCAGTTCTTCCTTCAACCATAAAGAATCTCCATCACACTGATTCTTGGCCGTGCTCTTTTCCTGCATGCGTCATTCCCCTCATTTATTTCAGCGGATGGGATCAACTGATATGAGCTTTCTTCATGCTCCAAGCACTGAACTTTGGCACTCCAACACTCTGAGTCCCATTGTTGAAGACATGCAAGTGGGTTCCATCTTCCACAGCCAATACAGGGTAAACCCTAGCCGTGATGCAGCTCTTCCCTCCACCACCAAAGCTCTCCACGATAGAATGGTCAATCTGTTAAAGGCAGAAGGGCCAAAAAAACCGGAGAGTCAAAAGTTAATCATTATTTGAAATCATGAATGCCAATATTCTATGATTCCAGAAACGTGGCCTCCTGCCACTGAATTGTCATCTTTATTTCCTTTATGGGGTGCAGCATGTGAGCGCCTAAGTTAAGTGGGTCTTGCTAAAAATGGAGGATGGTTCGAGAAACTTTTAGCTTTAAATTCATGCAAAAGAGGAACAATCATACCAAAGTGGCATGACAAGCGACAGCACCTAAACATAGAATAATGCAAGGAGATAGAGACATCTATCTGAAATCCGGGTATGAGTATGCTTCCACAAGCAGAGTTGGGACAAACCAAAAAAACACAGCTGAAAAAGAGGCTGAATCTGGCTAAATTTGGTCAGTGGGAATCTCGACGAAAGCTTTAGATGGACGTCAGCACTATGGGGTTGCACTTTACAGCTTACGTTTTTAATGATCCAATTGTTAATGAATATAATGGAGATTGATCAGATTCAATATGCAGATAGAATTTCCGAGTGTAGATCGGGCACATATGGAAGTGTTCATATCTATAAATGAACTCACCAAGGTCCTCAATGACAGCTTCTCGTGAAGAGGGTCCACATCCAGGAATGCTCCATAAGTGGTCTTATCATTGTTATTGTTAAGGGAAGATCTGAAAGCCAAAAAACAGACCAGAAAAATTAGGAACTTTCTGGGGATTGGTGGGTGCGACATTTGCCCTGAGATAAACAAACGAATTAAAGAGAAGGGGGTTGGACCTGCTCTGGTCACTACACATGAGGACGACATATTTGTTCTGGCCTTTGAAAATTCTGAAGAAAACTGCTGTGTATTCTTGCAATCCTTTCGAAGCCATGACCAGCAATCCAAATGGTCCAAGACTACCTTTGACTGAAGCACCCTTTTGGCTACACAGCATTTGTGGGTTGGTCCACGTCGGGTCTAACGCTTCTGCCTTCTCGAGCTCTTTTACTTCAAATAAGACCTCCACATCTGCCTGCAATGAAAAAGGAGATTGTGGGGGCCATACCCATTTTAGCACTCTAGAGCAGGAAGTTAGGTTCGCAAAAGAATCGGGTCTGCCTATAGTGCCGCTGGAAATGAAACCTAACAAACATGCCTGATGGAAATGTGGCCAGAAAAGCTCACCTGCGCAGCTGTAATACCAGACACTTCAAGAACTGTTCCTCCCTTAATCAATTTGTTGGGCAAATGAACTTGGTTGGTACGTAGCTTTTCTATTTCCACTATCGGCCATTGCACCAACTGTTTTCCAGATTTGTGCAGCCAAATGGCTCTTGGAATTGCCTGCCACACAATTATTCCTGACATCAACACCAGCATAGGCCACTAAACATAATATGCCCAACTTCACCAAATTTTAGGTTAATCTAACGTTTGATTTTTACCCATTCACTCATCTTTAACAATTATCATATTAATAAGGATAAAAATATTTACCTGGATCCCAGACCATCCTTTCTTGATATCATCGTCCACACTCGACGACTCATTGATCCAACCCCACAAGATCCGCCGGTTGGTCTTGCTGTCGAAGAAGGTCTTGGAAGCATAAAACTTGCCGTAATCGTATCTCAATCCCGAATCGCTATCTACTGAACCCTCGTCAGGAACATACTTATCCGTGACGGAGTTATAAGTACCGACAGTGTAGTACTCGTGCTTAGTGTCATCCAAGCTCACCTTGAGCACGTGCTTAACGTTTGGTCCAATAATGGAGGTGTCCAAGCCAACAGGGACTTGAGCAGAGACCGGGAAAAAATCTGGGCACTCCCACATCCCAGTGTTATCAGCAGAGTGAAGTGGGTCTTGAGCCTCGGTCCATTGAACAAAGTCTTTGCTTCTGTACAAAATGGCCTTCCCCATCCTGTCTCGTTTACTCCCAATGATCACCCTCCACTTCCCATCAGGGCCCATCCAAGCGGTCGTGGGGTCTCGGAACGAGCTTGCATTAATCCCGTTCGTGGCTGTGGGTGCCATCAGAGGATTGTGGGGTGATTTCACCCATTCAATCAGGTAAGGGTCTGATAAATTCTTGGGCACTGCCAAGTTTTGGACCTGCTGGTTTTGGGGGTTAATTCCGGTGTACAGGATGGCCGGCTTGTACCCCGGGAGGATGGTGGCCGAGCCTGACCAGCAGCCGTTGATGTCGGACTTCTGAGATGGGAAGATGGCGGGGACGTGTGGGATCCAGTTCACGAGGTCCTTGGACGTGGAATGGGCCCAGACGATGTTGCCCCATACCGCGCCTTTCGGGTTGTATTGGTAGAACAGATGGTATATGCCTTTGTAGATCATTGGCCCTGCAATGCAAGGTGTCCGTTTGTGTTTTTTTACTTCAACAGGTCATTTCCGCATAATTTAAACGGAGTAAATTAGTGACGTAAAGCGAGCAGGCAAGCATGGTATAGTTTTTACAATCAAAACAAACACTCTGGTCCGTGTGGTCCTAGTCCTACAAGATTAAATATTCGCCGCTTTAAGTTTAGCAGGTAATTTCCCAAGATTTAAAAACCAACAATAGCGAGGTAAACAACAAATACGGTCTTTACGCAGAAAAATATACTAAAGCGTTTTGAGAAATGAAGAGAATGGACTGCTGCTGCATATTTTTACAACAAAAAATAAAACTAGTTGGTGGTTTGGGTATGATAAAATAATGAGTTAACATCAAGAAACAAGTTAAATAATTAGGGGGAAGAAATCAAGATAGTAATCAAATCACGGGAGAGAGAGGGGAACTGACCATTTGGATCTGAGAATCCAATGAAGTCGGTTTGTCCATTTCAGCACCAGACCAGGTCAAATCAACACGAAGAACAAACCAGCAAAGCAAAACAAAACTGTTAGCTACATTCGTGGTAGGCACCAACATGTGAGAGAGAGAGAGAGCGAGAGAGAGAGAGAGAGAGAGAGAACCATTTATCCAGTTCTTGGGAGGCTGGAAATGATAAGAAGTCTGGTAAGGCTGCTTCACAGAGGTGGACTCAACAGTGGTCTGCAGATTCCTGTAGACTCTGTGAGAGGCTCCAACATGGAGGACGCCATGGCCAAGCAAGACAGAGATGGCAAGAACAACGGAAGCAAAAAGACGAAGAACAGAGCTGGGTCTGGCCATGGTGAGGTGTACCGTGTATGTTGGGAAGAATGGCGCTTCCCTACGGCTTTTGAGTAGGAGCTGCGAGGAGAACAGATATATATATATAGGCAACGAGATGATGTTATGGAGCGGTAGGGGTCAATAGTCACACCATGCTGGTGGGGACATTTTTCACCGAAAGATGGGGCTGCAGAGGATATGAGAGGAGGAGGTTTGAAGATTCGGAGACCTTTCTCATCTCGGAGAATCATCCAGGAAATAGAAAAGATAGTGATCCTCTCTTTCTTTTTTGTCAATATCTTTTATCTCTGGTCGTGAAGTCAACGTTCAGCTGTTTTTGCTGACTAAAATAATTTGGGATGACGCTAAAGTTTAGGATGGAGGCCGAGAAAGACAGCTATGGCTGTCCCCATTCTTGAGCCTGCACTCTGCAGTTGCCTGAAACTCTTCCCTGCCGTGGAATCGTGGATTGGTTACTTGGTTTGGCAGGGTGTGCATTGAAAGGAAGCGTCGTGGAGAAAGGATACAAGTTGGTGATTTGCGAAAATAGGATTTGTCTATTCTCATTTATTCGTATTTGCAACTTGAGTTACTAGATCACGCCCATTGTAGCCGCTATTGCTGTTTTCTTGATCTACTCAATTGGTCAGTGAAAATTTTCGGATGGTATTCATTATAAAGCAGCAAGACGAAACTAAAATTTGACAAATGCCTGAAGCAAGTGTTTTGTCCACGAGTGGTGACGAATGAATCTTAGTTCGGGGTACATGTTTACATAAGAAAATATCGGGATCTGTATTGTATATTGAACATCGGGACTATACGCGCCATGTGCAACACGCATATAAAAATTCTACTTAAATCACACGATTTCATAATTGAAAGCTGTAACAACTGATAGTTACACGTTATGTAAATTCACTTTCGAATTTCGACTACGTATGCTATAAGATTCACCGCCAAACGCTCGGATTTGACTATTCGCCGTAAAATACCCAAAGGGTCTTTTCCCTATACCGTGGTTCTTCAAAGTCCATTTGATGTAAATGTGTGTGGTTGTTGACGAGCTGACCGTTCTATGGAGGAGAAAGCCGGAAGCGTGAAGCGGTCAAAATTCAAATCAAATCCGGACAAACGTACAAACCTTTGAAAGGTCAGTTTTCTAGTAAATTGGAAGCGAAATGATATTCGGTTTCTAAATGTTCGGAATGCGAATCATTCTAAGAGAAAACAAAAAATAGAGAAGACGACACATGAATTTTTATATAAAAAAAACCCTTTTAAAATCGAAAAGAGAAAAGTCACAATGCCACATTAGCGCATATGTAGTTATTATAGAAATTGCATACATGTCATTAGTAACAGAACATAACTTTCTGTCCCGCTTTAACATAAAAATCACATGTATATTATTAGTAGTAAAAAGTGTCTCAGCTTCGGTATGTACTTTCTTCATCAAATTCCCACAATTCCATCGTCTATTCTTTGGGGAGAGCTTGGTTTAAATATCTAAAGAGGGTTAAGAACTTAAAATACAAGTCCAACTAATGAAAACTGTGGCCATTAAGCATGTTGAATGACCAAAATCAAAGAACATTCAAATACTTATTGTCGCTCATTTAATGGATATGATCATGATTAAACAAGATGAAAGCTTATTTAACTCAAATCGATATTCAAGTAAGTAGTGGACTTTTATTATATGCATACAAAATTTCAAGTATTTGAAAGTATTATAAATATATAATCGGGTATATACAGTGAAGGGAAATGCTACAATAATACCAATCTTCTTTTAAAGTTTTATATTTTTCGTTCATTATTTTTTATAATTCGTTTAAGTGGTTTTTTAAAATAAAATTTTCTAAGTAGAAAATAGATGAGAATGGGAAGATCATGACGACACGTCAACTCCCTACTTTTTGCCACGTTCCCCACAACCCAAAAAACTGAAACTCGATTGGGGATGTCATCGCGTTCAAAACCCGGCTCCGTTGACCCTTTACGAACGAGGGCTAGAACGTCTTTTCCTATTAGGATCGCGACACGTGTGCGGCTTTTTTTTTTTGTCTTAATGACCGTCTTTCATTTTTCTCGTTACGATTATACATGGATAATTAAATCGATCAGCACATGTCGTAATTTCGAGGGGGGATTTTATCAAAAGAGAAATATTTTCGGCAGATAAAATTCGTTTTAGTAATTCAATTTCGTAAGGATTTCTTACATGGATGATCTCTTTTTTAATACCACGTGTATATTTTTTTTTCGCCAATTTGCTGAAATTCTAATAGTCTTTCAATTTGATTTAATTGAGTCATCCATCTTCACTGGAAAATGCAATTAAACTCCCCCCCCCAAACAAAAAAACTCATAATGGGTCGTGCAAGGATGTCATGCATGTCGTTTTGAGTAATACGCAAGCATTTTCACTCCATTGGAACAAAATCGCTAGATCACGCCTTTTAGGAAAAATGTTTAAAACTTAATTGGATCAATTGAAATGTTTATGGCTTGATTGCATTTCATACACAAGGTTCGAGACTTTTCATGCACTCATCCTCTACTACATACACGTAAGTGATGTCGCAACATGAATACATCTTATGATAAAGTGCTTTCTCCTATATTTTCAACGATTACTTTTCACATGCCACGTTCATTGCACTTGATTACATCATTATCGATGCCGTAAGTTTCCTTTTCATTATTCAACGCGGGTTAGTCTTTTTGAATAATTTCATGGACCGATTGAAAGAATGGTGATTAAATTATAATTTTGGCTCGTTTGACTTTGATTTTTCGTACTTTCTATTGGTGTTTACAGCTCCTGTGTTCTTATTATAATCGAACCAATCCATGATGCCAATTGGCATGCGATGCACCTCGGACGCCGCCGGACCTGCATAAATACCGCCATGTTCCATCTTATTCTTAAACGAGTGGACATGTGTTTACCGATATTAATTTGGACCGTCGAAAAGGGCAGGATTCGCGAGGGCCTCGCTGGATCCAATAGTCCGATCGCTAGTAATCATGTGTTGGATATCACGAATTTTTTTTCTCCCTTGGAATTTTTTCTTCCGCTTCCGATGCTGGCGGGTACGAAAGACGGTGGTTGCATATATAATAAACCCGTTACTTTCTCTTTTATGTTTTCACAAGTTGCTCACTTATATAACGGTATTGGTGTTCAAGATTTCTATCTTTGCGGAATCCTTTTAACCGGTCACAAACTTGTTATAAATCACATTGATGTGATGCTCGAACGCCAATTGTAAGAATTCAAATCGATGTAACTTTTGGAGACAAGCTTCTATTTATGTATTGACTTCTAATTATATGCCTCATCTCAGTCACAATTGGATGGCCAGGTACAAAAGGTCAAAGTGAAAGTACTTAATAACCGTGAAAATGCGTGGATCAGTCATAAAATACTACATAAATTGCAGTATTTTATAGATGAAGACACAACTTGGAAATCTATAATAACTTCGTTTTCAATTCAGTACGTTAAAGATTGGCTGCCAATATACCATGATCCCACCTTGATAATCCGCAGCGTGTTGTGCGTGGTTTTCCCAATTTCTGTTGATGTATATGTAATTGCGTGCGGCTGTTGACGAGTTGACCATTCTTTTTGGAGGCCAAAACAAAGGTAAGTTGGAAAGATGAGTTATCCTGGTAAATAACTAGCGCAATGATCTTTGGTTTCTAATCTTTGGGGAGAGCGTGGTTAAACATTGAAGAGGGTTGAAACCTTAAAAACGAGATTTCGGTTATAGAAAATAAAGGATAACGTCGAATGACCAAAATTAAAGCAAGTACTTGTTGTCAGTCGGATCAATAGAAAAATATACTTACTTTTTTCGGAATCAAGTGTTCAAAGTAATTGGCGGGCTCGCTAATTTTTGGAGTAATTCATGGTATATGTGCCTAGCAATCAGCATTAATTTAGGTGGAGGGAGCTGCTAAATAATCTTACTCTTGCTTCTGAAGCTTTATAGCTACTCATAATTAGACCACTCTAACAGGCCTAACACCCAAAAAAAACCTTCACTTTAGCCATAGTCCTAATTCTACCTAAAATTATTTTTTTACCCCATAAAAAATTCCTAACTTTATGTCCAATTTCAATTTTATCATAATTTTTTTTTGCCACATAACAAACCCCAAACTTTAGATCAATCTCACTTTTACATAAACTGTCATATTCGTCTTGTGTCTCATATGCTATCCCATTGCATCAAAGAATTCTATGAGAGAGAGACGCATCACTCATGAAGTCATGAGGGAGAGGGCCAAAACTATACTATTTTAGCAACATTGAACTTATTATTCAAGGGAAATGAAATTGTTCTATCGGTCTTAGATTAGTATTCTTTCGCTCTCTTTGACCAGGCAATATCAAAATGACGCAACACGAAAAGAAAATGCAAACGAAATTGATTTACATTCAAAGGATTGCAATCATAATGGCCACATATTCAAGTGAATATCAATATGAGTTTAAGGTGACATTCGGTTCTTAAATAGGGGATTCATGAATTTATCAAGTAATATGAACCTTCTTCATATTTGCTTTCATATGGGCACCCATGCCATTAGCTTCGGTGAATACGACTGACCTAATAAAAAAAAACATCGGTTTTCCTTGTTTATGTTTTTTAAGAGATAAAAAATAGTTTATGATAGAATTTGGATTTTTTATGGGATTAAAATATTTTTTGAATAGAATTGAGATTGGAAAAGCGGGAGAACTTTCCTGGGTTTTAAGCCGCCATTTATGAAGGCTAAATTCATCATGGATGACGACGCTCGTGTCGACATTGTTTTCCGCCGGTTGGAACAGAAATGGGAATTGAAAGATCAGAATGGTACGTCAGCTTCCCACTTTAATTGCAAATCTTCCAGCTTTAGGGATTTCGATTTCCTTATTAAGATAATGGCACGTGTGCAGCGTTTTGTCCCAACAGCTGTTTTTTCCTTGTTTTCGTAAGATTCCGCGAGAACAAAATCTTTAACGGATATCATTCGCGGTCGTAATTCAATTTTCATTGAAGAATTGTTACCATATTAATGGTCTTTTTCACACAAGCCTTTTTGTATTAGCCAATGGAAATCTTAGGTTATTTGCGCATTTAAAATTTTCCAAAACTTGACATCTGCATTTTTTCTTTTTCTATACCGCATGTGGATCTTGTTTATATTTGCCTGAGCTCTAAAAGCTAGTATGGTGAAATCTTTGTTCTCATTATTTTTTGTGCTATTGTTACTTCATCAACAAGGAGGTTGCAATTTTCTTCAATAGAGGAAGGGAAAATGATATGAGTTGCCATGAATTTTGGTCCAACATACAATATCATTCATAAATTTTTTAATTTATTCAATGTAATTCTTCAATTTTAGTCCATTGTTCAATATAATCCTTGACTTTACAATATTTTCATGTATTTTATGAATTACATTAAACATTTAATAACAATTCATGGATTATATTGAACAAATTAATAATTTATGAATAACATTATACACAAGTTTAGTGACCACATTGTACAAACTTTTAAACATCTTTGAAATGACTTAATTGCACTTTTAAAAAAAAAATGGTTTGACACTTACTTGAACAAATTCAAAGGTTTATGATTCGGATCGCATTTCGCACACAAGATTTATGACTTTTGATGCTCTTTTGCCAACTACTCGCATGTTTGCAACGTTAGGCATAAATTAATAATATTGCTTTCCTTAAATCTCAACAATCACTTCACACTTGCCAATTAGGTTATCATTTGATATCATGGCTTCCTTTTCATAATTCAACGCATTGATCCTTCTGATATCCTCTTGCCGGATAGACCAAATCGAGAGCAGGGCAAAACGTTTTGGCTCTTTTGACTTTGATTTGTTTTGGGGTGTTATTCTTCGGTGACTTTGATTTTTTTCTTTTTAGATTGAACAAATTCAGAGGCACATTTCGCACACAAGATTTATGACTTTTGATGCGCTTTTGCCAACTGCTAGCATGCTTGCAACGTTATGACATATATTAATAATGATACTCTCTTAAATCTCAACAATTATGTCACACATGCAAAGTTTCACACTCCCAATTTGGTTATCATTTGATATCATGACTTCCTTTACATAATTCAACTCATTGATCCTTTTGATATCTCTTCCCGAATCGATTGAATTGAGAGCATGGGCAAAAATAAAATAAATCACGTTCTAAAGCAACTCCAACTCCGACCATGAGAGCCGAGAGAGCTCAACATGGAGAAAATTGTAAAAGAAAATGCTAAATTTATTTTATTTTTGCTAATTTAATCTTAGACCTTTTAATTTTTCCAAGTAAGTCCTACATTTTTTATAATTTATCAATTAAGTTCATCTGGCCAATTTTGGTCGGAAATTATTAATATGGATGTCAACTATGAAAGTTTAATCAATAATTTTTTTGTACTTTTTTTTTCCTACATTGAGGGCTGGTGTGGGTTGAGGGCCACCATGCCCTTGCTGGCCAAATTGAACGTGTGTGAGCCCTCGCCTACGCTTCGTGGCGTGATTCATCTCCCTTTAGGCTTGATTCCTGAGCTTCTCTTAGTGAGTTTTCTCTCCACTCCTTCACTCGCACGTAGCTTTTGTTGCTTTGTGTTCGAAACTCAGTTGTTTATGATCATGAGTCGTTTAACTCTTTTTGCACTACATATGGCATAGTTTAACCATGTTCTTGAATGAGTACGGCTAGACAGAGCTTATAGCAAGTTTTGGTGTGAATGATAACTATTTTGTTATTGGAAACAATTTTTGATTAGAAATAGATTTTTCTATTTCTACACCTTTAAAGTTTCTAAGCATAGAGGAATTCAAAAGAGAGACATGCATCACTCAAAACTATGATATTTTATCAACATTGACCTTATTATCAAAGGAAATTGAAATCATTCTATTGGACTTAGATTATTATTCTTTCACTCTATTTGACTAGGCAATATCAAAACACCAAAAGAAAATCCAAATGAAAATGATTTACATGTAAAGGATTACTCTCATAATGGCCACATTCTAGTGAATATCAATAGGAGTTTAAGATGGCATTCAATTCTTCAATAGAGGATTCATGGATTTATCAAGTAATATGAACATTTTTCATATTTGCTTCCAAATGGGCACCCTTGTCATTAGGTTTGGTGAATACGATTGACTTAATAAAAAAACATTGGTTTCTCTTGTTTATGGTTGATATTGGACTTAAAGTACAGGATTTTTTATAGGAATAAAAAAAGTTCACGGCATAATTAGAACTGAATTTATAATTAAAGATTTTTCATGGAACAAAAAATAGTTTTAGATAGAATTTGGATTTTTTTTTTGTGATATAAAAACTTTTTGAATAGAATTGACTAATTGAGATTGGAAATTGAAGTTGGAGAACTTTTCCTGGGTATTAAGCCGCCTCTAATGAAGGCTAAGTTCCCCATGAATCACGATGTTCGTGTCTTCCGCCGGTAGCAAAAGAAATGGGAATTGAAAGATCAGAATGGCACGTCATCTTTCCACTTTAATTGCAGATCTTCCAACCTTTAGGGATTTCGATTTTCTTATTAAGATAATGGCACGTGTACAGCATTTTTGTCTTAATAGCTGTTTTATCTTCTTTCCGTGAGATTTCATGAGAACAAGACTTTTGGCTGATACTATACACGGTTGTAATTCAATTTTCATCAAAGATTTTTTACTATATCAATGTTCTTTTTCACACAAGCTTGTTTGTATTAGCAAATGGAAATCTTAGAATATTTGCACATGTGGAGTTTTCCAAAACTTAACATCTGCATTTTTTTTTTTTTTTTTTCCTTTTTCTATACAGTGGGCGGATCTTTTTTGCATTTGCCCAAGTTCTGAAAGCTAGTATGGTGAAATCTTTGTTCTCATTATTTTTTGTGCAATTGTTGCTCCATTAACAAGGCGATTGTAAATTTCTCCAATAAAGGTAGGGAAAATGATATAAGTTGTCATGAACTTAAATCAAATATATAATATTGTACATAAATTTTTAATTTATTCAATATAATTTTTGAATTTAGTCCATTGTTCAATATAATCCCTAGACTTTTAAATACTTTCGTATATTTTAGGAATTAGATTAAACATTTAATGATAGTTAATGAATAGAGATGATATCGTTCCAAAGTTTAATGATCACAATGTACAAATTTTTAAACATCTTCAAAATGACTTTATTGTGCTTTTTTTTTAAACAGTTTGGCACATAATCGAACAAATTCAAAGGTTTATGCCTCAGATCGCATTTCGCACATGAGATTTATGACTTCCGACACATTTTTGTCAACTGCTCGCATGTTTACAACGTTACAGCATAAGCTAATGTACTACTTTCTCTTAAATCTCAACAATTACTTCACGCGTGCGAAGTTCCACACTCCCAATTAGGTTATCATTCGATATCATGGCGTCCTTTTCATGATTCAACGCATTGGTCATTCTGACGTATCTTCCCGGATCGACCGAACCGACAGCATGGGCAAAACGTTTTGGCTCTTTTGACTTTAAATTGCTTTTTTTGGGCATTATATTTCGGAACAGCCGCCTTCACGATCTCATCATTGCTCAGAGGACCCCATGACGCCATGCGATCCCATCTCGGACGCCGCACCGGACCTGCCTGCACGTCCCGATGCTCCATCATCGATCGATTGCGTATGGAAGAACGACAAGCACGAGGCAATAATTTCTATATATCAACTATCAAGCGGTGGCGCTCCGCCCTTTCCTTCGGCTCAATCATTCATTGTTTGCTTTTTCTTTTTAGTCCACTTTGGCCCATCATCACGAGGCTGCGCTTGGATTCACTCGTGCAACATGGGCCCAAAAAAACAATTATAAATTTGGGATGTCCTTGTTGCCCACTCGATTTGGTCTAGTGACTTATACCCATTTGGATTATTATTCATTTCATATCAAATATAACTCATATTATTAAAACATGTCTATATCTAATTCAATTTAGGAAAACTTATACCAAATCGAAATAAGAGTATAGAGTGATTGAGCGTGAGATCGAGTGCAGAAAGAGTCGTAAAATTGTATTGGATCTAAGTAAATTGTTAAACCATTTTATATCATTTTATCCATTTTACTGATATAATTAACTCATATAACATTTCGACACATCAAATATAGGTTAAAAAATGGTTAATGACCCATTTTGACAAATCTAATCGGAATCATCATTTTATGCAATAGAGCACTAGGGAGTCATTAGTTGTTTTTATTTATTTGTATAAATCATTATTGTTAACAAGAGAATTACTCTTAACATAGGCTTTTATCTTATGCTTTTGAGTACAATCACGTTAAGAAACAACTTCAACTCCGACCATGAGAGCCAAGAGAGCTCAATATGGAGAATATTGTCAAAAAAAAAATCCAAAGTTTATTGTATTTTTGTCAATTCAATCATAAACTTTTCAATTTTATTAACTAAATCCTATATCTTTTGACCATTTATTAATTAAGTCTATCTAACTAATTTTGGCCGGAAATTGTTGACGTGGACGCTATATTATATACGGTACGGCTAGTGCTAATATGAATATTTTTCAATAATTTTTTTGATTATTTTCTTTACTTTTTGTTTTTTGCATGGAGGGCCTACATGGTCACCGACTCTGGGCGGCCACGCCCTTGTTGACTAAATTGAAGTTGTGCCTACACTTTGCAGGTGCGGTTCATCTCCCTTTAGGCTAGATTCTTGAGCTTCTCTCAGTGAGTTCTCTCTGCTACTTCATTTGCGCGCAATTTTTGTTGCTTCGTGTTCGAAACTCAATTCGTTTATGTTCATGAGTCGTTTAACTCTTTTTGCACTAGATATGGCATAGTTTTACCATGTTCTTAAACAAGTACAACTGGATAGAGCTAATAACAAGTTAGAGGGCGAATGATAATCATTCATTTCCAAGAAACAATTTCTGGTCAGAAATATATTTTTTATTTCTATTCTCCAAACGAATTTATGAACAGAGACACGCATTTTATAACTCTCGGAATGGAAATTTATTTGATAAGCTTTCTTAATATCTCCCTCTCATACTTTTTTTCTCCAATCATTGTTCTCCACTCTTTCATGAGATGACACATCATTAATCAATTGAATTGAAAGCGAATGATGAAATCTATGTCAGCAACCGACCAACGATGAGAATAAGTGATGAGAAGAGTTTTGATTTTTGTTTCTATTTTAGAAATAGAAAAGTAAAAACTTTCTACTTATCATTTTTGTTCAAAATCTATTTTTGGGTTAAAAATTTGTCTCAATATAAAAAAAAAATTACGTTATCAAATGGATTTTTTGTTCCAAACCTACTCCTTGGAAATAAAAAAATTCAGAGAAACAAAATGGTTATCTATTGTGTAAGCTGCAAAAGTGCACCCAATATCTCCATAGCTATAATCAAGAACATGTATATAATCAAGTAAAGAGATTTGCACACTTGGTTTTGAATCCATTCTTGATGCGGAATAGCAACATTCTAAACTCAAGTGCTTCTCCTCTATTGTTCTCTAAATTACTGGCTTAATAAAATTGCATCTTACCCTTAGTGCATAGCGCTTAGTAAACACTCCTTATATAAGGATATTTATGTGTGTTTTAGGATTAGATGAGAGACTTGAGCATTATTTATAGAGTTTTTACCTAGATTCATTCATCCTGGGTTGACCTCAACTCAGCCCACATTAGTCAACTTCATATTATACTAATTAAGAAATCTTATATTTTATTTTATTAGACCAATCCCTTAAAATGATAAATTACAATATCAATTATTGTAGTTCACATCAGCAAAACCCTCACAATGCAATGCCCTTAGTGTACCATTCTCATCCTCCTCTGTTTTGTAATTCCTTTTCCTTAATAAAACTCTATGACTTATGATTTGGACCATTAGCTGCTCGGCGCTAGTGTTGGTTGATTCCTTTTCCCGCTGATTTTGCAGTGATTCGATGGCAAGGATGTGGTGAAAGATTATTGTTTATGTGTTGAAAGTGGCTCATTGGATTGCATTACATATTCTTCTATTGAAAATGTGGGAGGGATGGGGCATGACTACACATGTTAAAATTGATCATAAATTCATTTATTAATCCATATATGATGGGTTGAGTTATTATATGTGTTGCTTATATTAAGTAAATGAATTATAAAGAGTTTAAACATAATACAAATGTTAAATGGGTCATAAATAGGTTGTAAATGAGGGGATTCCAAGAGGAAACTGCTTGAAAAATCCTACGAAGAAATGGCAGGTACGGATGCACTACGCAGCACCTCTTATGCTTAATCGAAATGCCCGGTATTAATCAATTGATTCTAGCTCTCTTCATGCTCCAAGCACTCAACTTTGGCACTCCAACACTCTGAGTCCCATTGTTGAAGACATGCAACGAGAGAGATGATTTTATTTTTTTTAAACGGGTTTCCATCTTCCACAGCCAATACAGGGTAAACTCTAGATTCTAGCTCTCTTCATGCTGTGACTCCAACACTCTGAGTCCCATTGCAGCTCTTCCCAGCCAATACCACCAAAGCTCTTCCCCCTACCACCAAAGCTCTCCAGAATGATCAATCTGTCAAAAGGCAGAAAGGGCGAAAATACGGGGAGTCAAAGCAAGTTAATCATCATCTAAAATCAGGAATTCCTATGTTCTAGGATTCAGAAACGTGGCCTCTCGCCACTGAATTTTCGTCTCTGTTTCCTCGGGTGCAACGGGTGAGCGCCTAAATTAAATGGGTTTTGCTAAAAATGGAGGATGGCTCGAGAAGCTTTTAGCTTTTAAAGCTTGAAAAGAGGGAGGATCATACCATATTGGCATGACAAGCGACACCGCCTAAACATAGAATAGTGCAAGGAGATAGAGACGTGTATCTGAAATCCAGGTATGAGTAAGCTTCCACGTGCAGAGTTGGGACAGACCAAAAAGCCACAACATAAAATGACGATGAATCTGGCCAGATTTGGTGAGTGGTAATGTCGACAAAAACATCAGCATTATGGGGCTGCGTTTCACAACTTACAGCGATCCTTTTGTTTTATGAATACAGTGGGGAGATTTATCAGATTTTATATGCAGAAAGAATTTTCGAGTCTAGATCAGACACATATGAAGTGTTCATATCGATTAAATAAACTCACCAAGGTCCTCAACGACAGTTTCTCGTGAAGAGGGTCCACATCCAGGAAAGCTCCATAAGTGGTCTTATCATTGCTATTGTTTAGGGATGATCTGAAAACAGAAATACAAAATAGCCAAAAAACAGAAAAGAAATATCAGATACTTTTTGGGGATTGGTTGGTGCGACGTATGCCCTTGAGATAAAGAAATGAATGAAAGAGATGGAAGTTGCACCTGCTCTGGTCACTGCACATGAGGACGACGTACTTGTTCTGGCCTTTGAAAATTCTAAAGAAAACTGCCGTGTATTCTCTGCAATCCTTTCGAAGCCATGACCAGCAATCCAAATGGTCCAAGACTACCTTTAAATGAAGCACCCTTTCGGCTACACAGCATTTGTGGGTCGGTCCAAGTTGGGTCTAACACGTCTGCCTTCTCGAGCTCTTTAACTTCAAAAGAGACCTCTACGTCTGCCTGCAATGGAAGGAGACTGAAGGGACCGCACCTAATACAGCATTCTAGAATAGGGAGTTATCAATCACCTTTCACATTTTTTTTTTTTTTTGTAATCTTTTTCTTATCATCAAAGACGAAAGAACCGAGTTTGCCGATAGTGCATTGTCATAAAAACGGAATGGTACTTCCATGAGAAGAAACTTTTCTAATGTGGCAGTAATTTTTCTTCATGTGTGAAATGATTTGGTGTTGCTAATTTATGTTATAGAGTAAATAAGTGCTGATTCAGCAATGGTTGCAGGACCATAGAAAAACTAGCTGATATTCATATGGTTGAAGATACTTCGAACATGGATAAGTTGTTATCTTGAAGTAAATTTCAAGGTTGTCGAAAAAACCGATGAAGAAAAGGTCTATATAACACCACAAGCCGAATGTTGGGTACCTACTGAAAATTAAAAATGAAAGAGTTTGGAGTTGTGGCTGGCTTGTGGCTCAAATGAAACCTATGAGGAAGCCTGATGGAAAGGTGACCAGAAAAGCTCACCTGTGCAGCTGTAATACCATAAACTTCAAGAACTGTTCCTGCCCTAATCAATTTGTTGGGCAAATCAACTTGTTTGGTACGTAGCATCCCTATTTCCACTATTGGCCACTGTACCAACTGTTTTCCAGATTTGTCTAGCCAAAGGGTCCTTGGAATTGCCTGCCACACAAACATTCCTGACATCAAAACTTGCATTGGCCACTAAACATAATAAGCCCAACTTCACCTAATTTTAAGTGAACCTAACATTGGGGTTTTTCACCGATTCGCCTATCTTTAACAATAACCATATTACTAAAGATAAAAGATTTTACCTGGACCCCGGACCATCCTTTCTTGATATCATCTTCCACACTCGACGACTCGTTGATCCAACCCCACAAGATCCGCCGGTTGTTCCTGCCGTCAAAGAAGGTCTTGGAAGCATAAAACTTGCCATAATCATATCTCAACCCTGAGTCACTCTCTACCGATCCTCGTCGGGAACATACTGATCCGTGCCGGAGTCGTAGGTCCCAATAGTGTAGTATTCGTGCTTAGTGTCATCCAAGCTCACCTTGAGCACGTGCTTGACATTCGGCCCATTAGTTGAGGTGTCCAAGCCAACATGGACTTGAGCAGAGACCGGGAAAAAATCTGGGCACTCCCACATCCCAGTGTCATTAGCAGAGTGAAGTGGGTCTTGAGCCTCGGTCCATTGAACAAAGTCTTTGCTTCTGTACAAAAGGGCCATTCCCATCCTGTCTCGTTTGCTCCCAACGATCACCCTCCACCTCCCATCGCGGCCCATCCAAGCGGTCGTGGGGTCTCTGAATGAGCTCGCATTGATCCCGTTCGCGGCCGTGCTTGACATCAGAGGATCGCGGGGCGATTTCACCCATTCGATCAGATATGGGTCTGACAAATTCTCGGGCACCGCCAAGTTTTGGCCCTGCTGGTGCAGGGGGTCATCTCCGGTGTAGAGAATCGCCGGCTTGTACCCCGGGAGGATGGTGACCGAGCCGGACCAGCAGCCGTTGATGTCGTATTCCTGAGACGGGACGATGGCAGGGACTTGTGGGGTCCAGTTCACGAGGTCCGTCGACGTGGAATGGGCCCAGACCTTGTGGCCCGGTACCGGGCCTTGCGGGTTGTATTGGTAGAACAGATGGTATATGCCCTTGTAAATCATCGGCCCTGCAGTGCAATGTGTCCATTTGTTTTTGTATTTTTATTTTATAACTTCAGCAGGTCATTTCCACATAATTTAAACGTAGTAGATGAGTGAGGTAAAGCGACCAGGCAAGCATATTATAGTTTACACAATCAAAATAAACAATCCGAAGTCCCTGTGGTCCTAGTCCTACAAGATAAAATATTCACCGCTTTTGAGTTTCGCAGGTAATTTTCCAAGATTTAAAAACCAACAGTATGATAATTCATGAGGTATACAACAAATTTGATCTTTATGAGCGTGGCAGAAAATATGCCGAAGCATTCTGAGATATGATGGTGATTGACTGCTGCTGCGTCATCCTTAAATTTTCAATTCATATGAATGTTATTTGTAAGTACCGAGTATTTGATGGTTTTAGTAAGAGTTATAATACAACGAGTTTAACATCAAGAAGCAAGTTAAGTATTTATGGGGGAAAAGATGAGCAAATCCTGGAAGATGGAGAGAAACTGACCATTTGGATCTGAGAATCCCATGAAACCGGTTGGTCCGTTTCACCACCAGACCGCATCAAATCAACACGATGAGTGAACCAGCAAAACAAGAGAAAACTGTCAGTAAGATTCATGGAAGACACCGACGTGTGTGTGCATGCGAGAGAGAGAGAGAGAGAGAGAGAGAACCATTCATCCAGTTCTTGGGAGGTTGGAAATGATAAGAAGTCCGGTAAGGCTGCACCACGGAGGCGGACTCGACAGCGGTCTGCAAGTTCCAGTAGACATTGTGAGAGGCTCCAACATGGAGGACGCCATGGCCAAGCAAGACACAGATGGCAAGAGCAACGCGAGCAAGAAGATGAAGAAGAGAGTTGGGTCTGGCCATGCTGTGGTGCGTCTACTAAGTCGAAAAGAAAGGGGGTTTCTCTACAGCTTTCGAGTTCCGAAAACGAGGCGAATAATGTTAAAAGAGAACAGGAGGAGGCTGAAGAATCGGGGAGTATTCTTGCATCACAGAACTATCCAGGAAAAACGAAAGAACGCCCCTCATTCAAGATCATCTTGGTGCGTGAAGTCAACCGGTCAAAGCTGGGTATGGAATATTTCCTCGGCTTTGATGACTAAACTAATGAGGGGATGCGAAACAGCCATGGCTTACTTAATAATATTAAGTTAATATGGTCGCGATAAAACAATATAAAGCTTACCTAGTCCGTCGTCTCTAGAAATATTTAAGCCGTTAATGTCCGCTCTTCCTGAATTCTTGTGCTTAATCTGATATCATTAACTCATAACTGGACGCCTCTGACGAAGCTACCGAAGCTAACCGTTGACTTTTATGTAGGCTATGGCAATTCGATTTCGTAGAGATTTTCTATATCAACGGTCTGGTTTTTTTTTTTTTTTAACTTATTTTGGATGTTTGTGCATGTAACACCTACCCCGAATTCTAACATGCACAGTTTTCGTCTTCTCTTTCTTTATCTTCTTCGGAGCACGAGCCTACTGCGTTAGATTTTTTCTTTTCCTTGGATTTGCTGATGATCTAAAGCCTAGCCCGCAGATTACCGTGTGTTATTTCCTTCTTTTTCGTTCCTTGTTGTTGACTGCTTTGGTATTTGGAAAAACTTATTTGGAGAAAATTATCATAAAAGTATTAAACCAATTATTTATACCAATTTAATCATAAACTTTACAATTTGACTAATTTAATTATAAACATTTTGATAATATGTTAATTTAGTTCATCCGACTGATTTTAACTGGAAACTGATAATGTAGATGTAGACATCTTACATGACATGTTTGATACTAAAGTGAAAACTTTTTATATTTATGTTTTTATTTTTTGAATTTTATAATTTCTTTATTAATACATTTGGGAGCCTTCGGCCTAGTTTGACCCCACCACTAGGCATGAGCCTATGAGCCCTTGCTAGTCTTTGGGGAGGGTCGTAGCTCTTGCTAGCCATTGGGTGCGGGCTGCAAGTCCTCACCAGCCACTAGGCAAAGGCTCACAGCCCTTGTGGAGCGAGGGCTTGCACCCCTTACCAAGTGGCCAAGCCCTTGCTAGGCCTCAGTTGGCCGCCAACGGCCCTGTTGCTAGTCATTAACAATAAAAAAAAAGCGAAAAAGAAAAGCAAAATTTCATAAAAATTCCAAAAAAATTTCACGTTAGCATTGTTGTTCACATTATCATTTTTCAATTAAAATTGGTCAGATACACTATATTAGCAAATTGTTAAAAAGTTCAACACTAAATTGGCCAAATTGAAATATCCAAATTTTTTTGATAATTTTCCCATAATCTTTGATTTCAAGTCCACTTATTACTCAAAGAAAAATTGCATCACTTGTCCTAAAATTTATGTGTAGAGCGTGATTGAATTCTTAGTCTTTTAATTAATTCAATTGAGTCAAATTAATCTCTAAGACTTATATTAAAAATTGTCACATGGGCAATTTTGAGATCTTGTTCGTCGAACTGACTTAATTTCACTTTTTAAATAGTGTTTAGAACTTAATTGAAATGACCAAAAGTTTAGACTTTGAGTGCACTTTGTACATAAAATTTATGATTTTCGATACACTTTTCCCAATCACTTATGTCTTGCGATATTGGGGCATGAATTTGGTACATAGAGTATTCCCTCTTGAACCTCGACAATTGAAAATCGACTGAGATAAGTTCACATGTGCAAGTTGATACTCTCAATTGCAAAATTGATTGATGTCATAGTTTCCGTTTCATTATTCTACATATGCCGATTTCACATCCGCAACCCTGCTTCTTGATTTTCAAGCTTCTCTTAGCAAGTTCTCTCTACTCCTTCGCTCGTGCGTGGCTTCCGTTGCTTCATGTTCAAAACTCGATTTTATTAAGATACATGTGTGAGTTATGCTAAAGAAGTTCAATATCAAAGAATTGATGTAGTGATAAGTAGTTAATATATCTATCCTAGTTGGCCTATAATTCATTGGATTAAACTTTTTAATAAAAATGAGTCTAACTGAATATGTTAACGAGCTTAGACTTTAGCTCCCTTTTGGAGATATCCCTGAGTGAAGGTATCATGCTCCCAACAAATGGTATTAGAGCCAATGATTGATTGGTGACTCACTTCTAATGTGTATTGATATTTGGTAAATATCTTAAGCAGGAATGTGGTGGCCAACCCGATTTCCCAACTGGTGGCGTTGTGGTGTGGCAAGATAGGCCTAGTAGCAGACTTCACGATTCGATTTGGAAAAAGAGATCAAGGATGAAGTTGGGCATTGGAGATTCAAGTTGAGATAAATTAATGCAAAAGGATACTTGAATTAAGGAGGAGATTATTAGGATATACGTGTGAATTGTGTTAAAGAAGACACGTGCAAGTTGTGTTATAGAAGTCTTATATCAAAGAATTAATGTGATGTTGAGTAATTAATATATTCATCCTATTTGGCCCATAATTTATTCACTTAAACTTTTGAGTAAATGTGGTTCAATTGGATGCTCGAATTGGGCTCCTTCTTGGAAATCTCCCCGAGTGAAGATATATGACTTAACTTTTTGGTTTAAATTTTTGAATAAATGTGGGTTTTACTAGATACTCGAACTTGAGCTCCCTCTTGAAAATCTCTCCGGGTGAAAGTATAAGATTTCTATTACGCACTCCTTCACTTCACGTGTCGCTTAGCTCTTATTGCACTAGATGTGGCGTAGTTCTACCATGTTCTCGAATGAGTGCAGCTGAATTGAGCGTACGGCAAGTTATTGTACCGTGCTCTACTCCTCTGTTTTTGCAATTCCTCTTTCTTGATAAACACCGTGACTTATGGTTTGGACCATCAGTTGTCAGCGTTTTGAGATGATCGAGTGTTGGTTGATTTCTTTTCCCACTGATTTTTGCAGTGATTCGATGGCAAGGATGTGGTTTCAGATTACTATTTATAGTGTTGAATGTGTTTCATTGAATTACATTACAATTTCTTCTGTTGAAGAATGCTTATTCATCTGCTGCGGGCACGAATGCAGCAGCTCTTACGCTCAATTGAAATGCCCGGTATTAATCAATTGATATTAGCTTTCTTCATGCTCCAAGCACTCAGCTTTGGCACTCCAACACTGTCAGCCCCATTGTTGAAGACATGCAAGTGAGTTCCATCTTCCACGGCCAATACAGGGTATACCCTGGCCGTGATGCAGCTCTTCCCTCCGCCACCAAAGCTCTCCACGATGGAATGATCAATCTGTTAAAAAGGCAGAAACACGGAGTAAACGGAGAGTCAAAGCAAGTTAATCATCATCTGAAATCGGGAATTCCAACATTCTAGGATTCAGAAACGTGACCTCTTGCCAATGAATCGTCGTCTGTATTTCCTTTATCATGTGTGACAAGCGAGCGCCTAAGTTAAATGGGCTTTGCTAAAAATCAAGGATGGCTCGAGAAACTTTTAGCTTTTAAAGCTTGCAAAAGAGGGAGAATCATACCATATTGGCATCACAAGCGACACCACCTAAACATAGAATAGTGCAAGCAGATAGAGACATTTATCTGAAATCTAGGTATGAGTGAGCTTCCACATGCAGAGTTAAGACAAATTAAATATTCCCTACTTAAAAAGATGCTGATTCTGGCTACATTTGGTTAGTGGGAATCTCAACGAAAGCTTTAGTTGGACATCAACACTACGGGGTTGCACTTCACAGCTCACAATGATCCTTTTGTTTGTGAATGTAATGGAGAAATTGATCAAATTTGATATGCAGAAAGAATTCCCAAGTCTAGATCAGAAACATATGAAGTGTTCATATCTATTAATGAACTCACCAAGGTCCTCAACGACAGCTTCTCGTGAAGAGGGTCCACATCCAGAAATGCTCCATAAGTGGTCTTATCATAGCTATTGCCAATGGAAGATCTGAAAAGAGAAATGCAAAATAGCCAACAAACAGACCACAAAAATCAGTAACTTTTTGGGGATTGGTGGGTGGGATATATGCCCTTGAAATAAAGAAATAAATGAAAGAGAGGGAGGGAGGTTGGACCTGCTCTGGTCACTACACATGAGGACGACATACTTGTTCTGGCCTCTGAAAATTCTAAAGAAAACTGCTGTGTATTCTTGCAATCCTTTTGAAGCCATGACCAGCAATCCAAATGGTCCAACACTACCTTTAATTGAAGCACTCTTTTGGCTACAAAGGGTTTGCGGGTTGGTCCAAGTTGGGTCTAACATTTCTGCCTTCTCGAGCTCCTTTACTTCAAACGAGACCTCTACGTCTGCCTGCAAATGAAAGGAAATTGAAGGGACCATGCCCATTTTAGCATTTTAGAACAGGGAGTTAGGTTCGTAAAAGAATCAGGTCTGCATATAGTGCCGCTGGAAATGAAACCTATGAACATGCCTGATGGAAATGTGACCAGAAAAGCCCACCTGTGCAGCTGTAATACCAGAAACTTCAAGAATTGTTCCTCCCTCAATCAATTTGTTGGGCAAATCTACTTGGTTGGTACGTAGCTTTTCTATTTCCAATATCGGCCACTGCACTAACTGCTTTCCAGATTTGTCTAGCCAAAGGGTCCTTGGAATGGCCTGCCACACAAACATTCCTGACTTACACTTGCATTGGCCACTAAACATGACAAGCCCAATTTGATCTAATTCAAGTGAACCTAACATTTGATATCTACCCATTCACTCATCTTTAACAATTATCAGATTAATAGGAATAAAAATATTTACCTGGACTCCGGACCATCCTTTCTTGATGTCATCGTCCGCATTCGACGACTCTTTGATCCAAGCCCACAAGATCCGCCGGTTGTTCTTGCTGTCAAAGAAGGTCTTGGAAGCATAAAACTTTCCATAATCGTATCTCAACCCCGAGTTGCTATCTACTGATCCCTCAACGGGAGCGTACGTATCCATGACGGAGTTATAAGTCCCAATAGTGTAGTAATCATTCAGACTGTCGCTCAAGCTCACCTTGAGGACGTGCTTAACGTCTGGCCCATTAATGGAGGTGTCCAAGCCAACGGGGACTTGAGCAGAGACGGGGAAAAAATCTGGGCACTCCCACATCCCAGTGTCATTAGCAGAGTAAAGTGGGCGTTCAGCCTTGGTCCAGTTAACAAAGTCTTTGCTTCTGTACAAAATGGCCATTCCCGTCCTGTTGCTCTGGCTCCCAATGGTCACCCTCCACCCCCCATCAGGGCCCAGCCATGCAGTTGTGGGGTCTCTGAATGAGCCTGGATCGATCATGTTCATGGCCGTGGGTTCCATCAGAGGATTGTGGGGTGATTTCACCCATTCAGTCAGATACGGGTCCGATAAATTCTTGGGCACCGCCAAGTTTTGGACCTGCTGGTTTTGGGTATTAATTCCGGTGTACAGGATGGCCGGTTTGTACCCTGGGAGGATGGTGGCCGAGCCCGACCAGCAGCCATTGGCATCGTACTTCTGAGACGGGACGATGGCGGGGACGTGTGGGGTCCAGTTCACGAGGTCCGTCGATGTGGAATGGGCCCAGACAATGATGCCCCATGTCGCGGCTTTCGGGTTGTATTGGTAAAACAGATGGTATATGCCCTTGTAAATCATTGGCCCTGCAGTGCAGATTGTCCATTTGTTTTTAACTTTAGCAGGCCATTTCCACATAATTGAAACGTAAACGTAGCAAGCGATGTGAAGTGACCAGGCAAGCATATCATAGTTTGCACAATCAAAATAAACACTCTGAAGTCTCTGTGGTCCTAGTCCTACGAGACAAAATATTCACCGCTTTAAGTTTAGCAGGTAATTTCCCAAGATTTCAGAACCGACAATATGAGAATTCATGGGATAAAGAACAGACATGGTCTTTAGGAGTGTGACGGAAAATATAGTGAAGCATTTGGAGACGTAAAGAGAATTGACCGTTGCTGCATCCTCCTAAGATTTTCAAGTCATATAAATGTTATCTGTAAGTACGAGTCTTTGATGGTTTTGGTATGATAAAGTAATGAGTTAACATCAAGAAACAAGTGAAATAATTAGGGGGAAGAAATCAAGAAAATAAAGCAGATCATGAGAGAGAGAGAGAGAGAGAGAGAGAGAAACTGACCATTTGGATCTGAGAATCCCATGAAACCGGTTTTCCATTTCACCACCAGACCAGGTCAAATCAACACGAATGATAAACCAGCAAAACAAAAGGAAACCGTCAGCAAGGTTCATGGCACACACCAGCATTTGCGAGAGAGAGAGAGGACCATTCATCCAGTTGTTGGGAGGTTGGAAATGATAAGACGTCCGGTAAGGCTGCATCATCGCAGAGGTGGACTCAACAGTGGCCTGCAAATTCCGGTGGACACCGCGAGAGGCTCCAACATGGAGGACGCCATGGCCAAGCAAGACAGAGATGGCGAGAACGACAGACGCAGCAAGAAGACGAAGAAGAGAGCTGGGCTCGGCCATGTTGTGGTGTATTTTGTGCGACTGTAAAAATTTAGCACACAACGTAAGAGAGTTTCGAAGTCGCGTCGATATTATAGACAAAAGTGCAAGAAGCTGGGGAAATCGACTAAATGGGAAATACGCGTCAAATCATAAAAATCGATTTCGTGGAAGCAGTGCAGGATGTTGAAGATACTGTTGCCCGAAATGTTTGATCTCATAGCTTTAATTGATTTTCGATATCGATTGTGATTGATTCATTAGAATATTTTGTACTGGAAAATCATTCTCTGATTTATTCTGTAAATTATTTTTCCTTAATTAAATTAGTCCTATGTATTATAAATAGGACCATTGATTGTACATCAAAATCAATGAATAAGAAATACAATACATTCTCCCCAAAACACTTTCAATCCATTTCTTTTCACAGGAAAGTCATCGTGAATTCCTGGCATTTAGAACCCTTCAAACCTTCCTCGTTGTTGAATTTTCGAATTACATTTGGACAAAAATGCCGGAGGTTGGAAAGGGTCATGGGGTTCCCGGCAAATGAGAAGCCAAAATGTTATTTGGTTTCGAGAAGAGAGTTTGGTTAAATATTTAAGAGGGCTAAAATTTAAATACAAAGTTCAATTAATCAGAATGACGACCATTAAACATGTTAAATGACCAAAACAAAAGAGCAGTCAAGTACTTCTCATCTCTCAATTTTAAAATTATAATCTCAATAAGTTAGGGAAGGAGCCATTAAAAATCCTAAAATATGTCATAATATGACATATTTATCGCAAATTTTTTTGTGACATATTTATTCTCTATAACATATTTACCTCAAATTTGAGATTAAATATATCACATGAATATAAATTTAGAATTTCTGATATTGTAGATAATAATTTTTAGTAAATATTTCTTATAAATATAAGTTTAAGATGTTTTGTATCAAAAAAATACGGACCATGCATGTATAACTTCGAAATCTTTTGTGTAAAAAAAAATCAAGGTAAATATATTATAATAGATATAATTTAAGGTTTTTGGTATTTTTTTTTCCTCGGCTAACGGATGACTTTTCTTGGTCAGGGGAACGAGTGAGCTGGTTGGAAGACGACAATGACGTGTCAACACGTCAACGTCAGCGTTAATTTCAATTTCTCCGTTAACCCTCCGCCACGTCCCTTGATTGAAGCTTGATAGAAAGGTCATCGCTTTGAAAACCAGGCTCCTTTGAACCTCATAATTTGGACTGGGAGATGTCACCCGTCCAAATCAGAGTAAAACAGTGACTCTAATTAGATTTTTATTTTTTACTGTTTCCACCAAAAATAAAAATAAAAATAAAAAGACCAAATTATCAATATACATAAATATGTCATTGAAGTTTCAAACATTATCAAGCACGCGATCCATTGTCAATAACCATAATGATCGATATGACGATCATAAAAGGTATCACGATACGGTTATAAGTTTGAAGTCAATGGAGGACGAAGTGATTAAGATTGTGGAGCAACTAGTACATGTTTTTAAATGAATAATTGTTTGGAATAAGATCATGACATCGTGAGAATATGGGCATATAATTTTCAAATAAGAAACATGGCTACAACTATAGGAGAACTGCTTAGAGATGATTATGACAAAAACCCTATTGGAAAACCCGGCACAAAACAAGCCAATTACTATCCTTAAGTTACCTTTATTTTATACATTATACTTTTTAGTTTCCAGACTCGCATTGTCAATTAAATTTTGACATAATATTTTTGTGTTTTCAAGTTTTATCATTGATTAAATTCAGAAACTGCTTACTTACATTTGGTTCTATAGGAGTAGATTGTATTTCTTAACTTTGTCAACAACTAAATCCTAGCATGATTTGTGCTTGTATAGTTCTGTTTCAAATAAAGGTTGTCTATTTTCTTATCTACTTATGATATTTGTTGTCTGGGTTATCCTAAAACTTGTTTCTTTCAAGGTCATGATATGCCTGCAACTTTAATCTTATAATAGTTTTTTTGTTAGGATGATAAATAGACAATTATAAACGGACACTTGTCATGATCTTGAGAGATTTTATAAAAAAGAATGTTTTTAATGATAATATGAGCTATAATAATTCAATGTCATTAAAATTTTCTATATCAATGGTCTTATTAATGCGATCTTTCTAAGGAGAGAATTACTAAAAATAGTTTTAAACCTATTATGTTTGCACCAATTCAATCATAAATATTTTAATTATGTCAATTTTTTTATCTTAATTGTGCAAATTGAGTTATAAATATTTTTATTATTTACCAATTGAATCAATTCGATCAATTTTGATTGGAAATCGCTAACATTGATGCTAGCCATTCTACATCGCACTATTGATGTTGACATGTTTAATTTTTTTCGAATTATTTTTTTATTTTATTCTGTTTCACTTTTTTCTTTTTCCCTTTAAACTCCATCAGCCACTGCCGTGCCTTGTCGATGGCTAGCAACTCCAGCCATTGACAAGGTCGGTGGAGGGAAAAACAAGAAAGAAAAAGAAAAGAAAAGAAAAGAAAAGAAAAGAAAAGAATTCAAAAGAAAGAAGGAAAAGGAAAAAAAATTGAAAAACATCATCGATGACCAATCAATTCTACAAAGTTTCATGAACTATTTTGAATGAGTAAGAACATGTGATTAAGTATTATAATGTGGGAGATATTGAGCATTTGACCTGATAGGTTTCAAGTGTTGTTGTGGGCTTTGTTTGCACAGATTTGAATCCTGCCATTTACTTACAAAAAGGTAGAAGTTTCAGAACAAATTGATTATATATCGAAATTTTTTTTTTTTTTTCCTTGAGTTGGTGTCTTAATTTTTATGAATTAGTTAAGGACATAGGAGTTATTATCGAACTCATTTCACGATTTTGCTTTTAACGATTTAAGAAATATGAATTTCATGTATATTGTATAGAATTTTGGAAAATGACAGTCCAGTAATTGTATTAACATATTTAATATACTAATACATATATTTATATATATTTCACAATGAAAATCAACAAGATATTTTTGTCCCTGAGGGGAAAAGCTCATGCCCTTATGATGGGATTTGCCGGTCGAGCAACTAACTCATATTCGCGGTGGTTGGGGCCTCGTTTCCGTCGTCTTCCTTCGACTCGCTTTCCGGATTCGCATCCGTCGATTCGATTATTCGGCACGCGCGCGGAGAGAGAGGAGCAGCAGCAAGAAGCGCCGCCGCGAAGCTCCGCCGATGGCCGCCTTCCTGGGCACCGTCCGATGCGCTCCGGGCGTGGCCCGCTTGGCCCCGTGCGGGCGCCGATTCCGCGTCTCCGGCCCCGCCGTCCCGCTCCGCCGGCGCGGTTCGTCCTCCCTACAGGCTTCGTTCTCGAGCTTCTCTCAGTGAGTTCTCTCCGCTCCTCCCTCCGCTCGCGCCGTTCATCTTCCGTCGCTTCGCGTTCGAAAACTCCGCTCGAATCTGCTCGCGAGTCGTTTTGACTCTTTTTTATTTGCTGTGGAAATGGCGTAGTTTACCGTGTTCTCGACCGAGTGCAGCTGAGTTGAGCTCGTGGCGATTCATTGCATCGTGCTCGTGTTCCTCTGTCATTGCAATTCCTTCTTTTCCAGTGAAAGTTGACTTGTGATTTTAACCATTAGTTGCTCAGGGCGGTGAGGTGATCGATTGTTGGTTGATTCCATTTCCCGCTGATTTTGCAGTGATTCGACGGTGAATATGTGGTAGATTTTTATTACGTGTTGAAAGTGTTTCTTTGAATTGCATTACAGATACTTCTGCCGAAGATGCGGGAGGGATGGGCCGTGAGGGAGGGTCCGACTCTGAGATCATATTTATGGGAACTGGGACCAGCGAGGGGATTCCAAGAGTGAGCTGCTTGACAAATCCTTCAAAGAAATGCCCGGTATGGATGGAGCGCCTCTTATGCTTGATTGAATGCTACTGTATGAGTGAAGTGATGCTTCAAAACATAGGAGTGAGCGTATTTGTAATGACTGAGGGCATGATTTGCTTATTCATCTGCTGTAGGTATGCTCAAAAGCTATTGAACCAGGGAACAAGAATAGGAGACTAAACACAAGCATTCTCATTCGATATCCCGGACCAACTGGGAAATGTAATATTCTCATAGATGCTGGAAAGTAAGTGATGGGTACATCCAGAGTTTTTTTTTTTTATTTTTTTAGGCATTGTCTCCATGAGCTAGAAAATCTGTGTCAGTTTGTTGTGTTGTTTTCTCTGAGCATATTCACTCAGTCTGAAGAGAAATCTATTTATCGTTCCTATTAGCCCTGTAATAACAGATACTCATGCGGCTGTTTTTGTTCAGGTTTTTCTACCAAAGTGCTCTTCGATGGTTCCCTGCATACGGGTTAGTTCCCTCTCTCTGTCTCTCTCCCTCTCTGTACAAAAGTTTTCAGTAACTATTCCAGCTTAAGCAGGACTCAATAGTTCTTTGCAGTTCTTCTTAGAACCTTGGATTATCAATGGTTTCAGTAAAATTGCAAGCTAATCTAGAGAAATTCCAAAAACTGAAGATTCATAACTTAGGAAAATGTCTTCTCACAGCATTATATGATGAACTATTATTTATCACGACAATGAAAATGAAATAGATGTACTTAAAGGCCATAATACATATAATGCTTCCATAACTTATAGGCCTATTCCTGTCTTTTTGCCTTCTTGAATTTACACTACTCATACAATGGTGAGGAGTGTGAGGGTTATATGTCGCTGTCGACTAGCTATAGGACTGCAATTTTTCTAAGCCTTCTAGATGCTTAAGAATTTGGTTTGTTAAATTGCGGTTTTGAAAAAGACTTTATAAATTTCTTCATATTGTCTGCAATTTGCTGATAAAGTGACTAGTTGTGTTTATGTCAGGATAAGAACAATTGATGCGGTTATAATTACTCATTCTCATGCTGATGCCATTGGAGGTCTCTGAACAATTCCTAGTGTCTTTTTCGATGACCTCATTGAACTATACAAAGCTTTTTAACCTTTTAGTTCTCTTCTTTTTTCTTTCCTTCAAAGTAGTGTCCAAAACTACTTACACTATACTGGGTGTATTTTCCTCTTCAGGTCTTGATGATCTTCGAGATTGGACAAATAACGTCCAGCCACATATTCCAATTTATGTAGCCAATCGTGATTTTGAGGTGAGTTGCAATTCTCCCTTGTGTCAAAGTAGTCGTTTCCCCTTTTGTTCCATGAATGTAGAAATTGGAAAAATTGGAATTGGATATCACCTATATTCTTTGTACAATTATAATGGGAGCGCTTTTTTCTTTCCTTTTCCTTTCTGTTATTTGGAAGGGAATTTTTTTTTTTTTTTTTTTTGGGGGGGGAGGTTGTTGGAGGAGGCAGCCGGGCCAGGATGCAATTCATTTTGTCTTAGTTATAAATAGGTCTGATTTATTGCTGCATCACTCTAAGCCTCCAAAATAAGAATCTTGGTTTTTTTCCTGAAAGTGGTTAACAAGATAGAATCGGTGGAGGAGATTGGGGAGTTAGAAGCTGATGATTGTACTTTGTTGGATTGAATTATATTGTTAGTGATGATTAATGGGGTAAACTTTCATATGTATAGAGGCAGCAAAGAAGTTGACTTTAGCTGGATGATTGTAATATTCATCTGAATAGGACCAGAGAAGGAATTCTACCTATAAATTCCAGGAGATGAGAGAAGAAAGCATTTCGATGTGTCAACTTGTGTATATCTTTGGTGCACAAATTGTTTTGATTGAGCTGCATCAAATTGTTATTCCATCTGTTTGGGTAAATCACAGTGAAGATCACATTAATACATCCCAGAGCATGCCAATTCTTTTTACTGGTTTTTATATTTCCATCGTGTGATCATTGTTGTTAGCATATTCTGCTACACAATTAAGATTTTCCTCAGATTTTGACCAACGCTTTGCAAATCTCTTGATTAGGCCACTTAGATGGTGCCATTTTTTTCTTGTTGCATTAGCTTTCGTAATACTAAGTAGATAAATTGTTTTGTGGTTGTGAAAATGGCCTCAGGTGATGAAGAAAACTCATTACTATTTAGTGGATACCAGTGGCATCATACCTGGAGCCGCTGTCTCAGAGTTGCAGTTTAACATAATGCAGGAGGAGCCATTTGTGGCGAATGATCTGCAGGTAGAATATTGTATGCTACTGCATTGTACTTTCTTGTCGATTATAATTAACCCAATTAATGTGGTTGCTCACTAACTGGATGCCACCTTGTGAATTTCCATAATGCTTTACCAGAGTGGTTAAAGTCATTCCCTATGCCATTGCAATTATTGTTCATACATATGAATAAGTACTTCGTTTTTTGAACTTTTGTTCTGAATCAAGCAGTTATAGATTTTAGCATTGATTTGCAGCATGAAATTGTTGACAGGTTATTCTTTTTTATGCTGACCTAGTTAATTTGACATAAATTTCCTTGTTCCTTCAGATAGAAGAGCTTAGTTAATTCAATGAAGAAGAAAAATATTCACTGTCATTGTTTCCTTTGCATCTATTTGCTTGTTATGGTTTTAAAGTCATTAGGTGCACGTGTTATAGTAATGCGAATGTCTAAGAACCATGAGCTTATTAGCATAATTTCCCATGGGCCAGAAGGTATGCTGAGAATATGGCAGGAGAATAAACTAGGTTAACTGGATTTGTGAAGGGGATATCTACTTATGTAAGAGTAATCTCCAAATTGTTTATTATCATAGAGAAGCATTTGAGTGGTTAGTAGTCTGACTGAGGGATGAGGAAAAATACTTCTTTTCTCACAACTTTTAAATAAAGGCTGAGTCATCAGATTTGACCTTCATTGAAGTGTTTTCGGATGCCTATATTGAAAAGATGATAAGTTACAGTGTGTGGCTTTTTTCTTTCAATGACTTCATGGAAAGTGCTGCAGCTGCCTTCTTCCCATTTCTTGCATGTACTACTATCCATCTGTTGTCTCTCATTTAAATATCATGTACGAGGAAAACCAGAGCATGCAGAAACATGGTTTTTGACCACATACGACCATTCTTTCTAGATAGAGATGCCACCGCTTATATACAATTGTGATAAAAAATAATCTCATTCTGCTATCTTTCTTTATGGATGTTGTGTTTCAGATAATTCCTTTGCCAGTGTGGCATGGACAAGGTTATCGTTCTCTTGGTTTTCGGTTCGGTAAAGTCTGCTACATCAGGTAACAAAGCCTAGTACTTTTTTTTTTTTGGGGTTGAACGAAGCCTAGTACTTTCCAGATCCATTTCTAGGAACTTTTGCTTCGGTGAACCTGACCTGTATATCTGTATGCAGCGATGTTAGTGAAATACCAGAAGAAACGTATCCTCTTCTCAGGGACTGTGATATCTTGATAATGGTATGTCTTTCCCTCCCTCTGCAATGAACATGTTTGTTGATACGGATATTAATTGTTCATTAGCAGGTGATATCTAATGTTCTAGTGTATGAATATGAAACTGGTGATCTTATTGGTTGTTCAGGATGCGTTAAGGCCAGATCGCTCTTCTTCAACACATTTTGGCCTCCCTAGGGTAAAACCTTCAATAGCTCAAATTTGTTAGAAAGGAAGTGAATGAACTCTTTGATAACTTTCACATTGTATGTCTCTCAATCAGGCTTTGGAAGAGGTCCGGAAAATCCAACCAAAGCGAACACTTTTCACTGGTATGATGAGGCCCTATTTTAAATAAGTAACATGGTAGGAAGAAGGGTCACCTATTAATTTTTCTGCCCTTATTAAGGTTGCAGGAGTTTAGTTTCAGATTTCAGGCCCAAAGATATCATATATTTCATGTTTATAGTCTTGGCATTTGTCTTCTTTTAAATTCTTCTTTGTTCTTTTGTTATGATATCTTGATTTGGAGTCACCTTCTAAAAACTCTGTTTACCATGTTTTTCCTGGTTTGGAAAATGGCGAAAGGTATGATGCACCTGATGGATCATGAAGCAGTGAATGAAGATCTTAAAAAGCTCTTGGAGACGGAGGGCATTGACGTACAGCTGAGCTATGATGGACTCCGCATCCCTATAATGCTCTAGCCTTCAGGTTTGATGCGAGTCTCGTTCTTTGATCAGATGAAACATATATGAATAAACACCTCAGTGTCAACTATCAAGGTCATTTTAGAAATTCTTTTACCAGAGGAATTGAGTATTGAAGCAATCAGGCGCGTAACTTCATCTCCATCTCTAATGCTGGTGTTGATGCAGTTCAATGAATAATATCGTCTGACATTTTTTGGCTTTTTCCTAGCGAGTGGCTGGTTCTTCCAAGACCCAGAAACCTTAAATTTTCACTAATGTCTCCTTCAAATAACCTGTGAAGGAATAGGGAAACGAACGCATCGTGGAGAATGGGTCATGTTGGCTATGGAAGCTCTGGTTCAGATAGGCCAGAAACTGTCCCCTGCACTCTCGCAGCGATGAGAGTAGGTAAACATAGGTTAAATTCATTTGGCGGTCATCGCGTTAAAGAGCATGTTCTAGCAGCATTTAAGGCCGTAAGAAGAATTAGGAAGCTAAATTCTTATCTTCAAGATGCTGAAACTCTTGAGCCATCTGTGATCGAGCACAGAGGTGGAAACGTCACGGGCTCTATCGATTAAGCAATTCTTCTGAATATTAATGTGGTTGCTTGCCTTGGACATGTAGCTAGCGTTGGCGGGAATAAAAGGCCACTGTATGCATTCTAAATAAAAAATTATTGAGTTTTCATGGAAGTGCATCAGTCGTTAACGATTTCGACTGAAGTGTGTTGTGTATTGATAAATTCACCAGTTCGGTAATTCCAAATCAAGATGTTATAGTATAGAAGAGTGGAATTTGCAATTGTGAGATCATGAAGGAATGGACCAGCTGCAGAGAAAGACATTTGCCGCAAAATGTAGTTAGCTTTCTGGGAATAAGAACGGTACTAGAGCCATATCTCACTGGTTCTACTTTTGTAAACTTTTTAAATGTCCTCGCTCAAGTGTCATGATATTTAAAGAACGATCATTTAAATTATTCATATAACGAAAAAATTTATATAACTCGCCAAAATTAATTAGTGGATATTTTCAAAATGGTTGTAACACTAATTTGATCGTTCATAAAGTTTTGGCACATTATATATGTAATGGACACGAGGTTAAATACATCAGTTTTTCGCAAATTGAGAAACTGGGGTGAAATTGATTCAATTTTTCAAAAATTGAGAAACCGGGTTGGAATTGGTTCCGACACTTTCCTGAGCATTGATGTTGCTGCTGATCAAAGAAAATTGTTCATTTCTACGATGCATTCAGGCTCTCTCTCTCTCTCTCTGCTTGCTTTTTTTTTTTTTCTAAAGGGAAATTATAGGTAAAATCATTTGGAGAGAATGTTTGGTCCATGATTTTGATTTGCTTTTCGGTCTGATAAAATAAAATTACAATATTTGCTTTGTGATTTTTGCTTTTTGATTCACGACACGGTTTTTTCAAATTTCTAATTCACAAATTTGTCATATGACTAATTTAGTGTCGAAGCTTTACGAAAGATCACTTAAAAATGTCCATTTAAGTGCCTTGGCGAGCCACATCAAAACTTTCGGAGATCTTAGAAGTCGATTAAATTATTATCTTGCGAACTTAAGTGATCACTAATTAAATGATCATACGTAAAATTTTCACATTAAAATGAGTATGGTATAAAAATTATAATATAAATTCAATCTATTAAATTATTTCTGCCTAAAGGCGTGTTAGTTATGCGGTACATGAATAATTTGAAAATTATATTTTTATATTTTTTTATTATCATTAATAAAAAAATTATTATTAATTTATTTCTAAAATAATTATGTGAAACAATAAAAATAATTTTATTTTATTTATTTTTATAAGTATTATAAAAAAATTTCAAATCATTATTTTCTACAAAATAAACGAAGCGCATCTTCTCCTACTCGCTTGTCATTGTTTTCATTTTGATCGAGCAGATAGAGAGAGATTGATTCAGAGACAGCCTCAAAGAGATCCTTCGTCTCTGTCAAGTCTCGAGTACGACGCTTGTTTGAGCGCAGCGAGAGAGAGAGAGAGAGAGAGAGAGAGAGAGAGGAGCGATGGAGCACTCGTTCTCGGGAGGTAGCTGGAACGTGATCCCAAGCATGGCGACCCACAGCAACGTCTCCACCCCCTCCAGCCACGACCATCTCTATCTCCAGCAACAGCCCCCGACCTCCTTCCCCAGCAGCAACAGCAGCCCTTCCACCAATTTCAACCTCAACTTGCCCAATTCCAACAGCACCAGCAGTTCCCGCAGCAACAGCAGCGTCTTGTTCAGCAGCAGCCGCCGTCGCAGCAACACCAGTCTCTCGCTTCCCACTTCCACCTCTTACACGTACGAATTCGCGATTGCATAAAGATACGAAGAAGAAAAACCCTAACTTGCGACTCACGGTGCTCGTAATTTTTTATTTCGTCGCAGTTGGTGGAGAGTTTGGCGGACGCCGTTGAGAACGGGACTCGCGACCAGCACTCCGATTCCTTGGTCTGTCCCCTCTTTTGCTTCGTTTTGGACTTGGTTGTGGCTCTTTAGCCCTACCTAATTCGGGGTTATGGCATCGTTGGCTTGTTCATTTTTGTTTTTTTGTCTCTTTCTTGAAGGTCAGTGAACTGAGCGCTCAGTTTGAGAAGTGCCAGCAGCTGTTGAACTCGATAGCTGGGTCAATTAGCTCCAAAGCTGTGGTAACTATGAATCTATGATTTCTCGAATTGCCAACTTACACGTTCCTCTGGTAATTTTTGATGTTTAGAGATGGGGTTTCTAGTTTCAGGGTAGAGCATGTTCTTATCTTTTGCTTTCTTTAGTCATTATGCGAATCCATTTGAGCTGGAGTTTCTCGAGAGCTGCATATCTCGCTTGTATTCCTCCAACTCTGTATAATAGGCACACTTGCTGTGCCCAATTGACTAGGCTCTTCCTGTCCCGACCATAGAGCTCCAAACCTGCTCCTTTGGCCCCATCAAAGTCCAATCCTTTATGTTGTACTCTCAGTTGTATACAAGTTTTCTCCTCCTTGTATTAGGGGATCATGTCCTACTTCACTTGTCGATCTTGGCCTTGGATTCATGTTTCAATGCCTGTTGTTCTCAGTTGGACCCATATTCATCGGACAACGAGTCTCCTCTATTTTTGCCTATTTGTTGTGAATGACAGCTCTGAGTTGGAGAATGCAAACCCAAACGTGACTAGTGGTTTGCAGGAATAGCTGCCCTATTAGATTGTAGAATAATGTTGGTTCAGTATGGAGAAAGGAAATGGAGACAAAAGGGAATGGGTGGGGGGTGGGGGTGTTGCAGTTTCCTGTATTAACTAGATTATTATTTTTCTCCAAAACTAGGAGACTATGGTACTTGTATCAGACATTATTTCTTCCTTTCCATATGCGTGATTTCACTTAAGGAAGAAATGTTTCTCCCTTCTTCTCCTTTTTCTTTTCTATTTCCTTTCCTAATGTTTTGTTGGGAGAGATGGGTGTAGAAAATCTGAATATTTTGCAAAAACGGATCGGAGCAGAAGTGTGACATCTTCTTCACTATCCTTCAATTCCATCTCTACAAAGAACAAGAGACTTTCTTTTCTTTTAACTTTGTAGCATGAATATTCAAATATCAATGTGTATTAAATTGGTTTGGGAAGTTGGAATGTTTATAACATATTGGATGTGTTGTCTTTGGACATCCCTCTGTTGCCATCTCATGTTACTTTCTTGAAGCATTGATGAATATCTATCCTCTTTTATGCACCATTAGAATTGGCTTTGTTTTTTGCTTATGTATGCTTACTTCAATAAGCATCGCTATTCCTTATTGGAAGAGGAAATATATGGCAGGAAATACCCTTTATTTGGTTCGTGAGAAACTGAAGACCGCATCAAACAATTTTGATGTGCATTAGCATGTATTTTTCATACTTATTACATGAAGAACAGTTTTGTCACGTCATTCTATATTTTGTTTACAGACAGTTGATGGGCAGAAGCGTAAGCTAGAGGAAGCTGAGCAAATGCTAAACCAAAGAAGGTTCGTAGTGCTAGTCACAAACTTTTCTGTTCAATCACTGGTGATATTGCTTAATACATTAAGTTGTCTTGATGCCAGGGATCTGATTGCTAGTTACAGAAATTCAGTTGAGGAACTGATAAAGTCTGAGCCTTAGATGCTCATCTCCATGCCTAGAGTCACAGAAAAGAATGTTCATCATTGGGTTAGAAGGGAAATTTGGAAATGTTATAAAATTTGGGGATGTTATGTCTGTTGAAATCAACATTGCGCCACATGATCATATTTCAGTGCAAGGCAATCTTCTTGGGGAGATTTCGATCAGAATTTGTTGGTTTGTCATTGTGGTATCAAGATAATCTTGCAGGATGGTGCCTACTTACTCAGAACTTTCTTGTTTTTGGCATGGGGGCTTATTTCATATTATATGGAAAGTCCACAGGACTTACCAGACCATAATTTTCGAATAGAAAGGAACTAAGGTTCATACCAAGAGGACGATAAAGATGAGTATCGTTACTTTCAGAGACTGCGCCAAGCACCCCTACTTCCATATTTTTACAGTGTGGCTGAAAATTCATCTACATGACTCGGCATATGCAAGCAGGAGAACTTTGTCGAGGCCTTAGTTACGATCAAAAGCACAAAAATTGATGTTATTAGACTTACGTTTCCTATTGACATCTTTTGAAAATCTTAAGACCTTTGTCCATCATTCTCTTGGTGGGAGTGACTCTTATTTTGCACACTGAAAGATCTTGATCTTTTTCTCTTTTTTAGCGTCACGATGGACTTCGTATTAATGATTTACTCGATGCCACCCCTGCCATACGCGGGCAATTATCATCCAGCCCAAGAAAAGGGTATGCGGGTCTTCGATGAAGGTGTTTATTTCTAAAAGCACAAAGAAATGAGAATAAGTTTATTAGTCCACATTCAACAAAATTTGGGTAACAAGAGAATCGGTTTTCAAAAAATGTCATCAATGCTAGCCATGTCTACATCACCACAAAGTTGTCCCTAACAGCTATTTTCTCCCAAGTCTAATTCATCTTCTTGCTCTCATTAGCTCTTCTCCATCCAAATAATTGGAATGTTTTTAAGACGACGCGATGGTATTGCCGCCAAGGAGATTTTTCTCCGATTACACTCAAGGGGCTCAAGATATAAACCTTTTCTTTTAAACGTGAATATAAGCAAATCAATAATCCATATCACCCATATTTGGCATACGACTAGGAGGCTTCCTCTCATCTGCGCGCTCAACAACAGCCACCTCAGTTGTCGCCAGCAGCAACGAGACACTGCAATTTGTAGGAAATTCTCAGCTTAAATAATGAAAAACTGAGTTAACTCACCAAAACTGATATTCACCTTGCAGCATCTACTAATGCAGTTCTAACAACTTTGAGAGGATCTAGGATGCCTGCCTTCACCATGTCCACGTAGTCTCCTAATTCAGTGCACAATCATTGTCAGTGCTTGAACGACAGAAAATTCATACTAAATAGCTTAGAAACAACATGGCTCGTGCTACAATTAGAGAGCTCATTAAGTCTTAAAATACAGTATGGGAAAATTGAAGATGATAAGAACAAATAGATCATGCCAAGTACATAAAGCTAGCAATGACAGCTTAGAGACAGTTGAGATTGATAAAAGCAACGTCATAATTCTTCCTAGGAAAAAAGATTTCAGAGGACTAAAAGAGGTCTGTGCTTTATCAATAATTTGGGAGAAAGGGAACGAACCTTTTGCAGCATCAAATCCCATATTGGAATTATCTTGCTCTAATAATTTGCCAAGAATCAGAACTCCATCAAAGCCAGCATTTGAGAGTATTGCGAGTGAAGGTGCCTGGAGAAACCAATGGATAAGAAAATTTAACCCCAAATGAACCTCAAAAGTACACTAGGTGATAACCTTGAAAAACAAACCTTAAGAGCATTTTGAATGATTTGGACACCCCTTCTTTCGTCCTCATTTTGAGTTTGAACGTTCTCCAAGACCTTTGTGGCATATAAAAGAGCAATACCACCACCTGACACGAATAGATAAATAAGACTAAAGTACTTCAAAAACGCTGAAGCAACTAATGCATAAGAGAAAGAATTACCTGGCACAGTACCCTCTTCAACAGCTGCCCTTGTAGCATTTAAGGCATCGGTGACCCTGTCTTTCCTTTCACCGACTTCTGTCTCACTAGCCCCACCAACCTAGTAAGTGTTAATACCAACGCGTCAGGATGTTTCAAGCATGATATCAAAAAAGAATCAGAATAGCTAATAGACAGACCTTAAAAACAGCTACACCACCAGATAGCTTTGAAAGACGCTCCTGTGCTTTCTCTTTGTCGAAGGTAGATGTGCTCTTCTCCATGGCTGTTCTCAGCTGTTCACAGAATCACATGTCAACAATTCTCTCACCTTTGGCCCCAAATTGGGGAAAAAACTACTCTGTCTGATAAAGCATTAGTTACTAATACAGTCATTACAAAAGCCAAGGTATTCGTGAATATGCTTCTTCCAAAAGGCAAGACATGCGACAATTGCATGAAAAAAAAAAATGTAATGCTACTCTGTTGAATCTTTCTTTTACCGGTCGCCTATTTATTACTTTTGTAATGTTTCAGCCCAGTTGCTAAAATTGGGTTTGTATGGTAAATTCTCAGTTTTATGCTAATAAAGATAACTAATATACCCCAAAGAGACAAGAGATGAGAAAATACGTGCAACCCTCAGCTATGAGTTTAAAACAAGATAAGTGACATACACAGTGGACCAATGACAGATAAAGACAGAATCTTCCAACCTTGAACTTTACTATATAAATTATATCTTTTTCATGTCCATTAGGATGACTACTAAATGGAATGTAGCAAGTCAATCTGATGAGGAAGCTACGAAATTTCTTCTTGTCATCTTTCTTTCACTTATTGTTCTATTACATTTGGACTCAAGTATTCTCTTACCCCTCAAGAATATTAAACCAGGTTTGACATGTCTATTGTCTGTAGGGACCTTCATCTTCGATAAAACCAATGTGTCAAAACTGATTTCTGGTATTCGGATTGTATGACCTTTTCATTGTAGACTTAATATAAGAGATAAATGTTTATATTTTCACCCAACATATATTTTCTTTCTTTAAACAGAGACTTCTAGCTTTTAGTATGACATAATTGAAAGTTGACTAATTTGCATTGTCATTAGTGGCTCCTAAAGTTCTCACCTATGACTGCACAAAATTTATATGAATAAATGGAAGCGAGAAAAGTGCATTGTAGCTCCTTTTAAGTAAGAGGTGAATGAGAGAGTCAGCCAGCTAAGGAGAGACATTAATTAGACATCTCCATCATCATCAATGCCATATAAAAGCAAAAAAGTTCTGATGTCAGAAATCAGATATATAGCAAAGTGCCATCTGCATGGCAGCAATTCATCATTGTAACAGAGGGAACATCTTTGTTTGCTCTCATCCATTAAACCAGAAACTGCCATAGTTACTCAAGAAAATAACTGTTCTTTATACTCAACCAAGTCACAGTCATACCTGTTCACATCTTTCTTCTATTGCCTTCTTGTCACCTTCTCCATGCAGAATAATAGTATCATCGAGAGAGACAGTCACCTGCAGTGAGAAATAAGGGTTTACCCAAACAAAATCCGCATGAAGCATAACATTCCCTCAATCATACCTTTTTTGCGCTACCCAGCATTTCGACTTTGACTTTATCAAGAGTAAGACCACGATCTTCGGATATAACCTGTAAATATTTGCTCTGTCATGCACAGGAAGCTTTTACAAAGAACTTTTGGGCATCTCAACTTTCATCACCTCTCCTCCAGTAAAAACAGCAAGATCATCCAAGTTTGCTCTTCGGTTATCCCCAAATCCAGGAGCTTTCATGGCACAAAGCTGAAGAGCATTCCCCAGCAAAAAAACTATCAAAATCGAATTGCCTCGATGATCAAGAAGAGTAAATGATGAAATGATGTATTTAGGAAGACAGTTATTTCAAGTATAGGCATGTCACGAATGCAGACAAGCTTGAATAAGATCTGTGGTTAAAAAAATTACTCGGACAACAAAGTTCTTCATTGTAGCTGGTAATTTTGTTTCACAGATACTAAACAATTCCTTGATGATGAATAAAAAATAAGTCCAATGAAGACTATTATGCTTTTACTTAACAAAAATGAGGGATAAACACCTGTTGCACTCTTCATTAACTTATAATGAAATATTTTCTGAATTAGAGAAGGAAGTTGGCGTACAAAATGACTTTGATACTATGAGTGCTCTACAAAATTATATGTGCGTTCATCCATTTTACAGGGGAATATGTAAGGATGTAAAAGTACTTTCAAAACTACGCATTGCAGGGGAATATGGATGAAACTATCCTTGTTGTCAACAAGTCATTCCGAAAAACGAATATATAAGTTCTTAGAAAACTATATATTGTCATCATGCCCTATATAGCAGGTACCTTTATCCCAGCATGATGCTTGTTAACGACGAGTGTTGTCAAGGCCTCGCTCTCTATATCCTCAGCTACTATAAGAAAAGCTCTGTTCATCTGTTCAGATAGAAAGAGAGAAGGAGAGCAAGGGTAGAAGATAGAAGGGGGAATTTTCATCATTTCATGAAATTAATCACAACAATCATGGTTGGAAATAATTCTTAAGAAAAAGTTCCACTACCTTCATAGCCAGCTCCAATATTTGCACAACCACATTCAGATCTGAAATTTTCTTGTCATGAATGAGGATGAGGGGATTTTCCAGTTCCTGCAATTCCAAATCCCTCATGTCAACATCTCAGTTCTTCTCCACTTATTTTCCACTTGCAAGACTAAAGACAGACCCAATCGAGGATCATGCAAACAAAGCATCTAGCTACGAGGACTTGGAACTCATAAAAAGATTTCAATATTGTGACTCAATTGGCGTGCTGCGAGAACAAATAGCTGTAGTAGCTAACATCATCCCTCCAGACTTTTAAGCAGCAAGAAATTCATATCAAGTGAGAATAGTTTCTGTAGCAGGGACATGTGTCTACAGTTTCCACAATATTGAAGATTCTTTAAAAGCTTAATCTATAGCAACAAGATCCACATTAATTATGTGTTTTTCAGAGCCTCAACATTTCATCAGGGCCAGAGAGTAATGCATGAAAAGGAACACCCAAGCTTAAATTCTCAAAGCTACGAAAGGGAGCTCTTGGCTTACGCATTTCTGAGTCTTTTGATCAGTGACGAAATAAGGAGACATGTAACCTCTGGCAAGCTTCATTCCCTCCACCACTTCCAATTCATTGTCCACTGTGTTCCCATCCTATGGGCAATATGTTCATTATCTATATGGTGAACCAAGGAGCACAATACAGAAGAAAACATGATCTGCTTACAGTGACAGTAATTATTCCTTCCTTTCCAACTTTCTCCATTGCTCGTGCTATCAGTTCTCCAATCTCCCGTTCACCATTAGCAGAGATAGTGGCCACCTGTCAATTATGTATCAGTATATAAGCGATTTGTTGGGAGATAATAGGGATACAAACACTAGCAGATCCAGCGAGCATTTATGACAACGCCAAAGTGGGTCGAGACAATGCTAATGGTTATTCATTCACATTATTTTTGCTTCACATGCAATGACACAGACCTTTATCACCTACCAGGAATTTTAGGCCCATAATGCTTGTATATGATTACAACAACTGATCATGTGGGAAAATAAATCACTTTATGTTTCAGATATCAACTGTTTTTGAGATCCAAAATTCATGAGTACCAAATTCCATAGAACAAGCCAATCACTGATAAACACACCCTCGTCAGCAGCATAATTTACAGGAAGGGCTTTACCTGCGTGATTTCTTCGGGAGTACTAATCATCAAGGCTCTGCTTTTCAAGTCAGCTATGACAGCATCAACTGCTTTATTGATCCCACTGCGCAAATCCATCACATTTGCGCCAGCAGCTACTGACTTGCATCCTCCCATCACTATTGCCTGGGTCAGTACAGTTGCACAAGTTGTACCTGCAACCAGGTAGGTATCTCTCTTGAAATAATCACCAACAAGGAAAAGAGTGAACTCTTTCAATCCACAAGTTAGAGTCGCCAGTTCATGAACAATAAAGTAACATGCTGAGAATGATAAGATGACAACTAAAATGATATATTCAAACTCTTTATGTTACCGTACCCATCAAAAGAAAAAAATAATTCAGACAAGTACCAGTTAAGAGATTTAGAGGGCAGAAACTCATTATATATGGTAAAGACTGCAAACTCAGCAGCTAAAAAATAACTGAAGCTCCGCAAGAAATTGCAGTTATGATTGGTGCAATTAAGCACACAAACACTTTCCTCTCTTTTTTTGGCCAAACAGGAACAGCCACACCTTTGTCAGTAAACTACAACTAAATGAACAATCACCATTTTGGTTTCCCAACTTTTAGTGTAGCACTACTCCCAAATAGTTCTTGGTCAAATCAGCCTAAGCATCTCGCTGTGGCCCATGTCTATCAAGCACAGGTTTCTTGGCTCTGAGAAACTACTACAATCTCTGGCAAGCACCTAACAAGTTATAACTCAAGAAACAAACTGAAGCCAGGAGCATAAATGTGGATTATGCTCATGATGCACAGAAAACACAAATAAATCGAGGAATTTACCGTCTCCAGCAGCTTTATTAGTTGCATTTGCCACCTGTTTTACAAGATCCGCACCCACATTCTTGGCCTTATCCTTGAAATTGATGCTTTTGGCAACAGTGACTCCATCCTTTGTGATTTTGGGACTTCCTCTACTATTTTCAATAATCACAATTCGGCCCTAAATTTTTATTCAATGCAACGGATTAGCCAAATTACACAATAAATGTTTACATGTATACTAGTTGATGTCACCTCAATATCATTATAAGTGGTATGTTTGAGCAGACAACTACAATTCAGAGTTTTGAGTGAGATGCATAAAAATGATTGTGATTGATATAAAGAATAAAGCTTTTAGGTTAATGCAAAATCATCAGCAACCATACTGTCACGTCATATCCAGTACTGTTTGGAATACATCTAATCCCCGACCCCCCTCTAAAAATAAATAAATAAATAAACAACCCCCAAGTAGAGAGAGAGAGAGAGAGTACACCATGCATGTGATGAAGAGAAAATGAAGATATAGATATCACACAAAAATAAGGTACCTTAGGTCCCATTGTCACTTTGACAGCTTCTGCAACCTCAGTGACACCTTGCAGCAGAGCCGCGCGGGCTCCAATCCCAAAGTTGATATCCTTCGCGACATAATGTCTACTCCCGATGACTGCACGACAAGCCTTTCATTTCCCAAGACATCAGGCACCGAGAATGATCAGCTCAAGTCAAGCCCAAGGATGACTCGATAAATCAGTTTAAAAAAAAAACATAAATTCCAAACTGACGGTTCAATTACATTCACGATGGTCTAACCAAAACATCAACTATATAACGGCCAAAATGCAATCTTTTTTTTCCGTGTAGGAATTTTCGAACTCCCGGAAAACAAAAGGCAAAACAAATCCACCTAGCCCGCAAACAAAAATCGGAGCTTTAACTCGCTGATTCTCTTTCTCGTAATCTAATCTCCTGAATTTTTGTCGACTGAATCAAACGAGTCCTACATAAACAATTAAAGGAAAGAAAACGAACGCAGCACAATGAGAGACGAAAAAGACTTACCAGTTTCTTCGAAGAGCCATGACTGGAAAAATCATCAACACACGAAAACAAAAGAAGCCCGTCAGTCATCTGATTCTATACATACGAGGAAAGAAGCCATTCTTGCGATGTCCATCGACGGTACCTGACCGACGAAGCGAGCTTCGAAGCAATTCGGAACATTTCGCATCCACCGCACCGCCGAGGAAGCAAACGCAGCACCCAGATTCCGGAGAAGACGACGCAGGATCAGTGCCGATTCGATCGCTAATCGCCGGTCCTGAGCATCGAGTTGATCCCGAGCTCCTTTCGCTGGGTTTTGGTAGGGTTCAACGAGCTGCAGCGGTGGCCGTTGATGTTGATTACTATAGATCAACGCCCTTGACGAGATGGTTGGACGGTCTAGATTCTTCTTCTCGTGAGCGGTCTGTGCAGCGGAACAAAAGACTGATTCCGGGCCAATCGATTGTAGGCCCATTAGTATCCATGGGCTAGTGGGCCTTGGGCTTGACACCGTCCAAAAGTTCGACCCCTTTCAAGTCAATTATAATACCATATCGTGTAAAAGATTAAAACCCAACAGAAAAAAATAAATAAATAAATATACCAGTACATATTGACTCGACTTCCGTGGGCATGAGGCTTACATAACTAATCTCACTTTAACACGATTTTTTTATCATATAAAGAAAAGAAAATTATCTATGCTCGCTTTCATGGGTAGAACAAGTTAATCGTCTTTCAAAAAAGAGTAAACCCGACAAAAGATCTTGTTCAAAATAACGTGGACTTTTGCATATTTTTCATTTATCATATAAAGAAAAGAAAATTATCTATGCTTACTTTAATGGGTAGAATAAATTCATCGCCTTTCAAAATAGAGTGAGCCCGACAAGAGATCTTGCTCAAAATAACGTGGACTTTCGCATATTTTTCATTCATTGGAATGAGATGCATCTATTAGATCAGCCATAAAACAAGCCCATACGATATATTATTGTATGACTTACGAGCCCCAAAAGTTTAAGTCTTTTTGTGTTAGAATTTTGCTACTTGCTTTGTTAGCTTACCTTTCAGATTGCCATCACCAGCAAAAGTGCTCTCCCTTAATGGTAATATACTATTTGATCTAACTCCATTATAATGGTTGATCATATGAATCCCACACTGAGTCTTATAAATAATTCTCACGTAATCAATCGCCATGAGTTCATACGGTTTTTCGACGTGACCATGGAGTTAGCATTTCTCCTTGTAATTCATCGACTAGGGAAAGGGTAGAAGAGATCACACGCACTGCCCACATGGCTGGCACATGCAATCACGAATCATTCCTCAAGATCAGGCGAAATCATGCAACAATGATGACAAATGCCGTTGAGATTGAATTGTTGAATAGTCAACCATCCAGCTGATCCAGCTAGAGAAACATTGATTAGGCACTTTCTGAAGACTCCCATTGAGATGCCTCTTCAGCACACGGATTGGAGAAGATGACCTCATCGATCGAACTGATAATGAATGCTCCATGCTGTCCTAATAACACGACGCGAACCCACAATGGTATAGCTTCGTTCCTTTCTTTACACTCGCACGTTCGAGTCTTATCGGTTGGACTCCAAGAATCATCCCTTCTCATGAGAAAATCGCTCAGAAAAGAAAGAGAACTGCCGGATCGTTTGACATAACACAGTCAAATTCCACCAACTTTCATCTCATTTTTACAAACACAACGTAATGAACGAAAGAAAAAGGAGAGACAGTTCGATGGTAGCGGATCGAAAGTATACGAGCAAACAATGTACCCAGTAATAAAAAAATGGAAACTATATCACAAAATCAACATAGACCTCCATCAAACTTTCCGTCCCCTTCCTCGTTCTCTCACTAAAATGTCCATTTCCAAATCTTGACCCTCGTGTCGACCTTGCACTTGGCGCCCGCCGTCGATGCCGTGGCCGTCGCGTTCCCGCTCGGGACGCTCACCTTGATCCCCACGCACGTCACTCTGATCCCCACCTTCGGCGTCTTGAAGTTCCCCATCTTCGCTTTGACCTTCGTCTCCAGCTTCACCTCCAACGGCAGCCCGTTCTTGCTCTTCATGTCCGATGTCAACTTCGAGAGAGACGCCGCGTCGACTGCTCCGCCGCCGCCGTTGCTCACGATGGAGGTCTCCAGCAAAGTCGTGTTCTTGGTCCCATGCACGAAGGAAGGGAAGGAACCATCGCCGACGTCGACGCCGTCGCTGTAGACCGATATGGTTATGGGGCCGTAGTAGTACACGAGCTTCTTGTTAGGGTTCTTGGCGGTGACTTTGAGGTCGAACTTGGAGCTGACGGTGGAGGAGGATTGGGAGACGTTGAGGTAGGAGAGCTTGAGGGCGGAGACGGTGAAGGAGGGGCGGTGGGGGCGGTAGAGGAGGAAGATGACCGCAGCAAGGATGGCGGCGAGGAGGAGCAGGGCGAGGACGAGGAGGGTGAGGAAGATGCAGAAGGAGCAGCAGCAGCCGCGGCGGTGGCGGCGCCGCGGCTGCGGGCGGTAGGCCGGGCGGTTGGCGCCGTAGAGCTGTGCTTTCGTGGCAGGGAACGGCGGGTTCGCGGCCGCGGCGCCACCTATGGGGGTAGGTTTGGAAGGGTAGACTTTCTCAGCCATTTTGAGAGAGGGACAGAGAGAGATGTAGGATTTCAGGAAGAGTTGATTTAATGCAAGATAAATAGAAAAGGTAAGGAAAGGTTTTGGAGAGGAAGTCAGGAAAATGTGAATGATGCAAAGGGCATTAAACAAAAGATGGAATGGCAAGTACCCGAAGACAGACAACAACAGCGTACCCGAATATAGGAGAAGTACCTAAAATCACTATCTTTAATGAGCTTGGCCAAATCATTTTAAAGATTTGAGGATGTGTGTAATCGGGTGGTGCAAACCGACCATGAAAATAACCTACCCATGTTACATCCAACTAATCATCATTATCATCATGTTACATCGAATTAATCATCATTATCATCTGGAAGTGTGCGGTTCATTTTCTGAACGCTTTCGATCATTTTGTAAACATGTTAAATTCATCTCCCCAAAGTTATATAATTTCTCGAGAAGTCGGTACATAAACAACCAGAGTTCTTAATATTATCATTCGTATTGTTATGTCAAGTAAAGAGAATCTCCTACTTTTGATGAATCTTTTTTCCGTCCTCAAATATCATCAATTAATTATCTTTTATATATATTATTTCATGAAAAATGCATAAACTAATAATTATGTTTCATTTTTCACACGTTTAAATATTAAAATTTGGATTTTTCTATCCTAAAATAGCTCTTATAAAAAGATTTCAAATCTCGAAACACCTTTTGTTCTTTCAATTATATAATTTGATTGGATGGTGCAATTTTAACAATAATTTCTTTTCATTATTCAATGATCTAATGTTTAATAATAAAAAGTGGTTTTATTTGATCTTTCGTTTTGAGAGAGAGAATCTCTTTGTTAAGAAAATCCATGGATGTTACCCCTTCAACCACTGCATTTTAAACAATGTTGAAAGTGAAGGTTGACCTTCCATTATGACTAACTAGGCAAAAAACTCCCATGTGGTGACATTTAACGCAACGCGTTTGTTTTTTTCCCACATGCAGCACATAAAATAATGATATGCCTTTGTGAGAATATGCAGAGAAAACCATCCACATTGGAGAAGGGTGGGATCGATGGAAGTTGCACAGCCTGAAGAGCTATAGGGGAAGGCTGTGGAGGATACAAGTGGACCCCCCCAAAATTCTGGTGGTGATGAGAGCCTGGGATAAGCTTTTGAAACTTTTCTGGGAAATTGTGACAACGAGATGGCAAATGCGAAGTCAAAACCAATCACATAAGCATTTTCTTTCGTTTCTTTAGCCTGATATGGCATTTACTGCATCTGAATAGATATAACTGGGATTGATGCAGGCTGTTGTAATGAGGTCCGTGTTTCAAGAAAGATCCAAAGTTGAAGAAAGTAAAGATGTCATCGACCCAAGATTTGTTCTATGAATAAAATAACGAGCGAGGCAGGTGTGGCGTCACATCACAACCTCAAAATGAAGCAACCAAAACCCTAACCAGAACAATTGGCAAGTAGCAATGACGATCTCTCTCTCTCTCTCTCTCTCCATTCTTTTCCACGTTCTCAATCATATGGGTAAGTGAAAGTCAACAGAAACCAGCAAATTTGATTCTCTTCACCAGCCGGCCTGTTCATTGTTAATTGTTATTGTCAGACTGGCTACGGTATGGCGTCGTGCACTGAATTTATAAGTTAGTAGGATGAGTTGGAGCATCTCAATCAAATCCATTTTTCTCGGGAAAAGGTTCATCCATTTCCCCATTTGTTCAGTTTTTCAACCATTCTCTCTTCGGTTCAGCAGATCTTGTTCTGATGTGGGAGAAATTCTAGCTTCTGTTTCCTGTAATTATCAGCTTAGTCAAACAATGTTTAGACACAAATCATGTAGTCTCGTCAAATGATGAAAAAGAAAGGTATAATGATATAAAATGTCCATGAATTTTAACTTAATATATAATATGATCGCTAAACTTTTAATTCGTTCAATATTATCCATATATTTTAACATAATATTTAATATGATCCCCGAACTCTTAGTTTATTTAAATTAGCCTTTGAACTTTTAATACATATTCAATTTAGTCTTTAAACTATATAAAAATATTCAATATAATCATTTTATTAATTCAAGATCATATACAGAATTGAACATGTAACAAAAGTTTAAAATTATATGAAACAAATTAAAATTTCAGGGTTTATATCACACATGAAATCAAAGTTTAAAGACTATATTGAACAAATTAAAAATTCAGGAACTATATTACACATCGAATCAGAGTTTAAGTACTATTTGTATCATTTTCCCAAAAAGAAAAGACAAAAAATACCAAGAACTTCACAGTTGACTCACTAACTCTACCTACTCAAACAATTCATTTGTAGGAGATAAAGAAAACTCTTGCTTGTGAGACAGATTTGTTCAAGATCATAAAAGTAATATAAATCTCATAGGAACATTTCAACTCCGGTGTTAAGCTTGATATAGAATCTGATCTACTCAGCAGAGCTCGCCAGCAAAGAAATTCTTTATTGCTTGAATAGAACTTGAGTTCGGAAAGGTTTTGTGCTATTTTAGATGAAGATTTTCAAGTGATGCTTACCTGAATAATGTGAAAACAAATGAGGCCCATAAATCTTAAGTCAAGAGTGATTAATTAAATGGATTAAGACTCCGTTCGTTTCATAGAAAATATTTTTCAAGACGCCATTTTCTAGGAAAATGAAATTATTTTCCCGTGTTCGGCTAAAACTTGAAAATGAAGTGTCCGTTGTTTGATAAGGAAAATCTTTTCCTTCATGCATTTTTTAAAATAATTTTATTTTTTTTATTTCTTAAATCGAATTTTAATTATTTTTATTTTAAAAAATCGATTTTAATATTTTCTTTTCTTTTTTTCATCTTCTTCTTTTGGCCGGTTGCAGACCACTACAGCGGCTCGGTGATCGATCGAGCAAGCGGAACCTCACCATAGGCCGACAAGGCTCCAAATCCCAATAAGGTCGAGCCTTGTCGACCTGTGGTCAAGCCGAGCTCGCCCAACGCCGGCAAGCTTGGGCCTTGCCAAAATCAGGCAACCTAGGGGGCCTCAAGCCTTGCCCGAGGTCGCCAAATGTTCGCAAACCTTCGGAGACCTTAAGCAAGGCTCAAGCCCCGCCTAGGTCACCGGGTTTTGGTGAGGCTTGGGCTCGCTAGCATCGAGCGGCAGCCAGCAATCGGTCAAATAAAGAGGAAGATAAAAAAAAAAAAAAGATTAAAAAAATTAAAATATCTTTTTTTTTTAAATGAAAAAAAAGGAAAAAAAAAGTATTTGATAAAAGAAGGTATGGAAAATGTTTTCCTCTTTCTCAAAAATGAAAACATTTTTTCCTATTTTAGAAGGTTTTTTTATTCCTTTGATGGAAAATATTTTCCTTAACCAATTCATTTTTCGTGAACGTCGAAAAATCTAAAAGATATTTTTCTGAAAGTAATTTTTATGAAACGAATGAACCTAAATGAACAATAATTTTTCATCTAACACTCCTACCTTCTTAGATCCTGTGGAATTCTGTCAAATTCTTCAGAGAAATGAGCTTAAAAACATTCAAACATCTTTCATTCACTTCAGGATCCTCGTGGACCGCCATGTGGATGAAAAAAATAATAATAATAATAGTTTAAGAGTTGTTCCCATAAGACTGCACCAAATGGAACTGTTCATCTCCCAAGCAATCAGATTCTTCTTTTCACATATTACTATAACTAGATTACATTTCAAAAGTGACAACATACACTAACTATAAAAATCCCACAAGTTTTTCGGCCCTCACACCGCAGCTGCTCGTCCTAGTCTATTCCTCAAGATTTTAGCTCCCATGTACCTGCATATCATAAAACGGATATATCAATGCATTACACATTAGACCTGTTCTTTTGTTTTTCTGAATTTATATCCTTGAAAGCAAAAAATTGCAGTAAGTACCTGCCCATCATCATGACTGTGGCTTGAGGATTAGTCCCTGGGGACTCACTGAACGTCGAACCATCGATGACTCGGAGCCGATCGATGCCAAGGACCTTGTTCTCATGGTCCACCACCTTCCCTACGTGGCATCCTCCATGGTAGTGCCAGATCGTGATCACCGTGTCCCTGCAGAACTGCTCGAGGGACTTGGTATCATTGGTGTGCTTGGGAATGAGGTTGACGTTAGCCTTGACGCTGATGTTGAGCAGCTTCTCCGTGGTTCGCTTGTCCGCTCGAGTTAATTCCGCAAAGTACTTGGACTGCACGACCTTGGTGGCCAGGCGAATACCATCTACACAGCGCTCCAGATCATACGGGTGGCTGAAATAGTTGAAGGTGATCGAAGGGTTTTCGTCGACGTTGGTGTTGATCAGCCTTAGCTCGCCTTTGGACAAGGGGCTGGCGAGCTTTTCAAGGATGAAGCCTCCTCGGAACACCTCATGAGGCAGGTTCCTTTTGTTTTGCGTGTAGGCTTGAATGGCTTCTGGAGTTCTTTGTTTCGGGGGTACGGTGGACAACTGCCCGATCTGGTGACATCAAAAGATTGTTATTACGAAATTCACAGAATCTGCACAAGTGAATCGAGAAAACATAGCACTAAGTGGAATGGTTTTTAATGTGATACAAAAGCTTCCTAGACCATGCTATGGCTGCTTTAAGTTAGAAAGTAGCTAATATTCTGTAGGGAAATATCAATATCACCAGGGTCTTTGGATTTCATTCTTCGCAATAAAGCTCACCTCTGCTGACATGATTCCGTGGTGGCAGCGAATACTATCGTTAGATTGCCCAAATCCACTGCTAGATTCAAGATAGACTCCCAACTTGGTGATCCCCACAGTCTGAATGAGCGACTGATTGATCGGTCCATTTGTGGGTACAAAAATGGCGTTCATAGGGTTGTCCGCTATGTCTTTCCCGACAAATTCCTGGTCCAGAACTGTGGTTATGTTCAATTTTTCAAGGTCGGCTTTTGGGCCAATGCCGCTGAGCAGGAGCAATTGAGGGCTTCCAATAGCTCCGCTAGATAATATCACTTCACTCTGCAGATTGCTCTTGAGAAATGCTTGATGGCCATTTCCATTTTCATCTTTAAAGAGGACTCCCACCGCCTTTGGTCGATTCCCTGCAAAAGAAAAGGTTCGCTTCAGTTTCTAACAATGTTTTACAAGTCGTCGAGATCATCAATATGCTTTATTTTTGCTCGTCATGTGAGTAATCAGATGTAACTTCAAACTTTCAACAGCTTCAGTTAAGGACTATTGCGAGCTATCAACTACAAATGTTAAGGAGCTAAGTTCAAGAAGAGCCTTTTAGTGCCAAAAAGCTTGACAAGGACTGGCCTTGTGCAACATTCATGCCGATTGGTAAGATTAAAATAGTTTACCTCTTGTGTCGAACACAATCTTTTGCACTGTCGCATATATCAAGACCGTAAGCTTCTGAGGATTTGCAGTGGCAAGAAGCTCAGCAGCAGTGTGGCGCCGGCCATACCTATCAAAAATGGTGCCGCCCACTTTGGTCCCATATAAATGATCGTAGGTGAACCCATTAAAAGGTGACACCCCGATGTCCAAAAGACTGTCCTTGAAGGCCCTTTGCCAAGGCACAAAGTCTGGCCTATGTACAATTTGCTTCTCGACCCACGGGTAGGACTCGTTCACCAATGTCTGGTCCCAACCTACCTTTCTTATGAACCTGCAAGCAAGAGCATAATACGATTATTAACACCGAAGTTTCAGAAACTTTTTATCCAAACTAACGAGTACCATCTATATATCTCAAACACTTCTGGTCCACATCTTTTGGCCCTTCACCATTTGATGTTTCTCTGTGTCCTAAAGTTTAAGGCTCATCTCATGAAAAGGAATAAATGCAGAGGGACCAGCCAAGCGTATAACGAAATGAAGCAGAATGAGAGATGGGGATCATAAATGCGGTGACATATGGTAACAATAGGATATAATTATTGTCACGTGGTCACCGTCATCACTTCCAAACCTCATCGTTTGCGAGATTGGAATGTTGAATCTTTCGACTTCGCCAAGCAGGGTCACTTTAATGCCATCATATCGGGTGCTATGGCAGCAAGATCGACCTAGAAATTGTAATTTCACTTTCCCAAGACATCATGACGCGTGATTGACAGTCACCAACCTCTAACCCAATTTCATTATTACTAACAACTCTTTCCTCGTGCGGGAGATCAAACCAGAGTCATCCGGAAACTTATGATTAGTTGGGACATTAGTGCATTGGAGGGCATTAAAATGCAGGAGCTGGTTCGAGGAATGCACAAAAACCTTACCTGTGTTCAGGGCGTGTATTCTCTCTTCTTCTTCTTCTTCAAGAATGAAATATGCACAGACTACTACAACCAAACATATGTCTAGATCTTGTAAAACTACAGAAGAGACCAGGGAAACACAGAATGCTAAAGTACATCTCCACAGTTTCTAAAGAGGCAGAGTGAATCGTGATCTGCAAATTCTAGGGAGCCCTACTTTCACAGACTACAGCTATATGGACATGTCAGCATTTTCCAGTGATGGTGAACTGTTTGCATAATGGTTTACATTTAAATCGCTTTCAGCCACCCTAACATAGTTATGGCAGCCCCAGAAAAAAGCAAAAAGAAGTTAATTGGACACCTAGCTTAAAAGTAGGTTCTCTATTCGTGAGAAGGCATTTTTGCCTCTTTGGTTAGAAGGATAGCTATCTCTCAAGTCCAAAAAGAAACGAAAGAGACTACATGGTTTTATGGAGTATTGACATGTTCAAATTAATTTGCGTACTTTTACCTAGAGAGAAAACAATATATAGGTTCGCTAAGGACCATTTACTTTTGAATAATAATAGCATACACTGCCGGTATAGAAAAAGTTTACACATGTGGTGGTACCCACCCTAGATTAGATGGTTAGAGAGAGAGTGGGTACACAAAATGCTGAAAGTAATGGTGTATTAGACTCAGCATAAAGTTTTCGTCACACGGCCAATGGAGTATTAATTTTCCGTGTACTGTTTACCTTAAAAAGCCTTCATCTGCTGAAAAGGAAGTTAGCCACTAATATGAAGTGGATAAAGACACCTAATCACATTCACAATCTCTATCTTGGTAAGATTCTCATTTCACTGTGCACTTCCACAATCCAAATGAAGAACTAGGCAAAAAGGCTTTCTTTTATAATACTAGTTTGCAACATATTCTTCTCTTGATTCTCACATACCCTCCTGAAATTATGGTCCAAGAAAATGAAATTCCTTGGCTCTTTTTTTCCTATTTTACCTCAATCTTTAAGAAGACGTTTTCCTTGACATACCAGTGTAGAAACTGCATGCAACTATGAAGAGAAAATAAGATTTGTATCAGGTATATGTCAATGTTCTCATAGGACTTACTCTGGGTTTCCTCTGGTGTAGAACCCAGCATTGATGGAGGTGCCGCCACCCAAGACCCTAGCCCGGGAATTCAGAACGCCGTCCGTGGAGCTGAAGAACTGTGAGGCTGAGGTTTTCGATGTGTCCGCAAGGGTGAGGTGGAAATTCTCTAAGAAAGAGACATTGGCATTTGCAAAAGGGACACCCCCTCTTTCGAGCAGCAGGACGCTGAAGTTCTGAGAGAGGGTGGTCGCCAGGGGACACCCAGCGGCGCCACCTCCCACGATGATGTAGTCGTAGGCGTTGTTGACCCCACTCGCTGAAGATGACAAGGATGATGGGAATGTGCTTGCCTTCCGGATGAATGGGTACCTGTACTCTGAGTAATCTGGCTTACCTGCATTGTAGAACATTGTGTCAATGCTAAAGTTTGTTTTTTTACCTCCATAACGTAAACCATACACCAATGAGGCAGTAACGCAAAAAGAATTGGAAGGAAAATGCAAAGGTTGAAAAAATGTACGGACTGAACGTGGCAAGTGCTTCTGGTTCAGGAGCAACGGGTCAGCTTCACTTATAAAGATGCTTACTTTTCTCGTAAAAAAGCTTGCCATCCTTCAAGGAACCAGAGACCAAGAAGGACAGCCTAGAAAAATCACAAAGAAGAAGTGCCCATCAAACATAAAGCCCCCAGAAATGCAAATATTTATTTGTCTCGATCAGAAACAGTCAGACCCGACAATGGCACTGATCAAGCAAGCTCTAATCTGAGGAGGCCGTGATCACAATGATGGCAGATATTGAGGACATGGAAGAGAAAAATCAGGACACCCCTCTTGAGAGAGAAGCTAACCAGACGTCACAACAAACGGAACACCAACTTCCTAGAGAGAGAAAGAAAGAGGGGGGGGACTTGGAGGAACAAAAAGAAGGGAGAAAAAGGTACCTTGACAAGGAGAGAGCAAGCAGAGGCAAATGGGGAGGAGGAGTAAAGAAGCACGGAGCTTGAGTGGCGGGGGCGCTGCGGATGCTCCAACCAGAGCCATCGCGAAAGCAGACAAAAGCACAGAGAAAAGCAGAGGCTCCCGCTCACTTGCCAACGCAACAACTCAGAGGAGAGCTGCTCCTTCCAAGCGCAATGTGGCTCGCTCCCTTTGGCCTTGTTCCGAGTGCCGCTCTGAACGAGCATATATGTACCCACTCCAGCATCCCCAAGAGGAGATAGATTACCATAATTACGTGCAGAGTAAATGCTCGATGGGGGAGCTCTGAAAACGAAAGGTTTATGAACAATGAGTAGATCCTTCAGGGAAAATTTCCAGCTCTCGCGAGGGTGTCTGAACATCCGCTGATCAGGGCCTCATTAAAGATGCACTGAAACTACAACTGGAAAGGGGTCATTCAATTCAATGGGGTTGAATTCGAAAACGTTGGCCATACAAACAAAAGAATAAAAAAGAAATTTTTTTTCTTCTGAAGATGAAATGGGGAAAAGGGAAAAGAGTGAATGCCTCGGGTGGAGTTAGGAATTCTTGGCTGGTGGATTCACGTTCCGAAACCTCAACCCTGCTGCTGTCCAGCCGTCGACAGCTCATGCCATGCATTTGAAAGTTACCATCTTGTAATCGTACGTACGAGTGCGTGTGGTATTAATGTAGCTTGTGTACGTATTTTATACGTTTCTTTTTTTCCTATGATTCTAAGAATATATATATGCCAGAACTAGGGTACCGATGGAAACCGTCCAAAAGAAAGAAAGATTCTAACCCCAAGTCACTTGTTAAATACTTAAAAGAGGAAAGATTGTCATTCTTTGTATTTCTTTATTGAGTATGATAAATGAATGCTCTGAGAACTCGTTAAAATGATATTTTTTTTAATATTTAATGTTGGATAACTGACTTTTTTTCCGTAAAAATAACAAAACATGAATCGATCAATGCTCTCGGAGCATTTGTTAAACCTGCTTGACGATGAAAGAGTTAATTTCGAAAGTACCTATTGTGCATATCGTGAGGCTAATTGGTGTATTGCTAATTGCAATAATTCTTTATTTGTTAATTTTTATGGGCTGAAAACCCAAAAATGGCTTATTGGATGGTTTTAAACGCATCCAAAAGCTCATCCGAAAGTTCCATGAGGTAGCCCATGAGAAACGGGACGAATTGTCTAATTGTTATGCTGACTCTACTTGAAATTTCTCCGAGTTAATTGGTGAAAAGACAGGATACCTAAGTATAGGTTTATTCAAGACCCGGCTTATCACTCTTGGCAAAATTTTTTATCTCCCAAAGAAAGGTTTCCTCTCTGCTAAGATCTCATTTTTGAAGTTGTATAGATATAAGAGAGAATCTCTTTTCTTATTCAAAATAAATGGTGGCACATTTCACTTCGAGACAGTTCAGGGCTTGATGTCTCGAATTACGTTTCTAAGTTCTTTCAATTATTAATTTCTCTAGGTTTGTACATGATAACAGATTTCAAAAGTTCTTTCACCGGCTTATCTTGGATTCGCACTAATATGACATTTGTTATCCTACTTGCCTTCGCATTAAAGAGTATTGAGTTATGAACTTTGTAAGTTGTATAGTTGTCCGGTAGTTTACGTTTTTAGAATAGAAAAAAATTGCTTGTTTAATTTCGGATCGACGTGACAAATGAAATGCGACTATTAGGCTAGGGTTTAGTAGAAGGAAAAGGACCGGAGTAGAATCACGTGCTTGAGTTTCCATTTCCGTTGGAGTCCTTGATATGAATTCAATATTAGGAAACAGTACTCCAAGGGAATGCTGATCCAATCTATGGAAGGCATGGGCATTCCATTCAACTATAGAACAGGCAATTGTAATAACGTCCTGTTCCTTGTTTCATTCCAGTTTTTTCTCCATTCCGATTCCCATCTCATTCCATTTCTGCATACCAAACATGCAGGCCAATTACCAAAAGAAGTCCTAAATTGTCATACGATACCAATTTAGTCATAAACATTTTAATTTAATCAATTTAGTCACAAACCTTTTGACCACATGCCAATATAGTCATTTCGGGTAATTTTTATTAGAAATCACTGAAATGGAAGCCAAGAGCTCTGCATGACGTGATCGACCCTGACATAAACAATTTTATAATTTTTAAAAATGAAAATTTATAAATTTTTCTTTCTTTTTATGATTTTTTTCATTGTGACCGGCAACCCTCACCCAATGGTTGAGGAGAGCTACGGCCACAATGGAAAATGAGAAAAAGAAAAATTAATGATAAATTTTAAAATTTATTTATGTCAATGCTAGTTGTCTTACATCAACAATTTCCGATCAAAATAGGTCGGAAGGAGCATGTTGGCAAATCGTCAAAAATTTTATGATTAAATTAATTAAATTAAAAAGTATATAACTGAATTAACATCCATAGGGAAAATTGTCCAAAAATCCTTACCTATTATATGGCAACCAATTTAGTATAAACTTTTTCAATTGTATTGATTTCTTTTTTATTTAATTTTGTGTTAATTTAGTCTTAAATCTTTTGACAACTTATCGATTTAATCCTAAAATTTTCAATTATGTCAATTTAATCATAAATATTTTGATAATTTGTTAATATAGTCATAAAACTTTTAACGATTTGCAAATTTAATCTTTTCGGTCAATTGATCAGAAATCACTAATGTGGCAATGTAGCCATCCTGCATACCACAATCATCATTGACATGAATAATTTTTTCAATTTAATAAATTTTTCTTTTTTTTCCTTTTTCCCTCCCACACATCAAATACAAAAAGGCTTCGACACGACTTGTTGATTGACAAATCAATGGCGAATCAACCTTGGCTTGATATAACAAAAAATAAGTAGGGTCCTAGAATTTGTTTGAGGTATACAAAACCTAAAACCTTGATATTTTTTGAATCTAGAATCTACTCACTTATCTTGAAATTTGGAATTTGATAGGTTTCTATTGATCCAATTGTAATTTAAGTTATATCTTGAAATCATATCCATTCCTAATATCAGCATTACCTGAAAGCTAAGCATTCGTCGCTGCCTAGTCCCCAGATGAAAGGAGGACTTTCGTGGACGATGTCGCCTAGGGTTTCCTCCTGAATCCTGATGCCATTTTAATTGTCGAGTGGAGAGACACAGACGCGTTTCTTGACTGGCGCTGTCGACCGGGATTTGGTGGGGGGTTATTAACTTCGAAGGAGTTAAACTTAAAGCGGCGTAAATGAGAGCGATCAGTAAAAGTACACTTTTACATCCGCCAAGCTGGGATTGTCTCTGAATGTGGGGTCCAACCATTAAGGGAGGAGGAGGAGGAGGAAGAGACGTCTTTTAGCTATTTCTGCACTTAGACTTAAGGTACGGTTCTGCAACATTACCCCGCTTTTGCTCTCTTCTTTCTTTTACTTCTCACGGCCCCGCAGCTTCCCCGGCTAAAAAAGGCTTGCTTTTCTTATCGTGAGGTTGCTTGTCTGCCCAAAATTCACTTTTATGATATAAATATTTTTTAAATTTTAACTTAATGTGTAATATGACATATGAATATTATAACCTCTGAATTTTTAATTTATTTAATATAATTATGAACTTTTGGTATATATTTAGTGTAATTACTCAACTGTATGAGAATATTTAATATGGTCCAAGATCTTGAATTAATAGAAAGATAATATTGAATATTTTTATATAGTTTAAATATTACATTGCACGTTGAGTCAAAATTTATGAACTATTTATATCATTTTCTCTCTTATTTATTTATAAATCTTGAAGATTTGAAACTCTCGTAACAAATAAATTTTAATAGTAGATTCATGTATGCTTTTTCGTAATTTTATAAAGTAGTGAGATAATTTGGATTTTGCTCGAAAACAAAAGAGGCACTCTTTATTTTTTTACTAATTTTTTTTTAATTTTTGTCTATTCTATACTAATTCTTAATTCATTTTCAAATTTTTATCATGCCTTCAAATCGAAACTCATATCTAAACTTAATCGTCCCTATCTTAACCTTCCCTAAAAATATAAGAATTCAAACCCCTCACCTCCTCTAAAGATAAGTAAATCCCATCGGTTGTTTTTACTAAATCCTAGACGAAAGAGACCTAACTTTTTCTTTTTTTCAACTTTCTTGCCAAATTCAGAATATCTTTCAAATTAAAAAAAAAAAACGTGACAAAAACTAAATATGAATTTACATATCAACATTGATATTTATGAAATTTTCGGGCATTTTAAGATTAAAAAGAGGGAAACTGCGCGTGCCACCAGATTTGCAAACACATGCAAAGTGATCTGAAACTTTCTCAATCTTGGGGTGAGTCAATCGCAATTGTCGTTGAGCTGTTATGTTCAGCACTGCAAAGGAGTGTGAGCAGCTTGTCAAGAATCGGCTGCCGTATGTTGGAACTTGGAACAGACTGGGCATCGTATAGTTTAGACTGCCATGCTGCATTAGATTTGATTGGTAAGGAGTTGTACTCTTCATTTAACGGAGGTGTACAAAGAACCAAAAAAGAAGAAAAAAATTGAATGGTGGTGTACTACCTCATAACCCGGTGCAACTCCCTCGTTGCAAGTGCATTTGCCCGTGATCCGGGACGAACCGACTCATTGGTGGTTCCGGTGAAGTTATAGCCCCGCTGTTCCGAAGCACGCGGACCGAGTAACTCGAGCCATTGGTTCTCTTGTGCCCTGTTGAGAATCCACGTATGGGGGCTGTTTGGTTAAGCTATTTAAAGAAGCAACCAACAACCTCTTATTTTTTCCATCAAAAATCGAAACATTATTCAGGTTTCTGTGGATCACGAAAAGGTTATTTATGAATTTACACTTGGATATGAGTATATTGTGGAATGGAATGAGCGAGTTTTTTTTTTAATTCTATGCACATTGTCAGCTTATTTTCATATATTTAATCTATATTTTTACTAAGCAAAACATAAGAGTCAAACTCCCATACTTAAAACTAAGCATTCTCACTCTCAAGTCCCTCTGAGAATATGGGAAATCGAACTCTCCACTTCTTCCTTCTTATATGGGAAAAATAGCCTAGTGAGTTTAATAAGCCAATAAGTGAGAATTCTTTCATAAATGACAAAAGTAAAAGAAAATAAAAATAGAAGAAGAAGAAGAAGAAGAAAACAGTTATCGATGGAAATTTAAGTTGACTCGATGACAAGACAAGGTGACGTCAATAGCATCGACTGTAGTCGTCGAAAATCTTTAAGAGCTCCTCTCCAGCAAAGACCAAAATCAAGCAAATGGCCGCATTGCATATCGATTTTAAGTTGACTCGATAACAAGACAAGGCGACGTCGACATCATCGACTGTCCTTGTCGAAAATCTTTTAAGGGCTCCCCTCCAAACAAAGACCAAAATCAAGCAAATGGCCGCATTGCATATCGATTTCATGGTGGATGGGTCAAAGTATGGCCGTCGAATCGAGGACGACAGTTGGGGATGACAATCCCCCACCCGACCAAGATACACGACATCACATCCCCAATGCCCACAGAGAGAGCCAACTTAATGGCTTAAAGGACACGTATCGTGCTTCACGTTCCGACTGTCCTTTTATTTCGTTTCGAGCTCATAGTCAAATTATGCCCATATGGCCATGAGCTCGAGATTGAGCTAAGTCTCGTGATTGGTGATGATGCCGCGACATGGGAAGCCGCATGTTCACGTGCGAGGAAGTTACCCGATCAGTCCTGGACCTGCCTCACAAATGCCAATTCAGTTCTTATTTTTTTGATTTTATCAAATTCAATCTGAAGTTTTTGCGTAAAACTCTAAAGTGGTCATTCCCAATTAATTTTCATTGGAAATCATTGATGTGGCTATCCCCATTTGATATGGTGATGTTCCGATGAAAAATATCCAAAATGACTATATTAAAATTTCACACAAATACATAGCAATAAATTGATAAATTTGGAAAGTTTTAAGAATTGATAAATTTCACATGTAGATGTTTGTGGCGGGAGAATTGGGACAATAAAAAACCTTTTGTGATTATGATTGATTAGACAATTTCCTTCCACATTCACATGCATGTGGCTAGATGTTTGTGGCATATCCATCGATATCTATTCAGCACGGTATCAACTTGGTAATAAAATCAAAATTATAGCAAGATGGTTTGAGTTTGTATGGTGATGTATGTTAATTAAGTTTGGTGGGTAAAAATTTAGAATCCCTCTAGTGATCGACAAATATATTCATGAGGCCATCTTGAATATCTTGAAAGTTTGTAAAGTCGATTCCGTGATTCCAATGTCGTGGTCATGTTGTCAATCATTAAAAAGTCAAGGTTTTGAGCTCCTGGCCTTTTGTATTTCTATGCTTTTGATTATTGGGGTTCATTCGCGTTGAATTTCAACCACAATTTCGGCACTCAACCGATTGAACTGCCACATGACTACATAAATCAATAAAAAAAAAATTCAGGAAAACGATGACCATGGCTTTTTTGTTTTTTGTTTTTTTGGTCTAACGAGTCAGGTGGTACCTAGATTAGTTGTTGCGCATCTTACCGGTCCATCCTTTCTGGCGGTTTTAAGAACGCATTCCCTCATTTCAAATGTGCGCCCACAGAGACTCGAAATTCGCTGTAAATCAAGCCAACTAATTAATAAAATGGGAATCTTTCAAAAAAACAGTTGATGAACAGAGAAATTACAAAACATCGAACGCATGCTGTCAGTATCAATGCAATGTTCAAAGAAAACATCTTATGAAAACACCATTAGGTGTCCACACGCTCATCCGTTTTCCACGTGTATGTTACGTAACAGGCCATTAATGCAAGCATTTGGGCAGATGAATGCCCAACCAAAACAAGGTGTCTTGCGAATTTCGGACCGGTGAGGGGCGGACACTTGCACGTGAAAGAACTTGGGATCCAGCTGTAGATGCTAAAAAGCGACAACCATTTGCTAAATCCAATTCGACAAATCCTCAAACAAACGATCCGATACGTGCATCTAAATTATTGAATGTTTGATGGATCCCATATGAGAATTATATGTATGATATGAAGATTGGGATACATTGGACTTTACATGCTCTAGGCACATCTAAGGACGCCTCGGTTAATTGAGATCGGAGAATGGAGTTCGGTGCCATATATGAAAGAAACCAAATATTTTCCTGTCAATTGAATTCTTCTTATTCCCTGTCAATTTATTAAATTAGGTAAATTTTATGCTCCATACGTATGATATGATGCTTCCCCCACAATTTTACGAGGAGGAACAGGTATTTGCAAGGCCAATAATTTATAGCATTCAGCTCCATCGTCGGTCATTAAGGACTTCAGGTGCGAACTTGAGGAAGGGAAAGATTGTCTTTCCTCCGTTTAAAAGATAGAAAGAAAGAAGTGGAATAAATAAAATAAAATAAAAAGAATAAAACGTGAACTGAAGAGGCAATAATGAAATTCTTGCCAAGTGCTTTTGAGGTTTCCTAAGCCGCAGGGACCGTATGGTTTTCAGGTTCTGCGTTTAGTGCAATCACGGGGACTGTGAAGATGTTCTTGAGCCTATGGTCCCCTCTAGATGTATTTTTGTTGAGACAAGAATAGCCTTGGGAGAGATTCAAGCCTGGTGTCGATTCTAAATTCCATATGTATTTCACCTCAAGTGTTAGCCGGGTAGGCGAATCAAATTCGGAGGCTAATTGACTTAAGAGATAGGTCTAGGTTGGGTCCCCATCCGATTTATATCCTTTCTGGCCATCCGTAAATGACCAGGCTTTTGATGTACTAGATAGGGGTGCTCAAATCTAATACCCAAGATTAAGTTAAAATACACAAAAGAAGTGTCCGGATGCAAACATGAGTTATGTTGAAAAAGTCCTACATTAAAAAATTAATATGGCGTCAAGTATTTTAAATATATTAGTTTGATAATAACTTATTGACTTAAGTATTTGAATGAAAGTGGATTTGATTAAATATATTGACAAGTTTGGATTTGAGTACCGAATGAAGATATTGGATTTTCTATTGTGCACTCTCAAGATACCTACACAACATGAACTTTTTTTAAAAAGTCCTAAATATATTACATTTTTGCCAAACTAAAGTTTCAATTGAATCATAAACTCTCACATATTGCCAATTGAGTCAATGTGACCAATTTTAACCAAAAATTGATGATGTGGATGTTGACCATTTTACGTGGTATGATCGACGCTAACATTGATAATCGTAATAATTTTTTTTTGCAATTTTTTTTCTTTTCTTTCTTCATTTCTTCCTCTAGTCAATCACCACATCTTTGTAATGGTTGACGACCAACCAGAGGTGAGTCTCGACCTAGCCATGGCTAGGCGAGGCTCAACCTTGCTAGCCTCTGGCAAAGCTCACTTCCATTGGCCACTAATGAGGGTTAGAGGAAGAAGGGAAGAAAAAAAGAAAAAGAAAGAAAAGGATAAAAAAAAATTCGAAAAGGAATATTAAAATATTATAAAAAATCGTTTGCATTAGCTGGCCGTATTAGGTAAGACAGTTAGCGTTCATATGGTAGCAATTTTCAGTTAAAATTGATTAGATAGACTCAATTATTATAACGCAAAAAAAATTTATAACTTAATTGGCGTAATTAATCGGATTTGGATTGGATTGACAAAAGTGCAATAGGTTTAGAACTTTTTTAATAATTTTCTTGGCTACTCACACATGCGAGCTTTCATTGTGTACTCTCAATAAGAAGCAATTAGCATATTGTATTAGGAATTCATGATATTTTTTTCTTCACCATCACCTTAGATCTCACGTCTTCCGCTTTTAGTCTTTGTATGGAATCTTAGTTATCCCCAAATTTGACTAGCAATTTTCTTTGATCCCCTGGGCACTTGTTCCTAATGCATCATTTATGCTAATCAAAATTCCAATAGAATGAATGGTGATTGCCCAAGGGAAAGAAATAAGCAGAAAATCTGCCTTAAGATGGAAGATCCCGTAATATTACTTCTGTATATCCACTCACTTGGGAGGAAAAAGATTAGATGGGAATTTTTTATGATGAAAATAGACATCATATCAGGACTTTGGTTTTGGCCATTGTCGAATAGGGAATATATAGTAGCCTCCTGCATTTAGAGTGAGAATGTGGAAGTGTAATCTCTCTTGCAAATTCAGCGTCTGCTTATGCACAAAGTCCTGTGACCGACTGTGACCTTGTACACCTGATTGATTAAAAGACTTTGTGCATGAAAGTGACAATTTTACCATATGAACAAGCATGCTAGGATGGGGCCGGTTGTTGTCTTATGGCCATAGGCCCGCTAAAGCCAAATGAACCCGAGCGGTTGATAGAGGATCGAGAAAAGGCATTGTAGTTACAAAGGCCCGTTGCAGTTGAGCTAGTCGAGACTAGACTGGATCATGGCCCGACGAGACATGGTTCCGGCGGTCGATTGTCTAGGCCCACATCGCGATCGCCCCTGATCGACACTTGGCGCTCGGCGACGTATCGGATTTCACGAAACGTGGGCACAAGCTCGAGCCCCGATTAACCGGACGATTGACATCGCAAGCCTCAAGAAATTGCCGGTTTTATGATCGAAATGGGTCTGACCGTCGTGATTTCATGAGATTCATCGGATGCTTTAATAGAGTAGGTGGAGCCGAAGCGAAAACGATTCCCAAAATGATTTCGAATAACAACGTTTGCCCTCACGGTGTATTAAAGTTGATATAAGATAGAACGAGAGTAATATACATAATCCAGTATTCGTGATAATTGGTCAAAGAAGGAGAGAACCAAAAGTTAAACCCGTCTTTTATTTTATTGTCCCGGGACAATTTTTATTTTATGCAAAATGCTCCAAAGCATCTTTCGATACTAAAATATAATAAAATAAGATTGGTGTGTTTGTCTCAAGAAAAATAAGTGACGTGGAAAAATATTTTCTAAAAGATAATAGCTTGTACCATTTAGAGAAATTAGTTAACGAAAAATGTTTTTATGGTCGATAACGATCTACGCCTAATTATCTTTGTGGGTGGTGAAATTTTATTTATTTATTTATTTTATAAACGATATAAACGATTATTTTTCAAAAAATATTTTTCAAATTACTTATTTTCTTGAAATCAGGGCTAGTAGTAACTCAAATTCATTATTCCGGGTCTTATTGTCTTTTGAATCTTTTCATGATAAAAGTTAGAAACTCCAAATTTGCTGACACGTAACTAGATTGCCTCTTAATAAACAGGTCTCCCCAAGTATGGAATGGAGTTATTACATATACCCAATGGATCAGGTTAGATATGTTGGGAAACTCGTTATCGAGCTTTATCTCGCTAAGTGCTGTCGGCCGGCCAAACCTGAAATATCTCCGACCGGAGGAGCAATGCTACTTTTTGCCACTGGAGACCATGTCTTTTGTGGGACTCGAATAGTTAAAAACTGCAAAGTCTTCCTGGATTTCTACCTTCGGATGAATGAAACAGTACAAACCCACAGCCACTACAGCCCTCAGCACAGCACTAGGTGATGCGCGATGCTCCAGGATTCGTCATCGACCGCTCGCTTCGTTCATGATCCAAGCCGTCGCGACTTGTGGCCTATTAAGGCGACCATCGGCCGCGAACAAGACCCCGCCCAGGCAACGATTGTTGTCGTAGAAGAAAGCATGCTCATTCATCGATTCTGTCCGCCGTGAGGATCAACGCCCTGTTGGGCTCCGGTCCGGCCTCCGATCGACGGTCGGACCGGAAGAAACCGCAGTGGAGAAGCCACGGGGAAATGCCGATTCGATCCCTCGTCCGGAGGAGCCTTCGATGGCACTGCAGTCTCAATCCCGATTCTGACAATTCTGCAGTTCAACGACTTTTTTACTTTTACTGTTTATTATGTTCTTGGCTTCTGGATAATCCGAAGGAGAGAGATGGATAGCGACATTTTACCAAACGAATTCACGCATCGGAATTAATTAATTTTAAAAAATTGGAAATTCACGACGTGATGACCGACTCGAGATCGGATCCAGGAGGGGATTTCTCGTAAATGAGCTCGATTTTATTTTATTTTTTATCCGGCGAAAATCTCTCTTCGCGTGTGTTTTCTTTTTCTTTTTTTAAATTCTCTTAATTATTACATAAACAGCGCTTCACGAAAATGAAGATGATGATTTTACAAATTACATATATCGTTTGATTAATTAATTAATCAATTGAAATCCCGCTTTTGGGTAAACCAACAAGAGAATCTGAACTCGACCGAAACCCGATACTTATATACGCACTCTGCTTTGCTTTTCTTCGCATTAGCTCGCAGCTTCCGTCTCTCTCTCTCTCTCTCCGCAGCGAATCGCAGAAGACGAACCAGAAGAAGAAGAAGACGGCGGCGGCGGCGACGAAGACGGCGGCGATGGGAGGAGTTCCCGGCCGAGCCGCGGCGTGGCTGCTCTTCGCCCTCCTCCTGAGCTCCTCCGCTCATTCGTTCTACCTCCCCGGCGTCGCTCCTCGCGATTTCACCACCGTGCGCGCCCCCTCTCTCTCCCATCTCTCCCCTGTTTCCCCCGATTGTTTCTCTCATTGCTCTTTCGCTCGATCCGTCGGCTCTTTGATCTGTGCGCGTGTTGTTTTGAGTCTGCTGATCTTATCCCGAGTGTTGCTCGGACGTGGAGCTGGATCTAGGGTCCTGGGCTCGATTCACGCCGCGTGCTTGTGTGCCTGCCGATCGCCCCTAGATCTAGGATCTCTTGTTGCACTTGGTGTGGTTTTTGGTGCTGGGTTCGAGCTTTGTGGTTTTGATGCGTTCTTTTCCTCTCTTTGTGGAGTGAAGTAGCTGTAAACTGGCCTGTCGCGTGCTTTAGCACGGCAATTTGAACAATCGCTTGATGATTGATGGGCGGTGGTGTGAAGATTATGACATACGGAGGAGCTATTGAGTTTTCGATTGATGACCTTGTAAATCAATTGAAGAACATGAAGAGCAAGTGAGGGTGGGCAAGTTGAGCGAGGATGTAAAAAGCACAGCACAGCAAGCGGGGAGAAGGAAACGAAATCGTTATTGAAAGGGACATTAAGTTCCATAGCATCAAAACAGTTGCTCATGGTCTCGAGACATTTTTGCACTAAATCAGATGAGAGTTGTGCACTAGCAGACTGTCGCTTGAATGGGCTAATTCTGGCTCCAAAGAGGGTCTTCGGTGGTCAATGATGTGTTTGACCCCAGGAGGATGATGCATAAGTGACCCCTGACAATGCTGATGGCAGTAGCATGTGCTGGCGGTGATTGTCTTGTTTTCTAAATCGTGAAAAGTTTGAAGTGATGGGCGCTTTACGAGATGTGCCATGGAGATTTGTTGACAGCCCTCTTACAGACGTATAACCTGTCACAAGCATGAGACAAACCTGCAGAATGTTTAATTTATAGCTAGGACTTTTGAGAGAACCTTATCTTGTTTATTCATAAGCTGACTAATTCCCTTTTCCATGTTATGTGGTCCCTTTGGTTCTGAATGAATGTTAAAAAATTCGACTTTAAGACATAGGAATCCAGGAACTTTCTTTATTTGGCCTTGATTTGTATCCTATATGACATTAGAAGCCATATATGGATATTTGACTCATAATCTCGTCATTCTGAACAGGGGGAAGAGCTTACTGTCAAAGTGAACAAATTGTCATCTACCAAGACACAGCTTCCATATGATTACTACTATTTGAAGTACTGTAAGCCTGTTAAGATTCTGAACAGTGCGGAAAATCTGGGAGAGGTACTTAGGGGTGACCGTATTGAGAATTCTGTGTACAAGGTAAGCAGCTTCTTCCATTTTCTCTGTGCATCATACTGAATGATAAATCAAATAATATTCCTGTATGATGGTGTATATGTCGATTGATTTTTTATATGTAATCCCAGTTTCGAATGAGGGAGGAGGAACCATGCAAAGTAGCCTGTAAATGGACTCTTGACGCTGAGTCTGCCAAGAACTTTAAGGAGAAAATTGATGATGAATATCGAGTAAATATGTAAGTGCTTCATGTCTGTAATTCGCTGAAGTTAAGTGAGAATAAATTCGTTGAACTCAGGGCTACTTGTTATCTGGTTGAGTTGGGCCTTCTTCAGTTATTGTGGTCCAATATTAAGTGACAATCTGTTTTTCCTAAAATATCAGGTTCTTTCTATGATCAGATGTAGTATGAATCATTTGTGTTGGCAGGATCCTTGATAACCTTCCAGTGGCTGTTCTAAGACAAAGGAGGGATGGGAGCCCATCAACCACTTATGAACACGGTTTTCGTGTTGGATTTAAAGGAAATTATGCTGGGGTAAGTATCAATCAAACTACAATGAAGCAAACTGTAGCTTCATAGGTTGATAATATTTGTGTCGATTTATTTCAGAGCAAAGAGGAGATATGCTGATGGTATTTTTGTCGGTTTATTTCAGAGCAAAGAGGAGAAGTATTTCATCCATAATCATTTGAGCTTTAGAGTCATGTTTCACAAGGACGAGCTGTCTGATACTGCAAGAATTGTTGGATTTGAAGTCACTCCTAATAGGTGTGGCTTTGACTCTCTGTCTTCAATGTGTTGTATGTTTACTTCTCTAAGGTTGGGTTGTGCAACCATTTACCAATCATAAAGTCTGGAGTCCTTTAGCCAATAGTTAGGAAGGAGATATTACGTAGGAAGATGTGAAAAAGACCAAAGCAGGCTTATTATTTACCTTAATAATTCGAAAAAGATCTTTGCAATGTTCAAGCATCTTTGTGGTTCCCCACCATTGTCATCGGTCATTATTGTGAGATGCATCCTAGAGCTTGATTCCATGTTGGTTTTACTAGGAACCAGGGATCTCATATAGCTCTTTTGGAGGTGTGATGGGGATATACCTGTTTCAAACGCAATTATGCATCTTGGCTGTCCACAGGTTTTTGGGACATCCAGCAGTAACAAAGCTTGTTTGTAAGCTTTAAACCAACCAAACAAATCATATTTGCATTTCCTGCTCCAAATTATACATAATATATGGATTGGTATAAAATTATGTACAAAATTGAGGGCGACTCCAGTGCTACTATTAATGTTTGTAGAAATCCGAGGTGTTTAATGTTGGAGTAACAAAAGGCATTCCATGGCCACATGTCTCTGCATTTATGTTCATCTTTATTTTTCGCTTTTGTCTGTGTGGAATATTTAAATTCCATTTATTTAATTTGTCGAATAGTGGCAATTTGGTGCATTCTCACTTGGTATTTTGCACAGTATTAAACATGAATACAAGGAATGGAATGCAAAAAATCCTCAAGTGACGACGTGTAACGCAAACACCAAAAATTTAGCTCAGGGTAGCACTGTTCCTCAGGAAGTTGACACAGATAAGGAAGTTGTGTTCACTTACGATGTCAGTTTCAAGGTACGTACTTGTAAAATGATCTCATTGCATTGCTCTTTTTCTTGTTCTCTCAATTGCTTTATTGTTTTGAGGTTCTGAATTTTAAATTGTTGTTCCTCAGGAAAGTGACATTAAGTGGGCATCTCGATGGGATACCTACCTCCTTATGAATGACGATCAGATTCATTGGTTCTCTATCATAAACTCCCTGATGATTGTCCTCTTCCTTTCTGGTATGGTGGCAATGATCATGATGAGAACTCTTTACAGAGATATTGCAAACTATAACCAGTTGGAAACCCAAGACGAGGCTCAGGAAGAAACAGGATGGAAACTCGTCCATGGAGACGTTTTCAGGGCCCCTATCAATCCAGGTTTACTTTGTGTTTATGTGGGAACAGGTGTTCAGATATTTGCAATGGCTCTGGTGACCATGATTTTTGCTTTGCTGGGCTTCCTATCTCCTTCCAACCGCGGGGGTCTTATGACTGCAATGGTCCTCTTATGGGTTTTCATGGGCTTATTTGCTGGTTATTCATCATCACGCTTGTACAAGATGTTCAAGGGCACTGAATGGAAGAAGACAACCTTAAAGACTGCAGTCATGTTTCCTGGTATTCTGTTTTCTGTTTTCTTCGTGCTGAATGCCCTAATATGGGAGGAGCGATCGTCTGGTGCTGTGCCGTTTGGGACAATGTTTGCTCTTGTCTGCTTGTGGTTTGGTATTTCAGTGCCTTTAGTGTTTGTGGGTAGTTACTTGGGGTTCAAAAAACCACCATTGGAAGATCCTGTTAAGACGAACAAAATCCCGAGGCAGATCCCTGAACAGGCATGGTATATGAAGCCGGTCTTCTCCATTCTCATTGGAGGAATTCTTCCTTTTGGTGCTGTTTTCATTGAGCTGTTTTTCATCTTGACCTCAATATGGTTGAACCAGTTCTATTACATCTTCGGCTTCCTCTTCATTGTGTTCGTCATCCTTTTGGTCACTTGTGCTGAGATCACGATCGTGCTCTGCTATTTCCAGTTGTGCAGTGAGGACTACCACTGGTGGTGGAGATCTTACTTGACCGCTGGCTCATCGGCTCTCTACCTTTTCCTCTATTCAGTGTTCTACTTCTTCACGAAATTGGAAATCACGAAGCTGGTGTCAGGCATTCTCTATTTCGGGTACATGGTTATCATTTCATATGCCTTTTTCGTCTTGACAGGGACGATTGGCTTCTATGCTTGCTTCTGGTTTGTTCGAAAGATCTACTCCTCGGTGAAGATTGATTAATCCAACAGCAGAATAGACTGCCAAATGAAAACCCGGAAAGAGGGAAGCAGAAACTGCTACTCTAGCGAGAGTCGCCGCTTTCGTTTCTGGGAATTGATGTACTGAAACTCTAAATTCTGTTGATACTAGTGTAGGGCTGCGGTTGGTTTATCACCTCTGTTAAAACTACATGAACCGGATGATTTTGCCTGTACTTTATTATAGCCCTTTTCCAAACCGTAGATTTTGTTAGCTTATCAGCTGGTAATGTGACGATAGTGTGTGCGCGCCTAACGTTGGAACTTGTGGTCTGAGATTTTAATTTGGGCCTAGGAAGTTCTCTGGTAGGTCCTTGATGCTTGACATTTTTTTGTCCTTTGTTATGTGCGTGGCATGAATTGTGAAAAATATTATCCTCTGCTAAATGCTAATGGCTAAAATGTCGTTCAGTAAATATGGTGGCGTTAGCAGAGAGTTAAACATCGTGTAATTGTGGTAGGATCAATATCCTCTCCTCTTTGACGACAAATTGAGTGCTCCTAGGGCATGATGACTGTTATAATCTTACCGTCTTGCCAACGTTCCATGCCAAATGTTATGGATTGTGAGGTTCTCGTTCCAAATTATACTGCTTTCATGCCGTAATTGCCGGCAAATGAATATGCTACCGAAGAACAATATACATATAATTTCGTGGATCTATACGGAGGTTCGGGACAGGCAACTAAGGTCCTTCCAGGTCTGTCCAATGCTTGAAAGAGCCACGGCTCCCAGGACGTCCTTCCAAGGCTAATGGACCAGGTCGATTTTGTGCACGAATCTGGTCCCGCCAGAACATTCTCCTTAAGTGAGGGAACCATAATGGCCCTAGAACCAAATTTAGAGAATATACACAGCATTGGAAAAGAAAACCAGTCCCATTCGGCCCATTTCTTGGGTTTCCTTGACCGTTATTAGCGTGAAACTGATTGAACTGATGACCAAAGTTGGTTGACTCAACTCATGTCTGGATTCACTGTTTCTTTTTTGACAGGCATGACTGAAAGACCATCCGATCACTAATTGCAGATATAATAAGAAACTGTAATGAATGATCACCAGCAGGACCAGTAAAGATCACCAACAGGACCAGGTGACCCAATTGCAGATTTACAAAGAAACCGTAAGAAATGGTAACCATGGATGTACTACACATCTTGACGCAATGATTATTTTCTTCGGATTAACTGGATAGACGAATTTCCAACAAGAAATCGAACAAATTGCTGCTTTAGAACTTACGTTTATTACAATACAAAAAAGCTACTGGAAGCAAAGTGCCTCCATTTTCTAATAACTAGTGCGCACAAAAACTACTGGAAACAAGACACATCCACGTTCCGACTCTAAATTCATGAGCACATGGACTCAGAATTGATTTCGTCTCAATGTGCTTCCACCAAAATCAGAGCACTTATAGCTTTTGTACACATGTTTATCCGCTTTCCCTTTGAGGATCTATGTGGGCTTTTGTCAAGAGGTGTGTCCTTTATTTTCAACTTCACCCCAGAAAAAGCCAAAAAATGCTTCTTGGAGTATTAAACGTGTCGATTCAATTTACCCAAAAACCCCAATGTCGGAACTGATGTCGGGCTCGGTCTTCAATACAAATCTGGAATGAGACGTGGTTAATTTTTTTTAACTTTTGTAGGCCGTCAGTTGCAAACTGCCTCCACAGAGAGCTTCTTCATGATATTCGGACATGGATCTCCCCCAAATATTTCGGGAGCTACAGTTACTGAGCACGAGTTCAGCCCAAGGCAAGTCTGCAAGAACATCATGAATTATTACAGAACAATAGGCTAAACTCAAGATGCGCTAAGTCAGAAATCTCAAGGCTACCAGACGCAATAATCAATGCCATGAAACTCTCAGGACTCAGAATGCTTGGGAATGTTTTATCGTAAAGTCTAGCACATCACCAAGTTGAGTTCTCACAGTACGTTCTGAAATGCAGTCTCATGGCCACAGTATGCATGTGAAGGAGAACTTAAAATGCCACAGCAGCGATGAATGACCGGGAAGCATTTCTTAATTAAAATTTATCCAGATGGCTCATGTTGCCGAATAGAAATGGATGAGATCTCAATGAGAGAGAATGCATATGACATTAGAAAGCTTACCCTCTCAAAAACGTCATATGAGTGGAAGGCATGACAACTTCCTTGTCGGAAGCTTCCACAGGTCCCTTCTGGCGTTCCAAAGCTAGCAAACCTTATTGACGAGATCTTCTGACCTGGGGAACACCATAAATGCACTTTTGGCCTCAGGGGCTTGTTAACTTTGCGTGATGCTTGCATTTGCCAATTCATCAGGGTTGGTTGCCATTCAAATATATCAGAACAGACACTGTCGATCTCTCTTTTGACCAGAGAAATCCCATTTGGGTCCCCACCCCACTCTTCAAAAACAACTAACAAATTCCCAGTAGGATATAACCATGAACGAGGAATGTGATACCTGAAAATTTTAGGCATTGATGAGCTTTCTCGATGATTTCATTTCTCCTCAAGGAAAAGTTCAGAAAGGATGATACTTTTTCTTACCATCTCTGTGAAGCCTCTCCACAATTGCTTAAACATTTCTTCTCATCAAAAGTTCCAGTGTAATTGCAGCTATTGCAAGTGCCGGATGCTTTATATGCAGGCCAATAGCGCCCAAGACTCTGTCCATTTATCCATACTTGACCTTTACTCATACTGTTCATATCCAAAGCCAGTGGTGCACTTCCGCCTGGTGCATTGAAAACAGTCTGGAAGCATGATAAACACAAAAGTCAATTTCTGTCACTTCACTGATGTCAAACCATACCAACTACGAACTAGATATCATACATTGTCACATGAGATAGTACCATCAACCATATATCTGTCCTATTTGCAGCCAAATCTGAAAATATTCTCTAGATAGGGATATTGAAAGGCCCATCTAATAATCATAGTACAAACCGCAGAACAAGAATATTGGATGTCACCAGCCCTAGGCTAATTGAGAACTTGAGTCATCTTTCCCGTTTAAAGAGAATAGCTATCAAATATTGAGGTTGTAGGATTTGGATATGCGTGCAACTTTGCAGATGCTTATTAAATTATCTGTCCTGGTTTGACCATAAGCATGAGTTTTGAATCCCATACAGTTCATTAACCTAGGAGGCTAAGAGGATAAATCAGCTTGCTTTGCTGAACTTTGAGATACTTACCTTGTACCACGTTAAAGGCTGTTTTTCTGCTACTAAAGATTCTTGTGCCCACTCAACTGACACACTCCCACTAAGAGAATGAAGACTCAAACCTTCTCCTCTTAGACCAACCTGAACCAAAAGAGACCTTCAGTCTTTTCAAAGAAGTATGAAAAGATGATCAACGCAGAGAATTCGACATTCAAACCTTGTAAGACCAATTCTGCCATGACAGGTCTCTCCATCCATCATCGAGACCACTTAAAGTAACTGGACCAAGAATACCAGCATTCCATGTTTCATAATGTACTCCAACATTCTGGAATCAAGTTGGTGGTCACAAGGCAAGAAAAAACTTGTATTCACTCATGCTGGACATAATCCTAGGAAAAAGTGTGTGAACATCGAGCATGCTAATGCCCACACCACCCAGAGAGAGAGAAAGAGAGACCTACCGGGAGACCAACAGCGATACTTAGAAGTGAAATTTTGTTGGTCCCAGCTATCAGCTTCACACCCTGACTGAAAGAAAGTTTAGGAAATTCCAGGCTTCCATAGGCAGTTCCTGCATGAGATGAAGAAACATAACCATTGAAAAAAGCACAGTCCGCTTATGTTACTCTTGACACAAGTGTGAAAAGGAAAACTGAATAATTTTGTTGGCTTCAACATGCGAGCAATTTTAAGATTCTATAAGCTTAAATCTCATGTGCTAGCATATCAACAATGAAGTTGACTTTTTGGGCAACCTCTATTGGTATGTTTTTATTCATATAATATAGATTCCTCAAGATTTCTAGAAACAATTACTAATGAAGGTCCTATTTTGCTGAACTGCGACATTAAGGCAATGCAAAAATGATGATAAATCATTAAGAAACACCAATAACCTAAGAACATATGAGTTACCTGCAAGTTCACCATTGACAAAAACATGCAGAGCATGACCAGCTGACAACACTGTGAGAACTGGATAACTTCCGCTCTTCAGAAACTCTTCATTAGGATCAACATCGACGCTGAAGAAAGTATGGGTATTGTAAAAGAAAGGTAGACCAAATATGAGCTGATATTGATCCTAAAATCAAGACTGCAAGAGGTTGAGGAAATCTACTGCTTGTAGTCTACTCACTCTGTCATATACCACAAATAGTCAGTAACATCTCTGGTTGTATTTATTTGTTCCAACAACCCAGTCATTGTAAATGAACTGTCTTCAAAAGCAGCAGTTGCTTCACTATAAACCTCCCAAGAGAATCCTCCATCCACTGGAGTCATCTTCATATGTGCACTTTGAGCCCCCACCTGTTTTTTAATACAGCATACTTCAGTTGCACAAAATGCCTTTTGTGTGTATATTTTAAATTAATTTGAAAATATGACAACAGGAGATGGAGTAATTACGTTAGACGCATAAAGACTTAGCATCAATGGAATATTAAGTATGAAATAGAACTCCCTTGACAAAACACATCACTGCCTAGTGAGTGCAATGTAATGCTATACAAAGATGTTGATATAGCTTGAAATCAAATCGACCCTTGCAACTGCATTAACTTCATCATATATTCCTTTCTCTTAGGCTAAAATGAAAAATATGGAGGAGGAAAAGAATAGGAGAAAGGGCACTTTGTTCTCTCACCCGTGCAGTGTTATAGACTGTGTTCTTGCAATCAGGCAGTATGCTGATGGACCAAGGAGGAAGGTTATAATGCATGCTCCCAAAAGAAACTTTAGCAAAAGACCACCGATCGTAGTTTGCAAGGAATGCTGCACATGCTCCAGAATCTGATTTAAAGACATGAGCCTGTAGTAGGCAGTAACATAATCATGAATGAAGCTTAGTCTCAGTTACTCTCCAGTTGGAAAATGTAACTCTTAGAAAACAATTGGAAAAAAAAAAAACCAACCTCTTGAAAGTTTCCTAGTGGTGTCACAGCAGGCTCTGCAGATACCAAAGCTGGTTCACAAAGTTTGATAGCTCTATGCAGATCTTTCAAATGACCCCATTTAGGTTGCCTCAATAATCCTGAACCAAAACACACAAAATTTGGTACTTCATATAAATTTAACCATCTATGTAAAATTTATAGACTCTAAACTTTTAAATTATAGACATTGTCTAGATCTGTTTATGGTTGATACTAGTGCCACAGAGATGAAAAGATACGCAGACTATCAAATAAAATCTTTACTCTAGACTGCAAATAGCTCTTGCAGGCCATTCAGATAAGGGGTCCTCAAAACAACCAGAAAGTGTATGTGTGCTTCCAAATGTTTCCTGGGAGATCTAGTTATCTAGACAATCAAAGACTTAAAAAATCTCCCTGGTAAATGTTAACCATATGAGCACCCAAGTGTCACAAATAACACTACCTAGTTTGTTACCAATCAACTCATACTCTGCACATCGCTTCTGAGATCTCGTGTCACACAGCATTTTTTTGCTCCATAAACATGATTGCTAATTGGTGTTAATTGCAGAGATTGAGTCAACTACTATGAATATTGAGGGAGGCAGTCTTTCAGCAGAAAGCAAAAAAAAAACTGATCACTGGATATTTCCTTCATGATGCCCCATACAGCTTGATCAAAATTTGGATTGAAAAACACTGTTTAAGCAAAAAATTCGCAATCTAAACGTAATTTCTTAGAAAACAAAATGAGGCAGCTGAAACAATGTCGCATACCGTACTCATCCAGAGGAGCATCATAGTCATAACTAGTAGCAATGAAAGGACCACCAGAAGTCCTGCCAAAATTGGTTCCTCCGTGATACTGAAAACCCATAGTAACATAATAAGACCAAATGAAATCATTCAGGGATATACGGTGTGCTTCGAACAAAAATAGCTGCAGGCAGTTTAGTACCATGTAATAATTGATGAATGATCCTCCCTTCTGTATAAACTTAGCAACTGAGAAAGCCATATCTTCAGCAGGACGATATGGGACTGCACCTCCAAACTCAGTATACCTTCAAAATGTGGACCATACAATAATAAGAAACCAGAAAGGGGAAGGAACATATTCGTGCAAATCCTTTTTCTTGGGTGGAGAATAAAAGATTCTTTTTACTGACTCTCATTAGCTTACCAGCCCGTCCAAGCTTCAGTCCACATGGTGGGTTTATAAGCCTTGTTTGGAGAAAAGTAGTCGCAGTAGAAACCATTGCAAGTATTAATCTGTTGTAACACACCAGGAATGAAAAGCATCAAATGATGTGTGCCAAATATATTTGATTCTCATTACCTTGATAACTACAAAAAATCCTGATTAGTATCGTCCACATGAAAAAGAAAAGAAAACATCTCCTATTAGCATTGCTGATCTTGGAAGCTGGGAAGAAAATAAATACATAAAAGCGAAACTGGAAATACAAATCATCACAACAAAAGCACAGAGAACAAGGAAATAAGAAAAGAAACAGACACAGATCGGACAAAGCACTGAGTAAACTTGAGCCATGTGCAATGAGGAATGATTACTCATATTGCCCATCACCAGAAAGGGGACAAAGTGCTCCTGAGCAGCTACTCAGGATAAACATAACATGAAAACCATAATGAGTGGACATAGCAATTTATAAGAACAGGTGGAAAAAAAGAACTAGCTTACGATAGGGTCGGGAGCATCATCTTGTTTGCACATGACCCATGGGACACCAATGTCTAGATTCAATGCCATTTTCGCTGCCCACTGCGTGTAAACTTGACCGGGTGCCCCGATTTCATACTCCATGGGTCCATATTCATTCTCAATCTTTCATAGTACAAAAAAATGATTAATAAAATTACAGTTAATTCAGTCAATGATAACTCGCAGAAACGATAATATGCACATAGAGGCTTGTTTCATGTACCTGGGATAGAATAATTGGACCACCTTGAGATTCAAACAACCTCTCTGCTTTCATCATGTCGACAATCTTTGTTGCAAATTTTTGCATTTGATACTTCATATTCGGCAGAAGTCAACATCAGAATCGACTAAGATCAGTCAGTATACTGGTCAACGCTAATTGAAAAATGTAAAAGATGGACGGGTGAGAGAGAGGGAGAAATGGCTCACCTTGAAAGGTTCATTATCCGTTCTGAAGTTGATTCCTGGAATGTACTTCAGCCAAATAGGAAACCCACTGGAAAATTGAATTATCAAAAAACAATTTAAGTGCAAAATCTGAGATCCTTTTATTTGACTATTTCTAGAAATAGCAAATATTCGAAGTATTACCCGAAGTTCCACTCAGCACACACATATGGGCCAATCCTGAGATGAACATGGAGACCTGCCTGCTTCACCAGCTTAATAAATTTCACCAGATCATAGTTTCCTTCAAAATAGTACTACCAAAAGGCCAAAAAACGAATACATTCAGTCGGAATTCACAGTCAAATAAAATTTATGCTATTAATAGCATAATATCATAACAGAAAATGTTGTCAGTTATTCATACTTGGCCAGGTGACGGTTCATGCCCATTCCAGAAAACATAAGTCTGAATCACATCAAGACCTCCTTCCTTTGCCTTCTCAATGAGATCTGGCCACATCTGCATATGGCAAAAATAATCTCTCAGAAGTAAAAAAAAAATCACATTTTAAGAAAGGAAAGAATAACCAGAAAACCAGCAAGAATGAAATCAAGAATCATATGATGCAATGCCCACACAAGAGTTCTTCACAAATTTGATAAACTGACCCAAATCACAGATTCCAAAGTGGTACATTAAGGACCAACCACAAGTAAGTTACCCCGAGGAAGTGAAAAAAGGAGAAAATGAGGACAAAGCACTAGATGCATTTCGGTAAGTACCTCAGGAGTGCTTCTTGGGTAGTGAATGGATCCAGAAATGAGGATCCTTCTCTGGCCATTGATGACAATAGCCTTGGAATCATAAGAAACAGAGGCTAATACAGAATAAACGCATAGACCCAGCGACAAGCCAAGCACATTCCACAGCACAAACCTCAAACCCATGAAGCCAGCACTCTTGTCAGTGCACCACCAAAGCAATGCCCTTTTTTTTCCTCCCTTATTCTGTCTCCACCAGCACTATGCCCACTTTATTCTATGCTTCTGCACATAGAGAGAGAGAGAGAGAGAGAGAGAGAGAGGGAGAAAAGAAACAGCTTTACGGTTATCAAGAAGGAAGGAGGAGGAAATGGCGATGGTGGAGAAAAAAGACAAAAGGATGGGAATAGAGTGGAAGAAAAGGGGGAGGCCAGCAGCCCACTGAAAGAGTGTGAATTTAAGTTGGGTTTTCAGCTGAGACAACAAAGTGAAGAGTGCTTTTTGTAGCAGCTGTCACGATAAATCTTTATAAACAAGGAAGAGATCAATGTCAAGGGGGAAGAAACTGGTGGGGGCCAATTTAATGTATTGGACGACTCTGGGGCCCACCCACTTGGAGCCACGCTCCTACTTCCTACTCCCACGCGTTATTCCATTCCGTCTTCCCATTGAAAACAACACCAAATTGCCATAGCTGCCGTAAATTTCTCAGCTTTCGTTTCGATTCTTGAACATCGTGAAGCGCGGCGATCTACTGTTTGGCTGCATTGCAAAGCAAATCGACCCGGGGGGCTCGAAGCGTTCTTCCTAGGAAAGACACAACTGATTCCGGGCTCAACCGTCCCAAGATGGGTGGCCGGCTGACGGTTTCTTGCGCTTGTTTTTACGAGGAGCAAAGCATCTCGAAGTCCCTGGCTTTGACTGATTGTGTTATTCTCTAGGACAAGTCCAAAATTTTAATTCCTAGGCTCTCGTTTTGCAGTTTGATGTGCGCAATTGCCTCGTGACTTAACCCAGTTCGTACAACCGGATCTTTCGAACACTATAACGGGTAGCACTCCCGACACTTTTGTTCCAAAGATATTTGCTGGTGCAATGAAAATTTACCGTATAAAATACACGTGAGATACCATATCCTACTCACAAAAAAATGACATCTCTTGTCAATTGCCGCTTTATACCATGCCAAATGCCACAAAAGGGAAACCAAGTACTAGTTGAGTTGGTGTGCCTAAAATTGAGCATGACACCGACCTTGAAACCTAATTAGAAATTTTCACCGCTGAAAACAAGCTTGATTGGAAAAGCTTTTAAAGTACCCGATTTATTAGGAAACTATTTTAAGTTGCATAGGTTTTATTTTTTTTTTTTTTGGGGGGTTAAATCATAGGTTTTAGGTTATACATATAGATCATATAGATCTTGGCTTTTTTTCCTCTTTCCCCTCGCTTCCTTTTCTTTGCTTTTTTTTTGGGGTTAAGCAATGTCCATAGATGAAGATCTTTGACTGTTGGAAATTTAATAATGAGTGGGGGAGTCAGATGACAGGCATTAGTTAGATATTTGATGGCAATATATAAAATCATTAGGAAGGTCGATCTGCCCCCCAAGCAAAATGTCCACTCTCCTCTTTAATCAGTCTCGACATGGGGTGCATCACGCTTGACGGTGAGGACCTTTGCATCTCAAAGTTGGCAAGAAAATGCACTTCACACCTGTTGCTGTTGAAGTCAGCCAATAGTCAAGAAAAGATCTGAAGGTTAATTTGCAACTTGTGATGTTATTTTGAAGGATTTAAGATACAAAAAGATGTAATATTTATCGGGTGCATTGTTGGTAACATTTAAAATGTATTCAAGCAGATAGATTGTCTATTTGTGTAAAAACAGTAACTACATATGGGATAAATTTTGTCATGCATGTTGATTTTCTAAGGTCTTATGAGGGGTGCTCTTCGAGCACTTATCATGTATAATTAATTTGGAATAATTTGATTTTCAAGGTATCGATTGTGCATAACACAAGAGTAATCGCTGCATTAGAAATTGTACTAATGTCCCGAGAACACTCATCAGCAAAATCCTTGATAAAAAAATTTAACATATGATTTTTTTTTCCAACAAACTCTTTCAATTTGATGCGTTCACTGGGCAATTGCAACAAGTCATGCATTATTAAGACTCGTTATAGGAATATATCATAGTTCGAGAGACCACATAAAGGCTTCTTAGCTACATAAACCTCGGAACAACAATCTAATCAAAACAAACATCTCTCTTTCTTTCTATAACGAGCCAAAGTTGAAGAACCTTCATGGTTCATGGGTGGAGATTACTTGCCGGGAGAAGCAAGACAGAGAGGAGCAAAGGCTTTCATGATTAAGGACCTGTCACAAAAAACCCCTAAACCAAGCAACGAAAAAGCTTACATGCGCTCCTATGCGTGCATCCTACAAACTCCATCTTCAAGCTTTGTCCCATGTAATCAAATGATTTCGAGTGAGATTAGGCATGATAAAGTGTCATCACCATCATGGGGCTGGTTTATTTTTGTTCAACCAAGCGTTTGCCATACCGTATTTGATCACGTCAAAAATCATACTATATACGTTATGTGTTCGAGCGAAAATAAACCCATTGAAGGTACAATAATATATTTGATTTTACGTTGAGTTTTTGTTCTAAAAAAATATACATAAGAATTGTTCATTTCCATCTCTAGCTCGATGCTTTCTTATTAGGAAACCAAAACGTGTGATGTTGAATTATGCCAATGTGAACATCAAGCTAGGACAAGGTCTCGTGGCCAAGACAATCGTGATTATATTTTGCAAACTCCTTCCTAAATTTAGGGCAAATGAAGTGAGCATGACCTCAAAACCACCTCGTCCAATGTGAATGGATCAATCCTACAGTTCGAATATAGTGATCTACACGCGAAATTATGTTATTCATTTTTGCTTGGACGCCCACCAACATGTGTCGACGGCTTCCCCATACACGACAAACAACATCGATGATTTGTTTTCCTATTCTTGACGAAATAATTTGGTTCTCTTTTTTTGGCGGATCGTGGGTTTTGTCTGGATAATCAGCATGCTCGTGTCCAGCTAATGAGATGCAAGAATTTTTAAATGTCGTCTCATGTCATGTGGTCCTCATATATATATATAAATAAATAAGTGCACAATTTTCTTCCTTTTGGAGACTAATCTCTTCCCAAACCCATGAACTCTTCTGTTGTGTACATTCATAAAGATGTATATTGTCATCGACAATCTCACAAGTTGTAATTTCTTTTTTCATGGTATTGCGGAGTTCTTTTGTTTTAACCGGTGTTTTTCATTGGTTACGTGACTTTTGGAGCTTGCAAAATATAAAAATATTATATTTTTTAGCGCTCTTCGTCTCGAAAATTAAGGGATAATTGCTACATATTTATCATCATAATTAAGAACGTATTATTCTAAGTGGCGCCTATGTCACTTATGTTATAGCAAATCAATTATTTCCTATGGTTATTAATATCCAACCCTTTTGCAAAGGCTTACTATAAATACTGGACTTATGTAAAAGCTAATTCACTATTCAAGATAATATTGATAATTGAGATTTTTACCTCCGCAAATGCCAAAATTATTTCTCTCGAAGTTGGTTATGTGTTATAAAAAATTCGAATGTTATGATATTCAACCTAAGTTTATGACTAAACAGATAACCCTATAATAATTCTAGGATCAATTGAGTAATTTTCCTCACATTTCTTTGATCGGTGACATGGGAAGTATTCAAAATATTGATATATTTATTTATTTATTTATTTTGATTTTGACATCAATGCGAATGGGGGTACCACAGACAACACCTACAAGAAAAAGTTGCTGATGCTAGAAGGTAGCAACAACATACATGGGACAACCTATTACAATATGTGGTGTGTACTCCAACAACTCTCGATAGCCTATCATAAATTATTTTATATATGGGTTAATATTATAAAAAATCCCAAATTGGTACACATGGACAAATTTATTATAAACTAATTTTTCGATAATTAAAAACCTTAAATTGGTACACCTGCAATAAGTATATCATATGTTAATTTTCGTTAAATTTTATTATCAAATTACTGAATTAGGTGTCACATGATAGTTAACGGATATGCTAGTTTGAGATTTTGCCTTTCATTTGTCACAGATATTTTAGTTTGTGGCTTTTTGTGATACTAATCCAATTTAAAACTAACGGAGGCTAATTTAGTCACAAGTATACCGGTTTAAATTTTTTTATGGTCAAAAATTAGTTTGGGTCTTTTTATAGTCAAAAGATTAGTTTGGAGTAAAATTGTTATAGATATAACAATTTGGAATTTTTCGTAATATTAACCATTTATTTAATAGTTTGGAACGGTTGGCAATGATGTCATGAAACGTTTCACGGTATCAGAGCAAGAGTCCTCCTATTTCGCCTTACTCACGCCTCTATCTAAATCTAATAGTTTAAACTTTTTGAATAATTGACAGTCACTCAACAAATTCTTTCACCAAATTAAAAGTAAAACCAATAATATTGCGCATTCGAACAAATTTAGATGACTCATTTCTGAATTTGACGAAAGTTCCAACATATGTAAAAAAGTAATTTTTCTCCATATTCATTATTGATAGATCATAAATCTTGATTAGACCATTAGCTTAGTATGGTCCAAGTGCACCTTCCAGCACATTGATGTTACACTACATAATTCTTGCATTATGTAGATCAAACTTAACTCCGAACCAATTTGGACTTGATGCATTATCAAATTATTTCACACGTTAAGGTTGGTCATAAAATTTAACAAGCACATGACACGTCCCTATCCAACATATTACACTACAAACGGTGGATTTCATATCTCCATAGATGATACATGTATCGACTAAGCTTCGCTACGTAACCACTAATTTAATAAACTAACATAAAGTCGGACATTAGAATGTTGATATTATATGATACTGGCCAACTTTTTGTCCGAGGGGCTAAAAATAGTTCCATGGACGACTATATGCAAACTGTATTATGGAGTGAATTGCTATGTTGTCTCTCTCTTTCTCTTCACGGATTCCTTGGACGTGCATGGACTTCGATTCCAATAAGCTAGAAATACATATTTGGCTAAAAAACATTGAAAGCAGGTTTCCCATCAAATCAAGGATGTTGATTAGTTTGCTTAAGACAGATTAATCCTAATCATTGAGGAACGTCGGTCTATTTGTCGAAGTACAGTTCTAACTAGACTACTTGGCACTGTGGATTGATGTCAAGTTAGTATCTTTGCCTCAGCTCAGCTTTCGAGCACTACTAAGCTGTCTACTTTCTCGGTCTTGTCAAATTACATCTCCTCAAATATTCGTGGCCTAAAAATCAGACGCCGAAGCAAATAATGTTAGTGGAGACGTAAGGAACAGCGAGTCGTTGACCTTCGGACCTAAATCGAGATTTGCAAGTCCAAATCAAACCCACCAGTCTCTCATCACTGTGACACCAACCTTCTCAAAGTTCCTGCCGATGCGAAGTCACCGAACCCCTTCTTTCCATATGGTTCTCTGGTTCAAAACTTTTCCAGGTTCGGTCCATTTTCACCTAATATTCCTACCAATGAGATGGACAAGATCGATCACAACATGCTAACAAGGATTTGTGTACCATGAGACTAGTTTTAGATGTTTGTTCCCAAAAGAAGGCGCTTAAAACACTTTCGGCTTCCGAAAGAAGCAATCGTGAAAAAACTGAATGCTGCCTGCCCCCACGAACGAGGGGAAGGGGGCAAAAGGTACGTGATCATAGCGGGGGGCCTTGAAGTTGCTTGAGCTGCATTAGGACCGTACACTTGAACTGAGATCATAAGATCAAAGCTAGTGGATGGATGCACATCAAAGTCATTCTATATGTGTTTGAACAATGACCATGCTGATTCTTTAATCTGATCCGTTGCATCTTTGTTGTCTTAAGCCTTAAGCAAAGCAATGATTGATCACCCTTTCCTCATATATAAGTGTCGCGATGCTTTCTCCCTTTTGCTTCGCTTTTCTTTCTCATAATCTGGAAGCTTCGTGAGTCGTTTCGCAACTCCACTAGCTTTCCTTCATAGGGTGCCTTTGTTGAAATCGTTTATTGTAAAATCATTGTGGGGTCTATAAGATTATAATGTTTGTACAAACTATCAAGCCTAAGCTAGAAATATGTCACTCTTATATCATTATAAGGGGTCTGCATCATTAAAGCAAGAAGCACTTTACGTAGCGAGTAACTAATGCACGCATAGATACTGAGTGCTGCTTGCAAAGTGAAAAGCATAATCACATTTTGCACTCCAGCTATTATATAATTCCACGGTCCATACTTTTACATACAAAACATTGGACACTGCAAAGATAAAGCTTCACAATCTGCAAGATAATCATAACCAACACTATTATCAAAGCCTAGCCAAGGCCGGGTTGCAAAATTGTAAAATTTAGAGATTTAGGCTCCATTTGTTTCAAAAAACAGCTTTTAGAAAAAAAAAAATTCTAGATTTTATAGCATTTGGTTCATAAAAAATAAACTAATTAAAGAAAATATTTTCTGTCAATGGAAAAAAAACACATTAAAAAATGGGACAATGAACAGAGAAAATCATTTTTCCTCCTCTTTCTCTCACCTAGACTAAGTAAGTTCTTCTCTCATGCACTCATTTTAATTATTTTTTTTTTTAAAATCAAATTTATTATTAATTTTCTTTTCTCTCTTTTTGCTTCTTCCTCAGCCAATCGTCGGCCACGACCACCGGCCATAGATGACTTGACCTCGCCAAATCTAGCGAGGTGAAACCTCACTCGAGGCTAGCTTGGCTCAACTTGAATCATCGAAATCTAATAAGCTCAAGTCTCATGAGCCTTGGGCAAGCTCAATCTTGCCTGTGGCCGGTTGCTAGCCGTCACCATGGCTAGCAATTGGCCAAGAAAGAAGTAAAAAAAAAAAAGAAGAGGAAGAAATAATAAAAAATTTCAAATTTGTTGATAATTTTCCTCATGATTGAATTTTCCATACCAAATGACTTGAAATATTTTTTAGTTCATTTTCAGATCTCGATCAAAATGACTTCTTGAAAAATATTTTCCAAAAATGATACATTTTTCGCTAAAAGCTCTGTTTGCCTAAAGAAAAACTGTTTTCAAAATTTTATTTTCTTACTTTTTAGTATTTGGATGACAAAAAACTAATCGATTTATTGAATGACATTTTTCATGGATTGAAAACGATAAAATTTGTTGGGAAAATCGACTTTCTATTTTGGCAAAGAAGGAAATCACTTCCCCTAAACTACAAAGAAAATGAAAAGTAATAATTTTCCTTGAAGACGGTTTTTATGAAAAATAATTTCTTTCATAATGAAATTTATAGGAAAACAAACGCATCCTAAAATTTAGATTTTAAGACGTGTGGACCCCTAAGGATACTTAAATGCCAAAATTTCAGAAATGTACACTTAAGTGCCAAAATCGGAGTAAAAATGATCAGTTAAGTGCCAACAGTGAGAAAATCCGACCAAAATACTAACATGGCACTTTTCTGATGAGTTGAGGTTGAAATGCGTTGTTTTGGGCGCTGACATAGCAAATAAGCCTAAAATGACATCATTTTGAGTGCTGATGTGGTTAGACCAGCCCAAAACGACGTTGTTTTGGCTTTAATTAAAATTTTATATAAATATCAATTGAATAATATTAAAAAAAATAAAAAAAGGCTACAGCAGCATAGCGCGAGAGGGGCTCCCTCTCCTGTGACCACCATCCCATCGTCGGTGGGGTGATAGCGTTAGGGCCTGGGCAAGGATCGTCGCCGCCCCACTAGCGGTGGGGTAGTGGCCACAGGCGGAGGAGCCCCTCCCGCCTATGTTGCTGCTGCCTTTTTTTTTAAAATTAAATTTTCATTTTTAATTAATTTATTAATATTTATATTAAAAATTAAGCTTAGACTAAAACGACGTCATTTTGGTGAAGATAAGCTGATATGAAATTCCAGTGAGCCACGTAAGATTTCTGCGAGGGGTCACTGGAGTTGACATTAAAGTGATCAAATTTTCAAAAAAATTGACATTTAAATGCACCTTTCATAACTTTTGACTTTTAAATGATATCCGTGCCAAATTTTGGTACTTGAGTTGAGCTGTACTTTTTCCAGATTGATTCTAACATCCACTGTGTCACTACTTTCAAGGCCTAGTTATTTTGTCACCCATGTTGGATTTACACAAAGTACCGTGTTGAATATAACTATAAGGGGAAAAAAAGGCCTTTCAAGACTTCAAGTTTCAGGATTAGCCATGGTAACTGACTATAGCTCCCTGACTCCAATACATGAGTATGTTTTTAAAAGGAGTAATCAGCTGATGACCTGTGGAGTTGATACCTTACCCATGCCTCACTCGACATCTGTGGAAATATGGCCCACCACCTTGGCGCTTATACCACATATGGCTCGGGCGGTGCAGCATGGCATATGCTCACCAACTTCCACCATACTGGGTAGCCACCCCTTTGTCAGGCCGACATGTTGCATAAATAATATGAGCTTCACCACGAGGATCCATGTCCCGATACCATTTACGAACGAGATGACCGGCATTCAAGCAGGTCAAGGCCCTAAAAAACAGCGCTCATATGTTTATTTTTGGATGTGGGTGCTCTCCAGTGATGTATCTCTTAGCAGCCTTTTCCCCTCGCCTCACAAAGGACATGAGGATAAGATCTCGCGGCCAGAGAAATGGGAAAAAGGAAAGGGAAGAAGAGGAGACAATGTTAATGGAGACCAAGAATACATTTCTTCAAAACCTTGACACTTACAATACAGACCAAGTAAGAAAAGCTTCCCCCTTGTCACAAGTTACAACCAGATTTCGATAATTTATCCAGTGGGGCATGTAGTACAGTGCAGCATGAAAATGTAAACCCAGACACTCTTCCGATGCTGGCAGTGACCTAAGCATTTCGTACCAAATCAAGAAGGCAAGACTAACATTATCATCTAATTGAAGATAACAATACTTAAAACCTTCTTCCTGATTCACTCTCCACATTTGTACTTTGGAGGTTCAGCAGTGGCTGATCATTGTCGCAGCCATTTGTTATGTATTTATCTTCACTCTCTATCATCCTAGCTGACCTGGAAAAATACATGTATCAGCTAACAAGTAAATACCAGCACTATCAGAGAGAATGGACAAAGAAGTCCATTTCCAATGCTCAAAGCAAAAATTTTAACCCCACATAGATATCCGTAACTACCAGTTTAATACAGAAAGAAAAGATCATGGCAAAGAAGACTTATGGGACCCAGCTTCACTTAGTTATATTGAACAAAGTGAATTAATCCCCACAAGTCACACTGAACAATAGAATGACAGAAAGAACATATCGCCAAGCTAGAACTTACTAGTTGCTCTGCATTCAGCAGCCATTCAGATGAAGCACCTGTTGAGAATCCCAACTTTAACATGACATCTTCCAAGCGTTTCACATTTGTCAAGTACAGATAACCAATCTGCAAAGATGCAATGCAATAGAAAATGTGATGCAATAAAAACAGAAAGAAAGAACCATAGGATTGCTTCATAAGCGTTAAAATTCCACTGCTTGAATGATATATTCTTCTACTAGTAGACTAATGTCATGCGAGGGTACTAACCAAAGTCTCCAGCGAAGATGCTCTGTTGTAAACTGCAGTACCAGCACGTTTTCTAGACCGTGTTTTAGCTGTACCAACATTCTTTCCCCACCGAAGAACATCCCTGAGACAAGCAAAGCAGCTTCTGAGAAAGATAACAAAGATAAAATTGTGAATTAGTCATTCAGCACGTCTGTTATTAAAAGCATGGCAACCTCTACCAACCTTTCTTCTTCTGATAGATAACTGTCAGCAAGCAGCTTCTGAAGCAGTTCATCCTGAAATGCAGCAAAGAATGGCCCACAGCACAATGTGAAAAGAAGTAACAGCAGGAAAGAAATTTAGCAGCAAATCAATCCAGATGTCATTTGAAGCAGGTAGATCATGTAAGCACAGTGAGTTCATATCTCTGAACCACAGAATACCATAAAAAATGGCACTTTTAAGGCATGCGGAGTACAATGAACATCTATAACCCCATTCCACCCTCAATATGCCTTGAGAAGGAGACATGCACTTTTCCATCCATTCTTGACTTCTATATTTTAGGGGTATACACACATATACATACCTACGTACATACATATCTATATATATAATTGAGACAGTGAAGTAAAATAAAGCTAGTCCGTGTAGGTGAGGACTGAGGACATAAACCATAACGAGCACCGCCAACAAACTCAAATGCGTGGACTTCAAGAGGAGCACATACTTAATCTTTCAAAGTCTGAGAAAGTATTACAGCGAAAAGAAAATTTAGTCAAGAACTACAATTTACCTGCGCTTCACATCGTACTACAGATGTCACACGGTCATTGAATTCTTCAATGCTCAGGGGAGGAAACAAAAAGTGCCTACGAGCATATAGCTGCATAAATTTAAGAAGAACTAAGGGTGAGTGTTGTTGAAAGAATTTGATTCCTGGGAAGAAGTCCTCATGACTATAATGCATTTAGCTGATCCGAACTACTACTCTTTTTTCCCACAAGACATTCCTTTTCCACAATGCAAGAACCCGTCTCTGAGCTTCACACGGTTCCTTTCATTACCCTTCAAAATGATTCAATTTGATAATATGCACGTTCCAAAATGAGTTCAACCTCAAGGAGCACACACCTCATATATGCTATCCCCAATGTATGCTAACAGCGCAGCATTATACATGGACCGAGGCTTCTCCACTTTCGGCGGACTAGGCAACCACAGCTCATACCCCAAGTAAGATTCACCTGAACAGCACGACACAACAAAACATTATCCACTTCAACAAAAAATTCTTGACGAAAACATATCCAACATAAATGGCGGCGAACGTCAAATCTTCCACCAGCAATAACAATTTCTCCAGAGATTATTCATCCTAACTCTTACTGCCGAAAACAAGCGAACCAATCATTCGACCAAAAACAACAATCCACTCCCACTCATCCTCTCGCTCCCCATCACAAGCAAACACCTTTCTCTAATGAGAAACGCCACCGACAACTCCAGACAGACGCGAAGCTCGTGCAACAGCGAAACGCGAGTGACGGCACCTTGAGCGCTCGGCGGGCGAGCATCGGAGCGCTTGAGAAGATCCGCGACGGAAGTGCCCGTGCGGGGGGTCGGAGCGGCGACGGCGACGGGGACGGGCAGCGCCGGGACGGGGGAGGACTGGGCGGGGGGGCCTTGAGCTTGCCGGAATTGGGGTTCCTGGGGGCGTTGCGGTTGTACGGGAGCCTCTGTTGGGTGTCCCAGGAACATGAGCAAGAACACGGAGGCGCTCGCGTCCCCAGTGAAGGAATGGTGGATAGAGCGAGTACTTTCATGGCTTCGGGGGTGAGCGAGACGACGGCGTCGGGACAGTTTCCGATTGGGTTCTGCTTCGGAAGAGGAGTGCCGTCGCAGACGAAGAGCGGAGATGATGATGGGTCGTGCTCGCGTTGGGCCATCGTGGGCTTTTCCTGGAGACGTTTCTTAAGGCCCAATTTGACTCCTCCATATGGATGTGCTCATCGGGCTCGACAAATTTCATGATCGGTTAGGAGGAAGGCAACTTGTTGATAGGGGGAGAGCATGATCCAGGTCCCAGGATCGGGAATTGGACCAAACGTGCAATGAGAACCGCTCCTATTTCAGATTCTCATGGTTATTGGTTCAAAAGAAAAGGTGAAATTGGTATGGTGCGGTTCTGTTCTCAATCCTTGTGTAATAATCAAATCGGGAACCGGAATTGATGAATAGAAATTATGTGTTTTGCATTTTTTATTATTTATTTATTATATGTGTTCATCTTTTATAAATTGTTACTTTTAATAGATGTGGAATTTTAGGGTTATGTCCATTTTCATTTTGCTTAACTAATAAATAAATAAATTAGCTAGTTCCTTGGTAGACCTTAGAACAATTGACAAGGTCCATTTCATAGTAAGTGGCGTGGGTTTTAAGTTCCCAAAATAGGAGAACCAATTATGACGGGATATGTTCCGAGTTTCAAGTAGAATGTGAACCAACATTTGAACTATTTACTTCTAATCATCGATAGCTAATTACTATTTTAAAAAGAAAAATGATACAAATGATCAATGGACTTTGATTTATGCACAATGTAGTCCATGAATCAATGGTAAAGATTTAATGTAGTTTTTCTCAAACGACAAATTAGAGGTTATTTAATGACATAGATTATTATATGCTGAGTTTAATTATTAAAGACGATGAGTCGACATGCTCATTATTTTATCCATTTACTTTAAAAATGACAAATTATGGCATTAACATGTCTGTTGTTATTTGATGATTGGAATTATTATATATCGATATCACAAGACTTTTCTTGTCGACCAATGCTTAAATTTAAAGGATTAAAAGCTACATCAATAAACTCAATTAACTTGAATTACCATAAGGAGGACATTAAATATGTTTAATATAATTTCGACATTAGATTAAACATTTATCAATAGTTCAATAATAATATTAAACAAATTATAAGTATATGAACGATATTATATATTAAGCTAAAATTTATGGACCACTTGTGTCAATTTTCCCTCTTTCAAAACTAACAATATTATCTTCTTGTCAACAATTGAAAAAAAAAATTACAAAAAAAAAAAAAAAAAAAAACTTTCTAATGATGCACTACCCATTGATTAACTTTTTTTTTAATTTTTCTTTTTCACCCTTTACTTTTTAATCATGTTAATTTGAGTTTCGACCAAAAAAAGAAAATCCTATTGGCTACATTTTTTTTCACAAGAAAATGAACAACTTAAAAAAATTTTTCATGAAAACAATTGTTTGTATTATTAAAATAATGAAAAAATGAAAAATATTTGTATCATTCATGAAAATATTTAAATATAAATTATTGTCAACAATAAAATTATTTCTCATTATTAATGAGAAACAAATGGTCCAAAATATTTTTTCAAATCCATCATTTTTTGCAAAACAAATTGTGAGTCAAAATGATAAGTTTTTAAGGTAATTGTCTAATCATTTCGATTGGATTTCTTAGAACCCATAATAAAGATTTTATTTATTTATTTTTATTTTTATTTCAATGAATAGGTTTGAAACATAAATTTATTGGGTAATGCAATTTCATTTTTCTAATTTTGGAACAAATTTTTATCATAGAAATAGATTTGAAAAAAAATTAAAAATAAATATTTTTTATTTTTCTATTTTTGAAATAAAAATGAAAAATGAAAACTTTTTTTCTTCACTTACCCTCGTTATTAACCAGTCGCCCACCTATTGCGCCATCCGATACTATTAACCACCTTGAAGGGAGACATTTGAATTTCAATTTTATAAATAAAAATTTTGTATCGTTATTAAATAAATTTTAATTATGAGAATATAAATTTGTGTCATTATCAAATATGTATTTTTTTTTTTTTTGTTAGAAACTCATCCATAAAATGAAAATAGAGCCAGAAGTTAATTTTTGGAATACAATAATTATCATTTGCGCTACTTACGTCAGAAAAAAAGTCCAATTTATAAGTACAAAAAAGAAGAGAGAATTTGAAAAATGAAGAAAGCAGCGAACTGACCGGTGAAGGCTGCCGAGAAAACGTGCCGACCCCTTTTGCAGAGGGAAAAGAAGAAAGAGAGAAGAAAAATATTTGGTTTTATCCCAGCACTTTGGCTGGTCGAAGCGGATGATCTGAAACAGCAGAAGCGAAGTCGCTGTCGACCCAGTCGAGATCGAGAGAATATCAAAGAGGTTCGCCATGAGCGAAGAAGGTCCCAAGCTCTACACCAACAAACCCAAGAAAGGTAACGCAACACTATCACTCCCCCACCAACCCTTCCGATTCTGCAAAAAGAAAAATGGAGAAGAAAGGTGTAAACTTTATGTAAAGTACTGTCGATCTAGCGAACAACCTTGCGCCAGCTTTGAGAATCTTTTTCCGGGTGTCGTCTTTTTCGTCTTTTCCTCGATAGTTGACGCGACCCACGATCGTTTCTTTCGGATCCGCAGCGCAGCTGAAGCAGAGCGGGAAGGAGTTCGCCCCGCCGTCGTCGGCGGCCGCGGCGTCGTACACGATGGGTTCGCAGCCTCAGCCACCGCCGCCCCCGCCGCCGCCTCCCAAGGAGTCCTTCGCTCGCCGCTATAAGTTCCTCTGGCCCCTGCTGCTGACTGTCAATCTCGCCGTTGGAGGTTCGTGCGTTTTCTTTCCGCATGTGCTTATGGGTATATGGTCACGCGCCTTTTTGTGTTTGTTAAAATTCGTCATTCGTTTCGGGGCGTTATTTTGGTTATGTGGTCGCATGAATCTGATGGGTGAGTACTGTCGATTGAACCGGTACAGCAGTTGCGGCTGGAAAGGGCATTTTGTGGTGAAATTCAAGTGATGGAAGTTGAATAGACTTCAGACTCTCATGGCTAGAAATTGTTGAAGCGTCTTGCAGGGATTGGTAGTGCAGATATTTTGGATGTGTTTTCACATAACATACAGTAGACTGCATTAGCAAATGGACCTACAAAAGGTCTTCCACGAACTATACGAAAATGTTACAGCAACCAGATAAGTCATATATCTTAATTGGTCAGATGGGTCAAAGCTAGAACTCGTGAATGTTCTAGATTTGGTGGATGGATAACCAGGAGTGAGAAGTCTAGTACAGTAAGAGATTAGTGGGAGTTATGTTGCCAGCGTCTTGGGTTTTAGGCCTTGCACTAACACTAACTTTTCTTGGAAAGTGGTCTGCTAAATCTTTTTGATTAAATATTTTTCTTATTTTGAGGGATGGCACCTTCAGTGTGAAATCCATGTAAAAGCTCATGTAGACAAATCCCTGTTTTTCTCTCGATTGTTCTTAAATTTCTGAAGCCATCTCATTGATGGCATGTAAAGACGACAAGAGGTTTGTGTCTTGTATGCGTATACCATCAGGGGTACAGCTTCAAGTATGAGGCAAAGCTATTGCTTGAGGTTTGTGTTGGATATTCCACAATACTTATCCTGATAATTTCGAAGTATATAGCAGATTTTGTTGAGGAAACTGGCAATCATTAGTCGAAAACTCTATGAAATGTCCTTTGGAGACAGGAGCCCTGCATCCTGCTCTATATTTTTATTTTTTTTGTGGAATTCACCTGGAAGCTCACTTTATGCCACCCAAGAAATTGGTGTAAGAGATATGCTGTATGGTTATGCCTACAAGCATTCATGAAGGAAAAGGAATAGTTTATTTCTTGCTCTGCCAGATACATCTGCTTATTATAGTGATGACTGCTGTCACATGGTGCCAATGTATTAGATTATGAATGGATCCCCATCTTCCATTTATTCAAAATTTGGAAAAGGAAACCTGTTAGTATCAATGCACATGCCAAATGGATGGAGAGTTCTAGCCAAACCCCACTCCTTTGATTGCCTGTATTGCCAATGTAGTTGTATGGGGAAATCATTGTAATTTTGCTCTGATGTTGCTTATTCAAGCTACTGTGCTTCTTTCGTTAAGCACAGTTGTTTGTGGGAATGTTGCAAATTCTCCATGGATATTAGTTTCTTGGGATGCATCGCGTGATGAGACTCTGAAATGCATGAATTTCTGAAGATATAGCATTTGAAGCAGGATGGATCGAATGCTTGCTTAACGACCTTTACTAAAACTATGTTCCCCCAGCTTACCCTCACCTATTCCACCTGTTTGTCTGGAAATTGATATCACTATCATATTAACCTATATAGAATATATGATCAAAAGCAGAAGGTTCTGAAGAAATAATAGTGTGATTGCTGATATTGGTCACATTGCTTTTATGAAAGAAGGTATATATTTTTTGGTCTCTTCATTGCTACATATATCTATTCTGCTTTGATTGATCCATAGCTTAAACCAGCTGAAAATTGTAGCTTAAGAATCTGTTGAGTCGTCCTGTCATTTCATGATTGTATCATCAGGCGACTAAGTATTTGATCATGGTATAATTGCTAAGCATTTCATTAAATCCCTTAGAAATCTTGTCAACCTGTCTCCTTGTGATGTCTAATCTGTGAAACCTAGGCCCTTTGCTTGTTTGACTGAATATTACGTATTCTTGTAGCTTACCTGTTCATGAGGACCAGCAAGAAGGACGAAACCATAACAGAGGAAGGAGATTCCAAAGCTGTATCCTCAACTCCAGGGTCGACTACAGTGACTACGACTATTGCTGCTACTGAGAAACCTGTACCTGTGCCAATCATCACAGAGCCTATTAAACCACGAGAGCCAATTCCAGAGGATCAACAACGTGAACTGTTCAAGTGGATACTGGAGGAGAAGAGGAAGATCAAACCTAGAGATCGTGAAGAAAGGAAGCGCCTTGATGAGGAGAAAGCTATTCTCAAACAATTCATTCGTGCAAAGTCTCTCCCACCTGTTTGATGGATTGCCTTGCTACTCATCATGCCATGGGGCTAGTCAGACTAAGCAACCCTTTCTTTCAAATGTCAAACTTTTGTTGCTCAATCTGAATGAATTTCATGATTGAAGAACTTATCTCACGGACATTGAACCATCATCCTCTGGAGGGTTATCTTTCCTGGAAATCAGTCAGTTCATTTGCTTGTACATGTCTTCTTTTGAAAAATATTGACGGTAAAAAGCTTTTCAAAGGGCCACAAGAATCTCTAGTATTGTGGGAGGTAGGACATATAGCCGTGCGATTTCTTATTTTTTCAATCTGTTGTCTGTTGGGCCGCATAATCAGTGGCTATGCTAAGTGATAGGGTTAGGAATTTGAAGGTATTGAAGGCGAATCATTTGTATACAAGCATATGGAGGACGGGGCAAGCTTTTGGGAACATGCACATAATGTTGTGAAATTCTTCCCCTTCGCGTTGTGTCTTATTGCTGGTTCGCCATAACGATGTGGCCAGTTACTCGATTCAATCAAACAACACATTGCCGTTAGCTGTGAGTACTGGTCAGAAATGCAAAAAACAAGATATACAAGGCAAAGATATGTATAGCTAGACGATTCGACCTGCCTCATCGATGCATAATTTGCTGATAATAGAAACATGAAAGGGTGTAATGCTGCTAGGTTCTGATTTGGACCCGTTGTTTTAAATGTTCAATGTACTGTCGAAAACATTCCCTAACATCCTTGTGATGATATAGGACTAGATGGCAAATGCAAACACAAAAGAGAAGGTGTAAACTTTGATGCAAAATGTATTATGTTAACTATATATGTATTGGACAAGGAACCGAATCATTATGAGTTGCACAGTTTGGACAAAGGAAAAGAGAGTTGCTTATAAGTAATGTTAAAAAAAAAAAAACAACGTTCGAGATTCCGAAGAATGAAGAATTGGGTCAAAGGTTTTATGGGTTCAAATGCGCTTGATGATGGTCAAAAAGAAACTATGGGAGTTGCAACTAGCTAAATAATTTATTCATGGCTGTCGATTTAATTGGAATATGAAAGCTGGGAAAGCTTCATTTCTATGGTGTGTACGTCAATAAGTTAGACTAAGCTGACTCGTCTATGCATGGAGCAATGCCATGATTTTTGTGGAAAAGAAGTTGTATTTTTTGAGTGCATGCGTTCATGCAATCATGGGTTCCCTCTGCCCTCAATGATACAAATCTAGGGTTTGGACTAATTTATGATAATTGCAGCTTTTTTGATTGGTTCTTGTTTGATATTCGGCTATTTTGGAGTTACTCAGTAGTACTTAGGAGAACCGAAAGGTTGAGATCTAAGTACGATTATCTGATCCTAATTTTTCTGAGTTTTTCTCGTTAAGAAAATGCATTGGGATTAATTTGATTGATTTGTTTTAGTAGGGATATGTCTGGAAAGTTTTGGACAATAGAAAATTTTCTGAGTCAATTTGGAGCATGACGTCCCTCTTGCGTCAAATACATAATTTTTCTCTGGTTAAATCATTTTACTTTTCGTCCGATAATTATTGATTTGGATGAATGAAAACTTCGAGAGTACTGAAAAATCAGGAAGAGAGAGTTTGTGTTGGAATTATATTCACATGGATGCCAAGCAGACTTTAACTCGCACCACCACAAGAAATTATGGACGTGGGGTATGAGGTCATTCCTCAAAACTTCGACAGATTTGATTTTGACTTCCACATAGAGTTTTTCCTACTATTTTCCATGATATGAACCGATCTAGATTTGCAAGGCAAGATGCATTCAATGTTTCAAAGACTCAAAATAATATAACAAATAATTATTTCAAAGACTCGAGATTTGATTAGAAAATTTATGAAAGTAGAATGATTTGATTATATAAATTAAAAGTATATGAACTTCATTAGAAAATGCATGAAAGTACATGAACGAAAAGAAGAGTTTTTACCATAATTCTATACTGTATTTGACACATCAAAGTACCCATGTTCATAAGAAGAAAACACATGAAAACCAAACTCAGATTCAAAGTGACACTTCTTCTTTTGATACTCTTGTCAAGTTGTTTTGGTATTAGAAGAGGGTCCACTGCAGCTATAATTCAGCATGCAGCCGTGCGGCTGTTGGATACTGCAAGAACCCCATCTCCAGCTAATCTAAACCCCCTACCGACTGTGCAATCATGCTCAGTTTGGCTTAACTTTTGCGACCAATAATTGCTGGGGAAATTTGGGTCCCGAGTATTATGTCACACGTTCGGGGAATAAGGATCATTACATGTGATCCTCATTATGAACTGTCTTGATTAGATTTCACTGATTCGAGTTTTGCTTACACACGGATGAGATCAGGTACTTGACAGTTCATTTTGCTTCTCTCTATGCCGATTGCTCGAGTGATCAGCGTTTACCTTTACAAACACAATGCATCCGAGAAATCACGCCCGGCTTGTCTGTACGAATGCATGCAAACTTACCTCGTTTGATGCACATAGTCACTGCCGTCTTACTATAGAAAATGTGCAGTTCTTGTTCCAAACAAGAAAGAAAGCCAAACTACCAATGACAGCTGCATCTAACAGAAGAAAGCAAGAAACGCATTTCAATTGATATTCACGCGAGCAAAGCTTTCTTCCATCTTTAGTGGCCTCACCATCATGGTCACAATCAAGGACTACAGAATAATTTCTTTCTTGAATGGAACAAGAAAACCCGGATATTGATTAGACGCGTGCGTCACTGTTGTAAGTGACAAAAGGAAGTAATCACAAATGCACAACATATTACTTATATGTGGAGCTAATTAACCATTTTACCTTATAACCCTTGAACCTGAATGTCAAAACAGGCCTCTTTGGACATCTTATGAGACCTCTTTGGTTTAATTGAGAGCCTTTGCTGAAGCAATTACAACTAGTGAGATCTCTTAACAAAGGAATTTAAAAAGAACATAAAGAAGCTTCTATAAGTTCTTTAATTTCTTTAATCTTTTCAACGCAGATTTGTTCGCCATAATATATCAAGACCGTTGGCGTAAGGAAAAGATTTCACCGTCGGCACTCTCTCAGACAAATCCAATATAATATCCCTAACACTACTCAAATCACTCACCTTTAAATCGGAGAAACTCTACCCTACATGAACTTGGAATCAACTCTCTCTCTCTCTCTCTCTCACTCATTGATGAGCATATATTTAACTGAAGCGCACAGTACAGTTCAACACAGAGAGAGAGAGAGAGAGAGAGTTTAGCTCAGAAAGAGAGAGCTTTGAATTGGAAAGAAAAATGGATAATGCCTTGATTTTGTTGACAACAGCAATCTTATTTTGCGCCATCATTTTCTGCTACAAAGTGATCGTCATGTCATCGAGGCGCAGATGGCATCAAAACCCACTTCTTCAACTTGAAGTTCCTCCGGGTTCTCTAGGATGGCCCTTCATCGGCGAAACCATCGAGTTTGTCGCTTCTGCCTACTCGGACAGACCGGAGACCTTCATGAACAAACGGCGTCACATGTAAGTTCAGTCATAGTATATAGGACGTACCCACTATTCTTGTTTCAATGTATATAATGTTGAGAGTAGCGAATTATGCCGTTGTTTTCATACACGCGTTGCCGTACTCGTCTTTCTCTCTCCACACTTACAAATTTTCCATGTACTTCTTATTAGTAATTTTAGTTATCTACTGAAAAAAATGGATTTTTCTGTGATTCTAGCTATGCGATTCAAATGTCGCTTACGAAAATAATCTTTCTATATTATCTACTTTAATTGAGTTCGGCAATAGTATGCGTAAGGTCAATTCTCTACACTGTTCAAATTTTCATTGAATACCGTTGTATGATCGTGCTAAAAAGAGATTATGCAAGAATTAAGCTCCTGTGTTTTTTTTTTTTTTTTTTTTTTTTTGGTTTTCTTTGGTATATGTAAAGGTATGGAAAGGTGTTCAAGTCACACATATTTGGGAGCCCCACGGTAGTATCAACCGATGCAGAAGTGACCAAATTCATCCTGCAAAGCGATGCCAAGACTTTTGTGCCATCATACCCGAAGTCCGTCACTGAGCTGATGGGCAAGACTTCCATTTTGCTCATCAACGGAAGCTTGCAGAGGAGGATTCATGGCCTTGTTGGGTCTTTCTTCAAGTCCCCCCAGCTCAAAGCCCAGATCACCCAAGACATGCAAAAGTACGTCCAACAATCCATGGAATGTTGGGGGGATGATCGCCCAATACTCATACAAGATGAAGCCAAAAATGTACCTCTCTCTCTCTCTCTCTCTCTCTCTCTCTCTCTCTCATGATCCTTTACTTTTTCAGTTGGCTATTTCATTTTTTTTTTTTTCCTATCCTGCTATGTTGAATAACTTTAAAATGCAGCTATTATTCACTCCCTTACAAGTTTGAGATGAACTTTATTCCCAAAAAGCTTGACATGACCTAGAAATGAGTCAAAAGATGAAAACGAAACCTTCTCTCTCCTTGGACGTGTAATGAATGTGAACTTTGAACTTTTATATGTGGCTTCTACCTAGTTTTGAGATGATTTCGCTGTAGAAGTGGGGAAGCCCCTGTTGCTATCAATGGGCAGCATAATGATATTGCATGGCCACATGTTGTCCTGAAACTTTGGTCCAACATAATTACCTTCTAAGCTTAAAAGAAAAGGGGAAGAGAAAAAGAAACTCTTTTTATTTTATAGTATAAACCAAAGTATCCCTTTTCTTTTCCTTTGTCTGCAGATTGCCTTTCAAGTACTGGTCAAGGCCTTGATTAGCCTTGATCCTGGCAAAGGAATGGAGTTCTTGAAGAAACAGTTCCAAGAATTTATCGTAGGGCTGATGTCTCTTCCAATAAATGTACCTGGAAGTAGACTCCACAGATCCCTTCAGGCAAGCTAAATTGATCACTTGAAAAATTCGATTTTTTTCCTTCATAATTTATTTCTCATCTTTTTTTTTTGGTTGGCTTCAGGCAAAGAACAGAATGTCCAAATTGGTGAAAAATTTAATAAAATCTAAGAGGGACAAAGGTCGAATAATCTCAACAGTGGCACAAGATGTAGTGGATGTTTTGCTAAATGACCCAAATGAGCAGCTGACAGATGATTTAATAGCAGATAATATCATTGATATGATGATACCAGGAGAAGATTCAGTGCCAGTTCTGATTACTCTAGCAGTTAAATACCTCTCAGATTGTCCAGCTGCTTTACAACAGTTAACGGTATGGCGTGCACTTTAATTTTGCAAAATGTTACACCTGGATTATCAAGGCCGTTTTACTATATTTTATGCAAGCTGCAATATCGTAATGATCATCATGTCATCATTTGAAATGAATAGTTATGCAGTTAAGATCATTCATCTTCACTCGTAGACTCTTGAATTAGATAGACCTCATGTGAGACTCACTTGATTCGAGGGCTTAGTCACATGTGCCCTTTACACATCCAACAATGACTCACCATGAGAAGTAGTCTATCCTTTTCTGAGATCTTATACTGTTTTTTTGCCAACCAACAAAATTGCAAAGAGTACTTAGATTAGTTGGCTTTTACTTTAACTTCAAAGAAAAATTTTGTGCTCCGAATCTTTTAGTTAAATCTTTGGAATCCATGGATAACTGCTTGGGTCCATCTCAGTTTGAGAGAGAACTCTATATCAACAGTAAAAGATAGGCCATTGTCACTTCATTCGTTACTGAGCTATTGATCGATTACCTCAGGAGGAAAACATGAAGCTGAAAAGAAGCAAGGCAAAACTTGGGGAGCAATTGAGTTGGAATGACTATCTGTCCCTATCCTTCACACAAGATGTAAGTTTTCTTATCAGAACTGATGCTCATCTTCTGGTGGAGTTTAAAATGAAATAGCAGCTCAAGAACCGGATGATCCAAGCAGGTCATTACAGAGACTTTAAGGATGGGAAACATAATAATCGGAGTGATGAGAAAGGCGATGAGAGATGTCGAAATAAAAGGGTACTCAATTCCAAAAGGGTGGTGCGTACTTGCATATTTTCGGTCGGTCCATCTTGATGAGACCAACTATGAATGGCCATACCAGTTTTACCCATGGAGGTGGCAAGTAAGATTCACGTTACCCTCTCGCGTCTGTTGTGTTGTCTGTTTTGGATAGTTATGTATTCCCTTGTTCTTATGAATTGATGATTAATCTTTGGATGCAAATTTATGAAGCATAAAGAGATGATGACGAGTAGCAACTTCACTCCTTTTGGAGGGGGACAAAGACTCTGTCCTGGACTGGATTTGGCCAGGCTGGAAGCTTCCGTCTTCCTACACCATCTGGTCACTCAATTTAGGTAATATTCCTTTTCTCAATATCAAGAAACAAATACATTTTGACAATTTGTGCACGTACAATAAAGATCTTTTCCATTAAATTACTTAATACTCCAGTCCTAAATTGAGGAGCTTCACATCCCTAGAATAATCGTCTTCTGAAATTCTAAGGCAAGCACGCCATGATTTTCAAATGCGATTGACATAAATTATCGGGCACAATTGCCGTCTCCTAAAAGAAAGTATAACAAAATTCAGCTGGCTGAAAGTACATAGGTTGCTATTGTAGATCTTGAAAGTAACAGAAGTTCTCTAATCTATACATACTTTGAAAGACGAGATGACTTAAGACTCTTTGCATGCCATCCCCATTTAATCTACTGAAGCCATACGATATGCAGGAACAGTTACTCTGACCACTGATACATTCAAACAGAGTCGAATTCAAACTTTAGGTCACTGCATCATGCCCAGACTCATGAGGGAGGTTGATAAGAGTGACACCCAAACTTGACATAGTGGTGTCCACATGTTACTCACCCAACTAATGATACCCAAAGAGTCAAATTCACACTTTTTGGTCACTGCATCATGCCCAGACTCTTGAGGGAGGTTGATGAGACCAACACCCGAACCTACCATAGTGGTGTCCACATGTTACTGGCCCAACTAATAATAGCCATAACATTAAGATAAACTAGTGGGTCACATTCTCTTTTGGACTGATCTTATAAACACAATAGATCAAACATCGATGGGTCAAGTGATTTGAAATCTCTTCGTTCGGCTGAGACCTGTGCATGATCGGCCATGAGCAACAGTTGACAATATTTTATTGGACTCTAATCCCTAAATTCTTTTCCCCCCTCTCTCTGGCATTGCTATTGGTATTATCTCTAATGTAGTAAAATCTTCTACCGTTTCATGCAGTTGGAAGGCTGAAGATGACACGGTAGTGAACTTCCCCACGGTGAGACTGAAGAGGAGAATGCCAATTTGGGTCAAAAGGAGATGATATTCTCAAGAGCTGCTTTGGCCTCCCCAAAAGAAGCAATAAGGGGGGAAAGGAAAGATAGCTTCAACAAGACTCTCACAAAATGACCGTATAAAGACCAAGTAGAAGGAAAGTGATGTTGAGATGCATCTGTGCTCCAAGACGCACGTGTGGGAGGGAGCATCATCACAGCAGGAACTTGACCACCCTTTGTTTTCTTCATTAGATTAAGATGATGAACATCTAGGCAGCAGAATTTGTAATTTTCTTGGAACCCAAATTTGGAGTCCTTTTTACTTCCATCATATTTCAACTCCATATGTACGAAAGCTAAGTAGAGTTCAGCTCACCGACACAAGAAAAGGAGAATAAAGAAAAGTTAGGAGGTAAAAGCCAGAAGAAAGTAGCCACCTTTTTTTTATTTCTTTGTTCAGATGATGGGTTTGCATGTAATGATACCAATCTTGGGTCCCCTGAAATTAATGTTAATTGGCGGATTCATTTTCCAATTATGCGTTACTTAGCCGCTCAATCGCATCTTCACGGTAGGCGGGGCTAGGGTCAAAAGCAGAATCTGAAAGGTTCCTCAATGAAGCTTCAGCCACATGGGAACAATGATTGGGGCAATTTGTTTACAGCCCTCTTGCTTTTGGTAATGCATGATGGTACGGTTAAGCAACGTGAACTTCAATCATTACTTGAGAACAATAGAAGCATATATTTAATTAAAAAGTGTGGGCAGAGATGACCGGTATTGATAATTAAGAATGAGCAATTCCAATCTCAACTCCACCTGAAATTAGTTCCCTAAGTTTTTGAACTTAAAACTTATTCCATGTACTTTACAATTTAGAATTTACTTTTTCAATCGATTTAGGGTCAATTTCAGGATTTACTCGGAAATCGACCAATTTCTCCTTTTTATGTTTCATTTTTAGTTCAAAACATGTAAATGCTATTCACCGATTCCCATTCCCAATCCAGTTCAGTTCTTACCCAAGAATTGATAACCAAATTGCAAAGTATCGATTCCACTGAGAATAGGACCAGTAAGGGCCTGCATGGTAACTTGCCAAACAAGAAAAATTTATGTTCTTTTGTTCCCTGGGAGTAGATTTGGAACAAACCGTTTGTTAAAATTTTTGTTCAGGAACAAATTTGTTCCCAAGCGTTTTGAACGGAATCAAGAATAAAAAAAAAAGTAGCTTCTTGATTCTAACAACTTCAAGAATCAGTTTTTTTTTTTTCTTTCTTTTTCTTCCTTTCTTTTTTTTTCTCTTCTTTCTTCCCTCATCCTACTGCCGCCCATCACCGCCCACCACCACCGTCGCCGGCGCCGCCACCGCCGGCGAGTGGCCGGGCGAGGTCCGGCGAGCTCGCGGAGGCTCGCCCGGCCACCGGCGAGCTCGCCGAGGCTCGCCCGGCCCGGCAAGTCTGCGGGCGAGCCTCGGCCTCGCCGTGGGGGCGAGTCGAGCTCGCCCGTGCACCGGCGAGGTCGAGCTCGCCCGAGCACCGGCGAGGCTCGACCTCGCCGGCCCACCGCCAGGCCGGCGTCGCCCGCCAAGCCAACGCCGCCACGGCGGTGGGCCGGCGAGGCTCGGCCTCGCCGGTGCAGCTCGGGCGAGCCGGCCTCGGCCGATCCGGCGAGGCCGCGGCGGCCGAGCCCGCGCAGCCCACCGGTGAGGTCGGCCTCGCCGCCCACCGCCGGGCGGCGTCGGCTTGGGGCGGCGACGCCGCCTCGGCGGTGGGCCGGCGAGGCCGAGCCTCGCCGGGCCGGGCGAGCTCGGCCTCGCCGGATCCGGGCGAGGTCGCCTCGCCCAACCAAGGCTCGGCCGAGCCTCGCCCAGCTCACGGCGAGGCTGGGCGTCGCCGGCTCTCGGCGAGGGCGTCGGTCCTCGTCTGGCCGGTCGCCGGTCGCCGGCCGCCGGCCGCCGGCGATCTATTAAGCAAAAAAAATTGAAAATGAAAAGGAAAAAAAGAAAATTGTATTTAAATCATTAAAAAATTTAAAAAAATCATTTTGGACTAGAAATTTTGAGATTTTACCAAACACATTTCTTTCCAGAAATAAAAATTTTGGACGATTACCAAACACCTTCAAATGCTCGAAATTGTTCTGGGAGCGAGAATCAAAAAGAATCACTTCCGAAGCGAGAAATTGTTCCCTGAGCGCACAATGAATGGTTACCATGCAGCCCTAATTGTGAGAACTTGGAACTGAATCAATTCTTATGGCCAATAGTGCAAATATCTTTTATGATTGTACTTATCTTGATTAATATTGTTCATTTTATAAAATCATATCATAAAACCTATAAATTAGGTCTTTATGTATTATTTTCTATACATTAAAATATATCAAAAATTTACATTTTCTATCTTTCATATTATTACATTTAACTTGGTATCAAAGCTTCCTTTTCTAAGGTAATCCTAGTTCATCAAGTGCACTTCACACCTAGTGTACTTCAGAAATTTCCCAATTCTATTATTTTTCTTTTGCATCCCAAACAAATAAATCCATCCCATCACTTGACAATGTTCACCCAAGTGCATCATTCCCATTTGAGTAAGCACCATGGTAATTGTTTTATGATGTCTCTGATGCATTGTCAAGTCCAGTTTTTTTTTCCATGGAGGTATTTTTCGACGCTGTAGATATGTGTTTTCGTACAATAACTTTTCCCTCAGAAGTGCTTAGCTTATTCGCTTGTTGAAATCATGCAAGTTATATCGGCCACATTTAAGGCGCTATCCCGACAACAAAGTCGACCGCAAATGACGCATGTTGCTTGGCTCTAATCCCTCTGATTCTCGACATTTCATGTGTCGTTTTGAGAAGCCATACTATCACTAGACTCACTGCTGCTCTCTCAGGCTAGCTATTTTGCATCAACCACCACCAAACGCCGCCTCATCCATGGCATCTCAACATTTGGACATTGTTAAGATTTGCATTCAAATTCAAGTTGATATTTTCAATACACCTTGAGTTCACCTCAAGATGTTAGAAATATTTAGGAAAATTATGATATTTTCTATATCTCTTAAGATTGACGACCACACATAGGTGTCGGCATATGAATTCCACCATCACGTGATCAGTTTTAACCATTGCTACCGTTCGCTTCCATGAGCTCCTCTCCGTTGCTCCACGATAGATCTATTGGGAGTAAAGCTGAGTTATCGTATGTCATAACATGTGAAAAGACTCGAACCTGCATCGCAAACAAAAGTGAGGCTTCCTGAGGTTATGGAGCGATTGAGGGGTTTCCAATATCTGACCCCGGACACTGAACCACTTGAGAATAATATCTACACCACCAGGCAACCACCATGGTGGTGGGAATAATAGAAGTATTCCATCAAATAAATGAGCAAGCTAGGAATATAAAAAAAAACGACCATACTGGATATTTTTATTCATGTCATAATAATCAACTAGTGTTGAGAAGCACGCGATGGTCATGGACGGTTACCTATGAAAGGAAAGAAATCCTTTTTCTTTTTTTTTTAAGGAATTGAGTCCATATGTAATGGGTGTTTATTTAACATGTGTGAATTTTGGTGATTACTTGGCGAAGAAGAAAAGCGATGGATAATTTTTTTTTTTGGTAAGGAAAGCGATGGATAATTTTATCTTCGATGCATGAATAATTTGAATAATTAGAAGTGAGACAAATAGGAGTTTTGAATTTACAATCGTCACTACAAAGGTAGCAACTTCCACACATACATAAATTCAGAAAGTGGTTGACAGTGGTTATCGAAGATTAGCGAAAGTTTTTCTCAATTAAAAGAGAACTCCTTAAATAATTGCAATAATCTGGTAATATGCATGGGAGTTTTCTTTCGATATCCATTAATTTTTTGGAATCATAATCATTTTCTTTCATTTGTTGGGGGCAATATGAAAACAAATGAAAAAGGTAAGACAATTGGGTCTTTTCCCTTAGATAGAGTTTTTTCTAAAACACATGAAACGCTAATGGGGAAGAACAGTATTGACCTCGTTGGAAGTATTTTTCATGGTGAAGCGATTAAAGTAAGGGAGGATTAAAAAAGAAGTGGAGAAGGTTAAACTCGTTCGGAAGAGGATTCTCTCTACTTTAGAGTCACATTCCTCCCGATTATTACGTATCTTAACTTTTGCATAGAGTTATCCAATTGCCCTGATACCATTTGCTGACTTGAGTGTTACCGAAGAATCACTTGCAAATTGGGTGTGCAAATGGTCATTGCCAATGTTACAAACAATTCGGACCCTACCGACCCTAATCGCCATTTTGCTTCTTTTAAGACAGTCATCCTCGGATAGTTCGTTTTAGTGAAAGGCTCTTTTTCCCATGTCGGAACTGCTTCACTACCAGCAATGTGTCATTCCAGAGAGAACCCACACTACAGCCAGAACAAAGTTGCCCAGATAAATAGGACTTTTGGGAAGATACCCCTTCATCACCCCAACAACAGAATAAGATATGAAAAGATTGCAAAATCAAAGCTCGTCACTTATGTAACGATAACCTAAAGCATATCCTTCGGTAATACAAGACCCAACGTGAAGCAAATCTTTTACAACTAGTGAATAGCTTCGAGCGATAAGGAAAGATAGAACAGGCATAAAAACTTCTTCCCCTAGAGTTGGAAGTGGCAATCATTTATTTTTTATTACCAGTGAATGACATGCGAGGTCTGCGGCAACTCTAGACCATTAGAAGGCAGCTCTCAGCGAGAAATTAATTCTGGGATCTCCAATAAACGAGATAAATTCTTCAGGTTTATCGAAACAATAGTGGCACAATCAAGGGTCGAATGCTGAAAAGGCTGCCAGCAAGTCGCGTCCTCCAAATCCAAATGAATTTGAAATGGCTGCAACAATAAATGCACAATTAACCTGAGATGTACCGTTCAAATCAATGCCGATATAGTATCAGTATGTTCGGAGCAATCACTCACAAACATCCACTTCATGCTGCCGATGCCAATTCTTATTTGTAACAGTGTCAAACTCCAGAGGTCTCAGGATTCTCCAGATGATGAAATGAATGCCACAGACTCATAGATCAAAACAGACCCCGGCCAGCTGCCTAGCACTGTTCTGCCAAAGCAAAGATCTTCTACAACATAGTTGGTCACACACAAGCAAAAAAATGTATGCATGAGAGAGGAAGGACAAGACTATCAATGAATAAGTTAACCAGTGACTATTAATATCACACTTTACAGTGGTCATTTATCGTTTGCTTCCTCAATAGAAAAACTTCTCATCCATAAAAATGTATACACTTTGCTTAAATATGTTTTTTGCCCCACATTTAAATTTCCTTTGGCCACAATGCTAACTACTTGAGGTTTCTTTTTGAATATCTCGTTGCAGTATTGCAAGGAGATGAATCTGCAACTGTCGTGTTAAAAACTTACCAGTGACTAGGAGTTTTGCATTAGATTTCAGTGACGTCTGCCAAAATTTTTTTGCTTAGTTTAGCATGAATTTTCACGGGCCTCTTCATCCAATCATTCCACACATAATGAAGTCTATCAAGCACCTTCTTCCTAGTAGCTTAGAGCTCTTCAATAAAAAGGAATTAAGTATAAAGTACATACAAACTGGTTGATAGCGGGACATTGCCACCCTGTTGTGATGGCTTTCACCGTTGCCATAGCTTCCAAACCTCCAGCAGCTCTGAGACAGTGTCCAATCATAGACTGATACAATAGAATTCTGTTAGAAAGCATCAACAGCTGATAACAAAGGGTACAGGAAAGGAACACATATCTACACAAATGCACGCGCATGCAGGCACGTGAGAGAGAGAGAGATTACCTCAGTTGCATTGACTTGAATTCTGGGGTATGTTTAAACACCTTTTTTATGGCACTAATCTCAGCAAGAGCTGAAGTTGCATCTGCATTTTTTTAGTTAGCCTGAAGGATGAAGAACTTCTTCAATCAAGCAATCTCTGGCACCTAGTAGTATGATGCACTCAATTTTCAAGAATAACCCAGAACAAGACAGTCAATTAGATTCCGCACCTCTAGTGTGATAGGCCCATAATAAAGATGTTTTAGTAACTTTAGGCACTCCTTTAACCCTTCAAAGAAAACTTTAGGCATTGCTTTAACCCTTTGGGAGAAAAGAAACAAACAATTGAACAAACAAATTAAGGCATCTATCATTCAACATTGCTCTTTCTTAATTTCAAATCCATTTTAACATCCCAAATAGCATCAGCATCTGCAGATGTCTGGGCAGGAACAGAGTTGATGATTTTACAAAACTTCAAAATACAAGTGGAAACACAAGTAGACGAATTAACAACCAGAACCAGCCTTATGCAATTTAACTCCACAAGATTCATGTAGCAAAATACACTAGAATCCAACGCCATGGCAACCAGCACTCATGTGATGCAAATAAGCAATCCTAAGCTGATTTTAGATCCATCAAATGGGTGAACCAGGTCGGGTCGAAAATGGTCCGACCCAAATAAACTCATTTAACCCGTTTTGACCCATTTCCATACCATGCAAATCTAATAACCCATACCCAACCCAACCCATATTACTTAACTCTTTTGTATTTAACCCAGTCTAAGAAAACTCAATACCCAAACTGAGGTAAGAGTGCGGAATGAGTGAGTGTGAGATCAAGTGAGGGCGAGAGAGCATGAAAAGAGAGTCATAGAATTGGGCTAGATCTAAGTAATTTGTAAACCCATTTATGACCCCACTTATGACCCATTTAACACCCATATTACATTTAAACCCTTTTAGCACCCATTTACTGAATATAACTAACCCATAGAACAACTCAATCCATCATATATGGGTTAAGAAATGGGTCATAAACCCATTTTGACAGGTCTAGCTGTTTGTTGATTCGTTTCCAGTCACAAGCCCCTGGTCAAAACCTTAATACTTCTCGGAAATCAGATCCAAAAGAATTCACTCCCCTACCTAGATGCATGTCTGACCTTCCTTATTGACAAGTTAGAACTATGGAAAAGGAAAAGAGGAAAGACAAGACAGAAGACATAATATAAATAGAATATAGGAAGGGGGTTAAGTCACAATGTACACACAAAACAAGCTTAAGAAAGCAGTTTAAGTTACAATGGATACACTTCACCAAAAAAGTTCTGAGAGCTTAGAGAAGGAAGACATGTAAAGAAGTCAGATTTTTAAGAGATGGAAATGCTACTCATGTAGCTGCAGCAGGAATCCTTCCCTCAGGAAATGAAGATAGCTTGAATTCCCAAGGCTACCTTGCTTGTAAGTTGGAGAGAGAAACAAGGCAGGAGGAAAAGGTGTCTTTCAAGATGAACAAAAGGAATGGAGAACTCCACTCTTGGCCCACAGCCTCGTAGGAACTCCTTTGTTTAATCTTCTCAATAGAATTGGGAACAAATCACCTAAGAAGGCTGATCCATACAAGGAAAGCTAGATGACTGCTTGCTACCATCATATTCAGGATGGTGATCTTCCTTGTGACATCCTTGGATTAATTCACTCGTAATATCGTCCGCTTTGGCCCAAGCCTCACAGTTGTATTTTTTGGCGTACAGGTAGGCACAATTTCAAGAGGTCACCCATCCTAATAGTGCTTTAGCCTAGGCTCGTTTAACTTTGAAGTTCCAAAGAAAAGCTTATCATTACGTTAAAAGGCGCCTCCATGAGTTAATTTCAGTTTTCACATATATATTCCAAAATCGCCGTCCCCCTATTTGATACACAGTTTAGTTCATTCTTGCCCCATTTACCATCCTAGAAGCCCGCCAAGAGTTGCTTCTTGTCCAAGCCTTCTCTGGCCCCAATGACCAATCCTCGCCATTGTCAGACCGGATCATTACGGGTCCACCAGCTTCTGCATGGTTCGAGTTCACCCTCGAACCATACGCCTACTGGAGGGGGTCCCACTCCGAAACAATATTGTGACATTCCCGAATTAACTCACTTGGGGCATTATTCACTTTGGCCCGTCCCATTCTAAGCCTCATAGTTTTATCCTTTGATATACAAGCAACACTTTCCCAGGAGGTCACCCATCCTAATGGTGTTTTAGCCTAGACTCGCTTAACTTTGAAGTTTCAAATCAAAGCTTACCGTTAAGTTAAAATGCGCTTCCATGAGTTAATTCCAGTTTTCACATATGCATTCTAGAATTACTCTCCCCCTGTTCAGTACACTTCGGTTCATTCCTGCCCCTTTCACCATCCTAGAAACTTGCAAGAAGTTACTCCTTGTCCAGGCCGTCTTTGACCCCAATAACCACTCCTTACCCTCGTTGGACCAGGTCATTACATTCCTGGTGTTCACGTCCTACTTGAGCCTTGGCACAGCAATATCTCTTATAGTTTTCATTTTAAAGGAGCAGTCATTGTTGAGGCAACAGCTATACAAAAGAACGGAAGGAAAATGTAACTCTCATTTGTTTCCAGTCAGCATCTACAATATCAGGTGTTAGCATCTTCTTAACTGCCTAAAGACACATATGAACATTTTCATAATTCACTCAACAGCTATAAGAATGCTTCCATGGCAGAGCACACAAAGATGACTGATATTCCAATAAGGACAGACATCCTTGGGAACATATGTTAATGGTAAGGTGGTCAGTACCAGGAAAAAAAAAATCATCCAGCAGCAGAAGACGTACACAAGTCGATTTAGTGAAAGGATTTTTGCTTAAATGCAAAAGCACATGCAAAAGCACAAATCTAGGCACTTGCTGCTGCACATACATTCAAAAGCTTGAAATCTATGATCACCTTCCAGAACATACAAAAAGAATAGGAAAAAGGTGAGCTCAAAACATATGCACAGGTACACGAAAAATGAAAAAGATGGGATGAACAGGGAAAGTAAATTCATCAAAGAGCATACCGTACATGGAAGCTGAAGGTTATCCTGCTATAGAGATTGTCCAAGCCACTGAAGAGGTAGATGGTCCCGGTATATGGTGAAACCACTTACCTGATTATGGTCCACTCAATCTATACTCCTCCTCTTGTATAATTCTTTCAATAACCTTTCAGCATCGACTTGTTTCCCACGTTTTGAAAAGGTCAAACCAATATGAGAGAGGGTACTTTCACATGGTATAAATCCTTTCTCATTCATCTCAGTTAATAGTCTTTTCGCCTCCGCCTTGTATGACCTTTTTGACACTTTATCCAGCCCCAGCTTATTAGACAGCTCGCACCAACCACAAATTAGAATATCATAGGTTGCAGAGTTAGGCGACACACCCCTCGCTTGCATCTCTTTCATCAGCTCTCTAGCCTGTTCCATTTTTCCCACCTGAGAAAAATCACTAATAAGCACATTATAAGTGCTGGTTTTTGGAACAAAGCCTTTAGTTATCATCTCACAATAGAGTTTCATGTACTCCTTTCTGTTTCCAACTTTACCATGGCCAGTGATCAAAGTATTGTACGTCATGGCATCAGGAAGTAAGCCTTTTCTCTTCACTTCACTGAATAATTCATCTGCTTCTCTCATTAAACCATTAGATGTCAGACCCCCCATAAGAGTATTGTATGTCACAGTATTTGGAGAAACCCCTTCAACCAACAACTGAGAGTACAAAGCAAAAGCTTTATTCAGATGGCTTCCCTTGCAATACCCAAGAATCAAGGCATTGTATGTGACTATATCACATGGGATTTCCTTTTTCTTCATTTCTTCCAAAACCGAAGTGGCTCTCCTGGTCATCCCAAGCCTGCAAAATGTAATTATGAGGTAGTTGCACACTGCCTGGTTGAGTGCAAGCCCCATTCCTAAAAGTTTCTCGTGCATTTGCCAAACTGCATCGGCCCTCTTGCCTTTTGAGGTTGCATCTAGCAAAGCCCTATACATAGTTAAGGTAGGGCATAAACCATGGATGCACATCTTGTTTACCACATGGATTGCTTGCTCTATCAGACCAGCTTCACATAGTCCCTTCACAAGAATGTTATATGTAATCAGGTTGGGAGTTAACCCAGAGACCTCCATGCCATCCCAAAGTTTGAGAGCGTTGTCCAAATTCCTTTTCTCGATACATGCTTTTATCATCGTATTGTATGTAGCATGGTCTGGAGTCAAACCAAACTCTCTCATTTCAGCAAACACAGATTCCAGCTCATCTTTGCCGAGCCTCAAAAGACCTTTGATCAACACATTATATGCAATAACATCCAACCCAACATCTTTTTCCATCATTTCCTGAGCAAGCTTTAAGGCATCTGACTCCTTCCCTGCCTTGAACAAGCCATCCATCCAAGATGTATAATTCACTCGATCAAGCAACAGACCTCTAGATATCACATCCTTAATGAGCACTTCGGCTTCCTCCATCTTTCCTTCCCTTTTCAAGTTATTCACGATAGCATCAACTACAAACCCATTTTCTTCCAAACCTCTTCTTTTCATTTCACTGTAAAGATCAAGAGCAACCTCATGTCTACCTCCTTTAAAGAAGCCATCAATTAGAGCAGCATAAGTATATGTGTTTGGCAATATTTTTAGCTGATCCATCTTCTTCATGATACTGACAGCTCCATCAAAGATGCCTCTCTTAATGTAGCTGCATATGATGGAAGTATATGTAATGATATTTGTTGCAATATTTTCATTATCCAGCTTTTCTAGTGTCCGTTCTATTACATCCATATCTCCTAACTTGGACCGGTTGTTGATCAATGCAGAATAGGTGACGTAATTCGGAACTAGACTGTCATTTATCATAGTCCTAAACACCTTGTCTGCCTCCTCAACTTTACCCAACTTAAAGAGCCCATCCAACAAAGAAGTATACAGAACCACGTCAAAAACAATCCCACGAACTACCATTTGGCTTACAAGTGCAAGAGCATCCACATATTTCCCATTCTTCAGATTGGAATCAATCAAATTAGTAAACACGATATGATTAGGATTGATCCCCATATCCTCAATCTCTCCTAAGAGCATCCCTGCTTCGCTCAACCTACTGCATTTGCACAGGCCATTCACGATCGAACCATAAGTAACAGCATCAGGCAAAAACCCACTCATGACTGCCTCCTCATACAATGAGAAGGCTTCATCGAGGCTCTTATTCTTACAGTACAAACTTATGAGCGTAGTGTATGTAATGAGGTTTGCTTGCAAATCCCTACAGCCCTCTCCATCTTGTGTAGCACTAATCCTAGAAATTTCTTCAATAAGGCTGTTAGCCTTAACAAAATCACCGGCTCTGCAGAACCCATTGATCAAAGTGTTATAACTAACAATATCAGCCAACAAGCCCTGCCCTTTCATGACATTCATCAACTCAAGTCCGCGACTCACATCACCGCGTTTGCAATAACCATCAATTAAAATATTCAAACTTATCACATCCCTACTAATCCCCCCGCTAACCAAATTTTCCAAGACCCATTCAGCGTACTCTACCATCCCAATATCACAAAACCCCTTCGCCAATATATTGCAAGTAAAAGAATCGAGACTAATCCCGCTCCTCACCATCAGTGAGCACAACCCAAAACCGTCCCGTACCAAACCCAGCCTACAGAATCCCCACATGACCGTATTATAAGTCACCGTATCGACATCCGAATCGCTCAAAAGCAACTCAAGGGCCGAATTCACGTCTCCCAATTTGCACAGAGCGTGGACCACCACGTTCTTCGTGAAGACATTAGGAGCAACACCGCAGTCGATCATCTCGGAGTAGAGAACTTTCACCTGAGAAACCAAGCCGGAGGCGTTGAACCCGTGGATGAGCCGGTTCCACGAGGCCAAGCCGGGAACGATCCCGCGGCTCCGCATCGAGGCGAAGGCGTCCACGGCCTTGGCGTACCTGCCGCAGGTCAACAATAGGCGTATGAGGGTGCAGAAGAAGGAGGCGTAGAGGCACGACTTGGAAGGCGGGATCATCGTGGAGTGACTGCGAGAAAACGGGACCGAGACGCCGCGGAAGGGATCGGAGGAGGCCGAGTGGCGGTGGCTGCCGCGGCGGTGGCGGAGGAGATTGGGCGGCGGAGAAGAGGGGAGGGAGGTGAAACGACGAATGAGAAGGGTGCCGGATCGGTTTCTGAACCGCCTCATCGCCATTGGAGAACCGAAGCCGGAGATGTGGGGAACAATTTTACGGAGGTTCCATCTTTTCTTCTGCTTGAACTCCTGTTGCTGTTGAGCTCATGGCTCCTGATTTTCAATTTCGTAAAACGTTCCAGTCGATCTCGGACTTCCCCTCCAAAATGGAAAAACGCAAAAAACTATACGTATATCTACGAAAGTATTTCCGAATTTAAAGGAATTACAAAATTAAAATTATGCAGATGTTTTGGGTTTAATAACAAAAGTAAGTATGAGCACCGAGAAAACACCATCTTTCTTCGACGGAGGCCATGTGTTCGAAGAATTCCAATTCAATCAAACACACTCTCGAGCAAATCACTCAAATTTGATACGAATAAAAAACATCTAGAATGTCAAAATTTTTATACGACACTCATTTAAATGTAAAAACTTTTTTTTCGTTTATTTAAATGACATTCCAACCAAATGTCTTACATGAATTTTTTTTAACTTTTGATTCTTTTTATTAATTATCCACATTAGCGCTGACGAAGCTACATAAAACAACTGGCGTCCATGTCAAATTTTCTAACAAGACAAATCAGATTTAACACTCAAATAATCGATTTTTTGAATTTGTGGCATTCAAGTGAATACCGCACGAAAGTTAATGCACTCTTATATATTTATCCCAAAAATGCTTATGCATGTATCTATTAAAGGAGTGATTATTTAAAAATTTGTGGAAATTATTGATTTAGTTTTATACCCATAGTACGAATGTAAATTTAATTTTAACTTTTTAATTTTGTCAATATAATCCTATACATTTGCACAATATTTAAATGTCATATTTCCTACCCATTGTCATCACAAATTGCAACATGGAAATCGAGAAATTGCCCACGTCAGCGATTTTATGTGACAATTGGCGAAAAAAACTATATTAAAAAATGGCCCAAAAGTTAATGATTACGTTGACAAAACTAAAAAATAAGGCTAATTAAGTGGAATAATTAGTTGTTAATAAGAAAATTATGACAATTATAATTGCATTATAAGACAATCCAATAATTTTGAATATGGATCTGTAAGAGATATTATGGTCAATTTAAAGTGAAAGGGGGCATCGAAAGTCAAAAAATGGATGAAAAAGCACAAGTCTTTATGTGTTTATCCTTTTTACATCATTACTCGCTTAAATGTTAAACCTAATTTACTTATTTATGTTTGAGTTGACATGAATAAAATAAGGAAAAAGTATAATAAATTTATAAAGTCAAGCACCGTGCGGTAGTTGGGAAAAAGGAGAGGTGAATGAGGTAATTTATTATTAATACTATTTATAAATTAAAAATTAATACATAATAATTATTTTGATGATTGAATATTAAATTTAAAATATTTTAAATTTTATATACAATGAGCTTCATTCATGAGAAGTACCTAGTTTTATATAAATGATATCACCTTCTAATAATATGTCTTATAAAGAATTAATTAATGCAAAGCATTTGTCTACATGGGACTCTTATGGTAAAGTTCATAAGGATAGTTGCATTGGCCCTCCTTAACCTTTGTACTTATAAATAAAAATGCTAGTAGAAGTACAATAACTTTTGTATAAAACTCGCTTAAATATTATAATTTTTTTTCGCTCGCTTAAGTATCATATCAAAGTAAAATTAATCATTTGAATGCCATTTCAAAGAAATCATCATATATGAATTTTATTAATAATTTCCCATTCCCATGTGGATTTTCTTTAATGACTAGTTTACATCAATGCCGATGAAGATGCACAAGACAACCGACGTCCACGTCGAATTTTCTGGCAAGACAAATTGAAATTGGCACTAAAGTAATTAATTTTTCAAATTTATGATAATCAAGTAAACGTAAAAATAGTATCAACACTCAAGAGGAGCGTCATATAAAAGTTTTGGCATTCCTAACGTCTTTATCCCAATTTGACACTAAAGGCCTCAATTCCCGAGTTAAATTCTAACTTGCTTCATTGAAAATTTAATGCTGTTCATATCAGCTAGCCTTCGATTCACTTTAATAAGATTGTTTAGCGAACCAGCGTCACTCGATACGAAATGCCATCTTTCATGGATTTTCCTTTTCCTTCTTTGACGAGTTCACTGTTATAGTGTTTCTGCACAACACAACTTTGCCGGTTGTCTCCATATAAGGCGATCGAAGTTTAAATGATTAGCAAAAACTAATGTCCCCAGTTGCCACAAAGACATTCAAAAGTCCTCAGAAATCTTCTAATTCGACGGGCTACACAGCAACGTAGAGGAGGACAGAGAAAAAAACAACTGACTGATCGATTAGTCGATAGATGGAAGGGCTAGAATCAATGTAGTTTATTGCCGAGGAGATTGGACGAGTGCCCCTTGCCCCAAGGATGAATTGAGAGCTAAAGCTTGACGAGGGAAATGCGTTATCAAGAGCAGCTCCGCGTTTGTATAACAGCCGTTGAGTCAATAAATAGGGCCTTCTTCTCTGAGATCAACGATAACCTGTTGGAAGTCCCTCACACTCTCGGACTAATACGTGGCTGCGACAGGCTCATGATCTTGGTTCTTCTTGATCAAGATGTTGAGAATAGCTGTCACTCCTCATTCGTCGACTTCCGTGTTGAAAATGAAACTAGGGAATGCTGTAGTAACGTCACTGAGGATGAATAAACAAAGAAATACGAACTCAACAGATGCGCATGAAACAGAAAAACATCAACCTCAGTTAGGTTGAAGAAAATTAGGTATCAGTAAATTGCCAATCCCATATAATCAACTCAACGAAATTTGACCCAAAATAAAAAAACTCAACGAAAAACAAAACACTCAAGACACATGCTACTTTAAGGTGGTTTACCCCAAATGGTGAAGAGTCATATGTTTCAGAAGCGTCGGTTGCCGAACAACAAAAGCCTTCCAGTCTGCTTTATTGATTTTGCCATCCTTGTCTAGGTCAGCATCTTCAAATGTCTGCATAGTACAGAAAAGAAAGACAGACATTCATGGAACAAGATCCTACACATGGGCATGCTAATATCAATCCTCAACAAAGTTTTCACCTTATCTAGAATAGCTTCGACGGCTTCATTAGACACGGATAAACCTGATTCCAGTAATGTGGCAACCACCATTTGCTTAACCTGAACATGTGCATGCAATGCATAGCTAACTAGCAGGTCAGTTTTAAGCATAAGCAGCCAAAAGATCTTAAGATTAATGTTAAGGAACCCACGAGGAACTCCACAGAAAGAAAAAGGATTAAGCACGGTTCTACTCCCACACCCCGCAGGTCAGTTTGAAGCATATGCAGCCAAGAGATCTTAAGGTTAATGTTGAGGAACTACACACAAAGAATTAGGATTAAGCACAGTTCTACTCCCATCCCCTGTAGGTCAGTTTGAAGCATAAGCAGCCTAGAGATCTTAAGGTTAATGTTGAGGAACCCATGAGGTACTACACAGAACGAATAAGGATTGAGCACAGTTCTACTCCCACCCCCCGCAGGTCAGTGTTTGAAGCATAAGCAGCCAAGAGATGTTAAGGCTAATGTTGAGGAAATCATGAGCAACTACACAGAAAGAATAAGGATTAAGCACAGTCCCCCCCCCAAAAAAAAAAGAAAAGAAAAAAGAAAAAAACATGTACACACGCGCGAAAGAAAGTTTAAGGAGATGCAAGTATACAAGTAACTGAGAACAGTATAATACTCGGTCTCCAAGATAGATAAACCAGACTGAACATCTTCAGACTGGACTATCAATTCAGATACTCACCTCGTCCCGTTCAATATAACCAGTCTGTTTCAAATCATACAACTTGAATGCAACTGCAAATGCGGGGTGGAATAAGTTTATCAACTATAGGGAATAAGTTTTATCAACTATAGGGGCACACAAATACTGAACAAAATGAACAAAGTGCCCAGCTGGATACTTACAGTTAATTTTGTCTTCCATAGGGGCATATGGATGGAAGACACTAAGTGCACGAACGAACTCCTCAAACTCTATAACACCATTTTTCTTCTCATCAAAAAGATCAAAAACCTAAATTACAGAGGTTATCACGAAATAAATCCAATGAATTACATAATAATAGGAATAAAGCACCAAAAGTTTCTCAATAAGAGTTTCTCAATAAGAGCCTTGCTTGCCATTTTAAGGATAGTTAAGGATTTAAAGAACTACAAAAGTAAAGGAGGGAAGCAAGCAGCAGCTCTCAGCAACTTGTGTTTCGTACAGATGACGTCCAATAAAACATAAATTCCTAGGAATGGGGACCACTTCCTTTTGAGCTAAATAAATGAAATATATCCAAGAAACCCAAGCGCACCAAAAGGCAGCTTAGAGTTTACATGACCAAGATGGGCTGCCTTGGCTAAACTCACGGGAGGCATAAACAGCGTGAAGAGATACCCAACAGAACAACTTCCTAAATTAACTAACTCATGAACTACAAATTTAGTGAAATGACAAGTAAAGGATGCCGCAGCAGTTGAAATCTACTAAGCTGAAGCAACACCAATTTAGGAACACACGATGGCCATTGACAGCACTGACCATTAAGTAGACAAATTTCTCATACCATTATTTCATGACCAGAAAGAGTGAGAATTCAGAAAAAAATTACCATTGAAGTGTTTCTCTTATGCAAATAATGGCAAAAATAAAAAAGATTTTCATCTCGCATAATCCCTCCCCCTTCCCTCTGCCAAAACAGAGACTCATTTAGCATTTTCATGTCAACTTGCGAGCAAGTTTTCAATTCACCCTCTAATTCTGAAAGAACTCTTCAAGTTGACCTGATATGGCTCTGTCAAACAAATCAATCCAAAGGAAACTATGAATCCAATTGAGTGAAAATCGCCCCGATTGACATAAAAACAGAATGAGTATTACCCTGTCCAGAAAAAGATTCCTGCCCATTGTTTTTCTAAACAGCGCCAGCTGCAGTTCTTCCTGTAAAATCGGCAAGTGAATCACTCTTAAAATGAAGCACTATAGACGAGTAGATTGAACTCCAAGTTACACTCAGTCAACTCATATGATGCAACTAACGCTTGTTAGAGCACTGAATCTATTTTAACCGATAATGGTGATTACATTAACTCGATCTTTTACTGACGTAAACTCAAACATCTTTGCACTTGCTCCTGGCAGACCACAAACAAATCTATCTCTTTAATTGGGCAATTCTCTTTGTAAAATTCCATAAACAATTCGATAAGCAGCTAAAAGCTATAGGCCTAAGCTTATCGATCTCTGTGAAGTGATTGTGCTTCTACCTACACATATGCAACCATTCCACAACTCACACGATAAGGAAAGCCCAAGAAATGCTGCATCACCTTGTGGATCAGGCCGTCGTCAATAATCGAGCTACTCAACTTCTTATACAGCTCAAGCAGCGCTTCGATCTCATTGACGGAAACTGCAGCAGAAGGAGAGAGAAAAAAAAACAGAATGATGCTCAATCAGCTCAACGTTTTCGACTAATCCCCCGTCATACAACGACAATACAGGGACGGATAATGAGAGAGAGAGTAAGAGAGAGAGAGAGAGAGAGAGAGAGAGACATGGCGTGTCCTTAGCGATGCGGGAGAGTTCGTCGAGACTGTAGGAGTTCCTCCGAGGACGGTCGGAGTCGAAGCATCGCGAGATGTTCACGAACACGACCTCGAGCAAGCCGAGGAGCGGTATCGCCAACGCGCAGAGCCGCTCGCCGATCGTTAAAGAGCTCAGCCCCTTGTCGGAATCGCCGGACCGAACGCGCACGGAAACGTCATCAAATCGGAAAGCAACAGAGACAAAAGCAAAAGGAAAATTCCACACGGAAAAGGAGAAGCAAAGGAGTAGGCCGGAAAATCGGTATGATCTCGTCGGCGAGAGAGAAAGTTACCAGAGCGCTGTTCCAGGAAGCCATGAGCCGGTCCGTCCGTCAGGTCGTGGAGGCCGCGTATCAACGACGACGAGCTGGTCCGCCACGGTTCGGCCTCTCGCTTCGGCTCCGGCCCATGCGGTCGCCGCGGCCGCGACTGGGAGCAGGCGAAGGAGGAGGAGGAGCTCACGAGGCGGCGAGGCAGTTGATCTCCGTCTTTTCAAAATTATCCGACACCTCCTCTTCCTATTCCCACTTTTTTCAAATAAAGGCTACAACATAATTACAAATACGAAATTTCGAAATAAATTTCGAACAATGCCGATAACTTCAATTTAACCAGAAGGATTTGCATTTACCTCCCCATTCCTTTTCTTCTTCTTTTTTCCTTTGGTGCTGTCGTCCTTTAATTACTCGAGAGAAATCTTTTAATCCCATCCTTTTCGAATTTCAGGAAAAAAAATGCGAGATGAATACACGTATATATATGTAATTATGTATATAGAAATTTTGGAATTGGAAATGTGAAAAATAATTGATTGGGTTCGGTTCCGTTTCAACCATAAAAATATTGACTTGCCCCGCCCGCAACCGAGGGCATCTCCGGCGTGGGGCCATCCGACCCATCGCATCGACCGGCAAAATTGAAGATCGGGGTCCCACGAGGACAGACGCCTCCACATCAGCCTTTATCAAATTGTCATCCCGTCGCTATCGTCCGTCCCGATTAGAGATTAGACCGATGTGGTCCCGTTCCATTCGAAAATAGAAAATTGAAAAAAATAAAAAAGATGTCATTTCTCGAGTGCTCATTTGGGGGTGGTAGCCGCACTCTTGGAAGAGGAGATAATTATTGACAAGCAAACAAAGATGACGTGGCCATTGGGGGAAAAAGGCTGTTTTTCACGTTTTAAGCTTTTTTTTTAAAACTCCCCTAAATAGAACGCAATGATTTGGCTTTTCTTTTTCTTTTTTAACTTTGCCAACGAAGCAAAGGAGATGTGGATCGAGTGGAATGGATGGGGATGACTCATCCCGGATGAGTTTCGCCGTCGATTGTCCACTGTGGAGGGGGTTGCGTGTCGCTGAAAAGAGGAGTCAAGGAACAATCATTCACGGAACCACGAAAAATAAATAATTTTAAAAATATTTTCATAAAAATTATCATTTGATATTTATATCAAGAAATAATCAAATTTTAATTATTATCAATATGTGATGTGTGAGAATATAATTTGATAATTTATAAATTGAAATCGTTAAAGATAATGGAGTTAATATAATCATTTGTAGCTTTCATTTATATCCGTTGATTCTAGACTTAAAATAGCTACATCATGCTCTTACAAGACCCATGCACAAAGCAAACAAATCTTGTTATTTTTCAATTCTTGCATCATAATCATAGCTATCGTTTACAAATATCTCATCATTAATTAAATTTCAGTGTATTTTCCAAATATCTTGTCATTGATTTACTTCCGATGTTGTGTGTTGCATTTTTCTTGCTTTGTCATCAATCAAATTTTGACAAAGTATTATGTACTTTAATGTCAACTAAATTTGGTTGAAGTATATCTATTGATTTCTTGGATACCTGTGATATTTCTTGTTCTAAATCGTCACAAAGTCTGTCTTCTTCAATAAAATTGAAGAATGACTTTTAGTAAACAAAATTTTGTTATCAAGGTAAATTCCGGTGAAACATCTTTTTTGACATGCTTGATGGGATCAATATGGTCGATTTGAGAAAGTATAATTATTAAAACTATGAACTAACCAAAACCTGATCACGCTGCGAGTAACAACCCAGTGAAAAGGGTCACCTAGCGAGAACTTAGTCATTCTTGTAGTGGAAGGAATGTCAACATCATGACATCAAATTTACCTGTGGCCACCATGATGTTCAAGAAACAACAAAATAAGATGGCAAATCACATTATGAGACATCTCTCTTTGATGTAATCAAGCCGACGGTTGTTAACGGATCCATGATCTTAAGGCTTGAAACTTTCAATCAGCCCTTACCGATCTAACCAAAAAAGCGCATTTTGGGTTTGTTACTCCAACTCTTAATAATTTGAATGGCGGAAGTAATTTAGGCCAAGTAATCTCACCACTTGAGGATTTTACAAAGGCTTAGGAGCAAGAAGGGCAAGTTTATCAAGTGAATCCTAATCAAGTAATTGAACTCGTATTACAACAATTAGCTATTGACAAATGAATGATTAGGACAGTATATGGGAAGTCAAATTCTAATTGGATTGACATTATACCTTACCCAAGAGATTTTAAAACTCTTGATTTTGTTGTTTTCAGTGAGGAAAGATGACCGATTGACCCTCAAACATATTGGTTAATTGATTGCCCAATGTGGAGAGGTGCGAACAAATAAATTTCTGAGACTTAGATTGTTCCATTTTCTTTATTAAAAAATGTGTTTGCTTAGTATACAATTGTATCTCCTAATTTAATCCATACTCAAGCTAAGATGGAAAGGCCGTTTCATTCTCAATTTTGTAAAACATACTAATTAGTTGGTCGATCAATTTGTTTGCTTGATTTAAGAGGGTTATAAATGGATGCCTTATTTCACTCTCAAAGAAAGAACTCACAAATTTGACTTTCGATTTATTGAAATCTTAGATAAAAATTTGAAGACCAAAATTTTGTCCATTTATTCTAATTGGCAAAGAGAGTGTCTAGGTATGAGCAACTACTTAAGGATAAATATATAGGACCACGTGAAGATTTTACACAAAACGTGCCTTTTGTAAATGTATATATATATGAGCCAGATAATAAATTTAACCATAATAAAATTTTGCAAGGAAAAATCAAATTTGTCGATAATAATAGAGCGTATAATGACTCTTGATCATCTAAACGATGGTGGATCATTTAATTCTTCAAAATCAACATGTGATAGACTTAGTTGATGAGATCAGAGTTTAGTTATTTATGAGCAAAATTATCAACAACTTGAAGAAAAACACAAAAAGTGGAGCCAACTATCTTAGATGCAAAAATCAACATAGTGGAATAAAGCAACCATCAAGATAGTAGAATCAAAAAAATTGTCAATATCGTGTATGTAATGGAGTCAATGTGACTATCGATGTAACCATTCAGCAACCATTTATAACCTCTATTTGTAATATTGGTTAGTAACCGCCAATTATACATCATACTTTTTAGTGACCCCCACTCGAAACAAACAGATCTTATTATCTTTCAATTCATGTATTATAGCTATAGTTGTATTTTCTAGATATCACTCGATTAAATTCCGCTATTGTATCTTGCTACTATTGTGTTTTGTCATTGATTAAATTCCAACAAACAATATTTTGTACTTTAACTTGGATAAAAATGCATATTGTGTATCTATGATATTTCCCATCTAATATCACCACAAAACATATCTCCTTTTAATTAAACTGAAGAACGAATTTCGGTCAAAGGTATTCCGTCATCAAGGCAAATTCTGATGAAACGCTTGTATCACTTGAACTAATTAGTCGATGACAATTCACGTGCAAATATTTTCATGAATGATGAAAATATTTTTCGTTCATTCATTATTATAAACGATATAAGCAACCGATTAAAAAAATATTTTTCAAATTATTCATTTTTCGCGAAACAAATTAAATTCCAAAATTGTCGTCATTTATTAATTTGTGATGAAACTGGAATCGCGACAGTAGTTCCCACCTCACTCCGAAACAATACACCGGCCGACACAAACATGGTCGACATAGACCGTCCCTCTTAAGTCCAAAATTTCAAAAAAAAATTCAATTATCAATCTAACGAGTTCGACTTCTCTGTCCCCCAACAAAAAATTAAATTTTGGGATTCAACTTTTTGAGATGAAGCGTATTGAACTGGTTGAGACAGACCCCCCCCTACAAAAAAAAACTGGATGAGGATCGCGAAATTTTTACTGATATTTTTATTTTGATCCTTGGTTTAATTAGAAGTAGTTCCTTAAAAGTTAATAACTTTTAAACTCGATTGTCGCAGTGTTCATCCAAAAAAAAAAAAAAAACAAGATGATGAAGTCATTAGACAAATTGTGATTTCAAACTAACTTCACATTTTCGAATGAGATAATGTCTGTATTTGTGCTATATCGTCCCATGGAAAAGCAAAACATCCGGAGAAGAAGAAGGGAGAGGCCCAAATTGAAGCCTTTTGCAGATAAGGGTTTACTCTCCAATAGCCCAACGAAAATAGTCGTCACAAGTTCTGTGTCATAGAAATCCAAATCATGCAACCTTTTCAATCTCAAAATCCTCCTATAAGTTCTATAATTCATTAAAAAAAAAAACAAAGTAGAAACAAATGAGTTTTGCAAAAGAAATGTGAATTGCAAGAGTCTTTTTTTCTTTTTTGGGTGTATATAGTTACGTTATATTTTTTGAAAGAGTAGTAATATGTTATTAAAATAGGCCCTAAGTTCCGACTTCGGGTTAAATACCAAATTCGTCCGGTGGCCATCCCGGCGGCCCTATTCAAACAGCAAACCTCTCAACCAGTACCAGGCGGGGCAGGTGGCTTATAAGACCCAACCCACTATGATCCCGATGTGGTATATTTGCCCGATGATTTGTTAAGCCCAAAAAGCCAACTTGTAAACTGACTCCTGAGTTTTCAGAAGGAGGAGGAAAAAAAAAAAAAAAATCCTGAGTTGTTTTGAGCTCCAGCACGTGATGGTGTCTTCCTCCCGCCCTTTCTCTAGTTCTTTAGGATTTGTATCATGGGTTAATATTACGTTTCTAAAAATCAAATTTATCTTAAAAATTTATCTTGAATTAATTTTTTACTATAAAAATCCTTAAATTGATATACTTATTATAAATTTACATATCCAGTTAATTTTTATTAAATTTTACTCAAATTATTGAGTTAAATAAGACGTAACAATTGGCATATATATATCAGTTTGAGGTTTTACTCTTTGTTTGTAACATGTATACCAATTTGGGGTATTTCGCAATATCAATCTCATTTAGCGGAAACTAACAAAGGGTAAAATTGTTGTCACAAATATATTAGTTTAGGGTTTTTAGTAGTCAAAAAATTAGTTGAGAGTAAATTTGTAGCTAATATATCAATTTGAGATTTTCTGTGCTATCAACCCTATTTGTATACGTGCTCTTCCTCAAGCTGAACAAAATCTGTTGTCTCTTTCTCTCCATGAGAGCTGCCACGGCCTGTGTAGAAGTAGCTTTCGCTTGTTCTGTAACTAATGGGTGGTCAAGCTTCCGGCGGTGCTGGTGAAGGGTACGTACCTCCGCCGGAATTCATGGAAGATGCGCAAGAAGCTCTGGTTGATCTCCATGCTTCCGACTCCACTGAACTTTGGCTCATGCAGTGGCCTATACACATGGTAACATGACCACTCGCTATCCTTGGCCTCTGTTTTCTCTGACGAAATTAAGAACGATGCCGGATAGCGCATGGCTTGTCTGGTCCTTTCGTGTTAAATTTGGATTTTGCTCCATGTCGTGGATCATGGGCTTTGGGAGATACCGTCCAGTTTAATTTTCGCCTAGATGGTGTACGTGCGCACTTTTACGCAGTTTAGTTAAAGTGGTTACTTTTCTTGCTTAAAAATTCCATCTTGAATATTTTGGATCAGTATCTTGGCATGGATAATATATGATTGTGGCGAATACCCTTTCTGGTCTATTGCAGCTTCCTGATTTTGATGGCCAAGAACTCATACTCAGACTCGATCGTGATGGGAAGTTGGGGACTTTCAGGGATTTATTTGGTAATCGTTAATCCTTTTCATGGACGAGCAATTTTCTTATGCTTAGTAGGATTGTATTAATGGCGTAACTTGCTTAGCTGTCTTAATGTGTTTTGCTCTTTGTTGAATGCAAGGAATATGATTTGGATAGTTATGCTGATCTAACACCGGATGCGACAGTCTTCACGTCCTCTTCCTCAGGTTCAAGAATGGGCATGCGCTACCACTCAATTTGGAATATGATTTGGATAGTTATGCTGATCTAACACCGGATGTAATTTTTATTATTTTTGACAGTCTTCACGTCCTCTTTCTCATGTTCAAGAATGGGCATGCGCTACCACTCAATTTGATGCAGTTCATCAATTTTTCAGAGTTTTTCAGACGTGCCCTGAGTACGGTAATTGAGGGCCTTACGTTTATGTTCATGTGCTGTATGAATTAGACTGATAGGGAAATACATTTCCTTCTCATGTTCATCTGTTTATGTGTATTGAGCTGTGTCATACTTGATATGTCCTATGGCGAAATCTGCGAAAGTGGCTTGCACTTCGTTGATTTGGTGATGCGAGTCACCAATCAACTTCCAGAAATAGGAAGGCATGAAAATGAAAATGAAACAATTTTTGTGGAGCTGGAACTCCAGTTTGGTGGAGATAATTTTTCTATTAATAGCAAGAATTGTGTCAGACAATTTGTAGAGCTAGGAGTCAAGCTGCAAAAATTTATCTGAAATCCAGATGAGTCGCAGGCTAGCAGCAAGCGGGCTATTACCTAAGACATGTACTACCAATTCATGATAAATTAGGCACTCTAAAGTTGTAGTATTAATTGCTTCCATGTTGTTCGTCTTTTCTTTTTTTTTTTCCGGACACGCCATTTTCAGATTACTCAGCTGTGTTTGATTTGATAGACGAACTTTACTACCATCTGCTTGAAGTGCACGATATCGAATGAGGCTACCTGGTTGGAACTGGATTGATGAGAGTATCCCTTTCACACTTCTTTTGCCTGCTCAGACATGCACTTGGCTTGATACTTTCTTAATTAGTGCTTATTATATTGTCTCTGCATTCTTTTATTCTATAACCTCCTCTGCCTGCTTTGCTGATATCTGGTTTCATTGTATTCTTGTGTTATGATACCTCTGGGCAGAGATTTCTTTTATTTAATATCATTTTATTTGAACGGCTGTTTTTCCAAGTTTAGTACTCAGATTGGGATGAATGTATTCTCGAGTGGCGTTATTGAGTTTAGCTGGTCCGCAATCAGTTGTAGTTCACTTTGCTTCTTAAAGATAATGCTTGTATTTTTAACAGTTGGGAAGATTTCAAGGAGAGTCAACCTGTTCTGCTATCGAGATCCTGATACGTTCGAGAAACTTGCTTGCGATGATTTAAAATTATTGCATCAGGACCCGTTTGGAACGTCAGTTACAAATGCCTCTTATCAATTTTCCTGTGTGACGGCAAACTGCAAATTGAGAAATTCATGTTCATCCAGAGGAAACGCAGCCTCCACTCGTGGTGGTCCGCAAGAAAGCTATGTAACTGATGCTGGAGAGCCATCAAAAACTTACAAGAGGATACGTCCTCATGAATCTAATGCTCCCTTGGGTCTGGGGAATAGTACTCGAGACTCAGGGCGAGGTCATAGCAGTGTAACAACAGCTGCAGAGTTCTCAAAGCATTCTCGAGATCATGGTTCAGCTGCTTCATCGCAGTCAATGAAGCATTTTGACTAGAAATCGAAGAAGAAGAAGGAGAAAAGAATTGAAGGCTGAAATTACTCAGTCTTTGCTCCGAATGCTTCTTGAGAATCGTCTGTGTTTTCTCACTGACCACAACTTCTGAATTGCCGGGGGGGTTTAGGTTCATTAACATATATTGGAAAGGCAATCATGGAGATTAGACCTTTCACCAACCCATATCATTGTTCGTGACCCACTGTCGATTTCTTCAACTCCCGAGTCCTGAAATTTTAGACTAGATATTTTTACTGATTTTTTTATTTATTTTGATCCTTGGTTTAATTATAAGCAGTTTCTTGAAAATTATTAACTTTTAAACTTGATTGTAGCGGTGTTCATCCCAAAAAAAAAAAAAAAAAAAAGATGATGAAGTCATTAGACAAGTTGTGATTTCGAACTAACTTGCACATTTCATACGATGCAATGTCTGTTTTTGTGCTATATGGTCTAAAATGCCAAGGAAAAGCAAAATATCCGAAGAAGAAGGTGAAGGCCCAATTTGAAGCCTTTCGCAGATAGGGGTCACTCTCCAGTAGCTGTCATGGAAATCCAAATCGTGCAACCATTTCAATCTCAGAACTCTCGTATAAGTTCTATAAATCATTAAAAAGAGAGAGAGAGGCAGAAACAATGAGTTTTGCAAAAGAAATGTGAACTGCACAAGTTTTTTTTCTTTATTTTTTTGGGTGTATATAATTACTAAAAATATGCTATTAAAATAGGCCTTCAAGTTGGCATTCCAAGTTAGCCTAAGATGTGTACCAAATTCATCCCGAGGCCATCCCAACAACCCTATTCAAACCGACTTATCAGCCTGTACCGGATGGGGTAGGTATAAGACCTAACTAACTCTTATCCCTACGTGGTACTCAATGATTTGTCAAGCCCTAAAAGTTGACTTAATCAGGCAAAATCGAAGCACTTCAATTAAAACAATTGATAGATAAAAAAGAAAGGCAAAAAATTCCAGCTTTAATTCCTAATCACTCATTAGTATTTTAACTCTCTCAAACCGTGCAATCGAATTTGCCCCCACCCACCTCTATAAATGGACAAATTAAGGGAAGTGCCTTTCATGGAAACAAAATATCTATATATCAAAATGAAAAAGGGTATTGACGAGCAAAATTATTGTAAATCCACTAGTGCTAAGATTCGATGCTTACAAAGCTTGATCGTTACAAAAGCGGTATGACAAGATGGAAGCGATATCTTTCAAGTTATGAGATAAGAGGGAAGAGTACAAGAGCGTAGAGCCAACGAAGGGAGTGAGGATCGAAGAAGCTGGATCCCATCGGTCCTCCCAATCGCTAGACATATCCATTTCGAGCGTGGAGCATCATCGCTCGCCGAAGAAAACATCCATGCCCCATCTCGCTCGCAAGCAGCTAGCGCCCTCCGCTCCAAGCGCTAATCCACCAAAGCGGAGGTGATCTTTCGCCGTCTTGTCGATGGAAAAAGCCGGGAGATGATCACGCTTGCCATGTGTCTCCAAGGGCCAAGGGACGAGCAGAAGCGGGCTGTAAATCTCCAGTACTCACCACATGCAATGATGGGCAAAGGGCGGACCCTCGATTGGGGCGGGCATTTCCCCCCGTCTTCTCGTTCTTGCCGACTCAAAAAGAAGGGAGCGCGAACATCGATTCTCTCACTTTGTACTTCTGAGGGGCCGTTACGAACAGGTGTAAAGGCTTTACCCCTTTCTCCCCCCCGCTCGCCTTTTTTTTTTTTTTTAGCTTTTCGCATCATTGATGTCAGAGGGCACCCCATCCATATGGGCAGTGTCTATTGTCCAGCCGGATCTTGTTCCCAAAATTGATCCAATGATATGCTAAAGACTTCATCTTGAAAGTGTGATGGAGGCCAAATGAACTGCCGAAATTCCTCGGCATTGAGCATTGGTGCATCCATAGGAATGGGTCTAATGTGAAATGAAACGGGATGTTTTGATTAGCATTATAGCGTGGTTTCACTCCGAAAGGCTCCGATCGAGACAACTTCTTTATTTATTTGTATTAATCTTTTATTTTTCTTTCCACGTAAAGCAGGGCATGGGCATAGGAGGGTTGATTATTATAAAGTTTATTAGAACACTCCACAAGTTTTATAAATCGATTAAGTTCGAATCTTAAGTTTATACATATGATCCCAACCTTGAATAATTCGCATGTAGTTTGTAGGATTTGAATAGATGACCTTCAATTTATGAATAAAAAATTTCCCAACATTCCAATCGACATCACCCATTCAAGGATTAAATTCATTTCCCTTGTCAATCTACACATGTCATTGGACAATTTTTTGCCAAAAGGAGCAAACTTCTTGTGCTGATTGCGATACATTTCACGTTGCTATATTCACATTTACAAAGATGAGGAAATCTTTCGATGCTCTAACAAATGAATCGGAAGTTCTGAAATTTATCTACGAAAATGCAGTTGAACCCTAAAATTTATCCAAAAATTCTATCTCAATAACAAAATTGGAGAAGAGTAGACATGGGGGTGTACTTGGAGCCCATGCACCTCACCCCCACCATATAAACCCTCCCACATTCACTTCCATTGACCACCTCCCACGTTCCCCTCCCCCAATCCCCTCCCCCAGTCCTCCCCCAATCCCCTCCTCCCTCCGTCTTCCTCAACCTCCTCCGATCAATCACCGGCAATCGCGAAGAAAAACCCTAGCCCGACTCACCCAAAAATGACGACGTACGGCACAATCCCGGCCTCCTCCTCCTCGTCGCCGGCCAACCTCGAGTACATCTCCCGCGCCAAGGAGCGGATCAAGTCCGGCCTCGCCGAGCGCCGCCCCTGGAAGCTGATGCTGAACGTCCGCGCCCTCCGGCTCCCCGCCAACTTCCCCGACGCCCTCTCCAGAGTGCGGACCAACCTCTCCTTCTTCCGCACCAACTACGCCATGGTCTTCCTCCTCATCCTCTTCCTCAGCCTCCTCTGGCACCCGATCTCGCTCATCGTCTTCGTCGTCATGATGGCCGCCTGGCTCTTCCTCTACTTCCTCCGGGACGAGCCCCTCGCGGTGTTCGGCCGCACGATCGACGACCGCGTGGTGCTGGCCGTGATGTCGGTGCTGACGATCGTGTTCCTGCTTCTGACGCACGCGACGGTGAACATCCTGGTGGCGATCCTGATCGGGGCCGTGGTGGTGGTGCTGCACGCGGCGATGAGGAGGACGGACGACCTGTCCGAGGACGAGGAGGCCGCGGGGACGCGTGGGCTGATGGGGAGCGTCGGATCTCCGTCGTCGTAACGACCCCTTTGGACTGTTAGTTGTGACTTCATTTTTTGGTTTTTTTTCTTGTTTTCCTTCTTTTATTTTATTTCTCACCTCGATTCGCCTCTTATTTGTATAATTTTTTTTTATTAATTTCCCGATTGGAGTGGCTTCGTGTTTTGTATAACGGAGGTTCGATTAGGAAAAAGGTTGTTCGTCTTCCCTCGAATTCTACGGTTTTAGTTATATTGCGTGGGAAGTCTGGGAGTGGAATGGCCAAATGTTTTCGCAATTTTCCAGATTTTGCGTGTGTAGTTCAGGCTCTTTGGACACGCATTTAGAATTGGATGCGCGGCGTCGGTACGTGCACGATGCATTTCGATAAACAAGGCGGCCCGATTTCGGGATCCGAGGGGACTCGAGCATGGGCCGGGCACTCGAATGTGGAAAAGGATTAGTGACAATTCGCGACCGGTCTCTTCCGATGACTTGGGAGGGTTCCCACGTCAATTCAAAAGTGTAATCAAAGGGGACTTTCCTCGTTACTTAAGAAATATGCATTTATAAAGTTAATCCGTAAGAATGTGAATTTAAATGAATGGGAAAATAATATAAATGATTCATGAATTTTAACTCAATGTACAAATAAATTATAAAATTTTAATTTATTTAAAAATGCTTATAAATTATAGCTCAAATTTAGTCATTAAATTATATGAAAATAATTTATGACAATATGAAATATTTTCATATAGTTCGAGAATTAAGTAGAATATTTATCAAAAGTTAAATGAATACATTGTATACTTTAGTTCGAAAACATCATATTGAATAAATTAAAATTTTAGATATCATATTATATATTATATTAGAGTTGATAGATCATTCGGTATTGATTGATTATGTGCTCTTTATCTATTACAATTTATTGGGAGGGAAGGAGTGGGGGTGGGGGAGGAGCCCATGTCCTGAAATGCGATGTCGGCAGTGCACGATCAAGAAAGGTCCAATCCAATGGCATTCGTCTCTCTACTGATGGAGATGATTTTTTTTAGAAAGGGGCCCCTTTTGACATGCGTGGAAACAAACTATCCACTGACTTTGCCTAAACAATCAAATCGGTACCGATAAAGAATTGATCCCACCCTACGTATATATTTTATTGAACTTGATTGAATCGTCGTTGTCTAGGAGAGGAGGAGAAGGGGAGTTGCAGAGGTGAGGTGCTGAGCTAGGAGCTCAATTATTTGATGGACCATGTATGAGGCACCCATAACTTAATAAAAATTAATATCATCAAAAAAATTTTAATTAATATATATAATAAATTTATTTTAAATTTATTTTTATCATAAAAATCACAAATTAATGCACTTGAAATAAATTTATCTCAAATTAACTTTTTGATAACTAAAAATTCTAAACCAAGATATACTTGTGACAAATGAAAGGTAAATTTCAAACCTAGGTACACCTATCAATTATCGCATGTTATCCGATTCAATAATTTAACGATAAAATTTAACATAAACTAACGAAAGATAATATTAATTTAGGGTTTTTTATGATCAAAAAATTAATTTGAGATAAATTTATTATAGATGTATTAATTTGGAATTTTCATAATATTAACTTTAATAATAAAAAAAATTTGAACATCTTCTGTCCCCTGGGCAATTGCCTCCTACATCATTCAAGATTTAAGCTCTCTAGATAAAAGTTCAATTGAAATACAATTGATTTTTTTTAAAAAGGCTTTTTCAAACTTTTATTTTGCAAAAAGATTGAAACTCACGCGATTTCATATAATATAAGGCACCTAAAAATCTTTCGACATATACGAATATCAATCCGCAAGAGAATATATAATTTTTTGTAATTTTCTAAAACTAAAAGTCTTCTTCTTTTATCTTTTTTCTTTCTTTCTTCTTGGACGGAAGGGAGGAAAAGCCGCTAAGGGTGTGTTTGGTAACATTTCTACTTCTGGGAAAAATTTCTTTTAAGAAATAGTTCTTTTCTATTTTCTATTTCTACTTCCCTGGAATAATTTATGAGTAAAATATGGTGTTTGATAACTATAAAAATTCCTTATTCTAATAGAAAAGGAATAAAAATGCGTTTTGAATCGACAAAAAGTTTTTATTTCTTTTTTCCCCATCCATCGGCCACCGGTCACCAATCGCCCCCACCCACTCGCCCCCGGTCGCCGTCCGCACCCCGCCGCTAGTCACCATCACCACCGCCACAAGTCGCCGCCCGCCGGTCGCCAACCCCCGTCGCCTGCCGTCACCGACCGCACGGTGAAGTGGCGGCAATCGGCAGTCGGCCGGTGCCGAGCGAGTGGGGGCGGTTGGCGACAGGTGGCGGAGATTAGCATCCGGCAGCGGCTACCGGTGGCGGCAGCGGTGGCCAACGGTGGGCGAGTGGCGGCGTTCTATAAGCGGTGAGTAGTCCCAAGAAATAATTTCTAAAAATAGTTCTTAAAAATAAAAAGTTACTTTTTTCTACTTCTCATTTCTACTCCAAATCTATTCCCAGGAACAACTTTCTATTCCCGGAAATAGAAAAATTAGTTGGCTTTATCAAACGCATTTATGTTTTTTTTCTATTCTAGGGAACAAAAGAACAGAAAAATAGAGAAATATAATGGATTCCAAAGAGACCCTAAAATTGAATTCGTATAAAGCATCATGGAACTTATATTCAATGTAAAATAAAGCAAAGTCTAAATCGAACCGTGTTTAAATCTTTCTATCAAATGAGAAAAGAAAACCATTTAAATGAAGAAGTATTTAACCTAATATCATGATTTTCCCAAGAGACCCAACAAATTGTCTATTTTGGTTTTTTTTTTTTTTTTTTACCTGAGTTTTCATCTTTCAATGGTTAGAATTGAGAGAATGCATAGGAATATTTACATGATTAATTGTAAAAGAAACAAAAAAGTAGTTTTTTCTTTAGTTGAAAAATAAAATAAAATAAAGAAATTGGATATCGGACGAGCTTTTGCCCCAAGAGAAAAATTAAAGAGAAAACCAAAACTCTCGGGGAGCTCTTGCTTCATCGGAACCTCGCCACTCTTTTCCCCCTCCTCCTCCGAAACCCCTCACCGCCACCGCCGACGGCGACGGCGTTCCTCAGGCCACGCGATCTCACCGTCGGAATGTCGCACCAGCCCTACGATCATCCCTACTACCTGGCGGTCGCGCCTCCGATGCCGGACTACGGTGCGGGCTTCGCCGGCGGCGAAAAGGGGCTGATCAACACGCTCTTCGTCTCCGGACTCCCCGACGACGTCAAGGCACGCGAGATTCACAACCTCTTCCGCCGTCGCCCCGGGTTCGACTCCTGCCAGCTCAAGTACACCGGCCGTGGCAATCAGGTTGATTTCAACTGTCTCTTTAATTCTCGAGGAAAATTTGCATTTCCTTCATTTTCTGGCGACCGTTCGGGAATAGGAGATGGGGGAGAATCTTTATATGGATGTTTTGTTAGTGGGTATTCTTTGTTTCTTGAGATGGTTCTGTGTGATTGTCTTCTTGTACGAGGATGGATAGACAAAATGCCCTGCACGTGTTTGTTTCAATTCAGCTTGTAGTTCGCAATCATCGCTCTCTAATTTGATTTTGAGACTTACCAGTTTGGTCATTTAGTGATGGAAGATAAAAAGAGTGAGTTCACATGCGTACACGATATATATGCGTGGTTGCTCATTTGCTTGAGTTGGTTTTGTTAAGTTATGATTTGTGAAATCAGAACAGGGAGAAGAATGCACTCTATTGGAGCAATTTTCTATTCTTATACTGTAGCTAATATTTGCTCTTTCCATGCAGGTGGTTGCTTTTGCTACATTTTTCAACCATCAATCAGCAATAGCAGCATTGCATGCCTTAAATGTGAGTGCCATATTTATTTGTTGGATATTTTTGTACTTAGCAACATGGATGGATGGCCATATATTTGCTGTCTAAAATGTGAGTGCCATTTTCATTTGTTGGATATTTTTTGTGCTTGGCAACCTCCAATAGATGGATGGCTATATTTGCTGACTTCACATCAGATGATGCAACTTTCAATTACCACTTGTCTTTTGTTGGTTCGTAGGAGTAATGATTATCTTGTATTGGATTGCATTGCTGAAAGCTGCTGTCAGTCTTGTTGTCTGTTTAGAATTCAGATAGTTTGATTCCTTGTGTTCATGCTGCAATTTATTTGGATGATGCATATAGGGTGTCAAATTTGATCCTCAAACTGGATCCACTTTGCATATAGAGCTAGCCAGATCAAACTCAAGGCGAAAACGTAAACCAGGTGAGCTTTTGTGTGTCACATATTGTTTCTTGAGTACGGTTTGTTGTTTATGCTACTTTTCATTGTGATGTTCTTTTCTTCATCAGAGGGTCATCTATTGTTTTGTTTTTTTTTTGTCTGCACAGGTAGTGGACCTTATGTTGTTATAGATAACAGAAGTAATGAGGCATCTAATGCACGAGAACCTTCAAGCAATGATGATGGTAATATGCCCCCATAGCTTCTTGTTTCCATTTCTCTTTTGCTTCAGGCTGTCCTTTTTGTCCTTAACACTTAGCCTCGTTTCCTAATGGGAGGTGGAGGTTCTACTGCCGGAGCTTGATTCTTTTGCTCACAATATTAACCTGTATATGCTTGTCCATTCAGGAGACTCTGAATCAGAAGATCCATCTGAGGATGATAATCACGAATCCGGCAACGAGGATGATTCAGAAACTGCAAAAAGGTTGGAAGCGCTCAAGCATAGCAGTAATTGCCTTGAACATGTTGATTTCTTAATATTTAGTTTTAGGATCTACCTAGTACCAGACGTGTTCATTTTGTTGCCTTGTGTATCCCCAGTGTTAAGTCTGGCTTTGTTTCTGGTAACATACAGCGGTGAGACAACAGGTGCTGATGGGACAGCAGAAGCCGAGAATGTAAGTGAAAGCATCTGTCTAATCATGTGCATTTTCTGTCCTAAGTGATGACTCTTTTTTCCTTTGTTGAGTGCCCTGATTTTCTCTGGATGTAAATACGAAATATGGGACTCTTTTTATGCTGATGACTTTCTTCACAGTTAAATTTCCACAATCCTATTTTTCTTTGCCTTTAAGAAAGTCGTTTGCTTAAATCAAGTCAAGGTGCGGAAGTTCATGTCTTTCAACGTGGTGGTATAATTGTTCAGAGATCAGATATTAGAACTGTTGTGGTCATAGCAATTCGTCACGATTTGAGGCACAGATTTCCAGTTCACCATTGATCATTTAATCTCAGCTGTGGGGTTTTCAATCTTGGTTCTCTTAGATAAGCTCAATTAAATGATCTAGCTCATCTAGATCTCTTTTGCCAGCAATGCTTTTTCCTTGATATTTATGAATTTGACCGAGCTCCCCGATTTGGCGTCATGGCAGTTGGAGAAACCTGTGGATGGGAATGTCAACCCATGTTCTACTTTGTTTATTGCAAACCTGGGTCCAAATTGCACAGAGGAAGAACTGACACAGGCTCTCTCCAAGTAACTTACTGTGTCCCCTCTCGATTGAATTTATCTTTTGGATTATATGATATCTGCAGTTCTCTAGATAGTTGCAGCATCTATCCCGTTGCTTTTGTCATAGACCCATTTTTTTGGTGTCAGATATGCTGGATTCAAGATGGTTAAACTACGTGGCCGAAGCGGAATGCCTGTCGCGTTTGCTGATTTTGAGGTATAATGTACAGAAGCCTTTTTGAGTGATAACCGTGTAATCAGTTGAAGCATGCCTTTCCATAGCATAGACATATAGCTAGAAATCACGAGCTTAGGAGGCAATATTTTTCTCCTTCCTTTCATTTCCCTCAAATGACTGAATATTCGGTACCTGAGAAGGATGATTAATATCAGATCTCACCCTGCTCTTCTTATTGCTGGCAGGAAATCGAGCAAGCTGGCAAGGCCATGGAGGAGCTTCAGGGTAGCCAGTTAGCATCATCAGACCGTGGTGGCATGAACATAGAGTAACTCAGCTTCACATTCTTACTCAATTTTCTTGGTCACTCAATTGTGCATTTCCCCAATAGCATTGTGACTGAACTGTAGCTTATGAATTTCTTTCTAGGTATGCGAGGTCCAAAATGAGGAAGCATTAGGGAATCAGGGAAGAGGATGACAAAGCTTTATTCGTCAAAATTCAGCCAAATGATGCATGCAGTGCGACTGAATCATTTTCTGCTTATTCCTCCTTTAGTCAACACTTATGTCCTGTAACCATTTTGATGTTTCTTCCCTTTGTTTTTGTTTGGTAAAATATGTTTTTCTTCCCTTTGTTTTTGTTTGGTAAAATATGTTTTTCTCCCTCTTATCCCTAAAAAGGGGCGAAGGTGAATGCTTATTGGAGCCTGCATGCTGATTGTGCTCCCAGACATCATTCTATGTCATTAGACCTATCAAACACATTAGTCGATTCGCATTTAGGTCGGGTTATAAATAGTTCGATCCAAATTGTCTCATTTAATCTGTTTATGACATATTTATCGTAATATAAATTTAGGAATAAGTGCATTGGAAATTTTAAAACTTGTCGATAAAGTACAATTTAATCCTACAATGTTCAAAAAATATAATCAAGTTCTAAAACTTGTTATAAAATTCCAATTGAGTTTTAAAACTTTTAAAAAGTATAATCAAGTTTGAAAATTTGTTAAATTGGTTAAATCAAATCTTTTTACCGATAGCACTTTTTAAAAATTTTAGGATTTGATTGTATTTTCGTAATAAGTTTTAAGATTTGATTATACTTTTTGAAAATTATAAAACTTGATAGCATTTTTGTAATATATTTCAGGATTTAATTGTATTTTTTGAAAGTTTTAGTAGTTGATTATATTTTAAGACTTCTAGTATATTTATACTCGATCTGATTCATTTAATCAAATTTAGGAAAGTTTATTTCTTATGATTTTTTTTTCATGCAATACAAACCTAATGAACAATTTTTATATAAAAAAAATTAAAGGTCCATTTTTAAAAATATATTTATTTTTCAAAGAAATTTTATAAAATAATAATATTTTCTTATGTTTACCTAAGAATAAATTAGAAGATATTTTCCACATATATGAAAAATCTAATTTAATATTCCTCCGTACACTTTTTTATATTTTAATAAAAAATAGAATTAATTTTTTTTCTTTTTCTTTCTTCTCTAGCCGAACCAATCGCAAGCAAGCTCGAGCCTTGCCACAACCCAATGAGGCTCGAGCTCACCCAATTCCAACAGGCCAGCTCGAGTCTTGTCATATGTCAACAAGGCCTCGGCCTGGCTAAATCCAATGCCTCGACAAACATCAATGAGGTCCTAGCCTCGCCAATTCGGCAAGCTCGAGCTTAGTGAAGCGAGCCCATCCATCAACTGGCCGGTCATTGGCCGTGATGTTGGCTGGTCATTGGCCAAGCAAGATGAAAGAAAGAAGAAAACAAGAAAAAGAAAAAAATAATTATAATTTTGATTTTTCAAAAATATTTTTATAAATCTAAAGAGGGAAAGAGCGTGAGCTTAATGGATTGAAAATGTGTTCTAAACTCAATATATTTATCCCTATTTATTTTAGCCTTTAAATTTAAAACCCATCTAAAGTAAATTCTTCAAAATTGAAGTGACTAATCTATATTTTAAATAGGTCATATATGAATTTATGATCATTTTGACAGGTGCATAAGTCAAAATACTGCAGTCCATGATTCATTCGAAGGAGTTTCCTGGGGAGGATACTGTGAAGCCTGCTCTGCTTACATCACTCCGAAATGAAATGAAATTTGCCATATGATGAAAAGTCGTTGGAAAGGCTTGAAAGCTGTAGAACTCAGAAGAAGGCTGATCTTTCCAATTTGCTTCGGTCGATTTCGCGTTAAAGCCCGAATCAATTTGTCAGACGGTGATTATGCGGGACGGCGATTTCATGATGGTCAGGAGCTGACTTTTTTCCTATCCTAGGTCGTGGCTCATGCGACCGCCCTACTAAAAGATCAAATTTCAAATTCATTTGTCGCAATGTCAGAGCGCGCCTCTCCGATCTAGTCACGGGCAAACAATGAATCTAGTCCATAAGGTGTTCCATTTGCCTTGCAAATTGCTTAAGAGCAGGGCCTCGAAAACAGAAAACGAAACGAAACAAAGACGAATTGAATGGAATTCAATATCCTGTCGTGCAAATGACACCTCTGGCAGAACAGTCGAACAAGGCCCTGCCCCACTCGAAACAGAGCAGCGATGGCAATGACGAAATCAAAATGAATTGAATCGGGTGGGGACTCGCCGACAGCATTTTAAATGTCTGCGACGGTGCCTTACATTTAATATGGTCAGAGGCCTCCAATTGGGGGGAGGGTCCTCCTGCAGATTCAAAAAACGAATTACGAAACAAAGATTATTTGGGGGGGTGAACGGGCGGCATTAAGCTGTTGATGTAATAATAGTGCCTGGCCTGGCATGTCCCTGCCCTGTTCGCGTCGTGAAACTCCAGGCCTCTGCTTTGTCGTTGTCGGGACGAGGACTCTCTGCAATAAATGGCCTGCACGTCCCGGTCCTGTTCTTCGGAACTCACAGCCTTTTTTTTTTTTTTGTCATCGTTGGGAGCTCTCTCTCTCTCTCTCTCTCTCTTCTCTCTCTTTGCCAGGCAATCTCGGTGTCCTACATTTTCAAATGTTTGAAATGTTTACTTGGGACTTACAAAGCCGAATCCAAGAAGCCTTGCGGTCTTTCCTTCGTCTGCTTCTCGAGGTAGGACAAAATTCATATGTTCAGTACCAGCGCTATGATCATCCCTCAGTGGCCAACAGAGAGAGAGAGAGAGAGAATTGCATTCTTGATTTAACCATTTAACTAGAAAATATGATATACTTCAAACATTCACATCTCTTAGCATTCACTATTCAAAGAATTACACTAGCGTGCTATTCCCTACTCTCCTTAACACTATACACAGCCAAAAAATTTTTAGTCGGCTTCAACGGAGAAATTTTCTGAAGAGTGGACCGAAGAAATTATGCAAAATGGCAATTAACTCTTGCCATATATAAAGAACTGGATGAGCCCTCCTCTCACATCTCATCTTCACATGATATCCTCCTGGCCATCTCCCGCTCCTTGATAGAGAGCCTGTGCGTTTTGCGGCACAGCTTCCCACTAAATGCTTCGGTCGCCTTGTTCAGTAAGGAACCGCTGTGATGATGCTGCGACTGCGGCTCTGCCCAAATTCGTCCGCTCCGGCTTCCCGCATCAGACCCCGGAGTCGACATGTAACTGGTGTCGACAAGCATGTCACCTTCAAGAATGCGCAGCACCTTCTCCCCATAGAAAAGATGTAAAACTATTAGTTCGGATGACAACTATCCATGCTAATTCAAACATTACATCTTTATACTTACAAGTCAACAAATCCATAGAAAATCTAAGCATTTGCTCCTGAAACCCTCCTCAGAATTTGAAGATTCCATAGAATTAAGGTTAACTTCTGTTACGAATCTCAAGTGCTTAATTTTGACGACTCCATACTAATTCCGCTCAAAGGTCTGAATGCTGTAAGCTTGTTTTCTAGCTATCTTTTCCGATGATGAATTTTCCTTACCTGTGACATGCGAGGCCTAGAATGAGGATCCCGCCGTATGCATAGCGATGCAGCATGAAGCATGCAGCAAACCTCATCCTCAGAATAGTGATCTCCTAGTCGTGGATCTATCAGCTGATCCATCGCAAATTCTTCCAACAGTGGACGAGCCTGGTGAATAGTTATATAAAAGTTATGAGCAGAACATGGAAAATTACCAATGAAGAGGGCACAATATCATGTCTCTTGATACTATTGTATCAGATTCGTTTGAAAGACACCAGAAATCTAACATCGCTATTTTTCAGAGTCATACCCACTCAGTTAAAAACTGCTGACCCTTGGGCCGATCAACGTCCACAGCTTTTCTCCCAGTAACAAGCTCCACCAACACCACCCCAAATGAATATACATCAGCTTTCTCTGTGATTTGTCCACTTTGAGCATATTCAGGAGCTAGATATCTATAAATGAAAGTAGGTGAATGAATATTTCAATCTCGCAGATGTTTAGAAAATAGAGCCACTGTTAATATCAATCACACACCCAAAGGTTCCAATTACTCTTGTTTCAACACCACAGCGTCCATCAGGCTGCCACCGCGCAAGGCCAAAATCCCCTACCTTGTGAAAGAAGCAATCGGTTAAGCATCAACACACCACATCCTTGAATAATAAGTACTACATCCAGAACTTAAGAGCTAGAATATTCTCCGGAAAATTACAAATGGAAAGGCCTCTAGCTTCAATGACAAAGGTGAAAACATCAATAAATCCAAAATAAAAGATCATGACTGTACCAATGGTTCAAAATCATGAGTTATGAGGATGTTATTTGGACGCATATCACGATGGACAATACAACCCACTCTGCACTCTTCATGAAGATATCGCAGACCTCGAGCAGCCCCGACAGCAATCTTTTGCCGTGCCGACCATTCTAATGGCTCTTGATGACGTCCTGAAACAGCAAAATCGTTGATTAGTTGCATATAAAAGTCAAGATTATTAACCTCGACAGTTCATTATTCCAGTCAACAAACAGGTGAAGAGAATTACCGTAGAGATGAGAATCCAGGGAACCATTGCAAATATACTCGTACACCAGTAATCTTCTTTTGTCCTCTATGCAGAACCCAATCAGCATGACAACATTTCGGTGCTGAGCACAGCTCAGTACTTCAACCTCCGAGCAGAACTCATGATCACCCTGAGAGCTAGCCAATTTGTGTTGCTTGACAGCAACTATCTGACCATCTGGAAGTACCCCTCTATGAACAGATCCAAAACCACCTTCAGCCAAGAAATTAGCCTCTGAAAAACCGCCAGTTGCAAGCTCTAGCTCAGCATAGCTGAACCATCTTGGCGGTTTTCCAAAAACAGGAGATTTATTTTGACATATTGAGCACAATGGAGGGGGCCCACTGGGCATATTTCTGGAAAATGAGATTGCTTCTCTCAAATTTCCACCTATGTCCATATTATCCCTGTAGTCTGGCAATTGAATCAGATCATCTTCATTGCTTCTAGCAAACTTACTTGGCATATCCTTGGTCATTAATGCTTGCACTGTGTCATTAGCTCTCTGACAATTTTGTCCAAAATGAACAGAATCACGACAATGAGAAACAAATAGTTCTGCCATCCATGGCTGAAACCTCAAGCTCGTTGAAGCTAGAGATAAATTTTCACTGTCTGAGTCTGAGCTACTACATTCATCAACATCCCTGGTTTCCTTCACTACACAAGGCACATTTTTTTTTATGTCAGCATTTGCCTTTGAAATGAAAAAGGGTGAAGTTCCAGGGTCAGAACTCGACACTGATGAAGCTCCAGCTTCGGTTGAAGTGAATGGTGTCCCTAACTCTGGACTACTAGTTGGAGTGACAAGGGGTCCACGGACAGAATTCGGGGCTTCATGCTGAATTTTGCGATGTTTATCAGATGCTTCATCCAGTTCAGATGGTGGCGGATGAGCTTCAATCTCCTTCTTCGGCGATCCCGTCAAATTCAAGCGAAGAACTTTCGCCTGAGATCGTTTCATTACAACAATGTTGCATTGTAGCTCTTCCATGCATCGTTTTTCCTCAGGTTTTAACTGTCTGTTAAAAGTAAGCAAGAGTAGACCAAACAAAGGTATGTCAGACTTATGGGACCACCTGCATCAGTTATTTTGTATTCAAAACCTCCCAAAATTTTTTATTTCTTTTAACAGGGAAATCAGATGATTACTTGTCCAGTACAACCCAACTCGCATGAGCTTTCTTTGCCTCTGCAGCCACTGCTCCGCACGGTGATCCAGGGACAATTTTTATCTTGACATTTATCTGTGCAACAGAGGTGGAAGGTGTTATGTGATGAGAAGAAAACAGAAAAACGCCATAAACGAATTTCATCAATGGCATTGACCTTATGCGGGTCGTACACATCATGGAGCTGAAGGATCATTTGGGAGCAAGAATCAGTTATGTCAATCTTCTGCTCTGTACTTGACCCTAAATGGGACTTCCGATGCCCACTAGCACAGTCCCCTGCAAACCTTGGGAAACCCCATAACTTTCTTCCTGGAAAATTTGTAATGAAATTGCTGTTAAGTAGTATGGTTATGACAAGATTTGAGTAGAAACAATGAATGCAGTGGTCGGAATTCAGTCAGACAGAAATCAGCAGGCAAAGGCTATTTAGGGAGAAAATCTCAATCTCATATCGTTGAAAAATCGGGATATGTATTGTTCGAGGAATTAAAACCAAGTGATACGCGACAATGAGGAAATTCAGACGAGCTGCATCCGTCAACATTCATTAGCACAAGGTACAATCTCAAATCGTCCTTAGCAGGTAGAGAGATTTAAGAGATACAAAAGTGGAGAAAGAAAAAGGTCGAAACAATGTCCTTTAGAGCAATATTTCATGCACCATCCAATTTCATGAACCAGATGAGCCTGAAGAAAAGTTCCCATAATACAAATGAAGAACGGAAAGGAGGGATGATTGCATCGCGGCATAACAGAAACTTACCTGAACTTTGGCAAGAAACCACAACCAGCAAGGTAATGCAATCCCCAGGTTGAACAACATGAGTCAAAGCCCACACCAGAGCTGTCTTCGGAATCTCCTTTGAGGCCTTAACAGCAACCACCACCTTCTCAGCAACATCCCCGTTGCCCTTTTCCATCTTCCCTCTCATCTGCTCTCTACTCATTGCCAAATAAAATCTCAGTCCTCTTCTACCAGAGTTGCTCGCTTCCCAAACCAAATTGCACCTTAATAAGCCCCAATAGCACGTACTAGAGGACAAGGGAAAAACTTCGACATTGGACTCGTCTGATCCAACCTTCTTGTTCGGCAAATCGAGCTTGGAGTAACCAATCAAACCCTTATCATTATTGCTCTGCCCCCAACACGGCGAGATTCAACGACATGTAACACCGGGGAAAAACAAAAATACTATTCCACTAAGAAACGGCAGTTTTTTGCAATGACAAGACCCTTTTCACCGGTTGACAAGAAACCCTCCAGTATCACGGAAAAGCCAACTTGAGGAGCAATACAAAAATAAACTAATGTGGAAGAACACCCTTACTCCAGAAGGTGAAAAATCAAGCGCGAATATTCCCCAAGTGGAAACTGATGAGCTGGGAATCACAGAATTACGGATACCCTTTTTGGTCCCGGTCTTGCCAGAGAAAGGGACGAAATCCTCGAGCTCAATGAGCACTCATCTGGTGTAAGCTTTTCCTTTCGCCGGTACCCAGTTGCGCAGGCATGAGTTTGAGAAAAAGAGCAAAAACGACACGCTGCGGAGTTAACTTCACGATCGATAAAGGACACCTGTGTTGCTGCTTTCAGCCTTCAAATCACTCATCAGCGGACACAGAGGTGAACAGTTGAAAGCGAAGCAGCGAGGCATGAGATGAAACTGGATCCAGAACCCAACTTCAGAGAAGCGTCCTCTTCCAAAATAAGTCCAGGCACAAGCCCGTCGCCCGCTAAACTCCGTGTCCAGAGACAGCCTCCAACATATCAAATCTCCATATGAGGCCAAAGGGGACCGATCAAATCACGGACTGGGCTGGACGCGAGAGATAAAGAGCACCCGGCCACCACCTGCAGAGAGAGAAAGGTTAAAAACTCATTTTGAAAAAGGGGAACCCAACGCAAATGAAGTTTTCACGACACTTTATGATGTTTTGAATGTCTGCTTTCGTTTGTATTCCGCGTCTCAAAGCGCCAAAATACAGAATCTTATCTAGAACGCCACTTTAAGAAAACTTGAGAGACTACCAAAGTTGGATTTTTTTTCTTTCCCTTTATTCTCTGTTCATGGGCCTCAATTTTCTCATCAAAACAAGAAAGACATCAAAGCGCAGTGAAGAATGCATCATCTCCACATCTACCACCAGAGATGATGACTACTTAAATCCGAAGCGCCATTACTGAAATCACGTGAAGATCCCCCCCCCCCCCTTCCTCACTCCACCGCTCCAAGCAAAATCAGCTCAAAATATCCAACCCATCCCCACAGAAATATATATATTTCTTTTTGCCTTTTCGGGCATTATCAGCTCCCGGGGAACAGTGGTCACGTATCAGGAATCGCCCCAGCAACGAAACGCCAAAACAGGCACCGAGACATTACGAAAGAAAAGGACTTGGAGATAAGAAAAGGGAGAAAGAAAGAAAGAGAGGAGACGAGACTGAAAGTGAGAGAAGAGCGCGAAAAGTCGAAGCGAAAAATGAACACCTCTCTCTCTCTCTCTCTAGGGTTTCGGCTTCGTCGTCAACGACCAGGCCACCGCCACCCACCGCCACCACCTCCCACATCTCTCAAATCGTATAGCGATGTGGCTCCAAAGGGGGTGTGTCCTGTAGCGAACGCCAATCTGTCTGCGTCTGCGCAAAGCAACCTCTCGCTCACCCAACTACAGAGAGAGGCAGAGAGAGGCAGAGAGACAGAGAGAGAGAGAGAGCGATCGATCGATCGATCACGAATCAACTCCGTTGTCCGTGAAGCAGATGGCGGAGAAGACACAGCACGGATTTCAGCGTTAATGGCGACACATGCAATCCTCCCCACCAACCCAAAAAAAAAAAAAAAAAAAATTCAACTCAAATTAAAAACCCGGAATTAAACTACTATTATGTGAAGTGATGCGCGCGCATCTCTCTCTTCCGCGTACGCTTCCCTCCCTTATTTTAATCCCTCCTCGCGAATAAACAATAGGAAAAAAACAAAGAAGAAGAAAACTTTACGTGAATAAAGCAATCGACTTGACTCGTTATATAATCTCGAATTCACCACGAGGAGGGAGAAGCTCGCGAAACAAGTCACCGATCGCGACCTCGATCGATCAGCCAAGACCCGACTCGAAGACCTTTTCACGTAATCCGCCGTCGCCTCGCTGGTCTTTCGACGATACGTCTTGTCTTTTCTCTTTCTTCTCTGTTCAGACACAGTAATTTAGCATAGTTGGCATCCAGACCATTCAGATGATCGTGCGAACAGACAGAAGATTCATGCGTTACCTCAATTTTCACGAAATCGGAGAATGAACCGAGGGAACTGAAGGAGTGAGTGAGAGTGAGAGAGAGAGCGGGAGCTGGGAATGGATCGTCGCCGTCGATTTTCGCGGGTCCCGGAAATGCCCCTCGGCTCGGGTGTAAATATCGAGAGCGGCCCCCGGGTGCGTCGTCGGACGAGGCCGAGATGGTTATGGTTATGGTCCGGGTCGGATTTCCTCTCTGGTTTTTTGTTATATTAGTCGCTGAAAACGAGGAAGTTAGAGACGGAGAGTTGGAGTGTGGGAGAAGCGTCCGTTTTTTGATATTTGAATCGGGCCGTGGCGCTAACTTTAGGGCGAAGGAAATTAAAAAATTAAAAAAAAAAAGTGAGGGTTTGGCTTTGCCTGGAGATTATTTTAAAGACCTTTTGCAGGAGAGAATAAGACATGCATAAAGATCGGGATTTGTTGCCGACTTTGATGCTTCTTCCTCCACAGAGATGACCGTCCAGCGCCTTTAGATTGGTAGTCGTTCCTCTTTTCTTTAAAAGCGATGCCGACACTGTGATTCGAAACTCATTCAAACAATGACGCGGTATCGATGTATAAGTATTCTCACATGTGCATCAATTGGGGGCGATATGCACAGTGTGAAGATAATCATGTGATCGGATTTTACCTACGTGTCGATTACCCGACCATGGAAATGCAAATTATTTCTTGCGGATCTATGAAAATCTTTAAGTTGCCGAGAGATTGCTCTGTGCTGTCTCGAGCATTCACAAGATGTACAACAAATAGTTCGTTATTTGTCTAATAACGCGGGGACAATAAACTCATAGATACCCTTACCAAAAAACAAAATAAACTCATAGATAGGCTCAGCTATCTAAGGACCTGTAAAAAATAAGTTTGGACCCACTTATCACAATCTTGGGCCCCTTGATATCATTAAATGTTTTTGACCTTTGATCCATGAAAATATCTTTGGTTCGTAAGGACGTCCTAGATTTTGAAACAATGTTTGATTGTACGGTTTTGGAATGGAAAAAGAGACGGTTGAATTCTTCTCCGTATGGATGCTGTAAATTCTCGAAATCATCCTCATGAGTCATTACACATTAAGATCTACAGTATAGTCACGACCAATATAAATATGCAGAACTTCATGTTGATTATATTATACACGATAATTAAGAAAAACTTCCATAATCCCGGTTATACTATGCAAAATAAAACTTAGAGTGAAAAGAAAATTTACGAGATGGAGAAAAGAGAATATTATTCTCTGATTTTATTTTAAACTATTCACCAAGTTATCGGCTCCCCCACGTCGTCCAAAGAGATGGAGTAACCACACATTTCGTCCATTTTAATTAAGCGACGAATTATTTAATGCGACGAGTGCGTGCATGCATCGCTTCTAATCTTTAACTACCGCGATAAATGGGCGCGGAGCAAGAGCCCTGACGACGACGGAGACTTTATTAAAACGAGAGACGAAGATTCCGATGTTACAATTCCAAGTGGTTTCTAATGAAATGATGTCGAAATCCGATGCGGCCCACGGTATGGACAAATTTCGACGACCCTGTCTTGGTCCTCGGAGTCTTAAATGAGTAAATTTAACTCCAGCATCGGCACATCAATTCTTCCTCCTCGGTTTGCATTCGGGCAACCCGATCGTACGGTGTCCTCGGATTACGATTAACTCGGCATCTCGCGTAGGGTAAACTATTGTTTGTCCTCGAGGGATTTTAGGATCCGTGAATTTGTCTTTTCGAATTGGGTTCCGCTCGTCCACCTCGTAATTTGCTTAACGGCGAATTCGCGACGTCACGCTGTTAAGAGAACCCAAAGGTACTATTTGTCGTCGTTAGAATTAGCATCGCCCGAAATGTCGAGAGCCCGCGTTTAGCGACATCGCTCTCGAAGAGACAGGATCGGGATTGGCTTGATTAGTAAGCACGACGATCGGTGATTATTACAAAACCGGTGACGGGGTAACTGCACGTCTAAATCCTGTTTTATCGCTTGGGTAATCTATGTTTAAGCATTTATCCTCACTAAGTCCCTTTGGCACGTTGCTGATAACTTGGAACTGAAGGGAAAAGGATGCCGCATATGACATCATCTTTGTACGATATTTATTTAAATATCATAACTTTTTTTTCAATCACTCAAAACTCATAATTACTTGAAAACATTTACTCTGAGTGTTATATTGCATTGGATTTCTGGTATTTATATGTATGTTTTTAAAAAAATTTGACACTCAAATAATCAATTAAAAATCATAACACTCGAGTGAATGTTTTTTAGAAGTAATGGCATTTAAGTGGTTGACAATTTTTTTTATTATACTCAAGCAAGCATCATATGCAATGTAATGTCTTTATTCCTCGGACTAAACATGTCTCGACCCTCTCCCAATATCATGTTTGATGGACTCATGTTATTATTGAAATATATGCATGAATTGTGTTGAAAAAATCCCACATCAAATAATATAATTTAGTTTCGAACAGTTAATGTGAAGGTGTGTACAATCGAATATGCTAATGGGTTCGTACTTAGATTCTCTTTTGGCAATCTCCCTAGTAAATTTATGTTGCAAACTTCTAACAAATTGTATTATAACTAATAGTCAATTATAAGTCTCCAATCTGTTTCGGTGGTTAGTGAATATCTAAAGAATTGAATTCGGTGACCAACGTAGTTTTGTGGGTGCAATCTTGATGGCGGTCTCCATGGTTCGATATGGAGAAATATAGTAGGGATGAAGTTGAGCATTGATCCAAATTCAAATTGAGATATCTTAACGTAGAAGAATACTTGGATTAAGGAAGAGGAGGCCCGACACCAAACACATGAATTGTGTTATAAAAGTCTCATATTGGAAAATTGATGTTGTGTGATATAATTAATATATTCCAGTTGACCCGTAATTTATCGACTTTAGATTTTAGCAAAAGTAGGTCCAATTAGATTTGTTCATAAGTGTGGACTTTAATTCCCTATCGATGTTCTCCCTGAAGAACTCTATCATCATTCGAGATGTTGATTCATTGTCAGCAAATAATTGTACCCTAATGCATCTCACAAACAAAATATTAAATCTCCCAAGCATTGCAAAGGTTTTTGATGAATGGTCGTGATTTGTCATTTCATAATCGAACAACCGCTAATGCTCCCCCAAGGGCTTTTTTTAGAAAGTGTCTCGTAGAACCTAATTCTCCGATAACACTCAACCTTTCTCCCAAATTCAATCTCCCAACATCTCCATGATGAAAAATGAATGACGTGGAAACATCTTTCTAATAATATCAATATTGTCAAGAAAAATTAATAAATGGACGATTTTTTTCCATTATCGTCCATGATCCACGCACAATGATGAAAATCATCATCTGTATATAATATCACGAGCGACCGGTTTTAAAAGTATTATTTTTAAAAATCACGAGATATTTTTGCATCTCGAAACTCGGAAAAAATGAGTGAGATTAGAAAAGCACGCTTCATGCAAAGGAGAAAAGCAATGAAGAGACGATGACCCCCACCACAGACCACAAATCCAAGCTTACTATTAAACAGTAACCGCACCGTCCCGTTGGCTTACCTCCCTCTCCAGCCTGGAAAACCTCTAAATTCTAATTAGCACTACACGAACAACCAATGTACCTCTTCTTACGCAGGGGGAGTTTCAAGATGAGGAATTAGTGTGTACCGATCCGACCAGTACAAACACCGACTGATATTAAGTATTGAATTCACCTGATGCAGTGGTACCTGTTGATATCTTGAGCGGTAGTCTTCACGAGGGAATCCCCTTCCTAAGGGTCGACGTTGTTTTGGTAAAGATTGGGAGTCAGAAGTTACTCTTTGTGTTTGAATGAAATCTCTAACGAAAAGTCTTAACATCTTTCGTCTCATTTGGATGTTCACAAAATGATTTTTACATCTATTGCTACCGCCATATCGTTATCTTTTCCGTTTTTCCTTTGCTGTTGATAAAATCTAGTTGCAAGTGCAATTCAATTGGGTTATTTAAATGGTTAAAGCATTCGTACCTCTCGTTTGGAATATAGATTTGAATTGTCATACTTGCGTGCATTCTCTTGAGGAAGCTGCTCCCAGGAGCACGTATTCGTGTGTCTCCGCATTTCACAAGCTGCACGTAGGAGGACGGGATTCAAAGAGCTTCGAACACTTCATGGGATATCTAATTGTTGTTTATAGATCTTCTCAACAAATTGACCATATTTGAAGGTATGTTCAACTCTTATAAATATACGAACCTGAATAAGTCTTTAAAAAAGGCTAAATGAGGCAATTGACGGGAGATTTATCTTAGGGTGGGAGATCCCGCTTGTCTTTCATATTTTGTAGTTGAAGGAGAAGAAAAATATATACCAATCAACAAGTAGTGTAAGATATTCGGATACCAATTTGTTAAAATAAGAAATGCAGTATGACAAAATACCTTTTAGAAATTATCGTAAGTGGTCGTCTCAGAATTGAAAACACTTATTACTAGTTGCATTAACTCTTATCTTGATTCTCAAATCTGTATTGAGGGTGAAGAGGAGGGCACCAAAAAAAAAAAAAAGTTACTCAAATTCATTTTCAACAATGAATTCAATGCCCATTATCGAATTTTATGTAAACAAAGTTCCAAAAACTCGACGTAGCCTCGAACCACAGGAGAGAAAATCGTGGAATAACGAGCTCTTCCATTTCCAACGTTATCCCGTTTTGGTGGGTATTTACTATTTACGCACGTTTTTAGTTCATTTCCATCGGGACGAAAATCGCACGAAAGGATCCTCCTCCATTATGTCGACGGCGCGATGGAGTACGGCGGGGCGAGCTGTCGCGTCGCGTCATGTCACGGGCAAAATTAATTGACCCGCGACTCGGGGATCGGGTTTTGATGGGGAGTGTGTGTTCCTGGGGACGGCGACAGCACGACGGCGCTGGCGCTTCCGCCGAACGGCGTGCTCGCTTTTGGCGCCACGTACGGCGGCTCTCGTCCCGCACCTTACCTTTCCTTTCCTCCCCAACCCAACCCAAGCACACCCCATCGACCACCCCGTGGTCGAACCCCATAAGGGCCGCCTCGGGGGGGGGAGGGGGAGCGTCGATGGCGATCATCGAAACCGTAAAAAAGTTGTCCCTCCTCTTTTTGAATGGATCTCCAAGTTTAATGGCCCGTCGTCGTCGACGTCGAATCTGGAGAATTAGAAAAGATGAGATGCATTGAAGGGGCCATGAACATGACGAGCACGTTAGCGGGCTCCACCCTCAACGTAACATCCGACGACCAAAAGATGGGATCGAGAACGAGGGAAGCAGCAATGAATCCCGACAGCTCCACCTCCGCCCCCCCCAAAAAAAAAAAAAAAAAAAAACTGATCAACGTCGTGCCTAATGGAAAAAACCCACGTTTGCTTTGGATTCGTTAATTCCGATTCCCACAGAAAAGAGGGTGCATCGGAAATGATTAACCTTTTCGTGTTTTCCTTTCGAGATAATTATATTATTTATTATAAAATTTATTACGAAAATATAATTAAATATTAAGAATTTTATAAAATATAATAAAAAATTTATAATTTATAAAAAAATACAACCGAATTTAAAAACTTTCAAAAAATACAATTAAATCTTAAAATTTTCAAACATTATAAATAATCAAATTAATTCCTTCATTTGATAGCATTTTGTGAAGATTTCAAGACTTAATTGTACCTTCATGACAATTTTTATAATTTAATTATAATTTTTTTGAAAATTTCAGTACTAAATTATACTTTATTGATTAATTTTATCACTTTCAATGCGTTCATCTCTTTTCTTTATTGGCACGAAATTCAGATGAGGGTCGCCGATCCTTTCTTCTTGGGTACGAGCAGGGTGCGTTTTTCTCTATTTCAGAGCCTCCAGCTATGCGATTATTAGGAGGGTGCGCACGCGGGGCCAAAGCCGGTCCTTGTCCTTCAGCGCGAGATTAGAAGGGGACAGACAGACCCTAATACGGATCGCGTTGGGAAATGAACATGGGACCCCTCGAGCTCGCGAGTTAGCCACCAACAATGAGGGTTTGCAGGTGGTGCGGCCATGGGGCATGGTCTACGCGTAGTAGCCTCGACATCATCTGTCGGGAAAAGTGAGGGGGAGAGAGAGAGAAAGAGAGAAGCACATGCGCCCGATCCGATTGGGGGTGTTTCGAGGGACCATCTTCTGCGAGCGAAAAATTTCGTATGGTCCTGAAATGAGATGGGGGTCGTGCGTGACGGCTCGGGACTTCGCGTACATCCTTGTCCTGACTTCATCATGTAACTTCTCCTCCTGATGATAGCTCCTCAGCCTAAACTAGTCCTTGAATGTGCGAGGCGATTTAGACGAGCCCAAACACAAGCCCATCTGCTTATTTTTACCCGAGCAATGGCGATGCTACAATTTTTAATCTGCTTTCGCAATGATATTAACCTTAATCATTCATTTTTTTCTTTTAATCCTTTGGCATGATAGAAACAACCTAATCGGTCGTTAGCCTCACCTAGAATTGAACATGTCAATCCCACCTTTTACGCAGTCAACCAGCACATGGATGCTGTTGCTGTCCCCCTCTTCTCTTCTTTTCCCCCTCAAATGGGGCAACTGCACATGGACGTTGGTTAGGTGGTCCACGATTCGATCATTAGCTTCCGGGTTAATAAAATTTGCACTCTTGGGGAGGTAAAAAAGCTCAAAAAGTTGCTCAAGGTATCCGAACGATAGATGCTGCGATGTTGCTGGTATTTTTGCCATACGAAGCCTGGATATTGAATGCTGCCGGGACCTTCGTTTGTCTCGGGAGGACGTATAAGAGGAGGCAAATGGTACGGGGCTCAGCAAAACGGCTTGCAAAGCGGGCTGCGCAGATCTCTTTTTGCCGAGAACAGAAAGACGTTACCGCCTCGCATCAGTCGCCATTGCGATGATGAAGTGGATTATTTCCTAGGGGCGTTAGCTGGTTAATCATAGTTATCCGTTGATAACAGTGCAGAACCGGCACGCATCATATCGCCTTTGCTCACATGGAGAGCTCTTTCGACGGCCCGTCTCTCTCACACGGCGGTCTATGCATCGTCCTCACGGCGAGGGCCGCTCTGGCAAGACGGCGATGGAGCGACATCATCTCGAGGGGATCTTTTCGTGTATCCTTAGCTTTCCCCGGGATAATAATGGGGACCGACCATGTTAAATTTTAATCGAGACCAACACGGGATGCTCTCGAAACCCAACGTACGACCAAGTCCCCCGATGATGCACGAGTAGATGTTACACGAGAATGGAAAGAGGCTAGCGAGCCCTCAGCATGTAATAATTGGAGGGGTTGGTTCCCCCAGTTCGTATGGTGGGGTCGTGAGAGTTCTGGCTTCGTACGCAATCATGGAACGACCGGAGTCGTAACATGTGGCGAGGGGGAAATGGGGTTGCTTGTCTTTCTGCTTCTTTCTGCATGAGCTTCTTCGCGTTTGTCCCGATCTCGAGCGGAATCCGGGATTTGCTCGAAACGGGGGAATAGGGACGGGGGCCCGTGGCTGCATTCGCTTTCCTTTGGGCCATAAGGGGGCCGAGCGGTTCTGCATAAAGCCATTCGAAGCCCGAGGGGTTGCCTCGTTAGCCAGCTAGCGCATCGTGATGGGAATAGGGAGTAAACTGCTCGAATAAAGGCCGGTACTTTCATGCAATGGTCGGTAAATTTAAAGCGTTGCGGAAGGTGGATAGATTCTGTAGAAAAGATAGTATATTTTTTCTATTAGAGATATGAGAACTTGGTAAATCTAGAAAGACCAACTGAATGTTCGGTGACTTACTCTAATGAGAGTTGGTGATGCTGAACTAGTTGGTAACTCTAATCAGCAAAAACTTGGTTATCACTCCAGTTAGGCTTTATAAGATCTTAAAAGATATGGCAAATTTAAGGAATGGGTAAGCAAGACAAATAAAATTTGGTAACTCTAGAAAAGTTGGTAATTTAAAAAAAAATACAAACAAATGCTGGTAAGCAATTCAAATAAAAGGAAATAAACCCAAAATTAGTTAGTAACCCATTCGAAGAAATTTTGGTAAGTTGCTCAATTAAAAATGGATAGTTTCATATAACAGTCGGTGGATTTGAAGCGTTGCTAATAAAGGTTAAAAAATAAGAGAAGTTGGTAATTTAAAAAATCAAATAAATATCGGTAACTAATTCAAATAAGAGCTAGTAAGTATCTCAAATGGGAATTGATAAATCCAAAATTAGTTGGTGACTTACTTGGAGAAAATTGATAAGTTGCTTGAAAAAAAGATTGGCAAATTTCATGATATCGATAAGAAAGCTAATCCGATAAAGGAATATTTTTATCAAAAACAAGAGAAGTAGATAACTAAAAAAACTAAATAAAAATCGGTAACTAACTTAAAAAATATATCTATATCTAGTAATTTGATTGAAGAAAAGTTAGTAATCACGCTAGTTAAAGTTGATAATTTCTAATAAGAGTTGGTAAATTTAGCGGGTGGTAAGTAAGGTAAATAAAGGTTAGTAACAATCGAAAAGCTATTAAATTAAAAAAAATGCTGGTGACAAATCGAATGAAAGTTGATAACCTAATGGGAGAAGGTAATCACACAATATAGATTGGTTAATTCGTATAAGAGTTACAGACCAAAAAAATTCTTACAAGAGTTGATAAATTTAAGGCATTTGTAAGGAAAGATAAATAAAAATTGGTAGAAGATAACAAAAGTTGAAAAACTATTAAATTCCAAATAACGCTGGCTAGTAAATCGAATAAATATTGGTAACTCAATAGCTGGTAATTTAATCCGGAAAAAAAGTTGGTGGACACTTTAAAGGTTAAAAAATAAGAGAAGTTGGTAATTTAAAAAATCAAATAAATATCGGTAACTAATTCAAATAAGAGCTAGTAAGTATCTCAAATGGGAATTGATAAACCCAAAATTAGTTGGTGACTTACTTGGAGAAAATTGATAAATCACTTTAAAAAAAAAAAGATTGGTAAATTTCATGGTATCAATAAGAAAGCTAATCCGATAAGAGAATATTTTTATTAGAAACAAGAGAAGTAGATAACTAAAAAAACTAAACAAAAATCAGTAACTATCTAGTAACTCAATTGAAGAAAAGTTAGTAATCATGCTATCACAGATTTACTATATTTCACGTTATTTGATTGTAGTTAAAATAATAATTATCACGGCCAAAGAGGTATGAAACCTTATATACGGTGCAGATTTCCTAAAATGCCCGTCTCTCAGTGTCGCCGTTGCCATTTAAATTTTTCTTAAACGTTACCCATCTCTCTTAATAAAATTAATCTCGTCAATTTTCTCCTTCGCATACCATATTCATGCTAGACATGACAAAAATGTCTTCTTTCCAAGTGAAATTATGTTTTGAAATCGAAAATTTTGGTTATGTTTGCAATCATGAATTGATTATTTTGTCAAAAGCCCTAATGTGGTTAATTTGAGTTGTAAAAAATATTTCACTGGTTCTTTTGCTAAGCTTTAAGTGATTTTGTATGGTAGTCCAAATCTACGTATAGCCTCTTCCCATTAATACATAACACTTATTCATATAAAAAATTTCGCGGCATAGTTCATGAGCAATATTAATAACTTTTTTCATGCTATAACAGTAAAAAATCATTCTTGATCTTCTTCTTTTTTCCTTTCAATATCCTTTAAGTCTTCACGGTTTTAATATTAGAACGAACAAAGAAATTAAAATCCTGAATTTAATTTCGAGCTGAATACACATTTGGTTGAACCATGGATTTTGACCTTAGTTGTGACCTAGTGCATGGGATCGAGACTCGATCCTAGACAAGCCTGGCTGTGGTCAGGTCGCGCCTCGCACGTGGCCTTATCATGGTCTCATCTAATTGGGTTACGATTTTGCTATTTGGGAGAAAAAAAACCAAATCGTTGTCTTCAAGCTAGGTGCAAAGAAAAGAAGAACAATAAGGAAGGAAATTTTTAATCAAACCGAGACGGGCTGTAGGGGTGTAGTTACTCATATGGATCATTAATTTACCTAAGAATCTTGTCGTTTAATATCATCACATGCTTAACAAAGTCAAATCTAGGGAATATGTTTTTAATTAATGTGGAAATGGCACCATCCCAGACAAAAAATTACTCCGAGAGAGTTCCAGGACATGGTAGGAAGAAGTGCATTGAACAGACGGGTCAATCCGAACTCATGGACGATATTCTCGTGGCTCTCCCGGTCAACGATAGTCTTTTTGAAGTCGAACAACACCACCATATCAGCAATCATGCACGAAAGCTATGGAGAGGGAGGAAGAGAGAGAGTGGTAGTCTTATGAGCCTACTCTTTAGTTGATCGCAATTTGATTAGCCAAGCATCATTTCTTTAGCTGTCAATCGACTCTGTCAGGAGAGCTTCATGGGCAGACACCGCGATAGTCTGCAACGTTCCACAACCCGTGGTCTGATGAAACCGACCGGCCAGATTTGATCTCCTCCTCCTCTTCAGCGATGATCGCATTGATCAATCGAAGCAGGACTCGCTCCATCTCTTCGCCGTCCGTCCACTCGTGAATCTCCGCCTTCAGCAGCGTGGGGTTCCTGCAGATCAAGTCCCAGACGGGGTAGTTCTTCCTCGGCATCATGAAGTCGCCCGCCAAGAGCTTCAGGCTCGGGCAGTAGTCGCCGACCCCATCTCCCACGTAGATGAACCTCCTCTTCTTGCCCTCTGCAGATACAGAGGCTTGTATTCTTTTGATCACCGCTCCCTGTAAAACGTCATGCGAACCTTCATATTTATGTGGTAATCTCGCGATCGACAACCCCAAAAGATTCCATCCTTTCTTGTCACTGTTTCTTTGATGCTTTTTCATAGATACGAAGATGATGGACGAGGACTGAAGTGGGGGCTCATTGAGATTTCGTGGTACCTGATAAACTAACGTCCTAAAAGGTCCCTGTCAAAAGGAACAGGTTTCGTCCTATTCTTTTAAAGCCCGTGTGCAATTTCATCAGCAGCATGCGTCGAAATCTCAAGAACCATCTCTTCTCAAAAGCAGGCAGCAATTAAGTATGGAAAATGAGAGAACCGAATGTTTATCTTTCGTTACCTTGCACATGTTTGGAGGGCAGAGGTCGCATCCATGACGAGAGGACCTGAAGTCATGAAAAGGCAAAATCCTGAGCCTCCCTTCTTCGTTGACAAAGCTCGGGTTGGTGGTGATCTCGGAGAAGCACTCCCGTATGCCCAGATGTTTCAGGATCGTCTCGATGTAGAAGACATTAGCATCGCTCAAAATCCGCAACTCACACCTGCAAAATTCAATCCCGAAAAAAGATAAACCCCGCTCGATTTCTTTGTTCCAAAACAGAGCGCCAAGCAGATACAAAGATTGCTTCGTTTCAATTACCCCAAAGCATGAACTGATTTGATGGCGGGAACGATCCTGGGATGCATTGTGGCTCTTTACAGTACATCCGCAATCTCTGTAATTGTTTTTCCTCTTGAATGAAGTTCTCCCATCATCTTGTCCTGCAAGGAAATTGTTCACCAAAGTGGGGTGTCTTACAGTACTCAAGATGAGGAAAATCCACGGAGAGACAAGGTGAAAATGAAAAAATTCAGCAATAGCAGATTCGGATGAACTCAACTTGCGAAAAAGTGACTCAAAAAAGAAGAAAAATTGCGAGAACTCACCATGAGAGAGTTCCAGGGCGTTGTAGGAAGAAGCTCATTGACCAGATCAATCAATCCGAACTCATGGACGATCCAATCGTCACACTCCCAGTCCATGATCGTCTTGTCAAAGTCGAACACCACCAGGATATCAGCCATTTCTTGAGGTTCTTGGAAACAACAGCAATTAAATGCATGTGAGCTACGAAGGATGAGAGAGATGGAGAGGGAATTGAAGCCATATTAGCCGACTCTCTAGCAGATGTTTTTTCTTATAAGCCAATAAATCTTCGACGATGTGCTCGTGGGCCAATAAGTTATCGGCTAATGTGGACATATATTAACTGAGGTCTGCTTCCATTCATGTATCATTTGCATCCAAATATCTCAATTAGAATCAATACTCTGTTGCAGAATTAGCCTGATGTCACAAACACCGCTATACCACAACGCTTGCCTTCGGCCTACATCTTCCGTGAAGACTGAACCATGTTGGTCATGAGCACCGCACACCAGGACAAATCAGGCCAACATGAGGCGTCTAATCTCCAGCCAAACTCTCGTGTCGCGAATGGCATCGAAGACGGGGTTGTGTCAAGGTTAGGAGGGAGCGATTGGAACCGCCACAAACTCCAGCCTGCGCCGAAAAAGGAAAAGATTACGAATTTATGGCATTGCCCCCTTTCCATTCATGAGAAAGAAACGAGGACGTAAGGATCACTCACCGCTCTTTAGGTGGGAATTTTCCACGTAACGCACGAATGGACGATGGCATCGTGAGCAATTCCTTTCCTAGGAATGACTCGGAAGTGGCCATTGTGCCTATGAGCCAGAAAAGATAAGATCGGCATCTTTTGCTTAATTGAGACCGAATCGCGTTGATTGGGGGACGTTTTGGAAAGACATGAATGTCGAGCAGCTGACCAACTGATTAGGACCAGCACCACCCAAGCACTGCCAGCATTACATTACATACGTTCGGTATTACGCATCTGCTCTCTCGTATTGTACAGGTGCTTTGTCTTGGCGAAACCTGGTTTTGGGGAGCAACGTTGAAAATGCGGTGGGTAGAGCAAATCCTCGGACAAGACGGGCAAATATAGAGGGAAGTGGGATGTGTTGCGCCCTAATTTTGCTCGAGGAATAAGAGTACTAGAAGTTTTAATTTATCTTTTTTAAGTATACAAGTGAGGGCCCACGGACCTTTTTTTTTAATTTATCTTTTTTAAGTTCATGTTCTTCTTTTTCAAAAAAAAATTATAGCCTTTTGTATGCTCTTAATCTAATTTTGCTATGATTTTGGGGTAAAAAAATTAGATTTGGACTAAAATGATGTCATTTTAATATTATGCTTCAAACTTTTGTTAAGAGTGTGCCGTGTAAGATGGAAAAAATAATAAAATAAAATAAGCTACGTAAACATTTTCCATTAACCAAATTGGATAGAAATAACGGATTTGCTTGACAGTACCGCTTTGACATATTTTAAGATTTGATTGTACTTTGTGAAAGTTTTAGGATTCAATGATACTTTCGTAAATTTCTTGTGAACTTATATCTCTTATTTCTATGCTAATGTTTTGAGTTAGATGTGCTAATCCTTCTTCGATCTATCCAAACAACATAAGGTAGCAATCGAGCGAAATGGTAGCTGGACAAATTAGCATGAAGCCTAGTGGACTATTCGAATCATTAGTTATTATTGCGAGCCAGATTGGTACGAGTGTTGGCGCATACGAACTGAACATAGATGCCATTATTTATCTGCGCACCGGATGCCAATCCTGCGAAAATATAAGTACAGGACCGAGGTACGGGTTTAACTGATCCAACCATCCTATCCATGACATTGAAAAATCTAGATAGGCTGGACTGAGTTAACGTTTCCACAAATTATGTTCTCTCGGGAGCAACTATTGTCACAGCAATACCAGGAGTCATAGCCCACCCCTGAACTTGGTGAACTCAGGTTGTAATCGGAGAGCGAGGAGCCTGGAAACAACTGGTTGGGAGGATCGCGACCTCGACCGGGAGGACATCCAGCAAGACTCAGGGCTGGAGAATCAAGGGGACCTTTCGAAGGAGGAACCTGTCATGAAGGCGTTGGCAATGCGATCTTTTAGAGCAGTGACGAAGATGGCATGTTGAGTTCATAAGATCTGGACCTTTGGACTTTGCTGCCATTGCATGTTGAACTGGCGAAAACACAGAAACAGAGCCACGGCAATTATTGAGCACGGTCGCTTAGGAACGCAGAGTAAACGCGGACCACGAATTTCCAGGAGGATGTGGCAGACCGGGCCACTATGCTTGTCAGCTTATAAAAAGTGATTTCCTTAGAGCGACAACCTCTAAAGGAAGTCAACTCCTGATGTATTTCCGTCTTTTAGAAAACCTTTTGGCCCCGCTGTAAGGTTGGCCATCTTCTTGTTTCCCTTTGTTCTCATAGATCACTTGCAACTTTCCCAAATTGCAGATCTTCTTCTTTTGTTACATTGGAATTTTCCTTTTCGTCGTACAAAAAATAAGATTCGTTCTTAGCTCATCCCAGGAGCCCAAAATAGGCCAGTATTCACACTTGAGACTAGACTGTTCTAGTTTTGTGCCATTGAAGAAATGAATATCCTCAATATCTTCCATTTTGTCTCGTGTGTCGTTCTGTATTATTTCCAAGTTTAGTTCACTGTTGATCTGGCCTTCCATTCTTGTTTCAATTAGATCAACAGAGATCTTGATCACAGCCATAGCTCATTTTGTCGGAATTCCTCTGTAAAAGTATATGCGTATTGGTGAATTCAATACTGGAATTTTAAGTCTGGCACTTGTTTTCACATGTATTCTTCGTGTGAGACTCCCTGTCAAGATGCTTCAGCCTTTGACTTAGCCAACAAAAGGTTGCTCTCAATGCACTAAAATTAGGACATTGATTAGAAATTTCCAAATTCTTCACATCCCCAGCAGAACCAGAAGCAAGCTGGTATATTAGTATTCGTCTTGATCAGTTCTTGACCAATGACCAAATCATAAAACATCCAAAGCTCTACAGAGGTTTCCCGGATGTTTTCTCGATTTTCCCTTTTGGCTAAATCACAATCCCAAAGGAGCTGCCCCAAAAAAAGTGCAGCTGTACAAAACCTAAGTAAAAAACTAGTTAAATCCCATTAATTTATTTTCTTATTTTGCCATCATCGCAGAGCTTCCTATTGAGAAACAGGGAGAGCTGGGGGGAGGGCTTCATGGGCAGACAAAGCAATGTTCTGCAACTTGCAGTCCGATGAAATCAACTGGCCAGACTTGATCTCCTCTTCATTGATTATCGCGTTGACCAACTGAAGCAGGACTTGTTCCAGCTCTTCACCGTCAGTCCACTCGTGGATCTCTGCCTTCAACAGCATGGGGTTCCTGGAGATCAAGTCCCAGACAGGGTAGTTCTTCCTCGGCATCATGAAGTCGCTCTCCAGGAGCTTCAGGCTCGGGCAATAGTCGCCCTTCCCATCTCCGAGATAGATGAACCTCTTCTTCTTGCCCTCGGCAGATACAGAGGCCTGTATTCTTTCAATCACCACTCCCTGTAAAAAAAAAAATCAAACATACGTGTTATACGTTGATGATCATGATTGACCCTGAAAGATCTTGATCCTTTTGTCATTGTGCTTTTGTGTTTTTCCGTTCAAAGTGGGGTCAAAAAAGAAAACACTGAAAGCAATCATGGATGGCGTGGTTAGGAGTACAGAGTTCCTCCAAGTTTGGAGATCCCGTTGACACATTGACCAGTCCAACTCCTGATATGTTTCTGTTTTCTAATGCACAATATGGCAAGTGCGGGTTATTATATTCCTGTGTGGGAGACAGAGGTTTCGTATAAAAGACTGCTCTAAATGGTCCCTGTCAAGATGTCCCGGGATTTCATCCTCCTTTTTTAAAAGTTCATGCGAATTTTCAGGACCATGCGTTGAAATTTCAAGAACATTGTCTTCTCGAAAGCAGGCGTCATTCAAGGATGGAAAACGAAAATCGTGAATTCGCCTGCATATAATATGAGTTTCGTTACCTTGCACATGTTTGGAGGGCAGAGACCGCATCCGTGGGAAGAGGACTTGAAGTCGTGGAAAGGCGAAATCCGAAGCCTCCCTTCTTCATCAACATAGCCCGGGTTCGTGTTGATCTCGGAGAAGCACTCCCGTATGCCCAGATGGTTCAGGATTGTCTCGATGAAGAAGAGATTGGCATCGCTGACGACCCTCAAGTCACATCTGAGCAGAGAAAGAGAAATTGCCAACGAACCAACTTAATTTCTTTGTTCGAAAACAGAGCACTGAGTAGAACAGAGAGACGAATTAATTTCGTTATGGCTTACCCCAAAGCATGAATTGATTTGATGGTAGGGACGATCCTAGGATGGATTGGAGCTCTTTTGAGAACATCTGCAATCTCTTCAATTGTTATTCCTTTTGCATGAAGCTCTCCCATCATCTTGTCCTGCAAAAGTTTTGTTTTTTTGGGGTTGTGCCAAACAAGAGCATTAGGCTTCTGAATTCAAAAGCTTCATAAGAAGCAGAGCCTGAACATCAAAACAAGCACTAGAGAAAAAAAAAGAAAAAGGACCGAATTACGCTATACGAGATTTTGCCAATGAAACAAGACATCGTGTGTCGTGTAGTACTCAAAATTCAAGAGTATACACGGGAAAAAAAAGAAAAAAACCCAAACACAGAAAACAGGGGAACTTACCATGAGAGAGTTCCAGGGCATGGTAGGAAGGAGCTCGTTGAACCTGTCGGTGAAGCCCAGGTTGTCAATGACCCAGTTGTCGCTGTCGCAGTCGATGATGGTCTTGTCGAAGTCGAAGAGCACCATGATGTCGGCCATCTCGCAAGAGCAATGCACGCAGAAAATACAGAGACGGAGAAGGAGAAGGCGATTTCCTAATCGTTCTAGTGAACACGAGAGAATTGGGGCGCGTCGAGACACGAGGATGGCGAGGAGGAGAGCAGGGGCATTTATAGCGGTGCCCCCATTCCAAGCGGTGCGAGGAGGCCGAAGAGTTGCAGTGGCATCGCGGGACATGAGTAGATTCCATGGAATATTACGCGGAGGGAATGGTGAGGGGATGCGTACGTGCGTGTGCTTCTCCCCCACTTGGTGTCCCACGCTGTAAAAATTTTTAAAAAAAAAATAACAAAAAAGGAAAAGGTCAAGCAACAGTAAAAAGGAGTCCTCCCTCTCTCTCTCTCTTTCCGTCCGTTTCGAATTTTGGACGATGACGACCCTAGACCAACCCCCCGAAATTGAACCACATCCAAATTTTTAAAAAAGCACCCATGAACGTGCCAGAGTCGTGCGGTTATAATCTTCCCCGGGTCGACCTGCCGCCACCCAGCGATCCCGACCGAACCCCGTGTTTTTATTCAAGGCGTTGTTGGTTGGGGTTGGGGGGGGGAGGACTTTGGGGCACGACGGTCCGAGACACGAAGCGTGGTCGAGGAGCGACATCGAGCGGGTGGCTCGGGATTTTCGCTAAAATTAATGACGAGTTTCGGATTTTCTTTTGGCTGGGAAAGGAGGGGAGGGAATATTCGAGGATCGAGGGGCGGGAAGAGGAGACGGAACGGAACGGAATTGAAGGGAGTTGGGGATTTTGGTTGGGGGGCACCTTTCCGAGGGCACCCACCACTAACTATAGTCGGTCGAATATTCCGGGAATGGTCCGGTCGACGCGATTCCAACTCCCCTGTTTTGCTCTTCCAAAAGTTTCCTAAAAAGTTATCCTCCTAAGCAAATCTCAGCCTAAAAGCTGTCCCTAGTTGGTTTGCTTTCTAAGCACGGGATAAAGTTCTCACCCGGGTGTTCCGCTTAAGCGAAAAAGAAAGGATTTGAATCGTGATATCAACACGATACCAACGCAAGCCCGTGTAGATGCTCCTTTATCAATGAAAAGTAGATGCTGCGTGGTACGTAGCTTTACTGCATTGGAAAAAAAAAATGTTATGGAACTCCCATTTTCGAAGAATCATTTCAGAGAAAGGATTAATATTTGTTCTATTATATTTTGTTAGTTGATTGGAACAATTCGGTTCATAAAAACAAAGAGAAGCATATTTATTTTATATCCGATAATTACCAATGCGCAATAGAGGTTGATCCCATTTTCTATGAACAAATGCATACATATCTGTTAATCATTCAAAGAATTTATTCATAAGAAAATTTTTCCCAATCTATCAATTAAATACCATAAAATATAATATTATTAAAAAATAAATGGATTGTTAGGCTTCCGCATCAAAGCAAAATATAATACTTAATTCTTTTTTCTTTCATTTTGTGTCTATTAGTGTTCCAAAAATGCCCATTTGAAGTCCCGAAGAGAAAGATGCCTCTTGGGTTGACATATGGTGCAGCTTGTTAGATATATTGGGCCACCTCTCGCCAGTGTCATTGCATGGCTCGGTAGTGTTGAGAAGTCAAGCCCTTGAGATTGAAATGACGAGATTGAACTCCGATCATGGTCCTGTGGGTGAAAACGAGAGGTTAGTTGAACTTCTTTTATAGCCAATTTCGGTCGTTTTTGTTTACCCATTCCCTTCCTCTTGCGAGCTGGATTGCATCTCAATGTGCCACATTGACTTTTTCAAGATATGATAGCTATTTAATTGGTCTTCACACTATCATGGACATTGCAATCATAAATAGTCGATGAATCTCACCACTATTGTCAATATAGATTAATCGTCATAATTAACATATATATCATAACCGACACCCATGACAATCATGAATAATATTATGTCTTAAGATTGATCTTGACAAAGTTTTCTCATGTGGAAAAAGGGCCATGAGCCGAACATGATAGTGACGAGTTTTATTAAGTATCGAATAAGAGCTTGGTTTTTAAATGACCATTTGCCAGACCTAGCTTAGCTTTGCACCATCCTAGGTTGCTATAGCATGGCAGCCGCGTCCATTCACTCACCAACTACGCACTTGAAAGTGGAATCACATATATCCTCAACTCGTAGGAATTTTCTAACGATGAAATCGTTTTCTAGGAAAGATTATTCGGAACTGAATTACAAATTTCAATAGATTAAACGCTTTTTTTTCGCCGACATCCCAATGTTTTCGATCTTAATCTAATCCATCATGCCATATATTATATATAGATTCTCAGCTTTTATCAGCAGTGACGTCACTTGGTGTTTTGGTCAATTTTGAACACGCAAGGAGAATAATTTTTTATGCGGCTAAACCCGAGAACGCCCCTTCCTGGATCCTTCGAGCTCCCAACATGCTGGGGGCGTCACTGGATACTATTATCCATGCTTGTCCCACCAACCTAATTCCGATTACGCATCGGTCAAACGCCCCATGATTTCCATACCCCCACCTTTAAAAAAAAAAGAAGAAATAAGCAGGTGCATGCACCTGAATAGATAGCACCTTGCGGCTGATTAGGATGCGTTTGGCAACACTTCGTCAAAGCGGGGTTGGTGTTAGATGAAGATTTTGATTTTGATTTATTTAATTAAGGGCCTCACATGGATCATTGGCTGTTGGTCACAAGGACATTTGATATAATAGGGACGGCAAGCTCTATAGGTTGCGTTCTTTATTTAAAAGTATCGATACTCGCACAACCTATGCCCCAAATCAATACAGTATGTTTTTTTTTTCATTGACCCTATATCCGATAATACCCTTTTGTTGTTTTCCATCTAGGTTATTCCGAGGTCCGGACAAGAACCCGAAGGGCTGGTGTTAGATGAAGTTTTTTACCACTTTTTCCCGTTTCACATTGTTATAAAATTTGAAAATGCTCCTAAACTTACTTGATAGGAGATTATTAAATTATCCAAAATATTGGTCGCACATTATATAATAATAGAATAGTTAGTCATGTCTTAGGAATCATAATAATTAATAGTCATGTCTTAGGAATCATATTAATTAACAGATCCTTCTGTTAATTCTCATCGCAATCAATGGAATTTCATAAAATTTGAACCCGGTATTTTTCTAAAAGGCTAAACTCAAAATCAGCTTTTATTATTCATTTTGCGTGTGTATTATGCGGTCGTTTGCCCACATAACATCTATTTTTCAGATTAAATACCATTCATAGCATGATTTTTCCTTCATCCAAGCTTAAAGTAATTGCTTCTTCTTTTTTGTGGGTAAAAGATGAAACCACGGTCCAAATATGACTGCACTTTCTTCAAATTAATGAATATACCTAAAGCTAAGCACGCAATTATTGGGAACAGTTTATTTTTAATTAAACCAAATTATACGGAATGAAATGTTTGGTTTCAGAAGTCGTCGGAGTTTCGTGCTGTTCCAACTCGAACGGACTCTTGAAATGAAGATGCGATTGATTTGGCTTGAAAGTCTCATTTTCTTTTCTTGTTAACACCAGCTGTACCATGTAAGATAGCTAGTGTTTACATAAGCAATTTCCGACCAAATTCGGTCGAGACGATTATATTATGATTGAATTGATCGTCTTACAATAGGTTTTAAGACTTTTTGGAACAAAATTTTCTTATATTTTTCCTAATTACTTAATAAGAACAGTCACAAGTTAGAGAGGAGAATTACCAAAAAAGTCATAAACATATTGCAATTATGTTAATTCAATCCTAAACTTCTTCTTTTTTTGGCCAATTCAGTCCATCCGGCCAAATTTGACTGGCCGGCGGTGACTTGGATGTTTATGTAGACACCAATTATCTTATGTTAGAGACATGGGCATCCAACATAAGTTCAAATCAATTCGGTCCATCCGGATAAACTGAATTAACACAATTGTTAAAGATTTAGAACTGAATTGATTAAAAAAATTAGAATTGATTTAACACAATTGTAATGAGTTTAACACGTTTTTTGGCGGGCACCCAACTTAGATCCAGATTATTCTATGCTAATGTGGCCGACACCCCTTAAAGTACCCACGGTCATAGCACGTAGAGTTTGTGGATTCTATTAGAGTCCACGATCAATTTTAACTCGAAAGTTCTCGATGTTGGGTGGCGTGGGATCCCCTTCGGGCATTATATCTTGATGAATGGTCTAATTGACCGATTATTCAATGCTCGAAACCTTAATCATTGCCATCTTTTCGATCGGCCTGATTAAAAGACGACACAGATTGGGCGCGGATTTAGTGGCATCATCGTCCGTCGTCCTTGTCATGTTGCCATTAGTGCAATCCTAAAGGCGAAGATCTTATTAGTGATTTGGAGCGAAATGGGTTCCCTTTTAGCAAGAGACTTTACACTTATTTTTCTTCGATCTTGCTCCAGAGACATTCATAATGGCTAGCGAAAATCGGAGATTATATTATTGTGAATGGATGGACAGCTATTTGGAAAAGGTAAATCGTCGAATCTTGAAAGATTCATCGTCACATTTTTCCCTCCACCTTTCTTTTTTCACATGAAAAAGGTGACATTGGGCCAAATCTCAATGATTTCCACCGTGATGTTAAAAGCAAGATATTTACTCTCTCGCAAAAATATTTACATATTTGCTAGAGCGTCAATATTTAAAATCTGCCGATAGGCATCGGATTATAACCAGTAATGTGACTCATTTGTCCATGATGGGCTGAAGATGTAGAATTGCTGGCTCAACCAAATGAAGGTAGATTTAAGACCTAAAAGGAGTTGAGAGGAAAAAAGACATTATATTATAACTTTTCATCATGGATCACTTAGAATGTCAATGATAATCATTTTATTTTTCTATTTTTTTATTTTTTGGTTTCCGGGATTAGGTTTGGAACATAAATTCGTTTAGTAACGTACTTTCATTTTTCTTTTTCTTGCACAATTTTTAAACAAGAATTAGGTTTGGAACATAAATGAGAAGTAAAAAATTTCTACTTTTCTATTCTCGAAACACAAATAAGAAATAAAAACTCTTTTCATTACTCAACTTTCGTTGCTAGTTGGCTAGCCATCCGCCAACCACCTCTCGTTGTTGTCACCGCTCATTCGAAGAAAGAAATTTCATGTCATTATCAAACGAATTTCAGTTCCGAGAATAGAAATTTTATATCATTTTTAAACACGTATTTTTCTCATAAACTCATCAAATAAATAGATATTGAAAGTTTTATTTCTTGCCAAAAATAGTGCTTAGGAATATAATGATTATTATTCGCACTCTTTGATACTAAATCGAAGCAAAAATTAACCATTTATGTGTTTTCGATGACAAATTTGAGTAAATAGTACTGCATGACCTTTTTTAAGAAATAAATCAAACGTGGGTATTTTTTTATAATTAAAAAGCAAGTTGAATAAGGATGATGAGCTGGCCATTTCACAACTAAAGGAAGTCATACCCGAAAAACTCTCTCAACTAGACAAATCCATCTTTCTCTCTGCGTGTTGGCTTGGGTTTTCTCTTTCGTCCCTGGTTCGCACTTCCTTTGCTCGCTCACGCGTCGTTTCTCTCTCTCTCTCACTTATTCAATCGGGGCAGAGAAAAATTAGGGCCAGGTGGTTGACTGGTTGGTGGGAAAAAACTTAGGGTTCGTTGCCGAATCGGGCAAGTATTTTACTAATGCTCGCCTTTGTCCTGGCTTCATTGGCACAAACTTGAGCCGCTTCTGCTTATTTTCCTCTCCATTGTGAGATTCAGATCTTAATTTTGCCCCCAAATCGTCAATTTGAATTAGGGTTTCGAGGAGTGGTGATTTTGGGAGAGATCAAAGAGGCTTTTCATGTGTGACGATGTCGTTTAAGGGCTCTGTCATTAAATTTCGTCAAGTTAGATTTCCGGCAAGTTATGTAGATTTGAAAAAAATGCTTAAATATTACCACACTAGATTTTTGGTATCTCAAATCAAGTACTTAAGTGATCGCTTTATTTTAAAATAATAATATATAAGTGATTCTACGAAAAGTTTCGATACTAAAGTGAGCGTTATAAGAAAGTTACGATACTTTTAATATCTTTTTATTAGAGATAAGAGCATGCTCACTTTTGCTCAGGCTTCCAAAATCCATCATGACCAATCATAGTAATCTTATGCCGATCCTGAATTTGTAAACATGTTCATATAATCTAGAGACTAGATCGAATATTTACCAATAATTTAACAACCACATTGAATAAATTAAAAATTTATAAATTGCATTTGACATTGAACTAAAGTTCGAGGCCCGCGCTGTACGAATCAAAAATTTATAAACGACATTACACGGTTGAGAACTAATCGAGGTTCAGGACCATTTGTGTTGTTATCTCTAATTTACGGTGGGGAAAGATTCACGCACAATTGTACGAATGTGTAGGCACGCCCGAATTGTTCCGCTACTCGCTTTCAAATGCACGTTGTCGTTTAGGGAAGATTCGTCCCTTTTGCTTGTGGCTCGTGGTGCCTGAATGTCATTATTCTTTTCTTCGTGGCCACTGTTCTCGTGACATCCCCATCGAGGTGGCGATTCTTGGCATAAGACAGGTTCGATTCCACGAACGTTCGATTCTCGAGGAGTGGCGCTCCTTCGACCTCCGGTGCCACGTCAGCCGCCGCTTCGTTTTCCCGTCCAAGAATGTACTCGCCACTCGCCACGGATTATGTCCACGCGGGACGCAAAATGGAGAGGAATATTCTCTTTTATCTCCTTTCGATAATTTATTTAACATTCTTTAAAAAATAAAAAATAAAGACTCAGTGCAAACGTGTGTCCTTCCGGTCTCGTTTAATTCCGTGACAATGATTTTTTTTTTATGACCGTACAACCTCGTCCTTCTAGTCTCAATTGTTGTCCGGTTACAACTCGTCGGCCACGGTGGGCGGCGAAGTTCTGGACTGGCGGCAATGGAGTCCGATGGTGGAGCCTATCTACGTCGACCAACGGTGGAATCCGGGCGAAGTACAACAATCAATGACCGTCGACCAACAATGGAGGCCGGAAAATTAAGGTGGTGGTGGTTGCTCGTGGAGTTGAATTTTTGGTTTGTTTTCGAGTTACGGAGTATATGGAATGGAATCTTAGTCCTGACTATAGCCGGATAATCTTATTCTATATTCTTTCCTCAAAATATTTTATTGCACGAGAAATCAAAATCCATTAGTATGGACCCAAAAGATTGTCTAGATGTGGATGTATCCAAAATTGGAATCGTGTTGCTTGAGGAATGTGATTCCAGCATTGAAGCTAAACTAGGCACAGCTCAAGGTGGGCTGGAAGAAAGTGCCAACAGTATGCGATTCCTTGTCACCAAAAAACAAATGAAATAATTAGAGGATGCATAAGTGGCATGCTGCCTAATTTTCATAGCACGTCATATCCACTATAGATTCGAGGCCTAAACCCATCACGTGAATTTATAGATGAGAACCCTTTTTAGGTGAGAATATATATATATATTTAATGAATGTTATGTATTTTGTTAAGCACTGCCTATCAATGAAATAAGTGCAATCGAACAAAATTTGGATTTCTCGAATAATTTGATAGCACATGGTACGGACAATGACTAAAAGATGAACGACAATAGAAATAGATAAATAGATTTTTAGAGGGTTTTAATGGGAGTGGAAGTTATGAAAATAGTTTGATTTTACATCCTTGTCCTAACCTTTTAAACTTTTATGGGATAAGAGGTAGTTTCAAAGGTCATTTATAAGGGAGATTTAAGCCCACTTTTGACCTGGATTTATATAAAGAGCGGCACTATTCCGCTCCCTATATGACTGATTCCACCCACTTTTCGTCAAGAAGACAAATTTTCCCTCGATTATTCAATTGCAAGTTAGAGTGCTGGCCCTGAATATATTTAATTTCCTTCCTCTTTAGTTTTTATATTTTTATGAACGAGCTAATTGTCATAATTATTAATTTCACATATCTTTTACTTCTATCAAAGTTGTTGAGCAAATTTGTGATAAGATTAATCTTATTTTCTTCGAAAATTTGTAGAATTTATTTTTTATCAACAATTTTAATGCAATCACTCGTTTATCGACAAAAGTGGAAATTTATATACAAATGTTATGCTAAAATTTTTGTTGTCTATGTTAAAATTTTTGTAGATTCTACTTGACAATTAATCTGTATATTTCCCTGTTAACATATGAAAAGAATTAGGTTTATTGGAATTTCCTCTTTTCGACAAACTTATTTCGACAGAAGTAAAATATAAATAAAAAGGATAATATAATGCCTTTAATATACATAGCATGCCACCAAAAATAAAAATAAAATAAGTGAAATGCTTAATTATGACACCTAAATTATAAAGAGAAGTGGAAAAAAAAGGGAGGGAAAAGAAAAAAAAATTTGAGGCCATCACCTTGCAACCGAAAAGGTAATTTTGTTTATTTCACGAAAAATGGGATGGATTTATTATTTTATTTTTTTGGGCGGTGGAATGGACTTAGTTAAATAGAAAGTGGAATTAGCAACGCTCTATAGAAAATATAGAAGATAAGAGGGTGTGGTTAATATCTGCACTTATCGTCAAGGCTCTATATAAACAGAACTGGGCCGTGGAGAGTAGGAGTTTGGGTTGGACCGGGCCTTTTGGACATTCTGATTTTGCATAATTTTGCAATTGTCTAAGCCTTCGAGGGTCAAATTAAAAGGCTCGGATTGAAGATTGGGTTCTTTTCGGATCGGGCCCGAACGCCTACCGGCGAAGAAGCTAGCATTACTGCGGTTGCTGCTTGGTCTTTGATTGGCCCCGGAGCGCGTGTTTCGATCCGAAAAAGAGGACGGCAAAATGTGTAATCCGAGACTGGTGAGTGACAACTTTAATAGTTAGAACTAGGCCCTTGTCATTTGAGTATAGATTGTCTTACGGCTCTTTTCCCACGTAATCTGCCTCCAGCCTCCAGCCTCCAGCCTCCAGCCTCGAGTCCTCGTGCTCGATCGGAACAAGACCCACGAGCCACGCACCTGCCGGGTAATGTGAAGCCGATCCTGCGATCGCAGGAGTACTCCTCTGTATGGACTAGAAATACAACAAACGCGGCATTTGGTCCAAAACCAAAACCGGATCCATCTTCAAGAATCAATTCCATGAGAGCCCATATCTGTATTTGGGCCGATACACATATTGTTGAGCTTCAAATTCAACTGGGCTTTATGGGCTAAGGGCTTTCACGGCCCATCCTGTGGATCATGGACGGGCCTTTTGATTGCCAGCCCGTGTCGGGTCCCTAGACTTCTAATGCTAATACCAAAAGAAATCTTGATTTCCCAACCTGTCCATGGTTGGAAAAAAGGCATTATGATTGTGATCGAATTTGTTGGACTCGAGAAGGAAGTGGTTGGCTTTAGGCCCACTATTCACACTTATGTATAGAAGTGAAACTCCATTCATTGAAAAGAAAAAATTGGAATTATCAACCTCTCGATCGTGCCGCCGATACTTTTACACTAATAATCTTAGATTGACGGTTGTAATACAAGATATGTTAGTTTCCTGGTCATGTAAATAATTCAAATTTAAAGAGACGTCGCTTAAACTTTAGTATATATTCCAGAACACCGATCGCTGAAGTTGAAATTCCAATAGAGTAATCGAATCGTGGAGTTTGTAACTTTATACCTTTAAAAATTGGAGCCCCATGTTTGATTTCATTGTGTTTTGGGTGTCAAATTAAGAAGGAATTACTTTTATCTCAAATTGCTCGGTCTCAAGATGCGTTCTCAAGATGTGAATCTTGCTTCTCGATATCCCACTTGATTGCAACATTTAAAAAGAAAAAACATGCTAACTTTATTGACTTGATTAACCTACAATCTTATTGGTTTTCGAATCTTAATCAAAGCAGCTAATCCTTTTTTAGTGGGCCAAACACAATCGCGAATGGGCTTCGAGGAATCAAATTTGGTAACTATTGGCTTTCACAAGACCACGAATTATTAGATTACGAATCTTCAATAGATTCAATAAACTTCGAATTAATCATTGGAGTTTGTTCCAATGGCCATCATTTCCACATGGGAAGGAGGACGTAAGAAATTTGAATCCTCATCTTCTCAGGAGTTGAAGTGGGGACGATTTAGTTTCGAGTGTAGTGTTTAACTTAACGAAATGAGGTAGAAAGTCTGAAAGTAAGGGGTTAACGTAAAAGTTGAGTAGAATCGACTAAAATTTTTTGTTACTTCAGGCTTATCTTACCTAAAATTCCCCTCCCTCTTGGGTAACCCCCGACAAGCGCTTAGACATCGATCTCACGCGCGACAAAAAATCCCCAGTCGAGAGTCGCAGATCTCCCCGTCCCCTCAAGACCGTCCGATTAGATGACCATTGACCACACCTCCCCCCGCCCCTCCAATTTAACGTCATCGATCTCCACGCCCGCAACCAAAAGACCACGCGCCTCCGTCGGAAGGTGAAAAGGCTAGAGGGGCACCCGCGTCATTCCACCCCCCGGCCAATCTGTTCTGCACTTAAAATCCGACCGCCGTTCACTCGGCCATCCCCTCAGCCGCCATTCGGTTCCGCTACTTCGTTGTTGAATGCCCGGCTCGACACATCGCCGAGCATTACAGCAGCGGGACGACGGGGATTTCATGACGCCCGCGAATTCGATGCTCGATGGGTAGGTGATCGAGTCTGGGTGGGCCGAGCCTAGGATCGAAATCCTTTTTCGACATCAACATTGTCTTTGATGGGTTCGGTCGAGTTCAGGCGGGTCGAGTGTCCGTCCATTTTAGTATTGGTTTTTCCGAGCCCGACCTTCCGCACGAGAGTTTTTTTTTTCCTCGCACTACGATATCAGTGCTGCAGCGACGATAGTGTGGCCGCCTCTACAAAGTTGGCGAAGGTGGAAGCCCTTCTAGGATCGAGACTTTTGCACGGAGATTATGTTATTGTTCAAATCGAGTATTCAAGTCGGTGACAGCATTGCCATTTGCACTATAAAGCATGGAAAAAATAAATTAGATTATCCACGACTGCTCTCCACGTCATCGAATACGTAACATATGAATCATCCATAAATATGTAAATCAATGCCATTCCACACGGTCTTAATTACATAAAAAAATGAAAATTGTATTTCGTTGAAATAGTTATAGCCACGATGCATCGAGACAGAGGAACTAATGATTCATAAGAAAACGTAATAACACACGGGGAGGTAAATATATTAATCCCAAGAACATTATGAAAGAATTAAAAAACAAAATAAAATTGGAGCTAAGAACGATGACGTTATTAAGGATAATCACACAAATAATTCTTAAATTTTGATTCAATATGCAATTTGATCCATAAATTTTTAATTTATTCAACGTGATCTCCGAACTTCAGCTCAATGTACAATGTGGTATTTGAACTTTTAATTTGTTTAACATAGTTCATGAACTTTTGGTACATATATAATGTAATCCTTGAATTATATAAAAATATTTAATATAATCCATTTTCATTAATTTAAAATTATGGATTATATTGAATATTTTCATAAAATTCAGGAACCATATTGAACATGTACAAAAAATTCAGAAACTATATCGAACAAATTAAGAATTTAGAGATCATGTTACACGTTGAGTTAAAATTTATGAACTACATTGAATAAATTAAAAATTAAAAAATCAAATTACGAGCTATTTGTATCATTTTCCTGTGCTACCGCATGATTGATCGCGGAGGAGGGAGACGGGGGGAACTACCGGACAAAGGAAGAAGAAAAGGCAGGAAAAAAAGGGAAAGAAAAATTAGACAGAAAGTCCCTCCCCCAAACCATGGCTGCATCTTAGCTTCTTCTCCTCTCCATTCCTCCTTCGCCTTAAGAACGGTTCGCTCTCTGCGTGCGTGTGTCTCTCTCAGTCCATTTCGTATCGCCTCTCGATCCACCCTCCTCGCGACGGACGGACGGACGGACGGACAACAATAGAAAAGAGGGGCAAAAGCTTAAAAGTAGTGAAAAGCCAAAAATCCACACAAGGAGCACACAAACCCAGTCGAGTTCCAACTCCTCCCCTCTTGCTTTCCGAGAGGTTCCATTTCCCGGGCGTCGAGCGATTGATTGGTCGATTGATTGATTGGGTCGTCGCGTCCTCCAATGGTCGAATCGGAAGCTTCGCAATCACTCCTCTGAAGTTCTGCCCCCACGCCTCCCTCCCTCCCTCCCTCCCTCTTCCCTCCTCTGTCCGTGCGAGCGCGCGCGTGCGCTTGTGGGTGGCTCGCGAGTGATTGGGCGGAGCGGGAGCTTTGTTGGGTATGGTGGGTCGTAGTGGATCTCCCATGCGGAAGTGATTTCCGGCGTCGATTCGGTCCCCGGGGGCGTCGATTCTTCTGTTGACCTTCCGTTTTCGGCGATTCCAGGCCCCGTCGTGGTCGTGGTGGGAAGGGGAGGAGAGGAGAGAGATGAACGGTGGCGATGAGGTCGCCGCGGACCCACCGCAGCCCCTCGAGTGGAAATTCTCGCAGGTCTTCGGCGAGCGCGCCGCTGGCGAAGAAATCCAAGAAGGTATGGACGGAAAGGAAGAGAGAAAAATGAAATCGGAGGTGAATGTGGCGTCTGGCCGTGTGGATAGGAGGGCGCGGGGCATAGAGTTTGGGTTCTTGGATCCGATCTGTGCGGTGTGTCTTGCAGTGTGGTCGCTGCTTGTTTCGAGCGATTTCGATCTGTTTTGTCGAGTTTCGAGGACTGTGGCATTCGATTCGTGCCATGTGTATGGGTATTAGTGGGTTTCTGAGGTGTAATCTATTCAGGACTGCGCATGCTGTGCTTCAACGATGTCTGATTTAGTTCATTCGTTCTAGTTTGATTCAGATGGGAATGTTAGATAAACTGGGGAAGTCAGTGAGTTGCATGCATTTCTTTTGCAGTCTGGATCGGTTCTTCTCAACTCTAAAGATTCCGCCTTTTAAAGTAGTTTTCAAATGGTTTCTGTGTCTTCTAATCTAGCACCATGTACTTAGATTGCTTAAGTTGGCTTCCTCAGTGCATTAGAAGGTAGTACAGTTCTGTATCTCTACCTGGTTTTGATGCGGTGTGGCTGGATATTAGTATATAGCGAGGTGAAATGGGGGGAATGAGAGTGGAGTAGCTGAGGCGTGAGGCAGAGCTATTTGGTCAGGGATTTAAGATTCTCTTTCTATTACATTTTGTAATGATAACTATGCATACTCTTTAAGTTCCCTATGTGTCATTAGTTTTTTGAGTATCTCCCTATGCATTGAAAGAAATGATACTATCGTGCAGAAAATATGTACTTTGAATAGCATCTAGAAAAGAATGATTCATGACTGCATTGATGAAGGATTACTGTACTGTCCTGTGCTCATCTTTACACATTAATCTCATTGATGTATGTGATGATCATCATGGACTTTGTAATATGTTTGCAGTTGATATCATATCAGCAATTGAGTTTGATAAAACCGGTGATCATCTTGCCACGGGTGATCGGGGTGGTCGGGTGGTTCTTTTTGAAAGGACCGATACAAAAGATGTGAGTATCTCTTTCCAGTGGTTTGTCACTTAATTTTACCTCTGTCCTATGCCACAGTTTACTTAATGTCATCAATGTTAGGTTGGTGGATCCAGAAGAGATCTGGAAAGAATCGACCAAACTCTCAGTAGACATCCCGAGTTTCGCTACAAGACAGAGTTTCAGAGCCATGAGCCTGAGGTGGCAGTCGCTAGTACATTCTGCTGTCTCATATTCAGTTTTGTCTGCCTTTTGGAATTGCTGACGTGTTTGTGTCTTGTTTTATCTTGTCAGTTTGACTATCTGAAGAGCTTGGAGATAGAGGAGAAAATCAATAAAATCAGATGGTGCCAAATGGCCAATGGTGCTCTATTTCTCCTATCTACCAATGATAAAACCATTAAGTTCTGGAAGGTAGGACTATGGCTTGTTTCTGTTGCTTCCTTCTTTATAGTTAGAATAACTTTCAGTAGATGAGTATGCAACAACTTGCGTGGCATGTTGTTTAAAGTCCTTTATGAAGTAAAAGTTTTTTGTGGGTTTGTTACTTGCTAATGATCTGTATGCTGACTTGTCTATTCTCAGTTAAGTGTCATAGAATTTCAGAGAGTCAATGAGCTCTCTCTCTCTCTCTCTCTCTCTCTCTCACACGCGCGTGCGCACGCGCGTGCATTAGCACTAGGGAAGATGTCTCGTCTGCTGATCCTGCAAGAAAGTTAACTTGTGAATTGCAATCATGATGCTCTTTTGGAAGTTGTATATTATGCTTCAACTAGGATAGCTTCTCATGTATAGTGTAAATGATCTTCAACATGTATTAAGATAATCACAGTACTGTGCTTCCTCCTGTACTCTTTATTCTACAGAGTTATAACTCACTAACATTCTGGATCAGTCATTTTGTAATGGTAAGGAGTTCCTTACAGGCAAGCTCTTAAAGACAAACCCCTGTTTTTAATGTAAACAGTAATACTGGGCATGAGTTAGAAGACATGATCTTGTCCAATTGTTCAAATTGCTATATTATTGTCAGTAATGGTTTTGAGCTTTCATCATCTTAGTTTTTTCGTCAGAAGTTGTTTTTCTGCCGGCATCTTTTGGAGTTGACTCCTTGTAATTTCTATTGAGAATTGACTAGGTCCAGGAGAAGAAGATTAAAAAGATTTCCGAAATGAATGTGGACCCTTCTAAAGCTGTAAGCAATGGTACTATTGCAAGCTCCAGCAGTTCAAACAGCCACAGAACATGTCTGGCAAATGGGGGATCCCCAGAGAGATCATACAATTCTCTTTGTAATGATTTATCATTCCCTCCAGGAGGTGTCCCTTCACTACGCTTGCCTGCGGTAGTTGTGCTCAACCCCTCTATTCATATTTCTGTATTTTCTGAAAATTTTCCCCCTTATTTTCTTAGTTTCTCATTTTGGGTGATCGTGTATGTTGTTTGCTTTTGGTTGTCTCTTTCTGGTCATGTTGTTTGGAATGTTTGAACCACTCGTGGTTTGACCATGGAAGTCCTTTTTCAGGTGACCAGCCACGAGACTAGTCTGGTTGCCAGATGTCGAAGGGTGTATGCTCATGCTCATGATTATCATATCAATTCCATTTCAAATAACAGGTATATTGTTTTAAGGTGATACCTTGGCTTTTGTTGTCATGTATATTAACTCATGCTTTTTTGCATGACTCAAGCTTCGTGGCCTTGGCACTCAGTTTTACTAGGGCAGGAAATTAAGAGATGAAAAATTATCCCCTAGTGCTTCCAATTGGAATTCTTTTCTTGACCGAAGTTGACATGGTGGAAGTGTAATGTTGATCTCATACTTATAGCAAACCTTTGACAATTCTTAGACTGGTAAAATGCTGTTTTGCTATAATATAAATTACTATGGACCGTTCTCCTTCACTTCAGGTGTGAAAACCAATTGTTTTATGGCTTTAGATCAAAGAGAATCTTTCTGTAGGCATCGCTTATAATTGCACTGAAACATAAAATTCTGTTTGCCAATATCTTTTATTTGTGGTCTGCAGATTATCTATTTTTGGTTTTTAGCCGGTTTTATTGATATTCCTCATTCTTCCAATTGTTCAGTGATGGTGAAACGTTCATATCTGCTGATGATCTGCGTATAAACTTATGGAACTTAGAAATTAGCAATCAAAGTTTCAACATCGTTGATGTAAAGCCAGCAAATATGGAGGACTTAACTGGTAAGCTTTATTTAGTATCTCTCCAGATGCTTTATTTTTTAATCGCCTTAGAATTGAGATACTAGCAATTAGTAAATTTTTTTGAACAATAAAGCTAATTGTGGTGCTGTTATTGTACATTACTATAGTGAGTGTTGTAGAGGTTGGCTCCATCTATCTTTTAGTAAAATGTGCAAAATCTTTTTTAACATAGAACTGTCTCTTTATTCTGCATATATAGGTTGGGCTGTGAGATATTCAGGCTTAGCCCTGAGCTACTGCTCGATGCTTATTTTGTTCCTTTCCCTTTGCTTGCTTTCACTGAATTTTTGGATCTATACATGAACTCGACAGAGGTGATAACATCAGCTGAATTCCACCCTACACATTGTAATCTGTTGGCATATAGCAGTTCGAAGGGCTGCATCCGCCTTATTGATTTGCGACAGTCAGCTCTGTTGGATTCTCATGCCAAAATGTGAGTAATGCCATTGGTTTCCTTTGATTTACGTACTGTTGCATGTATAGAGCTTTTGTCATGGAAAAATGCAAACGATAACTTTTAGACTACTGACAATGACCTGTTAGAGTAGTCTCTATTTTTATTTCTTTCGTTTATCCAGTTGTTAATTTGTTTCTTGTGGGATCCTCCCTCAGCGAGGAAAATTTGAAGAATTATATGGTCAGTCATGATGGACTTAATGGAGTTTTGTGCATACAGATTTGAGGAGCCAGAGCAACCTGGATCTAAATCATTTTTCACAGAGATCATAGCTTCAATTTCAGATATTAAGTTTGGAAGGGATGGGAGATATATACTTAGTCGTGACTATATGACTCTAAAGGTTGGATATCTCTTTTCATGCTTCTGTTCTTGTCTGGCATGGAGTTTTCTTTGATACGGCAGCTAGAGATTAAAACTATTAGTGCGATTAAAGCATTCCTTTATGTTACCTTGTGTGGTTGACTCCCCTGGTAATCTATATTAAGCGTATAATAAACGCACATGCGCTGAAGCTAAATTTTGATCAAAATATGGAGTTCCAGAATGCGTCTTTTGCTGCTAGAAATTGAAGGATCCTGAGCAGTTGAAGTTTTCCGAATAGGTTTAAAGCTGTGTTCCCTCTTAAGTTTGGGAGAAAGTGAATAGGTTTACCAACATATATATTTTAATAAGCCTAACACCATAACATTGTTGTCTGCTTGCTACTTGGCAATTGATCAATTTGCCACTTGTATATAGTTTTAAAATGATCTTCTTGCACTTCTGAATAAGTTGCTCTTTTTCTCCCCCAGTTATGGGATATCAACATGGATGCAGGTCCGGTTGCAACCTTCCAGGTCCATGAATATTTGAGACCCAAGGTGATGTTTTCTCTATAAGAGAAACTAGTCAGGAAGTGATCGTTGCATTATGCTGTTTAGTTTCTAACTTACTATTTTGTTTTTTCAGCTGTGTGATTTGTACGAAAATGATTCAATATTTGATAAATTTGAGTGTTGTCTAAGTGGTGATGGGTTACGAGTGGCAACAGGTTCATACAGGTTTGTGCAACTCTGCTTATCTCTTTCCATATGAACTGCACACATGATTTCTTGTTTTCAGATGGATATTTCTTCATGTCCAGTAATCTCTTCCGTGTCTTTGGTTGTGTGCCGGGGAATACTGAGGCAACAACTTTGGAAGCCAGCAAAAATCCAATGAGGTAAATTAAAATTCATTTAATGAATAAAAAGAATATGGACGGTCTCTTTTCTGGTGGCACATGGAGACGTATGTCAATTTAATGACGCTGTATCTTTTTTACCAGAAAACCAGTTCAGACTCCTTCAAGGCCTTCCAGATCCCTCAGCAGTATTACACGAGTAGTCCGACGAGGTCTGTCCTTTTCAATTACTTTGTTCCTTTACTTTCAGCAAAACATCGAGTCTCTTCTAGTAGCAGCAACTGTCATTTGTTGTTGCTGTTGTTTCTTCATGACGATGAGGTTAACATTGTTTTGGGAGATCAAAACCAGGAGCAGCAGAATCACCCTCAGTTGATGCCAACGGAAATTCCATTGATTCCACCACGAAGTTGTTGCACCTTGCATGGCACCCATCTGAAAACTCAATTGCCTGTGCTGCTGCAAATAGCTTGTACATGTATTACGCATAATGATGGGACAACGACAAATACTCTTGGAGGTACTGGCTCGGGTTGCTCTTGGAGAAGAAGGCTGCGCTGGCGATGCGCTATTCTGGGGACTAAATCCCATCTCGCCTTCCAAGTGCCTGTTAGATTTGTAGCATGTGGTTTCGAAAAAAGTTAAAGCTGTATCACAGGGTCTTTGCCCCGGAAATCAGTGAGGAAGCAACTCATTTTTGGTCCTGCTGTGGCAGTTTGCTTCGTATGTTTCTCCACCCACTGCTCTTTAACCCTCGCTGGAATTTCCTTTTTCCTTTTCTTCCCCCAATTATTTTTTCTTTCTTTTTGGGCACCTTTTTCTCAAAGGGAAGGTGCTGTGTTCTGTTCTAAATTTGTTTCTGGGTTGAAGTTGGAAAAGGGAATGTGATTGTAGCTCTCCTACAACCAAAAAGAAAAAGAAAAAAAAGGACTGAAGAATGTTCTATAACTTCCACTAGGTTTAAGATGATAACTGTAGCTTTATTCAAATTCTGGTGGGGAAGGAGCTGTTTGGTACACTCACTGCATCAATTTTTTAATTGATTCTTTTGTCTTGGCTAAAGATTTCATAAAGGGGTGGTTCTTGACTTTTGATATTGTATTTTGTCTTTGATTTTTTGGCAGTCCCACGGTCGGGAGCTTTCTCCTTCATTGATTATATCTTGTTTTAGTCTGGTCAAATTTCTAGTGCATCCGTGTTCTATCCTAGCCGTATTTGCTCAAAACCTTTGGGAATCGATATGGTCAGTACAAGGATACATAAGCTAAATAAAAACGTCGTCTGATCATCGAGGATTCTGTGCTGAAGTACATCTCTTATGATGATTCAGACTTTTGTGTCTGAAGAAACGTTATTTTCGCTGGACAGACCCGTTATAAATAGTTTAATCTGCATGTTACTAGTTGGTAAAGTAAAGGGAAGGTGTTTGCGTACTACACGTAAACATTTATACGTTCTACACGTAAACATTTATACGTTTCAGACGATTAATTTCATGAAAATCTGATGATTGACAGGGAAAGGAGAACAGGACATATGTTTGTGTGTATTTCTTGGGGTTGTATGTCTCCATGTAGTCTTTAGTTTCTACTAGGGGTGAGCATCGGTCCAGGGTTGACCCTGGACCGACCTTGGACCAGCCCAACCCTGTTGGTCCCGGTCCGGTTCTCGTGACGGGCCCAGGTTGGTCCTTGGTCCCCGAAATTCCTGGGCCGATCGCGCGGCCTGGCCGGGGCCCCGAGAAGCTTAGGTCACCCAACCCGACCAACCCCGAATATACATATACATATATATATATATATATATTATATCTAAAATATTATTTATTATTTTTTAATCAAAAGAGAAAATAAAAATCAGATGGGTTCAATAGTGTTGACCACAAGACTCATGGCACTAATAGTGATTTCAATTTAGAACTTTTGTTAAGTATTAATTATGTGCGTCGTTTGTTTTGTTTTTAGGTTTATTTTGTTTCCAAGTGTTCAGAAGTTGAAGTGAATTAACAATACGTGAAGTTGTATATCCATGGTTTATATTAAGTATTTTGAACTTCCTAGGGTTTAATTGTATTTCACTAGTAAGCTTCAATTGCACTTTGCTTTTCAATTTGTGTCAAATGGTAGAAATTTTTGAAAAGTAGTATTGCAGTTGCCACGATAATTTGCTAATCAAGTGATAGGAAGCTCATTTTTTGGTTGATTGGACTTTGCTTGATGGAATATAGGAAATGCTTTTGCATATGGTGTTACAAATATTATTGATAGATGATTATAGGAACTTCCCATCTTGTCTCACATCTTTATGAGTAGTCTTAATCATTTTTATGATTTCTTGCTTTTAATAAATGTGAAATTTCTATTGTTATCTTATTTTAAATTTGTTGAATATGTAGTGGTATTTGTAATTTGGTTGCACAACATTGCATTGTCAATGGATATATAATTTGAAATAGTAAATTTTCCTTTTCAGGGAATGCGAAGAATGAAACAAAAAAATTTATTAGTTGGTCCCGGGTTAACCCTGGAACCGGACCGAACCCATTGGGTTGGTCCGGTCCTTGGTCCCGGCCAATAATAGGCTTCGGCCCTGGGCCCTAAAATTTGAGGACCAACACTGTGTGGGTTGGTCCTAGGGTTAGGGGGTGGCCCGGCCCAACCCGGACCATGATCACCCCTGGTTTCTACTACCAACACGTGCCAAATCTTGTTCCGTAGCCTCTATTCACCTGCCCAAAAATATGTACCGGTGAAATCGAACTCTCAAGTCACATTAGCTCGACTTAGGATGACATGAACTTACGAAAGGAAAATCTCGAATGGATTCATAGATGACGTGATTGGAGCATGAGCTGGTTCGAGTTAGTGATGTTATTTCGACAAATTTTGGATTTTGTCATGCGCTGGTTCGAATTAGTGATGTTATTTCGACAGATTTTGGATTATGTAGAGAATGCACGCATCGAAGTCTTATACGGTACTGTTGAGAGCTAGAAAAGGACAGGAAAAAGAAGTCATATACGACACTTAATCAGTAAATGTGAAACAAAATGCCCTGCCATACGAGGAAATTATCATGGCACAATACGCAAAGAGAAGATGATCCTTAAACTGGGAACGGCGACGTTTTGCCCATCGAAGTCAACAGTCAAAACCCCTAACCCCTTCGTCGTCGTCGGTATGAGTAATCTCCGTTTTCTCTTTTGCACGTAGGAAGGAGAAGAAAGAGCACGCGGTCACCAAACTGATCCGAGGTAACGTCGTTGATCTCACCTTCTTGCTCTCCGATTCCAGTTTGCTCCTTCCCATCCTTCACGCATTCTCGCGATTCCATGTCTGATGATAATCTAGTGAAAAGCGGTCGTCTTTCCATACATGAATCGATGAAATCCCGACCGATTGATTATAGTCTCGTCGGAGCCGCGGAGGTTGCCGCTTTCTGTTTCGCTGGTCCGCCACATGATGGCGGATTACGGTTTCTCGCGCTTTATACTTGCGCGACTGCGAGCTCCGGCGTTGTGGCGATTCTCGCGATTTGTCCCATCTCGTTGTGAATGTTCTGTTGTTGTTAAACGAGCGGGGGTGTCTTCTTGTCGCGATTTAGATCGAGGTGTATGGGGATAATCTTATGCAGGTCAATGTGCATGAATTTTGGGGAAGAAAGGGTTTTTTTTATCTAAACGGTCGTGTATGCTGGCAAAATGTAGGAAGAAGCGATGGCATCGAAGTTGCTTCCGTTGCAGAAGAAGGCAGTTCAGGCGACACAGTTTGCTGCGAAGCATGGAAATGCCTACTACAAACAGTTGATGGAGCAGAACAAGCAATACGTTCAGGAGCCGCCCACTGTGGAGAAGTGCCAGCTGTTGTCCAACCAATTGCTTTACACTCGTCTTGCCAGGTCCTTACGAGCTTTAAATAAGTTCATGCATATGCACTCTTGTGTTTGTTATTGGGATTTACACGATCCAATTGGGCTAAATGATGCAAACCTTGGTTTATGCCTCTCGCCCCCTTTCGCGTCCTTCTAGTTTGACATCTAAAACGATCGATTGTGATTGCCAATCTAGGGTGTTTTTAAGGATTCTCGGGGATGGGATCCCCAATCCCTTGGTGGTCGTCGGATGGAAAAGAGAGTAAATCTCACCTGTGATCATAAAAGTTTTCGATTTTTTGGGCGATGGCATTTTGTATCGGAGTAATGGAAAAACGCAAGGAGTTATGACAAGTTACGGCCAGTGGATCTGTCCCCCTGGGGACCGTGGACCTGCCCATTTATCTGATGTTCTGAGAGCCTGAGACATTTATATTGAAATGCAAAGTTTGCTTTTTACGTCCTTTATATAGTCCGTTCTGCTACTCCTTTCATCTATGAATAGTCCACACATGTCACGGACATGCACGGAGTACTTCAGCCTTCATCTTATATTCATGGTGGGCTTGTGAAGGCTCTAATGGCGTGCATAGTATAGGATGAATTTCGAATTGTCAAGATTGGAGACATAACCTCTGACGGGTTATCAGGGTTTTAACAAGTGCTTTTTTGTTAAAAATTTTCAATTACGACACAATAGAATTCCACGTACAGAGTCCTAGTGGTAATTTCATTTGAATAGCCAAGTAATTGAACATGTGGATCTGCAGTGCAAATTTGTGGAAATGTATTCTGCTTAAAGGGCGCTTGTTATCAATGCTATTTGTAATGTTGAAATTCATTTCTCTCTATGTTGTCTGCAGCATCCCTGCTAGACGTGAGGCATTTTGGAAGGAAGTAGATTACCTCAAGCAACTATGGAAGAACAAGCAGGAGCTGAACATTGAGAATGCTGGCATAGCTGCTTTGTTCGGTTTTGAGTGTTTTGCCTGGTTCTGTGCTGGTGAGATCATTGGAAGAGGGTTTACTATCACAGGATATCATGTCTGAGAGATGTTGCTTTGGTAATAAAGGATCTACTACTTTCAGTTTAGATTTCCATAAGTGGGTGAGTTAGGTCACCGGTAGGGTCTCCAGTGCGAGATTTTTCTTTTACATATTTTGACCTTCAGTATAGACGAATCTTTGCTGGGCCACTAACCCATAAATTTAGTCTTATGTACTTCCCATCTCAAATTGAGTTGATTCATTTCTTTACTTTTCTTTTCTTTTCTTTTCTGTGCGGCTCCAATGACGCTAATGACGTTACTAGTTCAGTGCCTATATACCTGGATATATTTTCACTGGACACCTCCATGCTAGGCGCAACAAAGGCCGTATCTCTCATGGGTCTCTATTTTGGCGAGATTGCATCAAGTGATCACCATAGATATTTCGAACCAATACCCATCTGATTGTTATTAGCTACCTATTCTCTATTTTCCTTCTTTCCTTTAAGTCTCACTAGCTGTTCTATGGATACGGAAAACCAGCTCAACTAGACAGATTTCGCGCAAATCCAGTTCAGCTCAACTCTGTGAGTCCGCTCGTTTTGGAGGTATCTTTCTCTCATTTCTGTTGTCTGAGTGAAGGTTGCCCTTGTCATTAGTTGTTGCTCTGAACTCCTTGACTTGGTTGATTGTGGCCTAGGCATCCAACGTTTAGTTTATAGTATTTACCTATGTGGTGGCAACGACATCTTGAGGACAAACATAAAAGGTGAAAGGGAAGTGATCCTGCTGATCTGTTCTGTCACCTTCGAAAGCAACAGAAAGCATTAGAATTGCTGTCATTCATACTCATGGAACTTCTACCGAAATTTGGCCGGCGCTTTCTTTGAATATAAAACGGAAATTCTCTCTCGTCGTTCTCAACATGTCAATTTTACACCATCTGGGAGATGGTTTGTGGCTCTGGTATCATGACTAGCCAAATATTGCGGTTTCATTTGTAGATTAATCCCGTGTACTAGAGGCCAAGTTCACTTTCACCGATCCAATCGTCGTTTGAAAGACCCATCTACGTTAGAGACTAAGAGAGTTCATTGCAATTTCTTCCCTCGGCCTTGATCTGAAGATGCGAATGCCGGGTCGGAATGGAACTTGGCATCGAATGTTCGCAAAGCTTGAAATTCATATCTTTTTAGCTCGATCAACCCTAAAGGAAGTTCCTGCTAATAGAAAAGCCCCTGTCTCACACAAGATTATCCAGCACAATGAAAACGAATGATTCCCCGGGAAGATTAATTCTAGACTTAAAATTAGGAGTATTTTCTATTTACGGAGAACTCGGAAAAGTGAATCTCGAATTGATGAATGATTTAGCCATGAATTGTGTATATGATATTTTTTTTTCTAGTTTAACAAATTCAGCTATAGAAGATTATAATTTGTCGAATAATTCACGCAAACCATTTAACATCTTAATATCCCAAATGATATTAGAAAAACAAAGAAATTGCAGCGAGTCACCAAATGTGTTCGTGTAAGCCTCCTCCAAGCAAGGTGGAAGGCTAATCATCTTATCCCCTTCCTTGGGTCCGCCGCCCTCATCCCCCACGTGAAGCTGCCGAGGTTTGCTCTTATCCCATTCGATCTTCCTTTCAACAAATATCACATTATTTTCTTCTCTTATTTATATTATTATATCTGTTTTTCCTTGCTTGCCTCAAAAAAAAAAAGTGAATAAATAATCAAATGAAAGCAAGTTTATGCTGGTCGTCAGAGTGGGCATGCATTCAAGAAAATTGCTCAAAAAGTTTTATTCATTTTGCCAATTCAATTTTAAAACTTTCAATTTTGTTAATTGAGAAAGTTTTTCATGTTTTGCCAATTGAGTGTAGTTGGCTGGAATTAATTGATGTGGACCCCAGCCGTCATATATAATATTGCCAATGCTAACGTGTATAATTTTTTTAAAATATTTTAATATTTTCTTTTACCTACTTTATATTTTTTAACTGGTCGCGGCCTCGCCCACTGCTTGAGCTTCAAGCTTCTCTCTCTGGCTTCATGTTCTTTCGGTCAACAAGAGCTTAGTTGAAAAAACCTGGCAGTCGAGAATCTTGATTGAGCGGTGAGGAGCTTTCAAGAACTCTTCTCATTAGTAACGACAAATTCGATGATTCATTTGGTAATTCTCGCCTTAAATATGGTAGGAACGGAGTCCTCAACAACCCAGAATCCCCACATTTAGCATGGATGTTCTATCTCACAGAAGTCACCTTCTCGTGTAGCGGTCAGCATCAAGCTGAACAATTGGTAATTTTTTTTTGACAGATCAATTTGATCAAGACTGAAAAAAATATCAGGCCCGTGACGTCGGCCACGACAGGCATCTTGTTCTCATGCGCCAACCAGAGGAGTGCTTTCAGGTCAACCTGGCGGACACCGGGCCAGGTTACGCTTGTTAAGGAGGGAGTCCAAATCAATGCGATTACAGAAATCCCAGAACTTCAGCAAAGTATGTTGGTCTAGTCTTTGACTTTTTCGATGAGGAGAAGAAGCCTCGCGAAGAGAGAGAGAGAGAGAGAGAGAGAGAGAGAGGGGCCACAGGGGAGACTTTCTCTCTCTACTTGAGGGGGAGAACAGTTGTCTTGGACTCGTTTTAGTACATGAGAAGGATGATGAGGATGATAGTGACGATGATGATAATGACATGATGCGCAGAACACCGGTCATCGAGACCATAATCATGTATAATATGGACATGCTATAAAGATCGTTGCTCATCATGAACGAATCGCATTTCAAGAATCCCAGGCCCATGACTCTCCTTCCTCCCCATCTCTGACTGTTATTGCATCTCGTTTCCCATAAGATCAAAACAGCATCTTGAGCTCTCTCTGTTCGTTCTTGAGTGGAATTTGAAGGCGATAAAGAGTCCAGCTCACTCGAAAGTTCGTCTTCATCTACCTTTCAACCAGAACGAGTTTCTCTCTGCGGCTTGGAGCTCTTCAATTATTCGTGGTCGTGTTGAAATGGTATATTCCATCTCCACAACTAGGACCGAGAAACATCCAAGCCTCTTTCTGTTCCTATCACTTTGATCGTCTCTCTCTCTCTCTCTCTCTCGCCAAAAAGCTCCTCAAATTTACCTGTTGCTGACCGAATTTGATCTACTCATCTTACCCAGTTCTCCAAATTCCCTTCTTTACCCCGCAAGTTTTTCTCAAGCTACCAATTCTTGGTCTGATCATTCTCAATCTTGTCTTTTTTGGTCTTGAGACTAGGCTGATCGTCAGGATCTTCACTCCTACCACTTCAAAGCTCGATAACTCATCACTCCCTTGTGATCTCGAAACCGATTTCGTCACCACCATCCATCACAAAGTTGCAGACTTTGGTGGCGCTATCGGTATCACGAAGAGAGAGATGCAAGAGACGACGGCGTTTCAGAGCACGAAGCTACACTTCCCAGAGCAAGAGAGGCTGACATGCCCTCGTTGCAATTCGACCAACACCAAGTTCTGCTACTACAACAACTACAACCTCTCTCAGCCCCGCCATTTCTGCAAGAACTGCAAGCGCTACTGGACCAAAGGCGGCTCTCTCCGCAACATCCCCGTCGGCGGCGGAACCCGCAAGAAATCCTCCACCAAACGGCCCTCCAACCCGAAACGCCAGAACCCGGATCCCGATCCCGATCCTGACCCGAGTCCCAGTAAGCCTGGGCTGCAACTTCAAGAGTCGGCCACAGCCGACTCTTTGCAGTCTAATGCCACAGAAGGGGCCCCGTTGGAGGGTCTGAACTCAAGCGGATCGGGGGCGGGATCTGGTGAGGATGGAGTTAGCTTGAATCCGGGCTTGAATTTGGGTTCGGGTTCTGTCATGGGGCCTGAACCGGAATATGACTCGCGACGAGGCGGCAGGGGGCGGGAGGATCATTTTGATCATGCAAGATGGTCTTGCTATTTACAGTACACTAGCTTCAACACTACTGCAGACGAGAGATGGTAAAATGTCATTGCCAATCTTGGGGGAACAGCAGAGACTGTGAAGCAAGATGAGAGCAACATCATCAGCAGGCTGTACTCACATCCGAAGGCCGAAAGACCAGCAAGCAACTAATAGATGACGATAATTCCTAGTGTAATCCTGTGATTATATGTAGGTTCTCTCTTTTCTTGCTTAACGTGTGATCTTATGTAAGATTGTGAGATGATTATTACACAGCTCTCACGAGTACTGGCTCTTGTTTTGTTTGAACATCACATGAGGAGAGCTGATTATGAAAATAATAATGAAAAAACACCCGCAATGTAATAAGAAAAAAGTAAGTAAAATTTGTAATCCATATCTGTCTTTATATTCTAGAGTCTATAAAGTCCATCTATATCTTAATTTAAATGATCATGCAGCGAGAACTGTTATGAGCAAACCTTACTCCATTGTTGAGATACAGAGTCAGTTCTCGGTCTGTATCTATATCTTAACCTAAATGATCATGCAATGAGAACTCTCATGAACAAACCTTACTCCATTGCTGGAATACAAAGTCGGTTCTCGGGTTGGGTGCGGTTTTGCTTTCTATAGGCATGTGAACATATCTAACGAGGGGTACTCCTTGGATCCTTGGCTGTTTCAAGTTGTCGCTTTTGGGGCAATGAAAAAAAACATTGTCAGATTTGAGGGAAAGAAAACCACCACTCTTCCAATGCAATCCTCGCTTAGAGGACAAGACAGATTTCTTTTAGCTCCCTTACTTTTTGGGTTTTTTCATTTGATTCCTCATTTTATCTTTTGAATTTTCTAAAGTCCTGCAAGTATGTTCATGTAATCAATCTCGCATTTGATGTGAATCTTCTAATAAAATAGGAAAAAAGACAATGGTCCATCGGATATGCTTCTAAACCGGACTTTCTATTGTAATTTATCGACATTAAAGTTACAGACATAAAGATGATCAAACTTACATTTAAATAAAGAAAGTAAAGATGAGTAAGGAAAACTAATAGCATATAGATTATTTACAAAGTGTAAAGAAAATGATCAATTAGATATTTGACTAACAATAGATCAAAATATTTACAAATAAGATTAAGTTTATTGCTGTTTTTGTGAAATATTACGAACCATAGGGCTCGGCGAACTCACAGCCTTTATAGGTAGAAAAAAGAGATGATACACTAGAACTAGGAAAATAAATTTTCTATGAAATTTTAAACAGATGACTATATTTTTGTGGGAACTGTAAGATTATGACAATAAAAGAGAAATTATGACCCGTTAATAAAAATTACGAAATCATATGTAACCAATAAATCGCAATTGCAAATGTGAAAGGAAAGTTAGGATCGATTAGGTGGTTTTGGTCCCGTTTTTCTCTTGAGGGACTGCAGAAGGGCCCCCCTTTTTCTGGTCAATCCCTTTGCATCTTGTGTGGGGTCGACTGGAGTTGCCTCTTGTTTCAAAGACTTGTTTTGGTATCTCTCGTAAGCATCAACTAGGAAATTTGAATAATGGGCACGCGATTTCGGTTAACTATCAAATCAATGCTAGGCGAGAGGCAGGAAATAGTTCGGACTGGCCGATCTTTTTTTCTTCACCTAGAACTAGAGGGGGATGTTCAAATCGGTTGGCCGTGCATCGGATGGGACCTGCACGTTCGGTCTTTGATTGATGTGCTGGGTTTCAGCTAGGGAGAAGGAGGGGGACGAACTTGCCCCGCTCTCTGTCTCTCTCTCAATAGTTGTGTTCTGGACCACTTCAGGAATCTCGCCATCAACTGCCCTACCTAACAAGTTTGTGGGACTGTCTAATCTAAGCCTAATCTAGCAGGAAGATAGATTTGGAGGGCTACAAGATGATTGGCTGAACCAGGAGGAGGAGGAGGAGGAGGAGAGGGTGATTGGCGATGCTGAAGATTTGCTTTCGTTCGTTTTCAGAACGCAGGAATGCCACCATCGTTGGAAGATCGAGTCAAAGTCAGCGCGCTCCGGTAATATAATAACGGGGGCAAAACGTGTTTCCGTGGAATCGACCCAGGTTTAGGGCCGCAAGTATGGTTGGACGTTGATCTCGATTTGATTCCTGACCAACAATTGTATCGGGTCATGTGTCGGTCAACAGAAGGCTTAAATTCGTCTGAAAATGAGAATCACGCCTACTGTGTCGAAAATCAAAGCCGCACTGCCCTTCCACAGAGGGATTGTTGACTTTTGACTCCGCTGCATTATAACCCATGTTTGCTGCTTGAAGGAAGGTACTCCGTAATTGGAAAGCAGAAGACCATCGGACCGCTCCGTGCAATAAAAGAGGCCTACCGCTGCAACATAAATGAGTACTAGTAGTAGACCAAGGCCATTTGAGTTCACACGATGATGTACGGGTGCGCCTTACCTCGGTCAGTGAGAATAAACAATTTCATCTGAATCTCTCGCCGTGAGAGATGGACAAACAAGTACCAGACCAGGGCGATGTAAGACGCCATTGCGGGTGTCGGCAGAATCCTGCTGTTAGTATGAAATATTTCAATCTATTCGAGCCAATTTAGATTGGTGGTAGTATGACAAAGGTCGAGTAGGGGATTAAATGACTGCAATTGTGTTTGAGCTAGCCCTCGGGTTTGCAGGAAAACTCCTCCCTCGTTTTCTATGGCTCCACAGATCGGGGCAAAGAAAATTGGCAGCCCCATTGTCACTGTTGCACTTGACAAGTATGTTCAAGTCCCTATCAAAGTTCTGATAATCAATGTCGAGACCATCCACACATTCAACATTTGAAACGTCTGGGTGACTTGGTTGCCCAACATTTCCAACATCCCCCTCTCTAAGGAAGTGTGGATGCTACATGGCCAAACAGAGACACACCTTCATAAGGTACAAACAGACACGACCGTCAAGGACTTTCTGAAGGTATTTTCACAGCTCTCAACAGCTACCACAATGTTTTTCTAGACAATAATATAAATCCAAGGACGCCCAGAATCAACTGTTGGACGACAGAAAATAAATGAAAGAATCACATGGGAACAGCTCGGGCCTTGTACATGCATATGTACGCCATATGCCAGTCACCTGGAAAGGAAGTAAAAAAAAAACACTAATGAAAATAAAATCTCTAATAATCTGGAAGAGGGGATAGACCACGAGCACCCCGGTTCTCTTTGCAATCGCGCACACACAGCATACAAATTTAAAGAGTGTGGACCAGGTCCTTAGAAAGAAGGAATTTGACAATAAATCTGGATGACCTTACCTCCTCCAGACAGTTTTGTGATGTCCTCTTCCCGCTGAGGAATAGGATTGTCATCATCAAACTCAATCCATTTACCTACAACCAATGTCAAGTCTTATTTCAAAATTACATCAAATAGAACGAATACCATAGTGTAACAGCAGACTTTTCCTGGCTGGAAAGTAGACTAGCAGATAACTAACCACTTTCTTGCTTGACCCAAGCAACATAATGTCCTGAATCAGCACTCCGGCCCTTATGAGTCAATACAGCAACCAAATCATATATTCCAGTCAACTGTTTCTCCTCAACTGGGGCGTCTAAAGGTGACAATGAGAAGAGAGAGGGTCACCACCCGCCAGAACTAGTACAGTGGAGAGAGAGAGAGAGAGAGAGAGAGACATATATGCACTTTACATGGATGATCACATCTTTTCTTAGTATTATGAGGCAATTTCCACTCACAAAAGTTTTTTGGCTGAACAAATTGTAACCACAGCAGTCTTTAGTAAGGGAGAAAACCACAAAAAGTAACCATCTTGTACCATTACAAACAGATTTAGAAAAGCCTAATATTAACTGCAAAATACCCTAAGAAGTAAGAGCTATCACCATCACTTTTAAGGAACAAAATTCCCCTAAGAAGCACAGAATTATCTACGCAATCAGCATTAGCATAATTTCATCACAAATATAGTGATTGCATGTACTAAACGAGGAGACAAGTATGAAGACTGGCTTAGGTACTAAAAGCTCATACAGATATTTGAAGTGTTGGAAAGACTTACTATCCTGGGAAGATGATTCCCCAGCTACATTTGATGAACCCTGTCCAGCAGTTGATACATCAGACATCCAAAAATAAATCCCCAATTGTATGCATTCAATTACATGAGTATCATCATTCACTCACCACAGCATCAGACATCTTCACGTCATTGTCTTTTGAAGCAGAGCTCTTCTCTGCTGCTTTCAGACCAAGCTTTTTTCCTTCTTCATCCCTAAGAAGCTGGTGCTCAGATAGCAAATGCACGATCAGCATAAGAAAGACTAGAACTCATACAAGGATTATAGTTGAAATGAGTAAAAGAAAAAACCTGGCGGGGAGCTTCCAACTTTTTCCGTAAATCATCTGAACAAAAATCATAAACATCCAACTGCAATGGATAATCTACTTTCTGATAGCAGGTAAACTTTAGTTAGTCAACTTGCGTAAGAAATCTGATACACCAATCAATAAAGGGAAAGGTCATAACACTAATGAATGTCTAATGACACAGAAGAAAATAAGGGAAATCCTCTAAAAGCAACTCTGCAGAACATCTTACCCGCAATATTTTGGCCTTCTGATTTGACTCCCTCTTCCAGAAAAAACGAACAAATTGAATGGTCAAGTATCTGAAAGAATGACATTCTATTAGACTGTTGATATCTCAAAGGCCATGTTACAGCATAAGACAAAGTTAAAAACCAGAAATCCATTACAATCATTGTATAAGAATATCATGCCAAGCTACCTTGGTAAGGCATTGATACGAGACTCTTTCAAATAAATTGCACTCCGCCCAAGGGATGGGGAAGCCTTCTCCAATTCTGATTTCAACCCCTGCATAAATTAAAATGAATTTTAAAAGATGTCAGTATGTAGTATCTCACTACTGGAAAAGAGAGCACAGTATCTCATTTAAGATGTTTAAGAAACTACAAGCAACAATTCATCATAAGCATTTTATAGATTAGCAAGATCAGTCTCTAATTTGGTTAGAAATGAAAACTATAGCCAACTCCATACATACTCAAGCCATCAACCAAATCCTCCATATCTTTTAAAACATATCAATCGAGCCATTCAAAAGATGGAAAAAGCTACTGAAGTTTTTCCTTACAATTAAGTAAAATTTCCTGCTAAATTTCTTTAAAACATCATTCTCACAGTATAGGCAACTAACTCCCTTAATGGAGTGGATAGAGCAACACCTAAGTTGGTAGAACCAACATTACAATGTATAAAAGCCAAAGCATTTAAAAAAGTACAAATTTGTATTCTAGCTGAGTTACAAACTGATTGGTGCAGTTATTTTTGAAAGGAGCCAACTGTGAACAGGAACAAGAGACCCAACCCAGGAACAGCCTAGTAACAGACTGGGCCAACCTTGGTCTCAATGCCATACAATATTTGGAAATGTCTACTAATGACCAATGTTCCAAATATATGGTAAGCTTACAGTTAAGAAACAGAATCCTCTAAAGAATGGCATCTAGTGATCTACAAGAACAATTTCGTCTCATACTCCAGAAAGGAGGGGGGAGACCACTTACATGTTTTAGCCCTTCATGCAAGTGGTTCACGTCATGTGATATGTGGCACTTAAGTGAATAAACTGTCTCTGATTCTGAGCTTTCTTCACCACTTTCTTGGCAATGCATCCTAGATATCCAACATCATAAATACAAATTTGAGTTCAGAATTTAGGCTTCACAAAAGTGGAACAGAGGAGAGTCTATAGCCATTTGGAATAGAGTATTAACATGTGAATGACATGATCCATGCAGGGGCTTCTAGAATCAAACTCATAATAAAGACACGAGCTAAAGCGGAATGTGCAAAGTCCTAATTAGAATATTGCCCGACAATGGCATACTCAATGAAAATCCTAATCATGGAGTACCCCTGCAAAAAATGGTGTAGCAATAAATCTTAAGCACAAAATATGCACTTATGGCTTTAAAAAAATTCATTGCATACCTGCTAACAAGTTCAACTCCAAAAAGTTCCTTCACAGTATCTGAGTTCTCACTGCAATTGACAGTTCACATACCATAACTACCACGAGGTGGAACTAGAAAACTTATTAATAAACACCTAAACCAGAATATGCTGGTAAACAAATAATAGTGTGAGTGATAAATCATCTCAGTACATATGCTCGTAAGAAGCAACTTAGAAGTTGCCGAAGATGGCTTTAAGAAAGCAACTGCCATATTTTTCCTTCACATGTTCCAACACTAATGATATATTATATTTTCTAAAACATTAATATTGGGCTCCCTGGAGTGACTCCTAGTTTTTAATTTTTTTACCCTTTTTTAATTCAAATCTCACAGCTCTCATAATTTGACTTTTATCTAAAAGAAAAACATTTGAAACCGCTCAAAATATACAAATATCGATACGCATGATCTTTTCCAATATTTCTCAAACTCAATTACATTTCTTTTTTCAATCTTTTGGAGGGAAAGTAGAATGTAGGAATAATTACTAGCATAGACAAATGATAATGTCAATGATTCAATAGCTCTACTTCTAAATGACATTGACATGAATTTAACAGACTCTTATCATCAGTTAAGCGATCAGAAATTTGACTAAACTATAACTGTTGAATGCTTTCCCCATATCATCAGCAGCAACTCAGAAGCTAGATCTTCAGATAGGGAATGAGAAGTCTCACAAGAAGCTAATCTTCAAAACTTTCTAAAAAGTGCATTTGTTAATCGAGTATGAATGACTCGCTATTCATTTGGTTGCTGGGACATAATCATTATGTAGGAGAGAATTTCGGGAGAAAAAGAGTCACTGGGTTTATAAAGGAACATGCCTTCAAAATCACCATCGCAATGATGTCCTGTGATTTCACTTTCCTATTCAAGAAATGTGCAAATACTCAAGCTTGACCAACTCTAGTGGGATGTACATTAACTACAGTTAGAAATGTGCAAAAGTACAACTATTTTGCCTTCGTATGATTTGAATCACAGTTAATCAAATGTAAAGCCTATGATAAATAAAAACTTCAAGTTGTTTTTTTTTTTAAATCTCAAGAACAGGTAATAAGGACAAATTATCAAGAATACTTCCAATGACCACTAAGAACCTATCTTATGGCCATGTAAGATTACAACCCAAAGCAAGCTACCTACTTGGCACCTGGTGATCCAAGGGACTCAGAAAGGGTGTATAATAATTGACTCCAGCATTCTTCAGCATCCTGTTAGGTAGAATAAAACACATTAGAATGATCACTAATAGGTTTAATAACGAGACACATATCAAATTGTCGTTGCGAGAATACCTGCTGCATGAAGACACCATTATGTAGCTGGCCAAATTGAGGATACTTTTTCCGCAACAACTGCAAATATGACAGAGATGAAGATGATGCCCGTTTTCTTATCCTTAGGGACTGAAGATGTATGAGCTAAGTAAAGCAGCAATGGAATTTGCAATATTCATACAAAATTAACTTTGTCTATCAAACAGCAAACTGAACAAGTACGAAAAAATCGTGACAATCTAAAACAATGATGCAATCCCCCTTTAACCCTATAAGTTCTAGCTGTAGTAAAGTCAAAACAGAGATCCCAAGAAACTTCTACCAGCATTGGAGTCACTTGTTCCGGCTCTTTTTATTTCATGAGGAATGGCACACTTTATGGGATAAAACTCAACCTTGTCTATAAAACCACAAACACAAAAAGGTAAGAACATTTTGCCATTGTATTGTACAAAAGTCTGTCAGAGGATGTGTATGCTTCTTTCAGTTCCTCATAAATACCCGGAGCCCACAAACATCATGAAGCAATTTCTTTCCCGAAGAAACGGATCAAGATATCGTTCACCAACATTGCTGTTTCATTTTTTCTAAAAGTATGAGTACCCATTGCAAAACATGACAGATGACAATACTCAACAGAATCAGTCAAGATAAAGGGCCAGAGAAGGATGAAATGAAAATAAACTACAGTTAAAGGATCAAAGCCCAAACCATCCAAAATTGCATTGGTGCAACTGATTTGGCAGTTTTATCGAGATCATTGAACAGATCACGGGTTGCAACAGTCAACAAATGAGAAGGGTGATCCAAATCATTTCTTCTTCCAGATTGGGGATACCTAGTGAACATATAACCATGAAGAACAAAATATCAGTCAGGCTCAATGGTGAAAACACCAATATAAAAGGAAGAGTCGAAAAAAAATCCAGAAAAGTAGATGACTAACTGAAGCAAAGCAGACTTCAATTCTGGAACTGAATGCAGGCATTGAATGGTAGAGTTCATGTAGCAGGTGTTTCCTAAGTTGAATAAACCTGCACTATGACCCTGAAGAAAAAGTATCACACAACCCAGGAGTAAGGCAAAAAATTCATGCTTATACCAGAGGGCAGAAAAAGCACACACTAATATCACTATTTTTACCATGGAAACAGCAACATGCAAATCCTGGCTTAGAAAAGGAGCAAGCAGAATGATGCGAGTCCAATTTAAACTTTTCGTATGAGAATACCAAGGAGCAAAGGATGATATTCATTGACGGCCAACTACATTTCATAGGCAGAATGGTGGGAAGATTTAACCCCCCCAACCAAAAAAAAAACCCAAAATATAAAAGAAAGAACAAACAAAATAAAACCAAACCAAAAAACACCAACAAGAAGAAGAAGAAAGGAAGCAGAGATAGACTGCGAGGACATAATGGTAGACAATGAGGTTTACACAACCATGACACACTTTAAATCCAGACAACAATATTAACAGTTCCTCAAGGGCACAATGGATGCATTATAACTTTCCAAGGACATGGAATGTCATCTAAAAAATTTGAAAGTATACCAGTGATTATCATTATGCTTAATTGCAACTAAAGTATGCCACCAAGCTAAAAAATAATTACCACCGCAACAGCTTGTTCTTCCTCTGGAAGATCTTCCATGAAAACAGGACCCTTTTCTGGGGCCTTCACTATCTCATCTGCTGTTCCCATCATCATCAATTTTTGACCCTATACAAGTTTATTCTGATGAATCAATATCCAGAAAACTAATTATGCAACAGAGGATATTATAAAGTTCCTTGACATTAGCTTGGGTCTTCAAACAAAGAAATTGAAACTTACATGTGAAGACAAAATATCAAAGAATAGCAAATAAGAGAGGTGCCAAATCCATAGTCAAAGCAAGAACTCATAAACTTCAGTACACCTGCTATTTCTCAAAGGATACATTCATACAACTGTGACCTTAATGTAGCCTTTTTTTTTCCCATGTTGAAATGATGTTGACTGTTGATTTTTCAATTTCACGTCTTAATTTGGCTCATCTGATCCATCTCTAAACTTCTTCCCACCACATTCATAAACAAACCAATAAGAAGAAAAAAGGATAACTGGTTGAATTAAGCTATTCTACCAAAATTGTTACCTGGAAAATAATTTTATCCATCTCTGAAACAGTAAAATGACTTTGAAAAGTTGCGATTGCTTACTTTTACTAAAATTAAAGTAGGTAAACAGTCAATCTAGAATAAATAAAATAAATATCGCAACAGAGAATAGAATGCGCCTAAAAGTAGAGGGTAATATGCCTAATATCCCCATATTCGGGAACCTAATGCTTTGACCTAGATGTATGACAAATAGATACTTGTATATTCTCAAACTTTTCATGAGTGAAAATGGAGTCCTCTTTCACCTTTTGATCCTGTTTTCACCAATTCCTTCCATCTAAACAAGCAAAGTAACTGGGCAGCACACATTATCCACCAAACATGAAGACAAAACTAAAATTCATTGGACTCTCTTGTTTGGAAAACAAACCCAGAAGAAAAAACGCAATTAATCTTATTACCTGCTTCACTCCTAATGTACTCCAGTCGGCATCATCCTGCATAATAAAGTATTTTAGTTTCAACCATATGTTGTACAGGGAAGAAAAGGACAATATACATGACCCCAAAGAGCGGATATACCAAAATTGTATGCAAGAAAACCTAAATACCTTTAACAAACCACCCTTAACCATGATCTTCTGTCTCTCAGGTGGGACTCCTGTTAGATCATATAACTGGCACTTGAAAAGATAAGGTGGCTGGCTAGTGTCAATTTCAACATCTGGGAAGACCTCCTTTTGCCATTTAACGCTCACTAGGGATGACAGAGAATTTCAGTTGTCAGCACAGCGAGATGCATTATGTAGATTAAAACATGGTAAAGAAGCTAATTAGGCGCCGACAATTATTAGCAGATAAGTCACAAAAAAAGAGAGCCATTAACAACTTCTTGGATAAAGACAAATCCGAAACAATGATCATCTGAAAATAATCCACCCAATCCGATTTTATACAATTAGCTATTTTTTTTATTTTTTATTTTACTCTAGATAAAGGTTATTACTTAAACACAGAGCCCAAGCATACACCTGCTTATGATAAACTACTTCACTAATGAGTCAATTCATTTTCTTTTAGAATCATACTCTAACCAGTAAAGATATATTCCTCTTAAATCTTGAACTGAAGGATGGAGAATGCGGTTAACTCTTCCAGAAGTTCTAACGAAAACTATTTCTAAGTCTTATCGATTTACCAAAGCATCTCAACATTTTCACTAGATGATGTTAAAATGAACTTGTCGCATCGACTCATTATGTAAAAGTACAGTAGGTGACAGCCGTCAAACATTCTATCCGATTATCATTGTTCCAATCGGTATCAAATGGCCACAGTCAACTGAGATGCACTACATATGCATATATACATGACCGTTTAAATTATTGAAAGGAGAACCGACGAAGTGAATCGAAGCCTAGATTATCCACGAGCGCATATACAGGACCTTTCGCCGGTTCAAACAAGGATTCAGGAAAACCACCAGAAGGCAGGAGATTCAACCGGTCGCGTGGCAATTTTAGCAACTACAAATCCTACGGGAAGCGCACAGCTTCCGAACTTCCGCGCACTCGAAATCGCAGCACAAGGATCCGCCGCCACACATGCCCCAAGATCAAAAGACCAAAAAGAAAAAGAGAAGAACACGAATGAACCGCGCGAGCGCGAATCCGTCGCTCCGACGAACGCACGGCGAGTTCGTCCATGACTTCTCCGATCGCCGAGCAGCCGGATTGCCCGAAGTCATCAGCGGAGACGACACATCGAGGCCGGCTGGCCTCATTTTAGCTTCGCGGCTGACGGCGCGGGCTCGGAATCGCGCAACGGGAAATCGGGGAAGAGAAGAAGAAGAAGAAGAAGGAGAAGAAGAAGAGATTCCGATGAGAGCGAGCTAACCTTTAAGCATGGTTGAAGACGAAGACGAAGATGAAGAGCAGCTCCGAGCGACGCTTTGATTGATGGAAGAAAACGCAGGGAAGAGAGGGATTGAATGAAGGAACTGGAGAAGGGACGCGGATGTCTTAAATTTTTTTAGCGATGGCGATATGACACGAAGCGCTTCCTCTTGGGTTTTTGGCTTGGAGAGAGGGCAAGCTCCCCCTCTTCGGGCTTTCGGTCGGTCGCCACTTCTTCGTTAAAGCCCAACAACGTGACTTTTTGGAAGAAAAACTACTTCATTTCTTTTTCGATTTGGGATTGATGCATTATATATTTAAAAAAAAAACATATACGATTGGATTCTAAAACTTTTTAATATTGAAATATGAAAAAAATATCAATGTGATGTAATCGAATCTTTCATTAACTCCATCGAGAAAATGCCGATGTGTTATTCTTATTGCTTTCTCTCTCCTACATGACATTAAATAATATCAATGCATAAATCATAAGACTAAGGTGACATCGTTTAGATCTGAACTCCACTTTTTTAAATCTTAATTAGATTCGATTCAAAAAATTAAAAAAGAGTAAATTTAAAAAAAAACACACACAAAAAAAAAAAAAAAATCGGGCCTCCGCCAATAGGCTACCGCCCCATCACCGAAAAGGGCCAACGGGGTGTTGGTGACGGCGAGCGGGAGTCGACAATCCTCACCTAAGATCTCGCAGACCCACCAGGGCTTCCTGATGATGGGGCGGCAAGCCCTCCCACGTATGTGTTTGGAAAAAACACTCAACCTTCTTCATTTTAATCTTATTTAACTCAGATTTTGGTTAAACAATCGAGATTTGGACCCAAGAAAAACATCATTTTAGTCTTATGCTTCAAACTTTAGAAATGTTAATGCCGTGTAAAAGAAAAAATAATAATTAAGAAAAGGCCACGTCCATATTTTCCAAATTTGATAAAGTTAACCATGAAACAATATTAAATATTATAAATACATATTTCACTCCTGAAATCATCCCCAATAATGCAATTTCGTTGTTTTCGGTACCTATTCATGTTGAGGAATTAGAACTCCATAACATTTCTCATTTTAAATGTCCTTTAAATTCTTCTTCTTCTTCTTCTTTAGGTCAAATGTCCTTTTGAGCTGTCCAGACTTTTGGGATTGATTCTTATTCTTCTTCACGCTATGATGAAATGACGAATTCGGTGGAAAATCATGAGAAACAAAAGTCGAGAGTCAAAGGCCTCCAATAGGGAAGTGGGCCTCTTTACCACTTTGAAAAGACAAATGCATCTTCTGGGTCAATATCAAAGTAGTGGTTGAGCTCATGAAATTTCAAGCGCCTTGGAATTGAGAAAATAGAGGAAGAGGATGGCGAAAGGAGCTTATAATCAATCCATCTCATGCAAGCACATGCATGCCTATGACACTAGCCATGTACCAAACCCGGTCACCATCATCACCTCGAAATATCGCAATACAAATATCAAAAAATGTTCAATACACAAGTCTGCCGCGCATTTTAATTGTAGTCCCGGCCACAACTTACATTACCACTATTGCCTCAGAAGAAAATTTTGGGTGAAGAATAAATCTCCAGGCCAGATGCAGCAAGATTCCAATTCCAATATCCCCCGAGAACAAGGAAAAAGTTTAGGGTTCCCCGTTAAAACACAAAACTGCTCTGGCTTACGTAATCCTCACCAGTTTGCAGAGGAAAAATGAAAAGGGAACCCATCATCTGCTTAATCTCACCCTATCCGCTGCCAGATTTCTTCTCATGTCATAGCCTAATGTTGAGCAGTTGGACTGTGTGGCTAGCAGCAAGAAATAACTAGTGTTGAATGAGCCAGTACAAGGCCATGCAAATAGGTGCTCTTCCGTCCTGATGATTCATGGCTTGCCCAGCAACTTCCAGTTTAGCTCATTCTCCTGGATGAATGAGACGATGAATCTGATTTCTCGGCCAGATAGTGCTCCAGCATGTCCTCCTCATCATCTGCCACAAATAATTCAGAGAGAAATACAACCATGACCATCCAATCATGATTCCATCCATAGCAATAAAACACACCCCCAAGGAAAAAAAAAAACAGATTACCTTCAAAATCGTCATCATCAAAGTCAATGTCTTCCTCATCCTCCTCATCAGATTCCTCAGCAACCGCTGCTGTACCTTTCTGTTAAAAGTGGAGATTAACTATGCTTTTAGGGCTTTCTTTCAAACGGAAATGGTATTCATGCAAGGTGCCTACATCTTATTTAAGTGCATTGTCACTTTTCTTTATTTATGAACGCTAGCAAACTAAATATATCACAGGCCATTCCATTCAAGTTTTAACTTTTCAAATTTTAGTACTGGCCTGCAGCGAGATTTGATAGTGACTGATGCTGTGCACAGTTTTTCTTCCTGTGACCCCACTGGCCCATAGTCCAGTACATCCTTTTTCTCAGTGAACAGGAAGCTTCAATTTTACACTTTCTTTCCTTCCTCTTTGACACAAGTATTCCTTATAAGGAAAAACTGAGTATCTGAAGAAACGTTGCTTTATCCACAGAATTTACTACCTCGTAGGCTATGTTTGTTGGAATACGTGAACCAAGTTCAGGAATCACTTTTAGGCAGCCTATACATTTTTTCACACTGTTGGCGGGCCATTTTACAGTTTCAATAATAAAAGATGGAAATCAGGCATAAAATAGCACTATATATGAGAACTGTGAAGAAGTCAACTTACCGCTCTTCCACTTTCAAACCACTGTCTTCCAGTGAGCCTTTTTTCCTTGGTTGCATTGAGTGCAGACTCGGGCATTAGCCTGAAATACATGTTGCATTATATGTTAAGAAAACTAGGACAAGGGACTGAACTGAAAAACACAGGCTCATAACTATGAGAAATGACCCAGAAACTACTTCGGTTCTATGTGAATTTGTTGCTTTCATGCCATTTTACAGGTCCATCATGACAACATACAGAGGTGTGGAGAAACTAATATTGGAAAACTAGTAAGAGAGTCCTTCCCAGGATGGAATAGATCTCTCTCTTTCTCTCTCTCTTGTAACCAAGGCAACCCAGCCATTGCCATGATTAATTGAACACGAAACATTTGCCTCACAGGGAACCTCCGCATCAATAGGCTTGGAAGTTCCCACTTTTTAAAGATCCTCCATTGCCAAATCCTCATATCATCACACAGAATTGGTTTCGCTAGCACAGGAAACAAAGATCTAAAATTGTTTTATGAATTTGCTTACTCACAACTAGAAAATCCTATACTAGCAAACCAGTCACAAATAGGAAAACTATTTTAAGTTCCTCATCGGCATTGAAGAAAAATGGCATCTTGTTCTCCTCTTCAGGAAGCCCAAAAGAAAATGAAGGCACTGAAAATAGAGATAAGACTTTCCATTGGACCCTCCATCCACCACCCAAAATACCAAGAAGCTCCTAAGCCCTACAACCCAAACTTTCCATTAGGCTCTCTATTGGTAGTTGAAGGATGTCGTAGTCAGTTTACATAGAGATCTCCAATTTCCATTTTCTCCCAAACAAAAGTGAACGGAATGTGATTAAGAGCAGTTCAAATCAGTTCTTTACTGGTGTGCAGAAAGAGCACAACAGTAAATCATCACCTATGGTTACAATCGACAAAAGAATATGATGCAGGATAACAATATGTCCCCAAATAATGCAAAGCTGACAGTAGGAGCAATAGAGAAAATATTGTCTTGAAGCTTACTTTGCTCGCTCTAGTGCCAACTCTGCTTCAAACCTTTCCCTCCATGCAAGAAACGTATCCACAGTGACTGGTTCTCCATGGGGCACAACTATCTGAGAGGTAACAAAAAGTAAGAAAAACTCTGCCACCATCCACTGAATGACAATCCTGAATATTTTGACAGAGATGGCCATTCACTTAGCCAAAACTGCCAAATATCAACAGTGTAAAAATTGCAGCATCTTTAACTTTCGAGGTTTGTCATGCATGGATTGAATAAGACGGACAAGAATGTGCTTCATTCACAAACTCCTGAAGAAGTTTCTGCTATCATCTGCTGCCACATTCTTGAGCTAGACAGTCTAAAAACAATGGGTCCACATTCCCTCCGAACTATAAATAAATGAAGGCTCTTTCTCATAAGTTACAACTGGCAAATTTTATATACCGAATAGGCAGTCAATGCCTTCTTCATCAATATATAGCAATATAACACGCAAAACAGAAGCCAAATGTCTAATCTCATGCAAGATTCAGCAACCCCTCTGTCAATCCTTAATGCCAATACCAATGTTGTATATCTACAAACATGCCTTCCTCTGCACAAGCATGATTGACACTATAGCTTCAGCAATCCAGAGAGACTTGATTCCCAAACAGGAGAAGTTTTAAAATATCAGTTGAGCTTTCACTCAATTCCCACATATATGGCCTCGCTATAGCATATTACCAAATAGCTGTGGATTCTGAAAGCTGGAAATATGGTTACCTCATCCTTTGCTGCCTCTTCTTCAAGGTCCTCGGTGCTGTCATTTTGACAAAATCTTTCCGACAACCACTCTTTTGCAGATGTAACAAGAGTGTACACCATAGCCATTCCAAGGTTTTCAGCTGCCTAAACAAACCAAATCATTTTGATCAAATCATACAAAGTCATGCTGACATTGGTCATTGAGTTGCACAGAAACAAGTTGTTAACAATTCTAAGCAAATAAAAGGGAGAAAGTATAATTTTTACATTCCAAAAGATACGAATATTTTACTCTTTATAAAACATTATGGCAATTGGGAAAAACGTAATACATACTTTGCTCCTATCTTGCAAGGTATGCACCATATTTGCCCAATAGTGTTACTGTTTGCATTTAAGTTACATTGCCTAAATTAAGACCTTATTCATTCAGCCATTGCATACATATTTGGAGATAGATTTCTTAGAGCCAGGCTAATTCAGAGGAAGAAGGCGCAGAACTGCAGAACATCTCAAACATGTGGATAAATCCCCACAGGCAAGCATCAAATGATTTGAGAAAGATACATTATATGATTATAGTTTCTTGACACAATAAGATGGGCTTAAGAGGATGGGAAATAGGTCCTCTCACAAATGGATTCATAGTGCTCTCCTTATCTCACTCTCTCGGCAAGTAGTGATATGGAGAACCAAAGCTGATTACGCATGTCAATGTCCAAAATTTGTTTTCGTGCATAAAGAAAATTCTTTACCTCTTGTTGGAGCTTTTCTTTCAATGTCCTAAGATCTTCATTCGGTATCCCACGTAAACTGCAGGATTCAAAATACACTTCCAATTGTAAAATGAAATATTGGGTGATAACGCCACAGGCCCTAGTAATGTTGCTTATGATGATCTACTTAAATAAGAATGGTGCTGCAGAAAAATATTGACCATGTAAATCAATGTCATTTCAATTTCAAAGATATCCAGAAAGAACCTACATTAGCAAGACACGAGGGATTTTTAGGCCACCAACCAGGAACAATTTTTACAAGCAAACTCAGTTTCGCTAAATCATATCAACCGTGATAAAAAGCAAAGTACCAGCAGCATATGACATAATAAAATAGAATTCTCTATGAATTTCATGAACCTATGACAACATCCATCATAGTCTCCTGCACACTGCGAAGGCTAAAAACCTCTTAACATCTAGGCTTGAAACTACATGTGGAGGCAGACGATGAGACAAATGAGCTACATCACATCAACTGTTCGCATGACAGAACGCACAAGCCAAATAGAAGCTGATACTGAGGTCGTTTGAAATTTATGAAGTTACCATTCAAACTAAACAACAGAAACTTCATAAAAACGCGTGCAAAATTTAAAAAGTATCCTGCTTCAAACAATACTGTCAGCTTATACTCTTCAATTTTAATTTTAAAAGTGAAAAGTTTATAGAACTAGTGAATAAAAGACACAACTTGGGAGAATTCAATTGTTGTAAATGATCAGTGAGTAAACTACTCAAAGTTCTATTTACAATACTGATTCACTCTACAAGAATAATAATTTAGTTTGCAGAAATATGATGATCACTAAAAAGAGGATATTTTATGCTGAGATTTTGTTTACACCCCATTGCAATAAGAGGTAAAGCATTGGGCAAACTCTGAAGAAAATCGAAATAATTAGAGGACAGACCAAACAGAGAACTGCTATGAAACAGACCACACAAGTAGAATCCATGACACTGGAAAGAAGTAAGAAGTGATTTTCAATTCGAATTTGACTAAGAAGTTGCACAGCATGGGACAGGAGTATTCCTCAGAAAGGTCCACCTTTAATGCCATCCAGCAAACCAAAAGCAAGAGGGGACACAACAATCACCATCAAGGACTAAATACCACTGTTCCTTACTATTGCAAATGCCCAAATTAAAGAAACATTCTTTTAACTACAGTGAATAAATACAAGTCAAGGACAAAGCTAACTCCACTAAAAAATGTGGGAACATTTTTATCACAGTTCACGGATAAACAAGAAAAGAAAAGCAACTATACTTTACAGGGAAGTATCATTAACCTTTTAGTACTTAAAAGTGGAGGCTCATCTGGATATTTTTCTGTGTGGGAGAATATCAAGGCCAGCTGAACTGCATATGATGTCAGAAAAATATTAGCCCCATGCGACCCAGGTTCTGAGCTCAAAAGCTCATTGCCCTCAGCCTTAGACATCAAATCAACCAAACTTTAAAAAAAAAAAAAAAAAAAAAATCTATGGAAGATCAATAACCTGGTGTAGTTGTTGACTCGTCTATAACGTCTTCCTGTCAAATAATAAAAAAAATTACAAAACGATCATGAATAAAAGGGCCAAAAAGTACAGTGCCCTTAAAAGACAAATAGCAAGTAGTTGCAAAGTGAGATGTCACAGCAGTGTCTTCTTATAACAAAAGCAAAATCTGAAAATCCATTCCTTTTTAGCCACGAGATTGCAAAAGGCTTAAACTAAAAAGATTATGCCCATCAGTGAAAGCCTTTAAGAGGAGACAAATTGGAATTACATTGTCATGTGATTTTTCACAGTACTAGATAGAACCTCATCTTCTTTTTAGCTAATGCACATATCCTCGCAAGTCTTGCATTAACGCAAAACCCTGAAAATCAAGGATCGTATATTGCTATCTGACCCCCCCATTAACCCATGACTTATCTATTAAATGCCAATCAATAAGACCAGGTTTAACACCAAATGTGAAGCATTTGTAATTCATAAGAATTCTACAGGAGACGTGTGATGGGAAGAATAGTGGGTACCTGTGGAGATATATTGATTTGAAAGCATTTGTTGGATGTATTTAACCCGCTCTCGCTGGGATGAATCTCTGGCATTAAAAAAGAAAACGGCAAATAGCATCCCTCACAGGTCGAAAGAAGGAAAAAATAAAACTAAAAGAACCATAATGGAAATAGATGTCGGAAAAATATACCTTTAAAATCCTCCATAAGTATAGCTTCCAATGCTTCAATTTCCATCGACTGCTCCAGCTCATAGTCTACATCCACAGTTCAAGATTGCCATAAATACAAAAGGTGACTTCAGATAAACAAAAAGCCAAAATCAATCCACATGCCAGCCGATGGCCCTTCACATTACATCATGTATTCTTCTTTGGTTAGTTTTTTTCATCCCTGGATTCGATTTCCACAAAAGCACAAGAGGCAATCCATTGTAGGAATGAGAAAGAGAAAATCAGAACTTTCACAGAAACCCAGCGATAAAATGTCAGGAAATTGAATACTATCAGCAGTCCACATTCAGTATGCTTCGTAATTGACAGGAACTCTAAAAGATAACATAATTTTGCAGCTTCCATGCCCAGCAATTTCCTCTCAACGCAAGCTTTAACCATATGCAGTGCGCGGCGATCGTAATACCACGCGTCTAGATTCTTTGACACTTCATAACTGGTATAAACTACCCAAGAAAAAAGTATCCACGATTCTAAATTCCCGTGATTTCCAAACAAGCTAAAACCTGCATCAAAGCTGCGCATAACAACATCGAAATCGAGACCGGCGATCCACCCACGAGCAGAAAACACATTCCACCCGTGCAATCAGAGAAGATGGACGAAACAGCAGCCGAAATAAAGTGGGAAAGCAACGACAGCCGAAAGGAATCAGCGGGATGATCGTGCAAACGCGATTGTGAAGTAAATTTTCAACACCCGATGAGGTAAAAGGGGAGATTTTCAGGTCGACGGATTACCGGTCATTGTCGCGATTTGTTGGGTCGATTTCGTCGGTGCTGGCTGTAAAGGAGACGCCTGAGAGGAAGAGCAAATTGGAGCTCGAACTGCGAAACGCCTAGTGCAGTGAACCAGGGACATGCGACGGATAAAAACGCCCTTGAGCGGCGTCGTTTCGGGAAACGTATTACTTTTTTCTTTCCCCTTTTTGGTCGAAAAACCTATTACCTGAGTATTGCATCGTTTACATGATTTCTTACATTTCCTTTTAATAAGTATTATTCATGAGAAATTAATATCATGACAATATAAATTGTGTCGGCAATTTACAGGTATGATTTACCTAGCCAGCTCGAGCCATTTGGCTCGAGGGGTTCTTATGGGCAGGCTTATTTGACAAATTAGGTACAACTTTTCACCAAATTTATTGATTTATCTCTAGTTATATATAAAAAAAACATGGTTTCGATTATTATGGGAATTCTGATTTGGCAATTATTACTAAAGCAAAATTTGTATAATTAAAAAATATATTTTAAATACCACAACCAAGCATGTTTTCTAAAAGTTTATTATCTTGTGATTTAGTTATTTTATAGAAGTGTTTCCTTAAATAAATTCTTTGTGAGGAAGGGAACAACGTCCCATTATGCCCCACCTCTGTGTCTAGGGTCAAGTTGACAATTCATCTAACCCGTGACAAATGATAGCTATGATTTTAACTCCTTCGTGCTCGACCTTAAATCCTTATTAATTGGGGTGGGGATTTATGAGATATAAAAAATCTATACGTCTCATACTCACTCCTATTTAATACACAATGCAAATCGGGTATTACTCTTTTTCATTGAAATATAACACATGCGTAAATATATTCAAGACGGGAAAATGAAGTTTAAATGTGGATTAGGGAATGCGTCATAGCTTTTTGGGTGAATCTTAATTAAGAGCTGTGTTAGGTTACTTCTAATACTAGTTGAATTTCAATTTGAAAAATATTTTTCGGGATATTGATGTAGCCGCCTTTCTTGCTATTTTAAAAGACGGTTGACAAAGAAGACTGGCGGTTATGTTTAATTTCAATCTTTTCGGTAAATCAAGGTAAAATGAGGTGAATTTATTTATTTTTTGAGAAGAAAAAGGTAAAACGATAAATAATTTTTTTATTTTTTTGAAAGAAAATAAGATATTATTAATAATCTCAACTTATGTCGATTGAATTATAATTCCATACTTAATCTCGAAATATAAATAAGAGGCTAAATAATTGAATTTTTTATTGAGGACTTCACATTCACATGCTGGAATCATAAAAAAGGAAAAAAAAATGGTAAGATGGTAATTATGGAGAAGAAAACTTGACTTTAGGAGAGAAGAAAATACAATTTGACAACCGCTATTATTATTATTTTTTTTTTTTGTGGCTGGGGGGGCGAAAATGGAAATTGCAACCCACGACCACATCAGATGAACTGTCCGAACCGTATAAATTACATGTAATAATTTACATAGCTATTTATTTATTTACATCTCTTGCTGAGGAGGAGGAGAAGAAGAAATTTTATCTTATTTATTTATTTATTTTCAAAAAACGTACGTCCGATCGAAACAAACGTAACAAACCTATTTTTCCACTTTTCTCCGACTGACTTCACCACCATCCCTCCTCTCTCTCTCTCTCTCTCTCTCTCTCTTTTTTCTTCTTCGTCTTCCTCTCTCACCTCTCACTGAGAGCTCTGCACGCACGCCAGGGTTCTTCCGAACCTCTCCCCCTCGCCCAGCACATTCTGCAGGAAAACGAAGGAAGAGCGAGGGAAGAAGACGACCCACATAACGCCGCGCCTCTGAATCTGCAAGAAGAAGCGGGAAACCCGGGGCTCTCGGAGCTGTTTCCGAAGCAAACGCCGAGTGAAAAACGAAGAAAGGAGAGAGAAAGGGAAGGACTTGCTGTGAGACCCGTTTCTCCGCGGTCTTCCCGATCCTTCCGCGAGCTTCTCCAATCTAGGTTTCTTGGTCTTACTGCAGTTTTCCTTGTTTTTTTCCCGATTTTAATATTTTTCTTTGCGGTTTTTTAATCTGCAGCGCTTTGAATTTTTTTTTCGCTTGCCAGATTGTGGTTTTGTTCATCTGGGATTTCGATTTTCGCGGAATCTTGATTCTTTTTTTTTTTCCTTCTCCGGATTTTTGGGCAGGTTTTGGGTTTTCTTTTTTTGCGGCTTGGCGTGAAGCGCATGTGCGCGCCCCGCTCGGAATTGCTTGGTTGATTGTTTTGGGGAGTTCGGGAGGTTCGCGAATGAATGGTTGAAGCAGATTTGGATCGGAACCTGCTTATCGTTGTTGTCGGCGGCGGGGGTGGAGATTTGGTGGCATGAGCGGTTCTGCTGGTGAGCCCTGCAACAAGGGCATTGATGGGAGTGTAGGAGGGTTGGTTTGGGTTCGGCGGCGGAACGGTTCGTGGTGGCCTGGTCGGATTATGGGCCACGATGAGCTGCCTGAGAGCTGTCTGGTCTCGCCGAGATCGGGTACTCCAGTGAAGCTCCTTGGTCGCAAGGATGCTAGCATGTGAGTCCCTTAGCTTGCCCTGATTATGCGTGGCCTATACGTTGCTTGTCCTTCTCATCAGTTGGTGGCTTGTTTTGATTCTTGTTTAACCGAAACACTTCTGTTTCCATAATCACATCAAGATGTAAACCTCTGAAGATGCTGTTGTTTTTTTGTTGCGGTCGATGGATAGATGTACTTTGGATGGCTTGATTAAGTTTAACTTCCTTAAGCTTCTTCAAACTGTTGCTTGGCCACCACTGTTTATCAACAGCAGTTATGATGAGTTTTGGTGTGGATGTTTTTTAATATGCGAAACACGATTGTTGGAGCATTTGACACAATTTAAACGCTTCACTAAACTTGAAAGCCTTAACCACTAGGCAAACACTTGCATTTCTGTTTTCCAGTAATGACTTGATTTTGCTTGTTGCAACATCTACCTGCTTCTGCTTGGTTGTACTGTTTGATTATGCCTCATTAGTTAATGGGCTGTAGAATGTGACTTTAAAATACTGGACCTTAGCTTGCATTTTGTTAATTCATGCAAAACTGGAAAGGTCGGATCCAATTTATATATTTTCAAAATACCCTGACTGAATGTGCACTCCAATATGGACACATGCTTTTCATAGACATAAATCAGATTTTAGCTTGTCATTTGCAGCTGCTTTTGAGCTGATTTTGTCCTTTATGTTTACAAAATTGAGGGAAAGATCTAACATCATCTTTTACTTTGGGTATGCAGAGCAGAAATCATGTTGCATTTGAGCTAATAGATTCTTGATAGCAGTTTACTTCTTGTGAAATTATCTTAAACTAGTCTTTTCTGCCTTATGTTGCTGCGCAATACAGCATTGTATTGGATGCATCTGTTCATGAAATCTGCATGGAATGTTTTTTACGAAATTCGCACAAGAATTACCCGACCATAATTATCTGATTGAGATATATGGGTGACCTGAAATCTTGATTTGTGATTCGTGGAAGGAAGACATGTGGCAAAGTTTTGTTGTAATTGCTCCTGTTTGCATGCAATGACTGACTATTTTGCTTCTTGAGATTCTTAATTGTCTGATGGCTTGCTCAGAATGAAACTTGCTTTTGAATATTTTCCCTGACAATGTTGCAAGAATGAACTCTATGCATCGTTTCTTGATTATGTTTTCCCTGTCATTATTCTTGTAATGAAAGAACCATGCAGCTAATGTTTAAAACATTTTCTCTGGTGAAATCATTCAACTTATTAAGTATTTTCTCATTTTCTTGACCAAATGTGATGCAGAGACTGGTATAACCTTGAAAAGTCCAAGAGAGTGAAGGCATTTCGTTGTGGTGAGTATGACGATTGCATTGAAAAGGCAAAGGCAGCTGCAGCCACTTTAAGTAAGAAAGTGGTGAAATATGCAAGGAGAGAGGATGCAATCTTGCATGCTCTTGAGCTTGAGAGTTCTCGATTGGGAAAGGACCATCCGGATTTTTATTGTAGAAATTATTCAACAGGGAGAGATGGGGTTTTGGCTATGGAGTCTCCTACAATCTCAGATTCTGGTAGAGGAAGTGATGAAATTTCTGGAGATGAGAGTGGCTGTGATACTGATTCACATTCTGGGCCTGAGTTATCTCAGTCTGGCATATCTTTTGAAGAACCAAATCATGTTTGTTCTTCTAAGCTGCAATCTGCACTGGGAAGGAGGAAAACCCCAAATGATTCGGAAGATGATGGAACTGAAGGGACCAAGCGCATGAGAGGGCTTGAGGATCTAGGCATGGGTGTGGTGTCTAACAAAACGGTTCAGGTCGTTGCCCTCGTTGAGTCGGTTCACCAAGATACAGCTCCTGGCACAAGTAATGCCAATTTTGTGCCAAATGGAAGTCCTGTTAATGGCTGCAAAGGCTATTCTTCATCTCTGAAGAGAAAGAGATCTCAAGTGGCAATAGTGCAGGACTTCCTTAAAAAGAAAAATAGACGTCGTCCTTTGACCAAAGTTTTGGAGAGCACGGCGATGGTGTCCGTTCCAGTTACTTGTGACCAGTCAGCCTCTTCAAGTGGTAATTGTCTTGGCACTGCATCTGACTGCAAGGCATCTGGATTGGAACATCTTGATTCAAAGAAAACGTCTCCCATGGTCCCAACGAACTCAGAAAGCCCTGCAGTTTCACATGACAATGAGCCAATGATAAATGATTGCAAGCATGCTCAGAAAACCAACGATTTCTCGAAGACAAAGGAAACTTCACGCTTATCGGGGCTACAGGAGAATGAATTATCTGATGGGTTATTTGATGTGCCATTTGTTGGAGATGATAGAAACTCTACAGGTAAGCTATGTTATGAAGTTGATTTCTGTATGTTTCTTTCTTATCTAGTGCATTTATCCTTTAATTTTTTGATATTGCTTTGCTGAAGGTTGTTTGCTCTAGTAATATCTTCAGATCTGTTGGCTTTCTATCTTAAGCTGGGAAATACTATTAGTTTTAATGTCGTTGGTGCAACGGGCATTTTCACCAAAGATACTTGACACTTTTCTGCTGTGCTTCATGGTAGATTTATGAGTTATGGTGAACTTGCTGGGGAAGCATGCACTGTGTGACATGTAAGGATAAGATTCTGGATAGCATGTCAATGCGGTCTTGCTGTGACCTGTTTGATTAGACTAAGAAAGTCTGGGGGCTTTTTTGGTACAATTTTAACTGATAAGTACTCATTGAGCTTTCCCAACACAGATTATGAAAAACTTCTCCATGATTGCAATTGATTCCAAATCTTGATATTTCTTTGGAATGTAAAGGTTTGAGTGGTCAACATCTCAAACTTCAGAAGGCAAAAGGTTATAATCGCCCTATGCACATGCTTAGTGTCTACTGGGGGACATTTGCTCCTGTTGTTTGCTTTGGCCCTTGCCTCTTGATTTTCAATTGGTCTTTGGAATCAAACTGCAGCTAGATATCTACTTGTAAATTTTACATTTATAAATTCCTCTTAAACAAGTCAGAGATTGACAAAACTGCAGAATATGCATTTCTTCAAAAAGTAGTTCTATAAAGGGTTGCATGGCATTTTGCAATCAAAGTGGAAGGTCATCCAGTTCTTTGCGGTTCAGCATTTTCCTTTCATGGCATTTTAATTTTTCAAAACAATGCTTCTCTCATGCTGTATATTGTTTGGTCTGATGGTAAAATGGAAAAATATGAAAATGGGGATTAAAACTGGAAGTTCTTTACTTTGTATATGTCTGCATAGAAGTAATTTATCAGGTTTGAGTATTTGTCATCCTTGCATTTTCTATGCCAATCGCATCCAACTAGTATTTGTGTTATCTTGTCATTATCTTGTAACAGGCCATGGATAAGAGGGGCTGACTAATGCTGTATTGACTTTCCAGGTTTTCCTCCAATGCTAGCCAGGGCTCAACTTAGCAACTTAGGAAGGCAATCAAATCAAAGCAGTCAAGTAGAAGCTGCATCTTTGGCATGCAACCATGTTAGTGAATCTGTTCCCAGCAGTTTGGCTGCTGTTCATGTGGATCAAGTAGGCCAAAAGATAGACAAGGGTACTTCCAAGTGGCAGTCGAAAGGAAAGAGGAATTCTAGGCAGTTAAGTAAAAACAGGAATCGGCAGCTGGGAAGGTATTTAGAAATGGACGAGGAATCCAATAATTATCTGACAGGTCTACATGGCTCAGATGGTGGCTTGCCCGGTCTTGATCGGAAACCTGGCTCCACTTGTATTGATGGGTCCCCTACTTTGCATGCTAAACTGAAATCAGGTGGTGAAGGTCCAGTGGATGGGGTACTTGATTGGGGCTCGCGAGTGTTCCCAGGAGAATCTCTCATGAAAAGGCAAGCTGAGCTGAAGCCACCACCCAATGGCTCTTTGACATCTCAAAGATCGCTCCCTCATCGTCAGTCTCGTTTTACTGTGCACTCGAGGCATAAGACGGATGAGTATCCTATTGGAGACTTGTACTCCAATTCACCCTTGTATGACGTTGAGCTAGAAGTCAAGGCTAGCTATCGTCCAACTCATGTTCCTTTGGTTTCGCTCATGAGTAAACTAAATGGCAAAGCCATCGTTGGGCACCCTCTCTCAGTTGAGGTCCTGGACGGTGGGTACTGTGATAATTTGGTAAATGCAGGCAGCTGTGATGCAAATAGTTGGGGAGGTACTGATATGGGTCAGCCAGTTCATAGAAGCTCAGTACATGGTCCGACGAACTGCTAAGTCCAAGTCACGTAAAAAGTCGTCCAAAGCAAGGAAATCGGGTCAGTTGTCTAAAAAGATGCGGACGCTGTCCTCATTGACTGGACATAAGCGAGGGGAGGACATGGGGAAATTTGCGGTAGAGAAGCCTGCTGGTCCTGTTATAGCTTGCATTCCTTTGAAAGTAGTGTTCAGTCGAATAAATGAAGCAGTGAACGGTTCAGTGAGACCAACGCATCGGGCCTTGACATCCAACAATTAGTGAACTTTTTCTTGCTTTGGAAGTCAATGGTGCGGCTCACTCTTGTTGCTGTATGTAGTGCATTTTTAGTTGCGGATTTTGTTTCGGGTTTTACCCTTAGCCCTTTAGACTCTCTGCTTTGTATATCAGCGAGCTCCTTCCTTTCTGTATAATTTGATCTCGGAACGCAACCTTGTAGGGAAGCTACTACCAGATACCGTACATATTTAACATTAGTTGAGGTGTAAAGTGGAAGTCTCTGGTAATAGGCAAAATTGCTTACTTGGTAGTAGTAGGTTGGTTCTGTGAGCTAATAACTCAACTCTTCTGTATCTGCTGTTGGTCATGGAACATGTTTATTAATTTCATCAATTCTCTTTAGGATCTTGTGGTTTTTTATTTCTTTTTCCTTTCTTTCTTTTTGGCTTGGAGTGAGATACATCCATTAACATTGTTTGCTACTGGCATTGTACCAGTTTGGGTATGGATTATTGGTCAATGCTTCCATATGACATTTTTTTCCTTTTTTTGGTCAGGAACTTCATGTTCATCTCTGGGTGTTGAAGGATATAGTATTGTGTTATGCCTTTCTAGGATGAGCGTCATCAATTATGGTTCGCCATGAAAGGCCATACTTTGTAGATGAAATCGGTCGATCATATACTGGTCTATTATCTCTGTTCTCTATCTATCGGAAATCAACTGATCTATCTATCTTCTTCCTCTGTTTATCGAAAGTTGTTCTTTGTTTATTGGAAATCGACCGGACTAAGCATTAAAGGTCTGATCGAGAATTGAATTTCCAATATCCCCTCCTTGCATCATTCATCATATCACTCAATCTAGAGCCTTAGTGTTGGCGATCATACGAAAGAGAGAGAGAGTAGAAAAAAGTGGAAGAGAATGCTCTACTGGTCAAACGAAAATGGATGATATTTATATCGAGAGTTTATCTAATTACAATCAATTACTAACCAATCTCCTATGTGATTTTAGCGGCAGAGGATGTTAATTCGACGGTAGAGTTCGACTTGGTGGATGTTGATTTCCATCACATTAATTAAATGGTAGATACCGAGTTTATCCAACAGTTGGTGTATCAATTTTTTGTTGAGCGAATTTGATGGTAGGGATTCGATCCCCTCGTTAATCTGGCGGTTCTAAAGGAAACTTTTTGGATCGATGACGACGTGGTGATCTCTCGAATTGATGACGTGGCGAGCCCTTGTCCTGAGGCTAGACCAACGTCGGGCGGAGATCATCTCATGGGATTAAAAATATTGGCATCGTTGATCCCCTTAATAAAGAAAAAGAAAAGGGAAAGAGAAAAAGAAAAGAGCGAAAGTGTTACAGAGTAGGGTTAGAGCACAGAACTGGGCCAATGAATGGGCCCTACTACTTAAATAACACCACACCGAAACAAGGGCAATGCTCGTAAATATGACAATGAAGCGCGGCCTTTTTCGTCTCAAAAATTTGTCAAAACTCCCACCAGCTAGCTCATTAGGGTTTTTGATCTACTGCTCTTCGTAATAGCTTTGGCCCCCTCCTTCCCTTCGTCGTCTCCAGCAACCCTCCCGCCGCCGAGCCGCTGAACCCTAACTGGTACGATCACCTCCATCTCTCCGAGCAACACGTCTTGATGTCGAGCTCGCGCTTCGACTTGATCTGCGACCGGCTCGATGAAACATGGCTTCTTTTTGTTGTATTCTCTGGTGAAATGCAGGTGGAGGAAAGGAGGAGATGGCGACGGTGCCGGGGCAGCTGATATGGGAGATTGTGAAGAAGAACAACTGCTGCCTCGTGAAGGAGTTCGGGAGGGGGAGCGCGAGCGTTCAGTTCAGCAAGGAGCCGAACAACCTCTTCAACCTCAACTCCTACAAGCACTCTGGTATGTCCCCCCCTCTTTTGGTTCGTTTTGCTTTGACGATGTCTCCGAAATTTTGGAGTCGTGCTGGTTTCCTGCTCGTTGATCTGGAAAATTTGCGTGAAAGTAAGGTGGAATGTGGAAATCGTAGATTCTCCGATTGTTACATCTAGTGTGACTAGGGAGGGTTTAGGCGAACCGGTACAGGCGCTCGGATTCCTTCTTCAGTTATGATCGGCTTTAGATGTTACTGAATCATTTTTTTGTGGTTTTTAGGAGTTATATGTGCACTCATAAATTGGAAGTTGTATGATCGTAACCTGTCGCGTTATTCGATAGGAAAGATGGGGATGAGTTCTGTGAGAATGTCGATATGTTGCGAATCAGTTGTACCTTTATCTTGGGCGAGAATGGTTTAAGTATCTTCTTTGAAAAGTTGTTGCTTTTTTTTTTTGAGATTGCTTGAAAACGGGTAAATTTGGTTTCTTGATGCAGTTCAATTGATTACTGCCTCCTCCTTGTCTCTCTCTCTTTCTGACATATTGCTCATCTAAAGCAATAGAGGTTTGTTTGAGCTAAAAGTTGACATCTTTGTTGGTGCATGATAGGTTTCGCAAATCAGAAGACAGTCACCATTCAACCTGTGGGTAAGGAGCAATCCGTGTTGCTTGCTACGACTAAGACCAAGAAACAAAACAAACCTGCTGCATTGCTCCACAAATCTATGATGAAGAAGGAGTTCAAGAGGATGGCCAAGGCGGTGACAAACCAGGTAGCCTCCATTTACACGGTTTGATGTCTAGTAGACATCTGACTTCTTTTACACATTCTTTACCAAGGGGTTTGATGTCTAGTACATATCTGAGGTCTTTTCCCACCGTGTTAAATTTCTTAGGTTCCTAATTGCCGATTAATTAGTGTCTCATGGTTATCTAGGATCATTGTTGCTTTCTACATACTATTTCATCATGTCATCACTGTGAGATTGTCTTAGGGATTAAAAATCGGTTGTGTTGTGCTCCTGATGGTATTGTTTTGTTCTTAAACGGCTATTAACAACATGGACATTCAATGTACGCAGCTGCTCGTCATGTCTATCCTTTTCCTTTCTGCCCCCTTTTTATGGATATTCTTGCATATTTGCTGATACGTATGGCATTTTAACTGCAGGTTGCAGATAATTATTACAGGCCTGATTTGAAGCATGCTGCTCTAGCAAGGTTGAGTGCTGTGCAGAGGAGTCTCAAAGTAGCCAAGTCTGGTGCTAAGAAAAGGAACAGGCAGGCCGTTAAAGTCCGTGGCAGGAAATGAAATCGAAGAAATTTGATAGAAATCCAGCCTGCCTTTTGCCCTTTCCTTGTGCTTTGGAATACTAGATTTGAGTTCCTTCCTTAGTGTCTTCTCTTTCCAATTATGAACATGGAAAGTAATGTTTTGTCAAGACAAGATCTTGCAGAGTGTACTTAGGGTTTGGTTTTTTTCCAATTTTATTTTGTTTTAATAATTATGTATATTAGCTCTCTCCGGAACTTGCTTCTTTCAATTAGACGAGACAAATGATCTTTCTCCTCATATTCTCCAAATCTGCTTTGAACTGAGACATCAAAAACCAGAGAGGCATTTTAGGTGGAACGCTTCATTTCCAAATTAGAAAAACGCATTTCTTCATAAGACGCTCATTTCATTGAGAAAAATCCTCTTGACTTTTGAGGGAGAGATTCCTCGTGTGCTTCAGTTCACAAAACCCAAGGCAAAAAAGCACCGTACATAAACGGTTTGCCGAGCTAAAAAAGGGACGCAACTATGAGAGGTAATTTGTATACACAATTTGGTAAGTGGGTTAGTCTGAAAGTGAAGCAAGCACCAACAAAGTCTCAGACAGATGAAACAGCCTCCCTCAATCGTCCTTGGGAGCTTCGTGGAACTGCTTCTCTCCGACTGATATTGTTCTCAACAACTGTTTGGAGCACACGTGCTGTGCCTGCGTTGCATTCTTCACACGGTTCGCCCTCACCCATGCGGGTTCCTAAAAGCAAGTAAAAGGATCAAAAGCTACTCACACAACAAATCGTGGGAATCTATAAGGAACGAAGGAAAAAAATGGATCACCTCAGGAACAAAGCGAGAAACTCCGAACTTAATGAGCAGGAGCACATGTTCCATGACTAGGATTGCTGCGAGTCCAGGTTCAATTTTCCATTTTCCTTCCTGATCGTATAAACATACCAGGAGAGCGGAATTTGTGCATATGGACATCACTATTAGAAACTGAAACCACAAACAGATTTTCCAATATCAATTACCATCATTTGCTTGTACCAGATATCGAAATCTAAGATAGTGTGATGTTATATGAGGTCTGGGAGTACCTGAAATATATTCAACCAAGCTCCAATGGTCACAGCAGCACGAGGAACGGGTCTCTTCATCATAACTAACAGCTTCAGTGCATCTGTCCTGATCTCGGTGACGTTGTTCTGCACAGGACAGACCTTGAACATTAGTTTCTTAATATAGTAGTGATCACGAGTAGATGAAGAACCAGACAAAAGCATCATTACCAAGGCAGCAAAGGCAAATGCAAGAGGGAAAGCGCAAGCGAACATCATGATTATTCCAAACTGTAATGCCAACTCCAAGAAGTCTGTGAATTCAAGGATAAGAACCAGCAAACAGATAAACTTTTAGAAGGATAACACAAGGTTCAGAATAATTGGAAGTTTATTTATCATCAACATGGTATCAATAAAACGAGAGATGTAATTACCACCAACTGCGATGTCTATCCTATGATGAGAGTGTTGTTGACAGTATTTTTCATATTAAAACAAGAGAGCTTGCAGTAACTTGCGAGTTATATTGTGTTAAGATCGATCACAAATACATCATGCACATTTCACATTAATTAATACCATCGAACAGCCCATCCTCGAGCTCCTCCCCAATGCTTGCAGAGTAGGATGGTTTCAGATACTCCTTTTCTACCCTTGACGCAAATTGAATCCTGCCCTTTGTTGATCCTTTTTCATGCCTTTTCTTCTTTCTAAGTTAAAAAAAAAGGATCTGCCAGTTGGTCATTCAGGTTTCATGAAATAAAATATACTAATGAATAGATCAAAAAACCAATTAGTATATAATATAAAGGTGGGCATACCTAACTTTGTGTTTCTTATAACTGTACTTTAGATAGGGGAAAGAGTTTTCCCAAAGGTTTTCCAACACCTAAGAAAAGGCAGGCGGAAGAAGATTAGCTAAACTGTGTAAAACACATGAAATATATCATTGTGATTGTGATAATCCACCTCTGAGATGATGAGGCGCTGAATCAAGACTTGACGGAGAGTCATGAAGTTCCGGTGCAAGAGGGCGTGGTAGAAAAGTCCAATATATGATTGCATAAAATAGAGACCGAAAACCTGCAAGAAGTTGATAGAAAAGCCTACTTATAAGGCCAGAAAATCTAAACGCTTCTTCATAAGAAAATAATAATAAAAACATGACAACAACCTTATAGACCAAGCTATCAGCCCGGTATTCTCTGCTAACATTCTTCTCATGGTTAATCAGCTGAACCGATACTTTACCCCCAATTCTTGTGAAGTGCTGAATGAGGAAGAGATAGATGGCTGTCAGCCCAAACCTGATGAAAAGTCAAATCAGTATTGTTTCGTCAAACTCTCGAGTGGAACTTTGAAAAACCATGAAAACTGACTATAACAAGGGATACATTTCTTCAAGCTTGAACTATTTACAGAGCAGGTTCAAGAATTGGTAACTCAAAATTCATCTGTCATGATGCTTGAACAATGATTTGATTTTGCACAACATACTTTATTATGTGTAGGTGTTAATTAGCTTCTGCCCCATAAATTTTGAGCGGATAGAATGTGTGACAAGTAAGATATAACCTAGAAAACCACTTCATATGGAAAATATTTACTTCAGTGGAAAAAGGCTGGCTCTGAAGCCATCACATGAGATACAATAAAGAAGAGCAGTCAATTAGCAAGGAATTTTCTATATGGGCTTTCATTTGTGACAGAGGCTATAAAACATTTCGGACACAAGCATTTTTATTTAAATAGTTACTTGATTGCTAACAATATTACTTCCTACGTGTGTCAGAATAAAAAGGTTACATGGCTTTTTACTAAAGACAGATCCTTCATGTATCATGCTCACAGAATATAAATATGTTTTGATATCAAAGTGAAAGAACCAAAACTAACCAACAAACTGCTACATAACATGAACATGTTCTGCATGGACATAGAGTGGTCCAATGTTGCTGTTAAGTGTTAAGCATGAGATATATATGAGTGTTGAACAAAAAGTCCAGACAACAGAAGAAGGAAGGTGACCGCACAACAGAATGAATGAACAACGGAAATTAGTATAATTCTAGCAAAGAGAAAACACCCTGGAAACTTCTGTGATCCGATTATTCTTACTTTATAACATCAGATCCAACGACCTCGTAAAGATGTGCATAGGCCAATTCAAATGGCAACTGGAGGCATATGATACTCAAGATAACAATAGCATCATTCCTGACCCTCAGAAAAGCTCCGAACCATTCTTCTCTTTGAAACTTTTCCTTATCCTTCCTTCTATCTTGCTCTTCTTTACCAGCTATTTCCACAGGTGACTGTATTGAGCTCCATTCTTTGCCAGAGAGCTTATAGCCCAAGTCATAACCAGGGTCAGCTCCAAGTGAATAACTGATCTGCCACCTACACCATCAGGTCCAGAGAAGGTGGAGAAGTTTCCAATAGTGGGAAGTCATTATACAATACCACGATGTCCAATAATGAAAAATCAATCTAACATCGCTACTGAAACATTTTTAAACTACACCCACATACTTGGTTAGAAGGGCGGAGTTTTTCCGCTTCCAGAACTGGAAAAACACTACAGCCCATAATGTGATGCATACAAAGAAAACCGGAAGGACTAGCAGTTGGAATGGCCTAAGAAACATAAAAAGAAAAGGTCAAAGCCAAAAATATTAGTGCCAAATTGCACATAGTAAAGCAAAACTGCACTTTCGACCAAAAAAAAGAGCACAAAACTGCACTTGATAGAAGGGACGGATAGAACTCACCCAAAATCAATCAACTGTGAAATGAGCCCAAGTACGGCAGGAAACAGCATCCACTGAGTATACATTCCAAGAAAAGCGAAATAGACAGCAATCTGGAAACAACAATCTATTGATTATGACAGAATGTGAATTATCTAATTTTTGCTAACTGCACTGCTTGATGTCACTGCAGTTACCTTTGTGCCAAAGTACGAGTAAATATTATCAATTGGCTGTTTGGTGAAGTCCAACCAATTCAACGCCCAACTTCCCAGAAGCTCTTTCCTCTTTGTTTCAACTGCACATCAGAGGTCATATAACTACAGAAATAACGAGTGAATTGACTTGCTGGTGATCTCAAACAGCATACCATGTATAGGAAACACTTGTCTGACGATGCCCTCTGATTCCAATCTTTGTAGTAAAGGTTCACCAGGCTTCCAGTGGATTTCTTCAGCATCCCACTTTAGAATTATATCTGATCGGCTCTTATTCACCTATAGATATACAAGTCCAAGTTAGAGGTATGGCGTTAATGTTGCAATCATGTTCCTCAGGATATATTTCTATAGGACTCAATTGACTTCTTAGTGCCCTTAAGGTCACAGACAACAATTGGCTGTGCTATTCATGCACATCCAAATTTTCGAAAGGACAAAAGCTACAGGTCCAGAAACAAGAGTAATACAGCACAATAGCTATCTTTATACAATTTGGGTGTTCCTTCAATATATGTCTCATGAGAGTGATTATGACTGGGCATCATTACAAATGGCAGTCATATGAGACATGTTACTTACTCCTAAAGCAGCATGAAGCATATCATAGATGAGAGTCTGATGACCAGTTAAAAAAGCTCAGTTCATAGGGATGACCAAGCAAAATAACTTACTATCCCATATATCAAGTGGCGGTAGAAATGATATCGCTCACACCAGCTGAACAATGAACCATCCGGCTGTCGCACAAAAGCATTGACATCGTCCCACTCAAATTGCAAGTCCATCCCTGACATCAACACCAGAGTCTCACATTTAATGCCAACCCATATGACAATCACGCAAAGGCAGAAGCGGAAGGGGCTGTGTCCTTACCAATATGTGTTGGTTTCTTCATATGTAACACAGCGGCTGTCCGTCCTAATGTTTCCAAAGGAGCTGCCAGCTAAGGAAAAGTAGCTGCATTTTAGAGAAAATCTAAGAGAGAAGCACAAAACATTACTAAAGACTTATAGTGAGCATGGTACACAAAGGATCGACATGCTGTGTCCACCACACTAATTTCTGCCGATGCCAGGGTACTTCAGAAAATGCACCAGCATTTGCACAAGGATACTCTTCCACACAGCCTCGCATGTAAACAAAATCTCATGCATGTGATATGCGGACATAAGTACACTCAACAGGGCAAGCGACATCAAACAGCAAGAATGGGTATAACAACCAATGGACACGAGAGTAGAAATAAAGATAGCATTGCAACAGAACCCCCCATAGGAATCTGCATTCAGAATACACGCATTCCAAGGTACTCCATGAATCTTCCAAGAGCCAGCGTACCAGTAACAAATAGCTAATCAGACCTAAAAGCAGATATTGCAGTTTCCTGAATATATGATGCACAATCACGGCAATGGAGCGTCACGTAACAGAAAAGTTTAAATCAATCGATAGACCCACACCTTGATGAACTCATCTGCAATGCCATCAACTCTCTCAGTTATCAACCCCACTTTCCTGAATTCATCCACGAGAACCTCCGCACAGTCCTCGCTCTCATCCCCTTCTTTCACTCTCCTCTTTGGCACGGCCACCGCAATCTCATAAACAGGTTCTTCCTCTCTATGCCCAACCATTTCTGTTTCGGAAACGTTACAAAAGACAGGATTCAGCAAACCCCTCATATTCGAAAGAACAAAAGAAAAAATCGCCATTTACTATGGAAAAGACGTTTCTCTATTTTAATTCTTCCAGCTGGCTCGCTCACCAGAGACTGGATCCACTACAGCAGATCAATAACGGAAGGCTCGTGCCATAGTAGTGATCCGAGCGAGCTCGTCCTCAGGAAAACGTCGGACCCATTTCCAGAAACGGTTCTCTCGAGCCAAAGCTGAGAACTTTCCGCAACATTGTTTCCAAAATGCACACGGGGTTCCAGCAAGAACGATCTCTCTTCGGGTCGAGAATGGCGCAGGAACGAGGCGAGGCAGGATCGAGGGAGGTGGGGGACTCCGCCTGGGGGATTTTAAAAGGCAAAGATCAAGGAAACAAGACTCGGAACTGAAAAAACCCAAGATTTATTTTTGGAAGCTAACGAAAGGAGAAGTGACAAACCGCTCCTCGAGAAGGTAACCTGGGAAGGAGGTTATCCGAAGGGAGAGCGAGCAGAGGGAGAAAGAGGAAAGAAGAAAGGAAACCTCCGAGCGAGGGGGCGGTCGGTCGGGCGGGCCAGGGAGGACGGAGGACGGAGGAGGACCAGGACGAGGAGGAGCCGTTGCGTTCCAGGTGGACCCACGACACGTGGCGTTGGGGCTCTCGCATGCAGCTTCGTGTCTCTTCAAAACGCTCGCGACTTTTCGAGTCATCGTAGTCATCGCCAACGTTCGTAATTGGGAAAATGACACGTACAAACGGTCTCTAAACTTTCAAGGGTAACTCAATATATAATTCCATCTCTAATTAATTCAGTTCATAAAATTTAATTCAATATACAATATGATCCTTTAATATTAAGTGAGTATCCTGAATTTTTATAAGAAATTATATTAAATAAATTAAAAATTCTATCATATTAGATAAATTAAAAGTTCAGAAATTAAATTCTACATTCGATCAAAGTTCAGAATTATTTGTATCATTATTCCTTCGTAATTCGATCACTCCGAAGGATGCGGCGTGGGTTCATCGCCAGATCGGTCCAGGCCCATGTCGATTTCAGGCCCGCCCAGTTTCAAAGCGCGTAATCCCCACGCGTTCTTGGCGACGCTTACGCTGGAAGAACACGGGCGTTCCTTCGAATAGAAGAAACGCGACCGCGCGCTCGGTCAAATCCACGTTCATCCGTCGACGATTTTCGGAGCTGAGCTTCGTCGAGTCGAATCGAAGCGATCGCACACCTTGGGAGCTCCGATCTCGCGCGAGAGCCATCATGGGGAACACGGAGAAGCTGCTGAACCAGATCATGGACCTGAAGTTCACGGCCAAGTCGCTGCAGCGGCAGGCGCGGAAATGCGAGAAGGAGGAGAAGGCCGATAAGCTCAAGGTGAAGAAGGCGATCGAGAAGGGCAACATGGACGGCGCCCGCATCTACGCCGAGAACGCCATCCGCAAGCGCACCGAGCAGATGAACTACCTCCGCCTCGCCTCCCGCCTCGACGCCGTCGTCGCCAGGCTCGACACCCAGGCCAAGATGACCGCCGTCAACAAGTCCATGGCCTCCATCGTCAAGTCGCTCGAGTCCTCTCTGTCCACCGGTAAAAGTTTCTACCTTTCGATCGCGGTGGAGTTTTTGCCTTTAATTGTTGATTGATGGTGGATGTCATCCACTGGATGACTTGACCTAAAAGTATGAACTCCTTGTGCGTTTGAACATGTTGGTCTGCTCGTAATGCTTGGCTTTCATCTCTAATGGTGGATTTTGCCTACGGTTAAGGACGTTTGGTTGCGTAGACTGTAGAATGCAGAGTGCTCCTTAACACACCCAGCACCTTTCTCCGGGATTGAAAGTTAAAGCATTAGCACAATTGAAGTACCTCCATGATTCTGGAGAAGTTGGAGGTGCTGTAGTGGATGGAATAGCTATAGAATTTCTTGTGCTGTCGGTGTGTGGTAACATGAAAGTGAAATTCGATGCTTTGCGTTGCTTGTTTAGGTACCTATCATCTCTGTTTAAGATACTTGAGGTAAAATTGACATTACTGCGTATAGACTATATTTGCTCGGTTCAGAGACATGAGAGTGCACACCTCCCTCAACATATTTGATATGAAAGTGAAGTTAAGAGCCTCAGAATGTTCACAAACCTGTCTTTGTCCTGCTTGAGTCAAATTTGTGCTGCATACGAGAGCTCTCAGAGAGCGATGTATCCAGTTCATTAGTTTACACCCTGGCAAGTGTCAGTACATATATCTGTTATGGGGTTGTTGTCTGGTTTGAACTACCTGATATGTTTGGAGTGTCTAAATGTCCAGTAAGTGGGAAGTGGGATTTCGCTCTTGTCCTAATATCAATCTCATTGGATGTTTTCCTGCTCCAGGTAATATGCAGAAGATGTCTGAGACTATGGACCAGTTTGAGAAGCAGTTTGTAAACATGGAGGTCCAGGCAGAGTTCATGGAAAGTTCAATGGCGGGATCAACCTCACTCTCCACTCCAGAAGGAGAGGTGAACAGCTTGATGCAACAGGTGGCCGATGATTACGGGTTGGAGGTGTCGGTTGGTTTGCCCCAGCCGGCTACTCATGCCATGCCAACCAAAGAATCTGAAAAGGTCGAAGAGGATGCCCTGTCGAGGCGTCTTGCTGAGCTTAAATCTCGAGGGTGAGAATATCCTTTTAGGAAGTGATGTGAGGGATACTATATTTGGGCTTGTTATAATCTAATAAAGACTTTTGGCCATGTAAATTCATGTGAATGAGAACATAGATGTGACTTCTTTGTTCTTGGCCACAGGTGACATACCTTTTGTTTGTAGAGCAGTGGAAATTCGTAACTTGGTCTATTGGTTGAGCATATTTGATATCTGTTTAGCTTGATTAGCTGCTTTGGGTCTTTGTCTTCCGGTGTCTTCTTTCAGCTAAGCTGAAAATCCAAACGGCTTTTTAAGCTGTCGTCCATGGGCACGTTGAGGAAACAAAACAACTGAGCCGGGTAGTGACCTAATGTTCTCCAACATAAAATGCTCTCGAGTATAATTTTCTGCTAACCTCCTCACAGAAATGGCGATGAGTACTCTATTGCAACATCTAGTAGCATCTTCGTCGCCTGGCAATCCTCCTTTTCGCTAAATGAGCCCGTCCACATCCTCATTAATCAAGAAATATTGCTTATGGGAGTGAAAGAAAGCTCTCTACTTTTAGGCTAAAAGAGTGAAGTTTGTCTTGGGATGAGCCACTTCGATAGTCAGAGGGAGCTCTGTGGTGCATAGAAAAAGAAACAAGGCTGGTTAAATATCGATAGATATGTGGGATGTATACCTTATGTTTTCTAGTCATATAAAGTCTAATAGATCTCTGTCAAACTGGAACATGATTAACGGACGACTTAGAAAACTTCGTATTCTTTACTACAACCAAAGGAGAAGAAGGACAGTCTGAAAAGAAGCCTCTCGATCGCATCTATGCACACGCATACTTCAAGGGCCTCAGCCCTCTCCGTCCTTCGACGTCATCGAAGGTTTCGAAGCAGTGGTGCTAGCAAGGCTCCGTAATGTCTTGTTAACCCTCTGAAGTAGCTTAGTTGGTTGAGGTCGGGACAAATGGAACCCAATTGAATCAAGGTACCAGCCGCTTCGTCCCTTGAATCCGACTATCCGGCCACCCTCCAGAGGGAAAGAAAACGGTGTGCCATGTTCCATACCGAACGGCCCAAACGTTCTCTTGTTGCTCTTGAGGGTGAGCGATCTAATGACCGGACTGCCTCCATGAACCACAGGACAGTAGTAGCCGCTCACGCTGACCAAATACTCGTCCGGGAACTGCAGTTTAATCTGCCATCCCAGATAATTCATGTCATGTTCTCTTCTACAGCCGTTGCTTAAAAAATTGTTGGGCGGTGGTTTAGTTGTTGAAGATAGTACTAACCTCAGCTGTTTGATTGCCTCCAACACCTCCATGCTTCTCTGCTGCCACAGGTTTTCCATTCTTATCGTACACCATGCAGATTGAGTCGATGCAATGGCCGAAAACAAGAGTGATCTCCCTCACGCCATGGTAACTCCCATCGTCCCAGCTGATTCCACCGTTTCCTCCCCATGGTCCGACTTCTATGCTCTTCTTCTTCGTCCCACTTCTGTTCACATTCCATACCTCCTGCAGCATTAGTCATCCGCTTTCATGCCTCTTTGCAAGGATATTGAATATCTTAAATGTATGGTCAAAAGGTTATTCTTGGTAATTTGATTGATGGGTTCATGACTTAGCCAAAGAAAAACTATGCGGACGACACGTTGTTCTCATATCATTCTATTCATCTTCAAGCATACTAGTTTTTAGATTCTGATCGTATACACTTTGAAAATTATTCGCAAAATGCCTGATCAAGCATCCATATTATCGACCAAAAAAAGAAAAAGCATCTATATTATCATCCGAGTTTGGCAAAATCTTCATAATGTTGAGCCCAAGTAGGCATCTTGAAGGATGATCCTCGTAGTCATAAAAACTTATACGAATATAAACCTATTATCCAACGGGAGATGTTTTTTAAAATGAAAAGAGTTTAGCTAATGTGTCCTGATTAAAAGGAAAGAGAGGAATAATGAGAAAAAACATTGTAAGAGCTTGTGGGAAACAAAGACGTTCAGAAATTAAACCAGAACAGAAAATTGGAGAACACACTTGCTGAAATGCAAATGATATAGGTTTTCTTACCATGAAGAAGACTGCTAACTTGAAGCAGAGAAGCTGGATATAGAAGAACAAGATCCAAAGCTCAGAGGCGAAAGATATCGTTGCCTGTGGGGGAAAAGTGATGGTACACATAGAATAAGCTATATAGGGATGAAGTGGACGGCTCAGTGCAGCATCAGATTCCACTAAAAAAACCCAGAATCAGAACTTTTTGCCTTTGGGAACTCTCAAATTCAACGGTGAGCAAAGATGACACTTGTAAAACAAAGAGGTACGTAAAAAATGGATGTACGTGAGCGCATAAAGCTTGGATGAGGATTCTAGACATTAGTCTAACAAACAGCGAATGAGCTAAAATTTTCTTTCTTCTCTGCTTTTTGCACATATGCCCTTAACATGAACCATAATCAGCAGTAATCTCTAACTTCATCAGGAAGTCAACTATGAACAACTGGCATTCACATAATGGCCTAATACAATCCACCTATGCAATAAGCAATGTCCTTGTCCATCGTGCCTGTTTCCACAAAAAGAAAAACCTATGAAATAAGCAATCGCTGATCAGATTCACTCAGGGGATCCGCTTTGTGGGTGCGTGTTCTGGGCTTCCAGTCCAGCGTAAAGCCAGTTGATTTCTGCAGTACTGTTGGAGATGCCTTGTTGAACAAGGACATCCAGCTACTAGTCCCGTCATCTGCAGCGAATCTGATGTCTAAAGTCTTGACATTTTCTAGGAAGTGCCTCCAACATTTGTTCTCATACGAGACGAATCTGCAACAACTCAGACGATCATCTCGTTCCATCAACAAACCATGTGCTAGCTGCATCAGATGTTAAGAGAATTTCATAAATATAAATAGAAGTAGAAAGATAATAAGAGTATGCCTAGAAAGGTAACCCGTGTGCAATGTCTGCATAATCTATTGAAAGTATCAGCCGCAGATGCCATGGCAAATGCCAAAGGAGTAAGTCAAGTTACTCACCATAGAAACACATAATACAGAGCGAAATTCAATTCAAACATCATACCAGTTCCGATGTCCATACCTATGTTGACAAAGTAAGAAACCAAACCTTTGGTAATGTGCTGTTAGGAGATGATACGACAATGACCACCTTGGGATGCCAAGTCCGTAACAAACTCTCTAGTATGTCTTTGAACCCTCTTGATGAGTCAACAATCTCGAGATCAAGATTCTTTATTGGAGGAGGCAAGAAGTCTCTGAGGTCTTCGTGAATGATGACATTCTTATCAAAACAACAGAGTTGATTTAAGGAAGAGCCAGAAATAGGAATACATAATTGTCAGATTGTTATTTCTGCATGTAGAACATTAAGCAAAGACAAAGTTACTGAGACTGTACCTCCTCACAGCGGAGGACCAACTTCATTCCTCTCGAATGATTGATCTTCCCAAGAAATAAACGCCAGTTATCACACCAGAGATGGTCCTGATCATTACCAAGTAGCAGGTTCCGCACTTCTTTCCGTAAAGTAATTTTCACCTCCTTCAGATCAGAAGGTAACAATGACAAGGAGGGCATTTTCTTTCCCTCAAACTTTAAGGAACAAAGGTTCGGGGCATTAATCTCAGCATCATGTAATTTTCTGCACCATCTCAAGACTAAACGCCTCAGTACCTTACTTAGTATCGTGACACTCTTCAAGGAATTGCAGTTGCTTAGTTCCAAGGTATCCAGTAAAGGACATTGGTCAAGCAATGCTTGGAACATTTCAACTGTCAGCCAAGAATTCTTCAGGACTATTGACTTTAAAGATCTACAAGTGGCCAAAGACAAAGTGAAGGGGCAGGACCCAGGCTTATTTCGCTCTATATGATACCAGAACTTCTGAAGATTCGGTGCATCAACTTTAATAAACTCCAAATTAGGGCAGCAATGTACCTCAAGCTTATCAAGTTTAGCAAGGCCAGAGATCAGGAGTGAATTCAACCCAGTGCAGTGTATGAGCCTCAAATCCTGGATCAAAGGGCAACAAAGGATCAGATGCCAAACATGAGAGTGACAAATATAAAGCTTGCCAAGGCAAAGTCCCCGCAAATTAGGTAGCTCTAGCTCGTCAAGCGTTCCTAGATTGCAATTGAACAACTTTAATCTAGTTATCGCTGAGGAAGTGAACAGACTCCGAGGGAGATTATAAGGCCCATTTTTCAAGTATGGAAAGTGGAGATCCAGCTCTCGGACATTGCTTTTGGCCACAAGACTTAACCAATTATCAATCCTATTGCTAAAATCCAAATCACAATATGCCATGTGGAACTGAATTTTCTCCACATGATATCCACCCTGCAGACGACTTTGCATGGAGCGAGAGGCAAAATTCATAAACACTTGTGTTTTCTCCCTGAACTCCTGCCGCTTACTATTTCCAGAATGTTTCTCTGCTTTTGTGAACTTCCGTTGGTCAAACACCAGAATGGAGTAAGAGGAGCAGATTTCTCTCCATTTCTTGGACAAGGTGGTAGCTCGCGCAAGTTCTTTTGGACTACGCAACAGTGACAGAATTCGATGGATTATATGTTCTGGTAATGTTGAGATCCAATCATTTGAATTAACTGCCTCATTAGTAGTGCATGTATCCATCTTCAGTCTTTTCCTATTATTACCAAAAGTCTCTCCATCATCAATCTCGTCTTCCCTCTTTTGCTCTAATTGACCTCGTAATGCTTGTGAATTTTCATCCGTGGATTCACCGATATAGTCAGTTATCTCCTTGCTTGTCCCACTTTGGGTCCCAAATTCATCATCACCCACAGTCTCCAAACATTCTAAATCTTCATCTCTATGAAGTAAGGCCATTTCTGATGTCTCATCTTCAGGGTCATTGATCATCTGATCAACCTTCAATCGAACTTTTCTCTCTTTACTGCAGCAGGCTTTTCGCCACAAAAGTTGTTGGACAGCTCCGGTTGAGGACATTTAGATTACTATATGAAAAAAGCAATCAATACCCACGATCAGAATGGATTATATGATAATTTGCAAAAACTTTGCAAACTAATGTGAATCAAAAGTATCTGTCGACAACACAAACAAAAGAAGCTCGACGAGTGTCAGGTAATCAGAAAGGCGAAAATACAACCGACAACTACTGAACTAGGGTTTGAGCAATAACCTAGAAGCCGACATTGAGGTGCATCCGAGCGAAGCCACGCGGAGTTCATTAAATAAACACCATGAGAAGAACATATCAAGAAGTAAAGTCTCGACTCGATACACGGCTTTTCACGATATGAGATGCGCAACTAACAAGAACCACAATGAAGTCTAAGCCGACACAGCTCTTACACATGACCCGAGATGCTCAACCAACAAAAACACAACAAAGTCTCCATCTTTATACGACTTCTCACGAGACGAGACGCTTAACCAGCATGCCCAACATTCATCCGGTCGAAAAACGAAGAAATTTTTACAGAGCCCCGACGACAGCGCCAGAAGGAAGTCGAGAACTTGGGCACATGCATGACACGTAACAAGAACAGAGGAACAACACTGAGGCCGCGACGAAACCGCAAAGAAAAGCAAAAAAGAAAAAAAGGAACGAAAGAAACCGTCACGTTCGTGCCTGCGTGCGCGATCGCGCCTTACAGTGAGGCGCGGGTGAGAAAGAAGAAGGTCTTGAGCATCTGGGACTCTCGATCCAAAGCGCCAGACCAGCAGAGGCAGAAATTTCTGCAATGGCGAGAAGGGTTCGTCTTCAAATTTTGCGTGCGTGCGCAGCGCCTTGGGTTCTTCCCTTGATTTTCTAAATTTTCACATAAAGTCGCAACTCTGATTGCCCATAAAACAAGCAAGAACATAAAGAGAGAGAAAACAAAGGGGTGCCTTTACTTGCCCATGGGCCTAATAGCCCATGGGCCTGTCCCCGGGCAGCCCATGAAGAAATGTTTTTTTTTTTTTTTTCTTTTTCTAGGCTTAGATCATGCTTCGTTTGTTTTGACTTTTAGAAAAGTAATAAACAAGTTTTTCCCACGACCTAAATTATTACTTGCGATCTTATTAAAACTTAAAAGTCATCGAGAAAGTTACATGTGAATCCACAAATGTACCTGTATATTGTAAAAATCTAGGTTGACGGAGCGTTTTTGTGGTTCCCACCACAAAACTTAACGATTATGCTTGCTTGCTCGATTTTATGCTTTGACAAAAATTCTAGCCAAAAAGTCAAATTATTTGCACCGCAAAAATTGAAAAAATTATATATGAAACATAAAAAAATTTAAAGTCACTCTGAATAGCTATAAATTTTTAATTAAACTTATTCTTCTCTATGACCCAATTGAGGAAAAGAAAAAAATTGGAACTTTAGGCCTTGTGTCCAATCTGCTTGCCTACACTAGTTATAAGTAGGGGTGTCAAACTATGACCCAATTGAGGAAAAGAAAAAAAATTGGAACTTTAGGCCCATACCCGTCCCGACCCATACCCAACCCATACCCGACCCATATTACCAACACATATTAATATTTAACTTAATTTAAGAAAATCTACTCCCACTTATTTAGTCCACTTTAAACTTTTCACATATAAATTATTTGAATAAAAATTTTACATCAAATTTATAAAGTAAATTTAATAATAAAAATAAAAATGTGGATACCTCTAAATTGAAATAGTTTGAGAAAAATAATTTTTTTAAAATAATCGATTTTTTAATTATTGTTGAGTGAACCTCAATCGGATCGCTTGCCTACACTAGTAAATATAAGTAGGGGTAACTCACTCAACCCATATTTGACCTATATTTAACTTTCACTTGACCCATATTTGACCCATATTTAACTTCCACTTAACCCATATTTGACCCATATTTAACTTCTACTTGACCCATATTTGACCCATTTAACTAAAAGTGGGTCATAATATGGGTTTATGACCCATATTGACACCTCTAGTTATAAGTAGGGGTATACATGGTCCGAGAGGGCGGTTCCCACCCCGGAACCGGGAACCGTCCATTGGTTCCATGGACCCACCCAGGAACCGGATCGTCAATTCAATCCGATTCCTAGGTGGGTCCATGAAGCGGGAGAGAGGGGTGAAGGAGGGGAAAGGTGGGCACGATCGTTAGCTAGGGTGAACCAGCGGTTGGAGAGGACAAAGACGATTCAGTGACAACAATGTGGAATGAAGGAGGGTGAGGGGAAAGAGGGGGAGCGAGAGGTGGGATGAGACAGCGAAGACGGTGGAGAGAAGATCCTCGTCTCTCTAGAGAGAGAATGGACGCATACATAATTCGAGATGACTCGATCTAACGAGGCAATGAAAGATAATAGACACAAACGGTGAAGTATAGTAAAAAATCAAGAACGGAAAACAAAAGAATAATGATAGACAATTTATTTGAAGGTTTTTGGAATCCAACTCAGCGAGAATGAAAAAAATTGCTATGAATGTTTAAAGATGGTGTTGATCATGCAAGGGACGCAGAAGAAAGAGAAGAAAGAGTGTCGTAATTGAAGAGAGAGAGAGAGAGAGGAGAGGAGAGAGACAATATTTTTAATTCCCGGTTCCAAGTATGGAATTGTCCACCCGAACCAGACCGGTACACTCACATATATATATTATTTAGAATCGGGAACCGAACCAATTCTTATGGAAACTGCCGATTCTGGGCCGATTCAGGCCAGTTCCGGGTAATTCGGGCAGTTCCTGGTTCTTTTACACACCCCTAGTTATAAGTTATATTTACTATAGGAAAATTTTATAATAAAAACATCAGATGATCATATCAGTCTCAAAGAAAGCCTAACATTGTTAACCAATCAAATCATCCGACTAATCAAAAGCATTTTCGTCCAAAGAAATTTCTCTTTCTTCTCTTTTATTCTCTGTTCATTTTCTCCTTCGTTGCGTCTTCCCTTTTCCTCCTTTTCTCTTTATTTTTCCTGTAGTCAACAAGGCAATGGCAAGACTAGCCTCACCTGCGACCGTACTGGCTTTGCCCAAATATGAGTGAAGGCTTGACAACCCTCACCAGCATCCGACGCCACCAATATTGCTGCAATACTCAGCCTGATCGTTTCGAATTCACATGCTTAGTCCCAGATCATATTGTGCAGCTCCTCCAACCCTCGTTAAGATTGTCCATCATACTTTGGCCATGCCAGAAAGCATTCCCAGCACATACCAACGTCTCCTCTCTCTCTCTCTCTCTGACTGGTAATCTCACCTTTCCTTTTGAGCTCGAGGTTTCATCTTCTTGACCCTACCGCTGTCTTGGCTTTTGCCACTTTCTGGTTTTCACTCTGCTGGTAACTTCACATTTCCTTTTTTAAAGATCATCCTGCTGGACAAAGAAGATGACACGAGGAAGAAGACAAACAATGTGTCTGTATATAATGAAAATGTCATTGATCGGCCGAAATACTTGGCCAACCGGCGAGGAAGAGAAAGAATGCGCGTGTATATAATGAAAATGCCATTAATCGGCCAAAATACTTGACCAACAAAAAACAATCATATTTATTTCATGCATTTATTTTAAACTGTCACAGTTACGTTAGATTCTTATTTAAAATAACGTCAATTTTTTTAAAAATGAGGGCCTTCGAGTCCTTATTTGAAAATTTCCCTTCACTACATGTTTAGAAGAAAATGTACTCCGAACTAACACAGTTATTTGTCATGGTATAGACATCGTTTTGTTTTGCACATTTTTCTTTTTTTGTTCCTTTTCATATTTTTCCAAATGAAAGACAATTTGCATACTTCAAGTTCAACCCCGATATTAAAGTAACAAGTGTCGGCTAAGGACTGCTTCTTTTAAAATAATTTACTCATGCGCATGCTCCATCACGTTTTATTAAATAATCCTAGCTTGAACAGAAAATGCAAGAGGACAACTCATCGTGGAAGCAAAGTTGCAATTCACAAGGGGGCGTGCAAATTCTTGAAACTAAGCATCACGCATGCATAACTGCAACGTGCAAAATAAAACAATGAATATTTTTTTATTAATTTTACTTCGCTCTTACTTTAAATTTCATTTTCACTTTTAGATTTTTATCTTGTCTTTTTATAATTCTAGAGTATGAAAGTCAAAATCAATATTTGAAATTAAATTATCTTCATCTTAATTTTTTATTTCTTATGTGAAAGATGTGATTATTAAAGTGGTTCAATAATTGTAAAAGAAATAATGAATAATTATGATCCTGAAAAGATTGGTTTAATTAGGTGACGACAGCGATGGGACGATTCTTGATCAACACAGGATAATGATGTGCCCGAAAACACCTAGGCTTTTTTATTGGTTCTTGGTTTCCCCCCCCACTCTCCCGACAAGGCCGTGTTGGATTTTGTTTTGTAATTGCAATTTCCTCATTTCTTTTCTGAGTGTTGAAGATCGTGATCTTTCAACGACAACTCGTGCCGAAATAAAATCCAGCACGTTGCGAAGACTTCCGTAAGTCCTCGAACGCTAGAATATCCTGGATTTGAATGGATCATCGCCAGAAGAAGATGCTCTGTCATTACTCTGTTTTTAAAGTATTCACATGTGTTTTTTTTTGGTCCAATAAGGACTAGAGGCGATTTTTCAAGGGTTGGATTGATTTTTCGTTAGTGCAATAGTCCTTCGATTTCATAAATATTAAGTAATTATGGATGCACATATGTGGGAAAAATTACCAAAAAAAAATCCTAAACTTTTTATAATTTTGACAATTTAATCTTAACTTTTTTATTAATTTATTCTTAAATCTTTTGTAACTTTATCAAATCAGTCCATTCGGCTAAATTTATCCGATTGGCACTAATCACGTTAGTACCGACCGGCTAAATTTGACCGGATGAATTGAATTAGTACAATTATAAAATCTTTTGGATTGAATTAGGAAAAGAAAATTTTTTCTCGTGTATCTACTCTTAGGTGGGTAATTTATACATTAGCATTCAATTAGGGATGGATAAACATGAGTTCGTTGAGCAATGCAATATATCAGAGTATATATCACTGGTCTTCGAGCGCTTTTGATCATTGGTTTCTCTAGTTTTGATGATGATCATGCACTTTTCTAAGTTATCTTTCGACATCGCGCACTAGAAAACTCTCTCCTTTGTTTCGTGTTCTATTTCTCCACGTCTCACATACAATGCTCTCTCTCTCTCTCTCTCCAACTGCTTCAATATCTCTGGTCCAAACGCCCCAAAAGAGGAAAATGAATAAGAAATGAAAATTGACAACAAAAATCTTTAAATGCAGGCTGGTCTGGCTGTCCTGATCCTTCTTCAAAAGCTCAGTTCTCTTCTCGAGCAATTCCTCCACCTCCTTCCTATTCTCGCCTCTCTGGAAGGGAAAAAAAAGGCTCTTCTTTTGGGAAAAAAAACCATGGATATTCCAAGGTGGGTCTTCCTGGTTTTTCTTCTTGACCTGTCGTGCACAACTTGCCTGTCATCCGATTCTTCCTTGAGCTCAAATGGGTCGCCGGTATCCCCCCAAAAGTTGCTCGATTTCGCCAAAAGCCGGGATTTTTCCGAGTGGATGATTGGCATTAGGAGGAAGATACATGAGAACCCTGAATTGGGCTACGAAGAGTTTGAGACCAGCAAGCTCATAAGATCAGAATTAGACAAAATGGGGATTCGATACAAGCACCCGCTTGCTATAACTGGCGTCGTTGGCTTCATTGGGACTGGCAAGCCTCCTTTTGTCGCTTTGAGGGCCGACATGGACGCTCTTCTCTTGCAGGTTTAGTTAACCGTTTTTCCTTCTGCTTCTTCTGCTACGTTGTGCTCTTCTTTTTCTAGTTTGGCTATTGGTATTCTTGTGGATTTATACTTGGTCATTAGAAAGGCCAGAGCTTGAATTTTTTTTTTAGAAATGGTTTAAGGGTGAGAAAGAAAAGTTTATGAAAGTTGGTCCCACTTTGAGTCTCTGTCAAGCACTTTTTCTTCTCTATGAGAGGCCGAAGTTTGAGGACATAAAATCTAGTGCATAGAGTGCATTAACTCTATTTGCTTAGAGCCATGATTAGATGATTATGATGGTCCTTCATTGAATTTGCACTGATGCTTTTGTCCTTGAGTAGGAGATGGTGGAATGGGAGCACAAGAGCAAAGTTCCTGGGAAAATGCATGCTTGTGGACATGATGCTCACGTTGCAATGCTTCTTGGTGCTGCAAAGATCCTTCAAGAGCATCAGGAAGAGATACGAGTAAAGTTTTACGCCACTTCTTTCACGATAGACACCCTGGCTTCGTTGCTTAAGAGATCGGTGTTCAATGATTTAGGATGATACTGAATTGATCTGACTTGTTTGTTGGCCCACAATATATTTCTTGCAGTGTCAACCCATTAAAAGTGTCTTGAGTCATCCCCTTTTCACATTTACAACAACAACAGGAACAAATTTGGCCTTATTGCAACTAAATGGGGTCGACTGTACGAATTTTTTTAACACCATTGGGCTGGACTTTGTATCAAGTATTCTGCAAGCTCCAAGGGCTCCATACTTCACCTTCTACATCTTTTTAGGCCTTCATTTTATTTACTTGTATCATTACAGTAGAAACATGTAAATCGGTGCCTCTGTCTTAGTTAATCTTACACTATAGCATGTGTACATTTTACGTTGCCAGGGCACGGTGGAACTTGTCTTTCAGCCCGCGGAAGAGGGTGGTGGAGGAGCTAAAAAGATGATTGACGCCGGGGCGCTTGAGAATGTAGATGCTATCTTTGGGCTACATGTCGCACCTCATTTGCCTGCTAGTGTAGTGGCTTCAAGGCCTGGCCCTCTTTTGGCTGGGAGCGGTTTCTTCGAAGCGGTCATAAGCGGAAAGGGTGGTCACGCTGCAATTCCTCACCACTCGATAGATCCTATACTTGCAGCATCTAATGTGGTTGTTAGCTTACAACATCTCATTTCGCGGGAAGCTGATCCTCTGGACTCTCAGGTACTTACACGAATCTATTTGTGAAGATATTGTCCTGTTTGATGACTAACTTCCATTTGAAAATTCTGGAGAATTTTTTGGAATTAACCGGAAGGATGGTTGATCCTATTCTCAGTACCTGATATTCAAGCTTTCGTTTGATGCTATCGGCGCATTACCAGGTTGTGACGGTCGCAAAATTCCAAGGAGGAGGAGCATATAATGTTATTCCAGATTCTGTTACTATTGGCGGCACCTTTCGAGCCTTCTCAAAAGAGAGCTTTATGCATCTGAAACAGCGAATTGAGGAGGTACAGCACTTCACACCCTACTTAGCAATGAAACTGACAAAATTTTACCAGGAGCTGAAACAAAAGAGAACTTGTTCATCGAGGCGCTTTTTGTTACCTTCAGTCTTCTAAAGTTCAGAAATATGCCGCTCCTATTTTTTCAACTGAGGCACTAATGACTCTGCTTTTTGCCATATCTACTCCAATTCACGTGCCGATCACACTCCGACGAAATTGATCTGTTTGGCCTTTCCAGGTTGTAACCGGCCAAGCTGCTGTTCAGAGGTGCCATGCCACGGTTCATTTCTTTTCAGAAGAAAAGCCCTTCTTCCCACCGACGATAAACGATGAATCCTTGCATGATCACTTCAAGAAAGTTGCTAGCGAATTGCTCGGCCCTCCTAAAGTCAATGATATGCAGCCGTTGATGGGATCAGAGGACTTCTCGTTTTACCAGGAGGTTATACCTGGGTACTTCTTCTTCCTCGGAGTAGGGGACGATAGAGGCGATCGTAATATGTCTGTGCACTCGCCCTATTTTAAGATAAACGAAGACGGACTTCCTTATGGTTCCGCGCTTCATGCATCTCTGGCTATTAGATATCTTCTTGATCAGCAGCAAAAGTTCCTTTCTGTCGAGGGAGGGCCCCGAGATGAATTATAAGGATGATCATTGGTTTATATAAACAAGTTATAAATAATAGTGATCCCCAATTTTTTCATGTCCGCATTTTCTCCATGGACGGCCATGTATATTTGGCAATTTTCACTTGCTGATCTTCTGGAAGTTGGTTCTGGATTTCCAAAGAGAATCATTACAGGAGGAAAATTTCCATCAACATCATACAACAATTCTCCACGAGCCTTCTGGCTAATTACAATCTGCATGAAATGTAAATCAAATACAAATTGTACGCCCCCCTCAACCACTGATTGTTCCAGTAGCCTTTTGGCTAATACAATTGTCCTGTAAGATTAAGGAACAACATTGCCATACCCAGAAGATGCAAACAAGTCAATTCCGTAGCATCAAGATCTCATTAAACATTAGCCTTTTGGCTAATACAATTGTCCTGTAAGATTAAGGAACAACATTGCCATACCCAGAAGATGCAAACAAGTCAATTCCGTAGCATCAAGATCTCATTAAACATCGTGTTTCCTCCAACATGAGGGTTCTGGATATAAATCTTATAGAAGTATAATATAAGTTTTTCTATGAATTCAAACCCCAAATCCAAGGTAAGCCAGGAAGCTACCTTCCTTCTAACCTATGTACATCAAGAGTACTCGTGGCATAGAAAATAGCCTCTCAATTTTGATACTAATACAATGAACTTAACTACCAATGACTCAGCTTATAAAGAATATAACTTCTCCCGCTAGACAAATATCCATATCTGTCTCGTTAGTTGAGAGCATCCATCAAAAGCCAAAAACTTTAGATGCAAGATCTAGAAGGGGTTCTAAAGCACTGGGAGCAAACTTTCTAGCGAAGAGAAAACACAGGGAAGAAGGTTGGTTATTGTAAAAGCATGTGCCACGCTCATTAATTTTCTTCTTGAAGAATTCTTCGGTTATATCAGCCTTCCCAAATGTAGCAGGGTGAGCACCGCCCCTCGACCAGTCCACCCAAGTGAGGCTCCGATTTGCCAAAAGATGAGGGGACTGAATTGCCAACATAGTGGGAAAGTAATGTTCATCCACATAACAAGCTGGTCTACAGAAATCTCTGAACTTGGGGTAATACTTTGTATCAACAACTATGTCTAAAGCAAGTTTCCTGTTTACTTCGAACCACTGAGCACCTTTACGCCACTGAGTAAGATTGACCTCAGGGGCCATATTTTCATGATAGCGACCTCTTCCATAAGGCCCAGGTTCATCGAATGAGCCCACAAAGCTGTACCTGGACCTCAATAGGTAAAGATAGATGATGCTGAAGTTTTGTAGAGGAATGCAGGATTCAGACAGCAGGACAAACCATTCATTGGATATATCGAGAAGCGCATTAGCCAAGAGTCTCCTCTCAGCATCACACATACTCATCATCCCCCACTCCGCCACCTGCATGGTAAATATTTAAGGTGAAAAAAATATGGGAATTCTCCATCAAAAGCTCAAGAATTTCATCCTACATGCGGTTACTAACAAGACAGCGAGTTTCTTGAGAATGGCTTGGGCACATGGCAACATATTCATTGTGTTAGGATAACCATATATCATGGAGCAACGTTTTAACGAAGCTTCAAAAGTCATATTCTTGAATGATGAAGATAATTACACTTAAAGTTGGAGAAACTTAACACAAAAAGTAAATAACCCCAGGATATTACTTGATAACATACATATATATATATATTGACATGTTCGGTTTAACAGTCAGGAGGCAGCTCAAGATAAGGGAAAGAATCATCTTCTTATATTTGCTATGACAGCATACGATTATAAAAAAGGTGAACAAGGTACTTAAACTGAGAAATGCAAAAGACAACCAGCAGGTGAAGCGACCTATTATCACACACGAGCCATCTTAAACCCAAGTATATGGGGGTAAAAGACGGACCATTCTTCTTTTACATTAAATAATATCATCAAGAATCATCATAAACCAAAGACAAGTGATGCATCCGTCAGCAGGATTTCTGCTTCTATACCGCCAGAATCAATAAAAATAATCTGTCCTAGTGATACCATGGATTTCTCTATAAATCTGTATCCAGAGTCGTTTCAGGGGTTCAAATGAAAATGAGATACCATCAACCTTTTTTATGATGAAAAAATTATGGTTTGTGCTGATTATTGTGAATTTTTGCCTATCAAAACATGAAAAAGAAAGACTCCAGAAAAGTAATCTCAACGCTGTTAAGCATGAAGCAATCTAATTTAACCGAGCAACTTAAGTTACAAGAGGAGGTCATGCACTGAGTGCAAGTGCTTTTTGTCATTTCGTGCAGACAAAATGCTCTGTGACAGTAGAACTAGAATTTCTTGTCCCTATTCAAGAGTACAAACATCTATCTCCAGATGTGATGGCAAAATGGTCGCCCTCAATATTATGTGAACTACTATACAAATATGAACAATGCAATCATTCTCAATATAATGAATAACTATTTTTGGAGGGCTTCTCTTCGCACTCCTACCTTCTGACAAAGTAACTGCTCTTACTTTCTTCCAAGTGTAGCAAGAATGAATCTACAAGCATCAAGTATAAAGCCTTTAACAGCTAAAATTCTAAAGGACGCTTGACTTGTGCTTTTTGGTCGTGAGCATAAATTATGCAGGAAATGAGAATTATCTCCCAAAGTGGGAAATAACCCAACCATACTCCAGTTCAGCTTGTACCTTTTCTCCTTGTTCACAATTTTACCACTTTTAAGAGAATTCTATCAAGAACAGCAGCACAGCAAAAGCCCGGCAATTTTTTTTTATTTAGAAAATTTGTTATTGTAGTAAACAACAAATCAAAAGTTAGGCACTGCATTTTTAGATGCACATATCCTTCAGATGAAGATCTAACAGGGCCAGGGAAAACAGTCAAGCATTAGCTAATGATTGAAATGGTCCGCAATCAGATGATCCAAACTGCAGATTAATAATTGTTAAACTGAAATAACTTAATAGCATGAATACAAGGGGGTCCTAGGAAGCAGGCTAGCCACGGTAACATGGATTACTGACTGCATCTCCAACTAATGAACCACAATTCCCACGAACCCCCAAGAAAGGCTAAAATTGAATACCCTTAAGGAATGATAGGAACATAACCAGCATTTTGCAATAGTCATAGTGTCAACATATTGTTAGAACTTATGCAACCAATGACACTGAAAAGGCCTCTGTATTGTCATATGAAAGAGAATTCATAGAGATTTCATATTCTTTCTTGTGGTGGACAGGAGAAGAATGCCAAAAACTCTCACTGTTCTTGTTGATGAGAAAGAAACTTAACGGAGAAACATGAACTTTGATATCAAAGCTTGCTGATACCTGGCTTGGGATTTGTCTCTGGTAGAAGACTGATGTTGGCGGAAAATCGGCATGGTAAGATGGATGCGAGTGGATGTAGATGGAATACTTTTCCTCATTCCCCTTGAAGAACCTCTCCCAAAGAGGTGCCAGTGGCAGCGGACCCTTCGTCAAGAACATAAATGCGATCTTGGATTTTCTCTTGAATGGGTAACTTTTTATTCGTGGCATGAAAGACGCCCGCCAAAATAGCTCAGAATCGTCCATATTATGCAGCAAATTCGACGGTGGCCTAATCCAACTCCACAGCGTACTAGACTCTTCAAAGCAGGGTCTTATGTTGGACTCTACCATCGGAGCAACGAGAATTCGACCTTGAACATTGAAAAATTTCACAGCATACAAACTAACAACAGAAAACCCAAGACCGACGAATAGAAACAACACGAAGAACTGGAGAATCCGCAATGGCAAAACCCTAGAATTAGATTGGCTTGCTTTAATAGCAATGCCTTCCTTCCCCTCCTCCATCGCCGCCACCCTTAATTGCATGTTCGTTCCCTCAGCAAAAACTACAACCTTTTTATTGTCAAATGCTCATCGCATGGACCAACGTCTCCTATGGACAGATCCGAGAAGAACCCATATCCCTTCAAACATGTCACTGCTTTTCCTCAAACAAGAAAGGCGATATTGCGCTGTGTCTGAACAAAACCAGAAGGACCAAGATCACCTTTTTAATGGGCAACAAAATGATCAGCTCTTCTTTACCAAAAAAAAAAAAAAATGATCAGCTCTTTCACCAGATGGGCATTACCAGAAAACTAAGTTTCCCCCAACAAGAAGTGATGTTCCAACGAATCAAGACAGGCCACGCTGAGATTCCTGGATTTAGCACCAATTAATGACATTAGAAATGAACCCTTCACCCACACGCACTCAGAGACGAAGGAGATCGTGGTTACCATGTGTGCTGCTTTTTTGTAATGGGGCGCACAGATTCCAAGATGTCACACGGTTGCATGCCCAACAAATTTTGAAATGGTGTGATCAACGAATTTCCCACTGTTTAATACATTATTTAATTTCCGGCAGTTTCTTGAATGGCCGGCTGCTGGCGAATCTGAATGTCTGCTGCTGCATCCGAGAGAGAGAGAGAGAGAGAGAGAGGTTTAAGGAGGTATTCTTGTTTGTCTGCTTAAATACGTGGCGCTGCTTTGAAACTTACTAATATGGTACTTGTCTTGGGTTTGAATTTGGACCGTGTGATTTTGAGTTTTGAGAGCAAGCAGAGTCGGGGTCGGCGGCTGGGCCGAATGCGAAGAAGCCTAGCTTAGCATGGGACACGTTTTCATGGGCAGTTTCTTGGTGGCTTGGGTGCTTTGTCTGCTGACTTGACTCAGCTCCCGAGGCTTCAAAGTTTTCTTTCTCCCCATTTCTTGATATCTTACGTGGGAATTCTACGCAATTCCCGGTTTTGCCGTTAATACGCAAATAAGTAAAGCTCGAGTTCACAAGTTAACGTGAGAATCTCATGCGTTGTGAACCACAAGATGTCGGATTTGATTCTAGTTTTGCGTAACCTCTCGAGATTAAACAAAGAGAAAGTCAAAAGGACTTAATTAGTCTAATTCGGACCCCCAAAAGGGATGTATTTAATATCATGTATGAAGCTAATGTGAATACTGCCGATAATAACAAAACGGGAGAAATATCTTGCGTCTTTCTTTTACATCAGTTCATTCTTTCGTTAATTTTTCAAAACTCTTAGATATAGCAGTTGATAAATGCTCTCCTTAATCACATTCCAGCTTAAATTGGCCGGACTCCATGTTCTCCGTTATTTCCTTTTATATTTTTCCTCTTTTCTCACTTCTGTTCAGCTAAACAACGCTCTATTGTTTTCAATGCTCCAGCCACTGCCAACACCTTCAAAGTTTGTATTCGACATAGCGCCTACTTCTTAGCCACTCGAATCAAAAGCAAAATGTTAAGAGCCTATGCTCATACAACATAGCGCCTTCATCGTAAGGTACGACTAGAAGAAATTTCATTGTCAACCACCCAGAAGGATATATACATTTCGAGCTTAAGTCAGGTAGCATGGACCCAAAAAAATTTTAAAAAAATCCATACTAGGCCCTATGGTCACTTTCTGCTTAGCAGGTATTAGTTAATACAGTTATTATCCGGGACAGGGGGATGGGCTACTCATGCCGTTTCCTTTCTTCTTGTATTGATTGGAAGATACGAGCTGCTGATTCCGCGGCCAACCTTGGGTTATGAGGTACAACCTTGATCACCTTTTCTTGCCGGTTGCTGCTACGCACCTGCACTTTCTGATCTGACTTTGTTGGATCTACAGGAAAGAGAGGAAGCGCAGCTCCTCCTAACCTTTCGGAGGGACTACTTGCAGTACTTCCCCAAAGCTCATTTTCCTTCACCGTTTGACTTTTATCACCATGGCACGAGATTACTCGACTTACCTGAGTTGACACGTTGCCAGAACTCTGGTGGGGTTGACTGATGCTAACTTCCCCTGTCGACCACTGGTTGACCTGCAGATTTGATCGAGAGCCCAAAATGAATGGATTGCTCATCTGTTCAAGGGATGGATTCATCAACGGTATTCCCCAAGGCAGAAAGAAGGTTTGGCCTGCCGGAGGAGTCCTGGGAAGGTTTCCCATGGCTTGTTGGTGGGAAGCTGGGATACCAGATGTCGAGCTTACATTGTTGCCTATGGAATCAAAGCTTATAGGTGTGCAGCTGCCATAAAGGGGTCCAACAGCGCCTCCTCCGGGAGGGCTCACCGCAGAATAAGACATATAAATGAGCCCTTCTGAGGGGCTCATCATAGGAACTAACCACTGGTTTCCAATGGGTGGGAAGCACCACGGGGCCGGTTTGCAAGCTGCTCGATTTGAAGTTTCTGAATAATGGCTTTTTTCTGGTCGCTCACCAATCAGCTTCTTGTTGAAGTCACTATTTATTGAAGGGAGAGGAAGTTTTACCGTTGGGGTTGTGTTCCTCTCTTGGGTGCTTGGCAAATTGCTTTTCAGCTGTGTTGTTGCTTCTACGAGACATTCGGATGGGACTGACTTTGTTGCATGAAGTTCAACTAAAGGATTCCCAAAGCATACACTACTTTTGAGTAGATGAGGAGATCTTGAAAGAAGTCTCTGCACCTGAATCACACAAACAAAAGGATACCACAGTTTCAATTATTAAAACCTTGTCCAAGAAAATAGAGATAAATCCTTCGCATAAGAGGGAGAGAAACTGAGTCAGCAAGAGAAGGTATACCTTTATTAGCCTATGCAACTCAAACACTTGCACTGCAAAGATCCTCTGCTGACTGCAGATTGGACAGGAGAAATGAGTTAGTTATGAAATGAATGACATTTTCCCCAACAAGAATGAATTACGGTTGGAAAGATGCAGTTTTCTGCAAAATAAGCAAAACATAATGCATTTTAGTGAACCTATCTACAAGTAGAAATAAAAACGTGAAAGAAAGAAGAGCTAGATATTATTCATTCAACTGCAACAACATTTAGAAAGTAATTTGAGCAATGTCAGTGATTTCTGTTCCTACACAGACAAAACGTGTACTCTGCATTTTTTTTATTACTTATAATCACACAGAAAACTGATTATATGTTGTCTCTAGAAGTACACTCAATCTAGACGTGAAGTGGAAAATCTCAATGGTTTTCCAAGGAACATGCATATGTATATTTCCATTACGCACAGGAAAATTTCTGTTTACCCATCATCACAGCTATTGAAAGTTTATCATGTTGAGAAGCACTGGCCCCCACATCATATTGACAATGTATATTTTTTTGGCCAAGTGTATTGATGATGATAATATTGATATAATCCTACTCATTGATAATTTGCACGACCTGTTTCGTAACAGAAAAACCCTTTTTTTTTATAGCCTGCCCTTCACTATCATGTCAACCACAAGTTCCCACCAAAATGATGACAATTCACTCTTCAACCATAGTCAGATAATGCTTATCACCTTGTCTCACATGGACAGTCGTCTTAAAATGAATTCTTCCCGTCTACATATGCATACTAAGAGTTTGAATTGCTCTGCAACAGCCAATCTGCTACCCTTAGGCTTCACCAAAAATTTCCTAATATTTGGTTGCAAAGATTAACAAATGCGGCCTTATGATCAGACACTGCTTTTCTTCTTGGGGCCCAGGGGGAGGGAGAGAGAGAGAGAGAGAGATTAGGGCTAATAGCAGCCAGCAAGGAAAATCATCTGCAAGAGTCAGAGAAAGAACTAATGCGAAAACAATTTTCCACCAAAGAAGAAAATTGGAATTTCTAGATAAGATGAAAAGCAACTTACTTGATAATGGCTTTTCTTGCATTCCAATAATGTTTTTCACCTATTACTCCAACAACGTCACCCGGCAACAAATACAAAGAAGATGGAGACTCTTCCGAATGGTCCAAGACATCACATCCATTTCCTTCTGCTGCTTGGATGGGATTTTCACCATCTTCACGATCCTTATTGTCACACTTGGTCCCATTTGCACTCCTTTTCTCATTCTCAATCAATGGCTCTGAACGCAACCTACTCCTCATGGGTGAAACATTGCCCTTACTTAATTCATCTAAAACTTCACCTCTAACCACTGATATGTCTTGCTGGACATGACACCCTTCACCCATCGATGTATACAAACATCCTAACCCATCAGCTGAACTGCTTCTACATTCTCCATTTATAGATGCATAAGATCCTTTTGAAGTTTCAGATTTATTGTCTTTGCTTGATGGGGGGAAAGATGCATCTGTTTTCTCCCTACTTAATGTGACTGGCCTCTCACGACTTGCCAAAGACACTTCTTGATTGTCCAGTAATGGAATTCTTGCGCATTGTCTTGACTTCATACTGGTGGATCTTGTAGGGTCAATCTGCTTTTCTTGAGAACTCCTACTCTGGCTTGAACGGCCCATGTGCAAGTCAGGATTAAGCTTAAGATTTTTGTTGTGCTTACGATCACTATGGGGAGTTAATACTCTTTTGACAAGAGCTGGAATAGTAAAATTATCAGCATCTCTGGGTTTCCTCGGAGCTACTCTCTTGAAATGGGATGAACCATGTGATTGCATCAAGTTGATCTCACTATTTTCCATCAGAGAGTTCAACTTGATGCCAGCAGAAGCATGCAGTTCAGGTTTCCTCGTAACATAAGTGACCGCCGAGCTACAAAATGGTGTCAACGCGTTGCTTTGGTTTCCACCACCCTACAGTCACCGTATAACATAGCAGCTAATCACAGTACACCTAAATGTCCAAATCAATGTGTATGCATAATCACATATCAGAAATAGTCAATTCAAGTACCATTTTACAATTCGAGAAACAGTAAGGCAGAGAACAGAGATGTTCTTGATTCAATCGGACTTATAGCTAAAGACCAAGTTTGAGACCTAGAAAAAGAAAATTAATGATAGAAAGAAACTCCTAAGAACTTACAAACAACAGCGGCGCCGAAGAAGCTAAAGAGCCGCCCTGGTCAAGTGGAAGGGGCAATAACGATGTAGTTGGAGAGTTGAACCTTTGTGAAGGAATGGTGAGCTGTTCATAGAGAGCCATTTTGTTCCTGGGAGGTGCTCTCGGCCCTCCTTTTTCCGTATCATTCACATGAAATCTCGGAAACATCGGACTCGTGTTCATCTACTTCTCATCGTCTTTCGCTTCTCCCATTTTCCCTGATTCCCTCCTCATCACAAGCTCCTGCAGACTTCAATTCTTTCCCTTTCTTTCCCGAACCAAGAATTGCTCAGTAACACCCCATTACGACCCATATCAAGCACCCTCCACAAAGCACAAAAGCAAAGTCCCTCGTCACTTGTCACAGACCATCCAGCTCATTAAGATTCAAGTTTTCCCTCAAGAACACCCAAATCAGATGCAACAGTCCTCTCTTTTTCTACATAAAAACAACAACCCACATTGCAGCAGGATTGTCCATCTTCATCCATAAATAATTCACAACGGCTGGGAGGCGAGCTTACGAGGACCGAAGAACCTCAAATGCGCGACAGGCAATGGCTTCGGCTCATCAACACAGCTGTCCGAAAAGGGACGTATCCACAGATCTCAAGGCCGACCCACCTCGCGAGATCACATATAGTGCCCGAAAGGGAACGAAAGAAACACGCATCCGAACTCATCCGCGAGCACCCAGATGAATAGAAATCACCTCGAGGGGGAGGGGGGGAGTGTATTTAAGCAGGAACCGCCACCCAACGGAACAAACTGCCAAAAATAAACACGAGAAACGGAGGCAACCCGAGAAAGAAAAGGAAAAGAAAGAGGGAAAAACTGAAGAGAGTGTGGATAGATATGCACGAGGAAGATCGGAGACTCGGCTTGAGAAGAGGACTCGCGCTACAATCGATTCCACACAAATTCTGAGAGGATCATCACTCCGAAAAATAATAACAATAAATCCACCAATACGGAGAGAGAGAAAGGAGCCAAGCAAACACAAGCTACCCAAAAAGGTGTGGGCGCGGTAGGTCCCAAGTGGATAGGACTAAAAAGAAAAACATCTCCATGTTCATATTCATGTTCATGAGAGCTTACTTCATTCCCAACCGTTAGATCACATGAGTTCGACACATACGATGGTCGAGATGAAATGAGTTCGTGGCTCGATGCGTGAAAGAATTTTTTTCCTAGAAATATCCTCTCCGACCGCGAAAAGTTACTACGTACGGCCACTGGTGTCGCGCCATGTAAGGCTGGCGGAACCCACGTTTTCGCCGGGAGGGGGGGACAAAATCCCTTGGCCTGATGTCCTCCACGTCCATACCCTACAGTAACTGATCACGTTTTCTAATGGGGGAGTGCGGTATTTTCCATGGAAGCAGAAGACCAAACTCCAAAATTGAAGGATTCGTTTGGCCTTTTGCGTCGGTGAGTTAAGGCAAAGATCTGCAGCAGCGGGAGGAGGCCGCGTGATCTCACGGATCTTGACCGCGGTTTCGTGGTTCTGCTGTGGCTGCAAAGGAGGTGAATCTGGCCACGCGGCACGGCGGGGCCGATGATCTGAGCCGGCATGCCTAGTGGCAACTTCGATCTTCGGAGGCACGGATGTCCTGAAACGTATCATCGGATCGTTACTCGCTCCGATTTGGGATTAGTTTAAGGTCTCTTCAACTTTCGCATGCTACAAAAGATTGGGCCGGGCCGGGCCGGACCGGCCTTAGATTTCTTTTTGGGCCTGCCCCTATGAATCTCGATCCGATGAGCCGAGCTTGATGAAGCCTGCGGATGTAATTGTTCCGGGTAAAGATGGACATCATCCGAACAAGTTGACCTCGTGCAGGAGCCCGTACGTTATCTGAGCCCGCATGAGCAGCTTGAAATCGCTGACCTCGTGTCAAACCCGTGCCATCAACCCTTTTCTTTGTCATTTCGATGAGCTCGTCACCAACTTGGACACGAGATCTCGCACCCGTCTCATTCAACTCGTCGGATACTCCCGACCCGTCGAGTTACTGCCTTAGTAAACACGTACCTCCGTTAGGTACATGATAAATCACGTCAAGTCTTGCCTAGTAACCATCTATTCAAAACTCGTGCATCATAAATCTTCAATAGGGATGTCAAATGGGTGGATCGGGTCGGGTTTGGGTCGGGTCGAAAATGGTCCGACCCACATCGATCCATTTAACCCGTTTTGACCCATTTTCATGCAATGTAAATTTCATGACCCATACCCGACCCGACCCATACATAACTCATATTCGACCCATATTACCAACACATATTAATATTTAACTTAATTTAAGAAAATCTACTCCCACTTATTTAGTCCACTTTAAACTTTTTACATTTAAATTATTTGAATAAAAATTTCACATCAAATTTATAAAGTAAATTAAATAATAAAAAATTAGTAAATAAAAAATGTGGATACCTCTAAATTGAAATAATTTGAGGAAAATAATTTTAAAAAAAAATCGATTTTTTAATTATTGTTGAGTGAACCTCATCGGATTGGCAACGGAGGTCGAGAACGCATAGAGGAGGAGGATGGAAGGAGAGAGATGATGGGTCTACCTAATAACTCACTAAACCCATATTTGACCCATATTTAACTTTCACTTGACTCATATTTGACCCATATTTAACTTTCACTTAACCCATATTTGACTCATATTTAACTTTCACTTGACCCATATTTGACCCATTTAACTAAAAGTGGATCATAATAAACCCATATTGACACCTCTAATCTTCAATTAGAAAATCTGCAGAATACGAAAATACGAGAGTTCAAAAAAAAAAAAATCGAGGATCGTGGAAACCTAAAATCCTACAATCCTAAAACGAGAAATCATGCTTGCGACAGTAATCGTTGGCCATGTGTTGAATTGCAATTGACTTTCTTTAGAGGTATATAGGTAACCTCAAAGTGTTCTTCCAAAGCGAGAGCAGTAGTTTGGTAAAGATTTATAAAGTTTAGATCTCGAGTTGACTGCTTGAGTAAATCTCAAAAGTGTTCCAAACTTGAGTAGGGTGAGAAGAATTATATACATTTGCTAGATAATCTAACCTAAATACTAGAAAAGATATCACATCATTCGAATGATTAGAACATATCGGGTGAGGATATCTAGTTTCTCACTTAAAAAATTATACCTATCCCCATTAAAGGTGAACATGGTTCTAGAATAGAACCTGAAATCGGACTCTAGTGAAAACCTATTTCATTCTAAGTTCTAAAGTATATAGGGTAGTATTCATGTTTGAAACGAGTAGATTCCAAGATTTAGGTTAGTGAAACTTGAAACCTGTAATCTAGAACCCAAAACAAGTTTTTATATTTTTCTTGGTTTATGTTTTCACATGAGCTTGTGGTATTTTATAGCGTTTAATAATAAATGTGTAATTTGGGACCATTAGTCTGAGATTTCATTTTATGACTGATTTTACTCTGTTAATATTTCATATTTTTTGTATTTAAATATAAATTATAACCAGTAAATTGTAGTAGCAAATGATAATCATTAAAAGTGTTAATAATACAAAAGGAACCTAGGTAGACTCTGAAATTTGTGGAAAGGTAGAATCTAGGTTTCAAAAAATAAGAAACCTATTCCGATGAATAGGTGATTACAGATTCCAAATGAAATATATACGGAGCCCAGAACCCGGAAACGTTCATCCTTAATCTCAATAATTTAAGGGTTTTTTTCTTTTTGACAATTGACTCGAAACCTGTGTAGCTGCCCATTAGAGTTCATACGAGTCGGGTGCCCGCTCGCCATCCCTAGAGAGCCATCTTCTCATTTTCACAGAACCGAAGTGCGAGGGAGGGCGCGATGAAATCGATCCTGGAGAGGGCGCTCGCGCGGCGTGAGTCACGCCGGAGGACGCGAATGGGGCGAAGTTGGGCCTGGTGGGCCCAGCCACGTGAAGGGGGTCGCCATCGTATTCATGGCTCGAGAAACCCAGCTTTCTGTGGGGCCCAATGGGCTCCGCAACTGACGGGGTGGAGGAAGGTCAGTCGCGTCATTTCGGAGGGCGGAGACAGATCGGGAACAAAATGCACGTACATTACATGGGGAAAACCTCGCAGCCACGAACCGGGTCGGACCAGGTCGGAACTCTCGAGACTCAGATGACGACATGTCCTGTCCCCGTCGGCCGCCTCTCCATCTTCATCTTCATCTCCATCTCCATCTCTCCACCTGTCATCTTCGCCGGATTGGTATTCCCAATACGTGCCCCCCCAACGAAATATTCTGTCCCCTTGTGTTTCCCTTGCTTGAAAATGCTCACATCGGTATCTAAATTACCTAGCCTTCGCAAAACAAACAAGAAGAAGAAGAAGAAAAGAGGAGGCTGTAAAAGTAATTTTACAATACTGCACGTGGAGTTAAAAAAGAAGGATGTTTACAAGCAAAGTGATTTATCAGTGTTAATCCATGCAAGATGCTCACCTTTGCTCTCGTGCCATTTGAAAAGGCCTCACGTCGAGCTTAAAAATTTGGACCGGATAATGCGGGATGATCCCCATAGGTAAGGTGCTTAGCAGAATATATGGAAAGATTGAGACGTTAAGTAGAGATGCATCACATAGATATAAAAATATAAGATCTATTGTCGAGCGATGCGAGATATTTCAATATCCCTCGACATGCAAATCGGATCAGGAGCGACACGTGGAATTTTGATTAATGGGGCAGATGCACGCACAAAAGTGACATTGCCCAGCTCTATGCGTTACCAAATGGAGAATAAAGCACCCCTATGTATAGGGCAAGAATACTATTAGTAAGTACGGTTAGTGTAAATTACAATCAAACTTAAACCGAAATAGTATCCTAATATAACCTATGACACGAACACTTTGTGAATAAAGTCATATGCATTGCATCTTTTTTTTTTTTTTTTTGGTCGAAGGAAGTAGCTTCATTAAACTGTACTTGAGGAAGGATTACAACCAAATTGAAAGTCCAGACATAAAATTTGCAACAAGGGATGGGGTGGACTTGCAATTCAATTGGGTGGAAGAGTGCCAGCTTGATGGGCTTTGACTACCAAATCCGCGACTTGATTGGTCTCTCTCGGTTCAAAACGCAAAGTAACTTCATGTAGTTGGGTCAACGATTCTCTACAGTCAAGCATGATGGATCGGGCAACCCACGGTGTCTCCCTTTGGCCCAAAATACCCTCAACTGCCACTAAACTATCAGACACCAGTTGAAGTTGGAGTTGAGTTCCGTGTACTTTCCTCCAAGGAGAGTCACGTGTATTCTTCACCACAACAGGGCAAGTCGGGCTGCTAGGGTTTCTGCAACACCAGCTGAAGGAGCAGTGATTTGCTGCACAAATCTGTCGATGAGCAGTCATGCATTGCATCTATTTGAAGAAAGAAGAAATGGACTATAGTTCTTGTCGAGGAGAGAGGGAAGGACGAGAGGCGAAGTAAATCATATTTTTAGAAGATAATGCTAAAATAAGGAAAGACGCTCCTCAGTCCTATGATCAGATGGTCCTGCTCCCTGGGTAATTTACACCTCGCCCCCCAAAGTCCACCGTTGCGATCTCCCACGTGGGACGAGACCATCCCCACGGGGTTCCCGCCAATAGCCGCTCGCCACGTCTGCAGAGAATGCCCCCTTCACGTGTGGAGCTGTAATAATGGAAGGGAGAAGAGTCTTGCGTGGCGGGGGGCCCACCAAGGGGGGGACCACCGTCGGCTTCATCTGAATGCGAGGCCGAGCCAAACTGAGCCGACGGGCGACAGCTCAGATCTTGTTCGGAGGCAAAATGGAATTTATATAAATACATAGAACGCGAAAGCAAAAGGGCATTGATTTCGATTTTGACATTCTAGATTTAGAAAGTTTATTTGTTTATCGTATATGATGAAAACAGTTTTTTTTTTTTCAAAAGAAAAGAGAATTATCTATCTATTTGTCCAGGTACCTCTATCCTTTAACTCGAGCTCCCATATATCCTTTTATATGGCTATGATATATTGAACTTGAGATTGACAAAGTAAAATTAAGGGTGTATTTATTTGGGAAAAAATTTTCATAATAAAAAAATAATTTTTCTGAAAAATCTTTATATATAGAGAGGGAGAGAGAGAGCTCCACCCCCTCAAAATAAATGATATAAGAGAAATCAAAAAATTCGGCATATGCTCGTGTCTTGTCTTTTATACAAAATACTTCTTCGACATTAATAAAAGGGAAAAAAAAGAAGAGGAAGCAAAAACAAATGTGACTTCTTACAATATCGAAACAGTGGACCTTCAGCTGGGTGGAAGGTCAACTCACGAGCTACAGCTACCCTGTTTTCCATTTATATAGTATATATATATATATATTCTGTTCAGACTATTTCCTTATAAAAATTGTCTATTTCTGTTGCATTTGGAATGCGTAATTTTGTTTACACAAATCGATCTAAATTGCTCTCCGAAGGTATACTTAATTGGTGTGGAAACTTGAAAAGCAGAATTCACCTTTTCAATTCAGATGCACATGTTACATTTATTTGTCTGGGAGAATAAATGCAAATTAGAAATAATTGCTATGAACGTAAATCTTCCATTTAACCCACCAGCTTCTCGACCAAGCGAAGATTACTTCAATATGCATAAAACTGAGCAGATCAATGAGTTTTAGTACAATTGTAATCCCATGACAATTGAGGTTTGTCTTGCCGATTTTCTTGAATTTAAACCAAAATTGAACACTCGATAAAAAAATAAAAATAAAAGAGGCAATTTGTCATTCTCAATTTGATAATATCTATTAAACTTGAGAAATTTTCCTTGTATAACTTGAGGATACGCATAAGGTCACCAACAGTGTAAAAATGGAAAATGAACACAAATTATCTCTTAATTTTGATCTAATGTATAATGTCGTTCTTAAATTTTTAATTTGTCCAATGGGGTTCTTGAATTTTAATCTAATTTGTAATGTCATCTTTGAACTTTTAATTTGTTCAACGCAATCTATGGATTTTTGATACATGGTTAATTAATTTAAATCCAAGGTTATATTAATCTAGGGATTAAATTAAACATGTATCAAAATCCATAGGTGCATTGAACAAATTAAAAGTTCATTATCGACATTGTACATTAGACCAAAGTTAAGAAATCATGTAAATTTCTTTAGATAAGTAGTCATGAAATGGAAACTATCACGGCGAAATTGAAAATTTGTATTTTTATCCACGTGCGAACCCTATTTATATAACGAATTTTCCCACCAGCAGTGTACCAAATTAAAGTCCAAATGTAATGTGTCTCTTTTGCACCATACAAGAGGCTTTTGATTGGGTTTGTTCCTCGTCCATTTCCTAGAAATCTCATATGCCACGGTGGAATATTAAAAAAGAAGAAGAAAGAAGAGAAAAAACCTTAAACATATGGTAGGAGGTGAAGAAAAGCACGAGAGTTGACAAAGTATGAGGGTTGGGATAACAAATAATTTCCTCACGAGGGCCTGTGGGAACCCATTCACTTAGCTGGAATTATGGGGTGCATGTGGGGTGTGCACAGGGGTACAATCTCTCTCTCTCTCTCTCTCTCTCTCTCTCTCTCTCTCTCTCTAGATGCAGAGTAGACAGACATGGAGTGATAACTGGAAGTCTCATGCATTGTTAAAACCAGGAGTGGCTGAAGAGGCAAGATTTCTATGAGCACCAAGTTGGTGTTTGTACCAAGTAGTTGCCTACCAAAAAACTCTCCGTTTCTCAGTACATCTCACTTTCCATAAGAAAGGAAAATCCCAGAACAGTGACTGCAAGTCTTCTTTCCATATCAGCTCATTTTGTTCTTCCCTCTAGAGAAAGATATAGTGATATATTGAATCAATAATGTTTAATACAACTATTTTACCAGGCACATAAATATGTATGTATGTATGTAAATTGTAAAACGATGGGTTGTGTCTATGGGGAAAAAAGATAGAGTGCAGATATTGAAAATAAACCCAATGACTGTTTGGACGTTTCAACTAGGATGTCTTGTTCTAATTTCAGTTGGTAATATATGTGGTTCGAGATGCCGACTTGTATGTATCATCATTTTCCTTTAAATTATGTCAGAAAAATTTATGTTGCCATAGCCGTATCATAAAATGATATTATTATAATGTCACATCAATTGTCTTCTCAACAAGTTATGCTTCATATCATAATAGTACGATTTAAAACACAGGATTTTATGGGAATGTTGTATCTGGAAATTGAATTTTACTATTTCCTGTTATCTAATGAAAAAACATAAGAATACCATACTTTTTCCATATAAATATGAAATAAAATAATCACATTGTAGCCATATAAATTATTATTGACATGTTACATTTTTTGCGTGAGTTCAACCAACGTGCAGGAGATGGAAGTTTTATTGAGAATCATGTGTGTACATGTATTTACATAAAAGTGCAAGTATTTTACTAATTGGGATTCTAACAACATATATAATTATGTTTCTATCACTCTCAAATCAACCTAAAAGCCTATTCGAGCACAATATATGCATAGTCCAACATTTTGAAAAAAACTAACCAAAAATTTTGAAATTGAGTGGCAAAATCTTTGGTTCCTTTTTACTTGTTTATCTTGAAAGTTTCATTAATTCTTTTTACCCTCAAATCACAAGTTCTAAATTGAGCAATTTAGTATAATAGAAATACTACGACTCGATTATAAAATTAATTTTAACAATCGTGAGTCTAAATATTCATATTTTTCATTTGTCACTATAGTGAATCTATTTTATAAACCAAGAAATTCTATCACGAACATCACTTGTCTTTGTATTTCTGAGAACAGCTCTTCAAAGCGCAGAACGGGGAGAGAGGATTCGCAAAGCTGAGATGAAGAGAACACACCTTTTGAGGGATGAAAAAGCAAAGCTAGGCTAGGCTCCACATAGAATTTTATCGGTTACAAAGGGAGCTTGTTGACCGCATGAAAAGCACAACTTAGAAAGCAAACATAAAGTGCTATGATTAATCCATGATTAATAGTTCAAAAGAGAGAATCACTGCTAAAAAGATGCTTACTTGAACCCTGCAAGCTCGCAGAAACTTTACAGAGCGCATGGAACAGCATGAGCAAATGGACCCAAAAGTAGGTCAGATCTTTCCCACTGTATACAATAAATTAGTAAGAAAAAAAAATAGAATAATTCATTATTTTTTTTTCCAAATATTCAAAAGAATTTCCTGTCTGAAATCTCATGCTCTCCCTCTGCAAACATGCACTGCTCTACTCTCTTACACATCCACCAAAAACTGACCAAACACTCAAAACCCTTATCATTTCCAATGCCATTACTCTCATAAAAATATTGTTATTGTCAAGTTGAGCTTATAAATTTTTTTCATTTCGAACATGTTCAAGTACAATGCGTGAGAATTATTTAAAGAAAAAGTTTTTGAGTCATGTCTCCATCATCTTTATCTTATCTCTATTTATACAAACCTAGTCTTCCGAAGGAACACACTTGGGCACTAGATCAAAAGGTGCTCCCATCAACTTCAGCTGAAAAAACTTCTCATGCATAGGCTAGCTCTTCAACTTCTTCTCTCATGTAAGTTCAAAAATCACAATATTTTTCTTTTTGGTTTGCTTTCACTCTACTTATTTTTCTTTATTTTTTCTGGGTCTTCAAAATGAAATTGCAAGGATTTGATTTGCTTTTACAAATTGGAAGACAACTTTCAGTTGCCAAACTGACGTGAGCAATTATGTTTTATTTCCTTTTTCCTCAGAGCGATCCTCAATGATATGATGGACATATATACATGACAGATGGAGTCATCAATGTCAGAACCTTTTTTTATCACAAGTCAAAAAAAGCTTCTTCCTCCTCTGTTCATCACTAAATCTTCCTTTTCTTGGAGATCCATAAGTTGCAGAGGCATGAAACTGGATCAGGTAATAACTCTCCGCCTTATGATCTGAAGCTCCCCTGTAGCTTTCTATTTCTTTCGTTTCTGATGGAAATAAGCTCTGAAACTTTTTTGCCTGTGCCTGAAAATTGCAGGAATAAACCATCAGGTGGATATCTTTCTGGGTCAATTTTCAAGAGTTGGCACAGATTAGTGCTATCGGCATTGATATCATCAATGATGGAGGATTTTGGGTGGCCAAGAAGCGTGCAAGTTGCGGACAACCTGACGTCGCTTTGGAGCATTAATCAGCAACAGAACAATAACGGGAGCTTCAACACCAAGTCCAAATTAAACAGCTGTGGGTTTAGTGGTGGTGGTAACACAGATCATCATCATCATCATCATCTTCTGGTGGAGTTAGCTGGCACGTTCAAGAATAATTCAGATCATATTGAGCTTCAGAAGGTAAAACAAATTGCCAACTCTAGCCCTGAAATACCGCCTCGTCCAGTCGCTCCTCCTATCGTGGAGGAGGCCATGGGTGTCTTTTCCAACTCGGCGGTCGAGCTCTCGCCGTGTTTGGTCAGCAACTTTTGCTCCATGAACACATTTATGGCGGCATCTCCTTTAGCCAAGAATGTCGGCGTTCCCAGCGAGCTCGACTGCTTCCTCTCTGGAACCAATCGTAACACTATCGATGTAGACACGTCCATCGAAGAGGACGGTGTCGTATCCAACGTTATTTTCTCTGAATCCGGAAGCTTTTGGAGCAACTTCGCCAACACTTCTTCCGCAAGCACAGCAGTTTCAACTGGAGAGTCCGATCACATGCATCATCATCCCAGCCACGAGGCCACTATGGCCTCACGTCGTACCTCTGCAGACAAAGCGGCCAGCGGAACGACGCCTTTTTTCCCCAAGAGAAAGAACCTCGACTTCGGCAACATGAATAACCTTTTTGAACCGGATTCTCATGCCGGAGGAGGATTCAAGCTTGTATCTGAGGTCCCATCGAGGCCTAACAAGAGGCCCCGGTCGCAAAAGCAAACCTTTGCCACGCCGACGACCTCTTCGTCATCAAAGAACATCAACTTTCAGCAACAGCCGTCATCGTCCGGGTCTTATTCCTCTGTAGACCAAGAGCCAGACCCGGAAGTCATTGCCCAGATGAAGGAGATGATCTACCAGGCTGCGGCCTTCAGGCCTGTGAACTTGGGGTTCGAGGCGGTGGAGAAGCCAAGGAGGAAAAATGTGAAAATATCAAGTGACCCACAGACGGTGGCGGCGAGGCAAAGGAGGGAGAGGATCAGCGAGCGGATAAGGGTTTTGCAGAGGCTGGTCCCCGGCGGGAGCAAGATGGACACGGCATCGATGCTCGACGAGGCTGCTAACTACCTCAAGTTCCTTCAGTCCCAAGTGAAGGCGCTTGAGAGCTTTGCCAAGGATAACAACAACAGCTTTGCGTTCTCTTCTTTGCCTTTTGGTCACTCTTTTGTTCCCATGCAAAGCCATCATCATGATCTCCTAAACCCTTTTGTCAACCTCCTTCATCCTCACTGAGGATTGTTAGGTTTGACCTCTCCTTTTTTTGCACGGCTTTCGAGCGGTTTTTGCATGGACAGCGTCAGTGCGGAATGGATTCAAGTCGGAATCGATGGACCATGCAATTGTCGAAGAATGGTTGATTGCGACCGATCATCTAATCCTATCGTTGACTGAATTTGTGACTCGGAATTTTGTTCAAGCGTACAAAAGATCCGACCAAAGAAAACCTAATCATTCTACTAATCATGTCTTTGAATTCTTTGTGATGATTGCATTATCTCAAGATACTTCTCACATTTGTAAGTCCAGTCGTGGCTCATGAATGCAATGAATGTGCAATGGTTTCGTTTAGCCGAGGTTTGTAACGATGGCCTTCACCATGACATTACTTTGTGATATGGAGTTGAAAGCCTAACCAAATGATGCATGTTATCTCTGCTCATCACCACATTATTTAGGGTGCGTATGCTTTTTCACCATTTAAAACCTTGGAGCTTCCACTATAAACACTTCTTGCTGTCAAAAAGAGACGATGATTACAAACTTTTACTGTCGAAAAGCGAAGTCAAACATAGTAAATGCATCTCTCGGCTTTGCAAGGCCCCTTTTTCCGGGTGAAAAGGGGCTCAGCAATTATAGCTGCTATGATTATGATCCACTTCAGCTCAAAGGGTCGGAAAGCAATCGAGACTTTCTGTTCAACTTTTTCGTTTTGAATCGGTGGGGGGACTGTTCACTCTGTCCCATGCATGCACTCAAAGCCCTCTCTTTTTCTTGGAGATCTTTATATGCTGCTCTCTTATCAATGGCTAAACCGGATTTCTTTTTTTGTGCTAACCAATGCGAAAGACATTCTCTCATTAAGAAATGGGGACTGGTCCTTTGTCTCCTTGATTCAATCCAAAGCGTGCTCTCGATAAAGCCACCTCCCTTCCTCCATCGTATTGCTCCGCACATGCCTTCATTCTTCCTTTTTGGCTGGTGGCTTCGTGTTTGGGAGCTGGAAACTGAATTAAAAAAGTCCAAAACCATTCAAGAAGTTCTTGGAGCTATGCAATCTGTGCTTTTGTGGTCGTGCTTCAGAGGCCATTAACGGGTATTGTCCCGACGCCTGTTGTCTCATTAGGGTTTTCGACAGATTTTTGGTTTTGGATCTTCCTGAGGCTAGCTGGAGTTTCAAACTTGGCATGTTTTTTAGTGCTTCTGAAAAAAAAAAATTGTGAGAAACCCCTGCGGCCATTAATCCAAAGGCTTGATTTGGGGATTGAATGCATGACTTATTATTTGAATACGCTCTAACACTAATGCTAGTTATAACTCATAGATTTAAGGACGAACTTGCTCTAGGAATGAAGTTTGTTATAGTAATTAATTAAAATGAGGAGACAAAATCAGGGGCGTTGAAATTTACATAAGGAATTCCTTAAGTAGGACGATTGATCTTAAAAACTTAAGTTGATACATAAGCAAAAATGCATCTCCTTCTCGTGGTAGTAAGTGTTCTGGTAGGAAAGAAGTGCCCTTAAGAACCCTATTGACAGGACTAATCTACATATTAGGTCTAGGTCGATTGGGCTGGTGGCCTGCGCTGAGGCAAGAGGGGCAAAACGGGCAAGTTTAAACAGTATTCCCTTCTTAAGTATAATTATTTTTCGTTTTAATTTTCTAAAGCGAGACCTGAAAAGGATTTTTATGCCTCGAGCGAGGCTTGGCTAAGCTTGTCCGTTGGTTAGGTCTGTGTTCTTAAGGTAAAATTATGAAAGAGGAATTGGGTAGTGTGGATGTATGTATTGGCATCATAAGCCTCCATTTACAGCTGCTCTCGGGCATCGCGTGCAAATTTTATCAGACATCATAGGCTTCAACGGATCCCATGCCAGTTGCGAAGTTCTGCATGAACACGACCAATCTTAGGCAACTTATCCTAGCATTCATCATGCGACGGATACTGTCCCCACATGTTCATGTAAATTCCGTGTAATGACTATATAGAGGTCCATGCTTACGCACAGTTGACCCAATATATGGGGTCGGTTGGGGTCGATCCCACGTCTGTAAATGAACACAATCTCTCCAATTGGAGGATCAAAACGGCGAGGATCGAATCAAGTGGGGCGTGTTTGGTGGTTGGGATCTCTTGCTAAATTTAGCCAATTCCTGTTCCGTCGCGCAAAAGCATCCCGGATCTCTCGGTTCAGTTATTCTCTCTCTCTCCATCCCTCTGTCTCCAAACCGAACCGATGATCTGCAACTTGCGGGGGTGTGCTGAAGAGATCTTTCGGGTTCGCATTGCGATTGGTTGATTTCGTGCGGCTGCTCGTAGGACCGAGCTGGAAAACTTGACTTTCGGGATGAATGATGGATCGGGGGATATCAGTTGTTTATTGGTGCAATTTGTGCGTGCGCTGATATCACACGGACCGCCGCCTGAGCCAGATCTCGTTCCATCGACAACTCCACATTGTCCTTTGCGTTGCCCCTCTTCTCGTTCCCCTATTCATGGATACATCTCGTGACAGCGCGTCTCGAGAGAGAGAAATGAGAATAGACGACGAGAGACGTGATTGTCATTATTGACATTGGCTGGCAGCATTCTCCAATAGGAAATTGAGCTAGTTGATCGTATTCATTTTTCTTTGCCCTTAGATAGTGGGAAGCCTGAGGTTGTGTCGTTTTCCCTCCCCGCAAGCTTTGATCATCCTCGAGGATTCTATGGGAACTTGAAATCGGATCAATTAGGGTCGGTCCCCTGTGTGTGAAATTGGGAATCGACCCTGCCCATACGAAAACTAGTGGTTCTTTTTTTAGTTTCTTCTGCAATAAGACTGTCTTGACAGTTTAAGCATTGTGCGAATTCAGGGAGCTGCAATTAGAGAACTTTTTCTTTTAATTTTCAAATTCTAGAAGAAGAGGGATGGCTGGTGGGTTTTATTTTGTCGTTGGCTATTTTTTCCTCTGTTGGGCTGATGCTTGCGTCGGCTCGAGGGTTGAAAATGAAGAAGGCACGAAGAAGAGTTCGAAATTCAATGAGTTGTGAGCAAGACTTTGTCATGTGATGTGTGGATGTTAGAAAGAAGAATTGGTGAAAAGAATCAGGGATTGAAATGCGATCCAATCTTCGTAGGAAAGAAAAACAGACATGGGCTGGTTCCATAGGTCCGATCGGACCGGTTATTGCCAATTCTAATTTTGTGGAATCAGGGACCTCCAGAATTAGGCAGTTCGGTCCAATGATCCCGGGGCCTGGGCAGACCCTAGGCGGATTCTAACTTGAACCCTCTTCGTGAGCTGGACCCGAATTTTCATTCAATCGGTCGAGGACGACCTGGGTCGAGATTTCATTTTCTGCGGCGAGCCTACTTTGCCGATTCCATTTTTTTCGGTTTTCATACAATTGGTCCATACATCCGAGTGCTCGTATGGTAGAAACGGGCCCAATCGAGCCCAGACTAGCACAGGCTCTGGGTTACAATGGCTTCGACAGTTCAGAACGAACGAGAGTTGTCCGGTTAAGTCGGGCTCAAGTTCGACCGACACTCGTCGACGATGGGGTCGGTCGACGGAGTTAGTAACAAAATGTCGAATGGCCCTTTTTCGATCGCGTATCAGAAGGCGGACCTAACGATCGAGATCAGCGGCTTTTGGGCCTGGAAAAAGCCCGCGTGGTCCAGTGGCTAAAAAAGGGTCGCGTGACGTCACTCAGGCCAATCCGATGGAGTCGGCTCTGAGAAACAAACCGCAGAAAGCTGCGCGCAGTTGCAGAAGGGGCCCCGTCTCGTCGGTCAAGAAAGTTGTCCAGCGCATGCTTCCTCGGCCTACCCAGCGAGGAAGGAAAACAATCCCTCGCTCGCACGTGTCGGGAACGGATGTCGTGCGCGCGCATTCGTCCGGCCGTTTCTCGTCATCTGTTGTCACCCGATTGGGCCAAAGAGGCTGTTCGACAAGTTCGTTATCGGGGAACGGACCGACGCCATTCTTGTAGTCCGTGACGCGGTTCGCGGCGACTTTGGCACCTAGTCAAGGAAGAACCGCGCTCGTGCGCCGACCCTGATAACGAATGAAGAGCTGATGTTTCTAATTCTCCATTTCGAAATTATCTTCATCGTAAAATTGGCGAATTGTATTTCGGAATTCGATGGAATATATTTGAAGGCTGAGAAGGATTTGAGGGGAGGATCTTCTTACTAACGATGGTTGCACGTGCCCTGCCGAAAAGAAAGGAGAAAATTGATCAGGATCTAAGCACAAGAATACAACATAATGGAGGTTATTTTCCTAAGGGATAATACCACGACAATTTGAGATTTTTACTAACAATGGTTGGACGTGCCCCCAAAAAGAGTGAGGAGAAAACCGATAAGGTTCTAAGCACAAGAATTCAACCAAAGATCTCGAATTAGTACAATTATGAGAAATTTATTTCGACGATAAAAAATCTAATGTTTATACATCTGTAATAAATTTACCCTCCGTAACAATTCATTAAATTTTATCATTAAACTATTGAATTAGATGATACATGACAGTTAACGAATGTATCGATTTAGGGTTTTACTCTTCGTTTGTTAAATCCAATCCGTTTTTCCCCGTTCCTGATGATTGCAATCCGATCCGATCCGCATTTCCAAGATTCCCAAATCGAACCGTCCTGGCTGATCAACTGAGTCAAACTAAAGATCCCGGCAACGTTAACGGCCGGTCAACGCGTTGACCGTGTAGTGTACCTAAGATGATTATCTCCACACGGCAGATCCTCCGGGACGTCATCGTTTCGCGAAACTCCTCGCGATTTATGTCCCTGTCCCGTGACGACCACGCGGGCTCCACCGGGACACGCGTCGGCTTCTCCTGCGCCTTGAGTCCACGTGCGCTCCAGCGGACGCAGCTGGGGGACAGCTCACTAAACCAATATGGACCGTCGATTCACTATAAAATCAAATTATAGTTATTGTCGCTATCACAGGTCACGCATCGGGTCAACAATGTGTGTCATGTGTCGACGTATATTTAAAGTATGATTTTGTTAGTATATATGCCCTCTAGATATTTATTTAACCATGCCGTTCAAAATAACTTATAATTTCAACGTGTCATATATGATCAGTTACTGAAAATATAAATATTTTTTTTATCAAGTGTGATTAGGAAATATATGTAAATTGCTTGCCAAGAACACTCTTTCTATATATATTATTTGGTCATGTTAGCATTGCAATATAATTTTAAATAGCTAAATGGTTTGCCCAACCTAGAAAGACACCTTAACTATTTTAATATGGAGCTATAGAATTAAAAAGGCCTCGGCCAAAGAATAACTCGAGAATATACTTAAATCGAACAAAAAAAATTAGGAGATGACTCGTCGACACGTCGATCTTTGTTGATAACGTATGAGATGAAAACTATACGACATTTGTGCAACGAGCCGGCAATTCTCGATAATAGAAAAGCCCTTGGGGAGTTGAGAAGACACTAGGCCATCCTTCATGCTATAGTCATTTTAAAGAACACGCATGGAATTGTACCATGTCTAGCTTAATTCAAACAGTAAGCCTTTTGAACGAGGCACGCATACTACTTTAGTCATAACAACTAATAAAGTAGCATTAGTTCCGATTAATTTGTGCATGAGAGGCAAACCCTATCATCAAAACTCCATAAAAATATAACCATTTTATCCTAAAACTTTCTAATATAAATACCTCGACACCATTCTCACAAACCAACCGCATTATTTCGTCTACATTAGTCACTTTTCACCTTGATGGCACTAAGCACGGTCCACAATACTCGACGAGAGAAAAAAAGATTCGACATGGATAAAAGAGAACTTGCATTTTCGCAATGCTTATTATTAAAGTGACACAACTACGTAAAAACCTATCATATCTAATTAATACAATTACGTGGCAAGCATGTTTCGCCGACGTGGAGGCAAAGAGCTGGGAAAAAAAAATCATAAAGTGCCTAATAAGACAACACGTCACGTTGCAAGTCGACTGGGTGCCACGTCAGGTGGGGCCCCAGAAAAACCAAATCCCTCCAACGCGAAGCTGACTCATCGGTGACAAATTGCATCGACCCTTTTAACTCCATCCCCTGCCGCCCACTATTCACCTCACCTCTCCCACGAGAAATAAAAAAAATTACATTAATTTTGACAAAAAGTAACAAAAAGTCTTAAATTACGTCAATTACAATATATTTACCTATATTTTTTTGACACAAAAAACCTATAATTTATATTTATGCGACACTTGTTAGCCCTAATTTCTTTTTATAATATAAAAAATCAAAAAATTGTATTCATGTGACACATTTATCAAAAAATTTAATGTAATAAAAAAATTTGAGAAATTTGGGATAAACGTGTCACACATATTAAGTTTAGGGTTTTTGATGTTACAAAAAAATGTTTGGGATAAACGTATCATATGAGTATATATTTAGAGGCTTTATTGTCATAAATTTTTTTTTAAGGTGAATGTATCAAAGTAAAAAAGTTTGGAATTTTTAGTGGTTTTTTACCTAATCTTTATTTCAAAAATTTTTCAAACTTTTTGGCCCGAACATCTCTCTCTCCTCTCAGCCTCTCTCTTTCTCTCTCTATAGTTCTTGCCAGCTAGCATGAGCCTTTTTTGTCCCGTGGCCTAGCTTTCCGGAATTCTTTTTTGTTTTTTTAAATTTAATCCCAGGGATTTAACTTTGTCGGGGAGTTAAAGAAATTTTTCTTTTTCCTTTTCTTTTTTAAGAGATGGGGATGGAACTCGACAGTGGATAAGTGAGCGATGGCGCATAGATGGTAATAGAAAATCAATAATGGAAAGGAATTGGAACTGGAAAGGTGGGGGAGGATTTTCATGGAAGGACTCAGGAACTCCAAATTCTCAGGGAAGGACTTCTCCGGCCAAATATAAATAGCCCCTGATATTTCCACACCCTAAAGTACATTGCGAACTGCTCGAAACACCCCTTTTGTTCTCCTCCCCCTGCTGAAAATTTTTGTGTATTTTCTTGCTTATATTGGAGTCGAGATGACCATCCTCATTGATCAGCCTGAGCTTGGTAAAATCTCTCTCTTTGTCCGAGCAAATTCGAGGGTTCCTGTTGTTAATTATCAATATTCAGCAGTTGGAAGGAACTCTCGAAAGTGGGAGATTTCCCTCCTTGAATCCTCGAAAATGGGAAATTTTCTTGTTTGCCTTTTTTATTAAATTTCGTATTTTTCCATTATATAGCATGAGGATGCAGGCTTGTGATTTCTATGGGAAAAACCCTCTTATGTGTTTTATGGCAGTGGTGGAAGTGGAAAAGGAGGTCCTGGTGGAGGAGTTGGTACTTGACGGCGGTTTTCTGGCGCCAGAGACCAATTCATTTGGCCACACGTTTAGGTTTTTTTCTGTTTCTTTTTGTTCTCTTTTTTGGGGATGTACAGATTTGTTTTTCAATCTTCGCTGTATCAATTGTCATGACTTTTTATTATATGTTGAACCTCAAAAAAGAAAAAAAGAAGAAGAAAAAAAAATAGAAAAAAAAAAAAAAAGAACAGCAGGAGTATCCACTGTCCGTGCCATGATGATGTGTGGATCTGGCATGATTTTAATTTATTCCTTTTTACCATATCAGTTATGCACCCAGATGGGTACCCTCAAAGTGAATAAACATGGAGAAAAGTAGAGATCTAAAGGTTGTATATAGAGACAAAAGTTACAATCTTGAGTTTCTTGCCAAGGTTTGCCTGATGCTTGGGGAAAAGTGACCCACTATTGTAGCACACATAAAATTTCATCAAAACAAAATTTATAGATGAACTAAAAGGTGCTTTTGCGTTGGTGAAGAATCTTAAGATTTCATAGAGATGTGAAAGTTTTGGATGGCCTTTACAGATGGGTAAGTTGTCCCGTAAATATACATGTACCCATTGACTTTTTCTGGCCCAACAACTCCTTTTTGGACTAAAGCCAGCAAGGAGTTTGGTGAGCCCACTATGTGGCCCAATGGGCCCAAAATGCATGACCCGGCCCATAACAAATTCAACATTGATTGGCCCAACCCCCATGAAGAGCTGTGAATTGTATCTATAGTTTTCACACGTCCAAACTTATATTGTCAAGTCATTTTACATGACCAAAGGTGGTTCTGGTCGTACTCTCACTTATATTACTGTCTATCGTCTACTTAACACTATAATCTTACTAGATTTTTTAAGTCTTTTCTTCTTGTCTAACAAATTCTAAATTAATTGGACCTGGAAATGTGAACAGGGCCTATGATGCAGAGAGTGAGAGGCAAGCAGGAGTGGAGAATTTCTACAGGATCAATCACATCAGCCAGACATATGACTTTGTAAGCCGACCCTGCAACAAATATATTCTTGGCCCATGACCTATTTTCCTTTTCAAAATAAAAAATAAGAAGATAAAAACAATATCTTTCTTTTAACTTTGTGGGAAATGGGCAGGTGCAGAGAATGAGGGAAGAGTATGGGAAATTGGACAAGGTGGAGATGAGCATATGGGACTGCTGTGAACTGCTGAATGATGTGGTGGATGAGAGTGACCCTGACCTTGATGAACCCCAGATTGAGCACTTGCTCCAGACCGCTGAAGCCATCAGAAAAGACTACCCCAATGAGGATTGGCTTCATTTGACTGGCCTCATTCATGGTACTCCTTAAAAAGTTCCCAATTATTTATTGAGATTTAGGATACTTGTCCATGACATTGTTTCAGATAAGATTGTGCTATCAGGTTCTTTTGCTTCGTCATGCCTCGTACAACAATCATAGTATAGCCTTCAGTGTGATCTTTTTGCTTAGAATGAGCAATTAAGTGAACTGACGAGTCTTAACTTTTGATGGTCATAGATCTTGGGAAAGTGCTGCTTCATCCAAGCTTTGGGGAGCTTCCTCAGTGGGCTGTTGTGGGTGAGTCAATGAGTTTTCTCTATTCTCATCAATTCAGTTCAAATTCAATAATATCATGAGTTATCATCTTGTCTTATCAACTTCTCATATTCACCCGGTTGAGTTTCAGGTGATACATATCCTCTGGGCTGTGCTTTCGACGAGTCAATAGTTCATCACAAGGTGTTTCCCCCAATCGAAATTGATTCTACAACAAGAACAAAACAAATCTGGATTTATTTCTAGAATTATTAATTCTTATACCTCTTTTGATCTGGCAACAGTACTTCGAGGAGAATCCAGACCATCACAATCCAGCATACAACACTAAATATGGAGCATACTCAGAAGGATGTGGACTCAATAATATTCTGATGTCATGGGGCCATGATGATTATATGTATCTGGTACATCCTTTTAGGTCTTGATGATCCCCGAATTATTCAAGTTTTTGCCGCTATTATAAGTACGATTTTGAGTTTTTGATTTTTCGTTTTGGTTTCATAAGGTTGCCAAGGAGAACAAAACAACTCTGCCTTCAGCAGCACTCTTCATCATCAGATATCATTCCTTTTATTGTAAGTAGATTAACCACAAAAATAAACGCCTTTCTTTTATCTTTTCTCATTGAGAGGCTGAAGCTAACAAAAGCTTATGCAATTGCAGCTTTGCATAAATCAGGAGCATACAAGCATTTGATGAATGAGGAGGATGCTGAGAATCTCAAGTGGCTTCAGATATTTAAGTAAGTCTCGGTTTGTTCTCTCTCATTGGTATCAAAAGAAATTTCAACTAAGTGATATGATGATCGGCCGGCACCTTCATTGTGTATATAGTATAACAAAGAAAAAGTCTAAATGGAAAAGTCTAATCCTGACTTTCTTGTGCACAGCAAATATGACCTTTATAGCAAGAGCAAAGTCCGGATAGATGTAGAGAAGGTCAAGCCTTACTACCTGTCCCTCATTGAAAAGGTGAGTCTTGAATTAAACCCATGTTCCAATTTTCTGTTAAGAAATTACTATGTCTCTATCTTCTCACCTTATTTAAACTGTCAATTTTGCTTCTGCAGTATTTCCCAGCAAATCTGAGATGGTGAATTGGGGGGGAGCTGGAGATACTGGAGTCTATGAGAATTACAGAACTAGGGCACATGGTTATGAATCAGCTGGCCTTGTTAATTAGAGATCAAGATTTCATATTACTGTTGGTGATGGCTCCATGTAATCTCTACTTAGTATTTTAGTACTTGTGATGAATGCATGTAGCATTTCTATGTAATAATAAGATCGGCTTCCGTCTGCGCCTTAGTTTGTTCGAGTATTTTCCATGAAAGTAATGCCATTTCTGTTTAACCCTCGTGAAAGTGAATCATCAAATGAAATGATGGAAGGAAAAGAGATAACTGTTATCTACTTGATCTCCAAAGTCTTCATATACCTTTCCGCATTTGAAAATAATGATTCACACAACGCATCTAACTCTCTAACTCTCCATTATGAAAAGACTAATCACTATCTTTATTTGTTTCGCACGGCCATCATTTTCTTGAAATTATCTTCAATTCAAAACGAGTGAGAAAGGGGTGGATCTCAAATGTGAAGCCAAAATGAAGACCATGATCATGGCTAATGGCCGTGCAGGAAAAGCAAACCCCTCATTTCAAAGTTCAAACTTGGCCTGCGCATAGAAAAAACTGTTTTTATTTACAGTCCAATGTCTACGCATGTTGCTCTATATATACCGCAAGACTCCTCTCATCTACTATCCTACAGCAGAGACCACAATATAAGCGAAAAAGATGGGGAGTTCAAAGCCAGTCTCTGTCTTATTCTTGAGTCTCATCCTCTTTGCTGCGGCTCTATCGCCACTGCAGCCTTGCGATGCCATTCGAATAGCCGAGCGAGGTAAGAACAAGTGTTTGACGCTTTATTCTGTTTGGTATTGAAGTTCAGAAACAAGCGATTTTCGACGTACATAAATATGATCTTGAAATCTTGAATTTTAATGCGAATGAACACTGAACAGGTTTAGCAAGTACACCAATATGCCCTGCTTGTGTGTGTTGCGCACCTCCGCCGCCGGGATCATGTTGCGCTTGCTGTGCTACTCCTATCGAAACTGAGTCCACAACTGGGCCTCCATGAGAGATCGACTGTTTACTTCAGACGGTTGCTAATAAATAGTATGAATAAAGAAGCAGCCCCGAAATCTGAATTTTATAATTTTAGTAATGTTGATTCGAGACGTTGTCTTGTGTTGCTTGCAAATCTGGAATAAGTGTAACTTGTTGTTGAGCCAAGGACGTGCTCTTATGAAGTGGAAAAATTTCTATGTTCCATCATCAGTGCTCTCATTTTAGCTCTCTCTCCTTGTGTCTCCTGAAGTATTTCTTTTCTCGGAACGCACGGGGAATTATTGGAATCTACACTTCAGCCCTCCGGCCAATTTTTGAAAGTAAATGTTCCAGAAAGTCAAGATGACCTTGACCAACGTGGGACATATATTTCCGTTATGATCTCGTGAGCTCATTGGATCAATCATAGAACGAGTCTTCCTAATGACTTTTAAAAACTTAATTAAACAGTGTTTTTCAGCTACGTCGATCCAAACGACTCGCCTAACTTAGAGATGAAAGATAGTACTTCGATCAACATTAATCTATCTCCGTGACAGAAAAGAAAGTCACATTTCTCGTGCCTTATTGCATGGTCGCGCCATTTGAGGAGTTAACCCCCCACGGCTACTGAGGAATTGATGACTTTCTTTAAGGGCTATGGCTAATTTGGTAGAACATGATAAGATCATAGATCTGGCAATTGAACGTCGGTCCGATAGCCTGGTTGAAGGAGGGTCCCAGATTGGCATCCAACTACCCGAATTATTGATGGGTTGGAACTTAAAGACTTTCTCGACCCCATTTTCTGGAATGGATGACAGCGCTTTGTCAGAAATTTTTTGCAGATCTTCTGCTTCGGTGCACTCAGAACCAACCATACCAAAGACAGTTCACTGAACTTCCCATTCTGTCACCAAAAGGAGTACAACTGCTAGAATCACTGAAGAGGATGGACCAGAAAGCTGATGAAATCTCCATTCTTCTTGGGAAGTACGCCGCAAATTCATCGGGAGCGAACTCGTCCTCGAGTGTCACTTGGCCGCTGTGCCAGCAAAAGCTCGGTGGTTCCAAGTCGTGATTAATGGGTCATTTGGAAAACTTTGGTTGTCAATCTCAATGCAGAATTAAAATGTTTCATGGCACATACAAGTGAATTCCCATATCATCTGGCGTCAATGCCTAGTTGACGGAGGATGCCACCATATAAAAACTGGTTAGGAAAATTGGTTTACAATCTAGTGTGGAAAATACTAGCGAGATAGATGCAGACGTCCATCCAGAGTCCATCACGTCACTTTATTATCCAGAACTCTCGGTTTTCATACCTCTGTGATTAGTCCAAGGGACAGTTAGACAGAGCAATACTAGGAGAAACCAGCTGTTGAATGGCTATAGAAGACTAAATATCTTCGTCTTACGGTTGGAAATCTCATCATGCAACAGTCATAATTCATAAAAGGTTACGGCTGTAGCAGACAATAGCTTATGGTCAGACCTCGCCTCTTTGTATTGATGGCAGTACCGGTACTGCATAGATCTACGCACACCACGCATGCACTACATCATAAATCAGTCACATGCACGTTGTCCCTTTGATCTTCCCAACTACATTGTTAGATGTGCAAGGACTCAAAAATTTCAGACCTCTTGACCCTAAAGAAGCACAAAAACAAATAATTGCACGGAGAAGGAGAAAAGAAAACGATATCTCTTGCCTATAGAATTAATGCGAGCATTAACCTGCAAGTTGGGGAGTGTTACATCAGTGGGTGCCAAAGTAGGCATTTAATGCTGAGACCAACCACACTCCAATCACCTCTCATTAAATCGCACACACCCCCATCTTCCTCCTTTAAGATCCGTAATTGCTCCCTCCGGGACGGTGCTGCCATAAAAGGGCTTTCATAGTCAGTTTCTGCATGCAAATTCAAGTGACTCAAAAGGCTGTTGCTCACTCAAGATGGAGATCAAATGGGCCTTGTGCTTGACATTGGCAGTGCTTGGATTGGCAAGCAATGCTGGGAATGCACAGGACTCAGATAGCGCCGCTCTGGTGCCAGCTATCATGACATTTGGGGATTCAGCTGTAGATGTGGGCAACAACAACTATCTCCCAACCATTTTCAGGGCCAATTACCCTCCTTATGGCAGGGACTTCGCCAATCACAAGCCCACTGGCAGATTCTGCAATGGCAAGCTAGCCACTGACATCACTGGTTAGTGCCGGAAAAAAAAAAAAAAGGAAGAAAGAGACGGGAATTTTCCTTTCTTGCTTGTTAAGTTTTGTTTTGCATGTTTTAGCTGTTAATGGGTCTTTGTGTTTCCCTCTCATTTTTGGCCTTATTATCATCTGCAGCCGAAACTCTGGGATTTAAGAAATATCCTCCAGCATACCTGAGTCCACAGGCATCAGGGAAGAATCTTCTTATAGGAGCTAACTTTGCTTCAGCTGCATCTGGTTATGATGAGAAAGCAGCCCTCTTGAATGTAAGAATTTACCGCAAAATAACTAAATCAATTTTGTTTTGGTGAGAAAAATTCTCCTGCTTATATACTAGTAGAGTTGACTTGACCTTCTTGATGCAGCACGCGATCACGCTACCTCAGCAACTTGGGTGCTTCAAGGAGTACCAGGGGAAGCTAGCCAAGGTGGCCGGAAGCAAGCAAGCAGCTTCCATCGTCAAGGGCGCGCTGTACTTAGTGAGTGCAGGAAGCGGCGACTTTCTTCAGAATTACTATGTAAATCCTTTTGTCAACAAGGTCTACACTCCAGACGAGTACGGGTCCATCCTTGTCGGCTCATTCTCGAGCTTCATCAAGGTAACATAACAAGGTCCAAAATGGATGAAACCAAAAATTGAAGTCTTGAGACCATATCTATCAATTATAATGAGAGCAAACTTTAATTTTTTGAACAGGGGTTATATGGATTGGGGGCTAGGAAGATTGGAGTGACCTCACTACCACCGCTGGGTTGTTTTCCTGCTGCAATCACCCTGTTTGGGTCCCAGGAAAATGGTTGTGTTTCTAGGATCAATACTGATGCTCAGGGATTCAACAAGAAGATTAACTCGGCAGCAGCAAGTCTTGAGAAGCAACTGCCAGGAGTGAAGATCGTGATATTTGACATTTTCAAGCCACTATACGACCTGATCAAATCTCCTTCTCAGAATGGTAGGGGAACATGTTTTTACCACTGCGTAGACCAACAGTTATAAGATTTGGATTGTTATAACATTAACCTGTCGTCCTATTCTTTTCTGCAGGTTTTACAGAAGTGAGGAGAGGTTGCTGCGGAACAGGGACGATTGAGACCACCTCATTCTTGTGCAATCCAAAGTCGATAGGAACTTGTTCCAACGCCACCCAATACATTTTCTGGGACAGTGTTCATCCATCTCAAGCAACCAATCAAATTCTTGCCGATGCGTTGATCGAGCAAGGCCTTTCCCTGATATAAATATATCTGGTGTTCCTCACTGAATATGTCGTTATACTTTGAACTTCGTTTTGTTCAGAAGTCAGCGTGAGGAATAAAATTCCCAAAAAATCTATGTTCTTATTTCAGCATGCTTCGTGGCAGTGTTACTGATTGCAAATGTCTCAGTTAGATTTGATTGCAAAGATCAATTTCATAAAGTTGGACCAAAAAAGGGAACGACAACAGAGCAACATACGGGAAATCAGAATACACTTGAGTACTTAGTATTACAATAGCAAGAGCCACGATACCTACGGCAGCATTGTACTTACAATCTATTCATCAGTAACACTCACTAAATTCAAGAAAGGAAATGAAAGGAAGTATGTTCAAGCAGCAATAGAAGCAGAAAGATTCGCTAAAATAAGGCTAGAACAAGAAATGATCAAAAGCGTAATGTCTCTGATTCAGTAGTTTAAGCAGTGAGCCGATTTGGGCAAGGCCATGCCACAACTTGCAATGGTCCTAGTATTTGCCTCCCCCGGCACTTGATTTGCCCTGTTAACCTGAGCAGGAAAAAAATTTGGAGAGCTGATCAGCTTCTTAACATCGGAGTCATTAATTTCTGACAGCATCCCAGTTATCTTTGCAGCATGCTCAGGCTACAAAGGAGAGACATGGAGATCAGAAAGTAAAATAAAAGCATTCCATAAAAGACAACTTGTTAGATTTGACGGACCTGAATATTGACATGGATATCAGAAGCAAAGAACAGAAAAATATAAAAGACATTCCATGAAAGACAACTTGTTAAATTTGACAGACCTGAATATTCCCAACGAGTGGATAAAGAAGGTCCCCAAGAGTTCTAGTACACGTCCCTTGGGATGATGGAGCAGGTAGAGTTCTAGTCCTGTTGGTGGTGTTTTCTGCAGGAAGAAATTTCTTGTTGCCTCTCTTCCTGATGCCAAGTCCAGAAACCTTGGGCTTGCGAAATTTCTGATCTTGCCCGTGCAAGCCAGAGGTGGAAAATGTTGTTGACTGAAATAAAGAATGTAAATGTTGCAGCGTCAAATTTCATTTTAGACGTACAAGCTCACAGGGTGGCAGACAGAAAGTGGATAACTCACAAATCCTACAGCACTAGTCCTACTCCTTAGAATGAAAGGGAGAAACAGTAAATGCATGGGTCTCTAGATAAACAAGACCTACATGATGTCCATAGACCCAATTCTTGGAGTTAGCCTCCTGCACTTGTGCATGCCTCCCAGGAACCTGTCAAAGATGTACACAGGCGTAACAGTCAGTGACCAGAACTACAACACTGACAAGGATGCTGATTGCTGAGGTTTCATGAAGAAACAATGTAGATTGCAAGCATTACAGATGTGGAATGATATTCTCTGTAACTTTCTGTTGCATGAGGAAGGCCAGCATTGGCTCCAACATACTGATGGTGAATTGATTGGGACAGTAAAGTGTATGGAAGATGAAGAAGGGGCATATTGTAAGGGGGTGCATAGTGTTGGCCTGGAAGAGAATTCAAGTAAGAATGATGCCGAGATTGAAGTTGAATCTGGGAGCGATACTCTTGTAAATTTCTGGAACGATCATCTTTCTGCTGAGCAATTGCCACATAGAGAGGTTTCCCTCTAAAGATGATCCCTGGAATGATATGTACGAAGATTAAGTTTCATCCAGAACTATACTAGACAGAAATACAGGGAATTCTATATACCATTCAGTGTATTCAGTGCTCTTTTTGCTTCTTCACAGTTGGAGAAACAAACAAAACCAAATCCTTTGCTCAATCCATTGTCCTCACGCATCACTTTTGCAGAAATTATTGTCCCAAACCTACTAAAGAATTCCTGGAGTTTGCTGTCATCAATGGACCAATCAAGGTTCTTCACATACAAATTGCAAGCATTCTTCTGAATCCGCCTGCTGCACACACCCTGGTGAGCATCTTTTAAAAGCTGTTCCCTTTCAGCTTTCTTTTGAGCCCTTCCAACAAACAAAATTTTCGATCCTGTTAAGAATTTTGTAATGTTAAAAGAAAAAAATTTATGTAAAGAAAATGATTTCATCTAGTTTTAAATAAAATTTTTATGTAAAAGTTTTACCCATTATTGTGCCATTTAAGGCCTCCACAGCTTTCTTTGCTGCTTGTGGTGATTCAAAGTTGACAAAGCCAAATCCCCTTGATTTTCCATCAATGTCCTTCATTATTACAACATTGGAAACCTTCCCATATTCTGAGAACTTGTCTTGGAGATGATCCACGGTAATATCTTCCTCCAGATTTTTCACGTATAAATTTGTAAATTCAGGTTCTTCACTAAATGACGTTCTCTCACTTTTCTTGACAAATTTGGAGACATATCTACAAGCAATGCCATAAACAATGTATTTAATCGAGAATTCCCACATATACAGAAAACCAAGACATATATATATAATGAGAAAAGGCAGGTGCATAACAATTGTTGATAGTAAATCCTGATTTAGCATCAGAGAGATAAATTGGGAAGAGATAAAGGTATAAGCTAATCCAAAGTACCAGAGATATCTGTCACCAATTTCCATTTTCAAACTGAGTAAAGGAAGATGTGACCAGGTAGGTGAGTAATAAAATGATAAATACACTCAAACCATATTATGCAAGGCAGGGCTTCAGTACAGCTATTTTTCATGAAGTTTATAATAATATAGCCCCTCCTTTTTCTGCCTGTAAATCTTGGCTAGTGACAAAAAATTCAGGCAAAACAACTATAAAGCGATGTTACTGGCTATAGCATTTATTTATTGGAAACAGAGACAACAGAGGGCATACATCTTCTTCCCCTCGAGCATGGTATCATGGAGGGCATTAAGAGCATTCATGGCTGATTCCTCAGATTCAAACTGAACAAAACCAAATCCCTTACTCGATCCATTGTCTTCAGCAACCTTGCAAGAGAGTATGTTACCATACTGGCAGAAAATGCTTTGCAAGCGGGCACTGCTAATTGAAGGGTCAAGGTTCTTGACAAAGAGATTTGCATTTCCAGCCTTCCTTCGAGAAGGGTCTCTCTGACACCACATTATTCTCATGGGCTTTCCTTTCAGCTTTGAGTAATTTAAACAAGCCAAAGCCTTAGATGCTGTAGAAAAGGGAAGCAGCAAAAGAGAACAATTATTTACAAGACTTAACAGAACGGAAAAAGAATAGCACAAGAACACATAAATGAATTCATAGACCAAAGTAGTGCTCCTACAAAAGGCAACTATAGGTGACTGAACAATTTAATCATCAAGTTAACAAGATCTGAGGAAAAAAAGGCAATCTTGGAAATTGGCAGGTAGTTGCTGCATTTCATTTTATAGACAAGTTATGAAATCAAAATTATGTGCAGCTGATATATAGAAGATTGGACGAAATCAATAAGCACAAACGACCAGCAGGGACCAATTCATTTCAAAATGGATACTGGAGAAAAACCTTGTTTCACTTTACCGGCAGGGAAAAAGCAAGAACCAAGATGAGCTTCCATGAAAAATCTGTCTAAACAACGAATGCATAATCCACAACAACCCCTGTGAATAAACTAAACTTAAGAGAAACAAAGGCATTCAATCGTAAGTAAAAAGAAACAAAAGCAAAGAACAACTGGCTACGCAAGCTACATAAGCACAGTCGCTTCTCAAAATCACACACTCGTTTCATTTCTCAATAGTACCGGAAAAGTAAACCCTCATTTTGGAAAGAAAGAACCGTAGTCATCAACCATTTTCTCAAACGAGTCGAGAAGGACGACACAGAGATGAACGACAGAAGCACCATAAATCAAATCGCAAGCCTAGTAAGAAAAGCCACAGAGGCCGAAAAGAAAATCACCAATAAACACGGAAGCCAAAATAAACGGCAACGAACATCTCGAAAACCCGATATGCCTCCTTAACACACGCATATTTGCTCGCGGTCCCGCTTGCATCATGCAGGAACGAGAACGGCACACAAGTCCAGACGCCCGCACAGCACAAGCATTTCAAAACTAGAACCAAAATCACATGCGTGAAACCTAAAGCAGAGCAACCGAACGAACTGATCGACATTCCGATGCACGCAAGAAGCAGAGACGGGAAAGGAGAGGAGCAACTCCATACCGAGGAAGTGAGAGGAGAAGTTGGCGTAGCCATAACAGAGTGACCTGCCGGAGACAGCGTCCCTGCAGACGCGCACGGAGGCGACGTCGCCTATCTCCGAGAACGCCCCGACGAGGTCGGCCTCGCCAACCTCTGGGTGGAGATCGCCGACGTACAGCGAGGCCAGTTGCCGAGGATGATCGCATTTCGATGGCGACTGCGGTCGCTGCTTTCCCAGTGCTTGAACTCGATCCTCTTGCGTCGCCATTTTTCTTTGCTCTTCGGTTCTGAAGCAACGGCACGCACCGAAACGTCGCCGTCGCCGCCAGTCGCAGTCGCCGTCGCAGACAGAGATTCTACTTTCGAGGGGGAGATTCTGTTTTTTGGGAGGGAAGAGAGGTTCCTGGTTCGTTATAACGCCGCAGCGGAGCGCGTGACAGTGGCACCGTACGGAGGGAGCGTTCTCCACCTTCGGAGACGCGTCCGCTTCACTCGCGCTCTGGATTCGACGCGTGGCAGGTCGCCTTTCCGGTTCGTCGAATGGAAGCGACGGCATTTTCCTCCTGTCTGCCCCCTTTCATGAAATTTGACACCAGTTTATCGCCAAAAAAACTAGATGGCAAAATGACACAAATAATTTTTAAATTTGACCTAATATGTAATGTGATTTCTCAATTTTGATTCAATATGTAATATAACTTCTAAATATTTAATTTATTTAATATAATTATAAACTTTTGATTAATATTTTAATCCTAAAATTATATGAAAATATTCAATATAGTCATTGATCGAAAATTAATGAAAAGACTACATTAAACATTTTTATATAGTTTAGAGATTATATTAAATACGTATCAAGAGTTTAGAGACAATTTTGAAAATATTAAAAGTACAAAGATTGTATTAAACATTAGATTAAAATTTAGGGATCATAGTAAATAAATTAAAAATCCTAATGCCACATTATACGTTGGACCAAAATTTAGGATTATGTTATTATCCCAAACAAGAATGATATCTAGTCATTATCCCAAACGAGAATGATATTTATTCTACTTGCCATCACCTAAACATCATCGGATAATTTCAAAGAGCCATAATTGTTTTTCGTGTAAAGTATCATATCATTAAGCTGTTTGTCTTCATGAATCAATAGTAAATAAGAACACAAAGGCCCGAGATATCATTAAATGAATCAGGTGCTGTACATTGGAGTCCGATAATGGTGGCATATGGACCGCCTTCGAACTGCGACTCGGGCGATTTCTTTCCCATCATACATCCAAACTACTGAATCGATAATCGACACTTTTCCTTTTCGGCAATAAGCTCCGACCAGATCAAACCTGATCCAGAGAAAGAGCTTTCACTAGCGATGAGCTTTGCTCGTGCATGCCAATTCAGGAAAGAACTCTGAATGAAATCGTCGTAAACAGAGAGTTGACAATTATCTTGCTAGGAAAGACACTGCTTGTAAATGCAGAAGCTTTGCTTCCTACTGCATGTACGAGGAACATTGAGCAATCACTTTCCAGTTCGCGCAGGCGCAAGCAAGATCGACAAAGAAAATGCAGTTGAATTCAAACAGGGGATGGAGGGATTACCATCTAATGTCTTATTTACAGAAATGGAACCGGGACAAATAATGTGGTTCCAAACCATCTCTTTCGTTACACAAGGCCATCGTCTATGGTACAGTGCCCGCTGCAAAAATGCCCTGTCTTATTCTGCAAAATTACTCCTCTCTGCATCGGTTGAATCTACGCAAGGACTGGTGGATATCTACCCATTGACTCGGTACATATGGACAAGTGTGAGAAGAGAGATCTCTAAATGTCAAAAAGAACTAAACGATGCTGATTTCCTACTGATTTTCGATGTCGTGGTGCGGGAGTCCTTGAGAACCTTTGCGTATTTTGCCAGATCGTACCTCCGAAATGAACCTTCTTGATTTCCAGCCAAATCCGCACCACCTCCCGAGCCTACGCTGGATTTCTTGGAATTTAAAGAAACCCCAACATCACTGTTTCGATGGATTTTTTCTACATCCTTTGCATTATCCGACTTGGAACTTCTCAGTCTATGGATGTCCAGAGAACGTCTGGAGGAACTCAAACATGGAGTGGTGATGCTGCTGCTCGGCCAAGTGGTTCCTGCATCCATGCCTGAACTGCAACGGGGAGAATCGGAAGAGAATGAACCCATGCCTGCTTCTAGGGATTCGACTTTTTCTGATGATGAAGGTTGATTATCGTCTTGACCATCTTTTCCCAGAACCAGTCTCCTAAGCTTGCCATATAATTTGTGTTTCTTGGTGGCGTTTGCCTTGCTGGCTAAAGAATTATCGACAGATGAATCGTCGTTTTCGCCGAAATCTGTCAGAAATGAGGCTTGGGAGGACGACCATTGATCAGAGTCGAAGTAAAGGGAACTGATTGCCTTATCTGCTATCCCTTCCGTGTTAGCATATTCAAGTATAAGCTGCTTGGCTTTCTCCTCAGACCGGGGACTCAGAGTTTTGCTCAGATCCCTGGCGGCTGTTTTACCAGCTGGTGGCTGATAATTTCGAAGCTCATATCTTAAGCAGGCATTTATCCATCGAAGATAGACTAATTCCTCAACATCAGCACACCTATCTGCTTGGAGTTGCTCGATTTCTTTTGTCAAACTTTCATTTTCTCGTCCCAAACGCTCACTCTGTTTCTTCAATGCTTCTGCCTGAACGAGCAAACAAGAGTATAGATTAAATTTGTCTTACTTTACATGCAATGAGCGAACTCGGAATAGCTGCAAAGATTACCTCTGGATCTTCCAAAATAGAGTTTGCGAGGAGCTGGGTTGACTCCAGTCTCTGAAGCAAATCAGAATTTTCCAGCTGCAACCTCAGATTAGACTTTCTCAACTCTTCTACCTCATGCTCCAGTTGTTTCAACTTCTGCAAGTTTGATTGCATGTTCATGTCATATTCTGCAGCCTTGAGCTCCTGGTCATGCAATGCAGCAACTCTTTTCTTAAGAGCCAATATCTGTTCCTTGTTTTGCTCGGCTTCAAACCTCAGTTTCTTTTTCAGCAACTTAATTTTCGATCTAGCATTGTCAAGTTCAGCCACGACTTTTGCATGATCAGCCACTTGAGCTTCTAACCTATGGTTATCTGCTTGCAGAGATTCAATCTTGAGCGTGAATAGCTTAGCCTCCATATTGTTTATCTTCAAACGGTTTTGGAGTTCCATTACAACCGCTTCTTGCTCCTTAAGCCCATAATATTCTAAAAGTTGGACCTCAAGATTTCTTTCCCTCTCTCGAAGCATTCTGACCATGCTTCTCAGATGCTTGATCTCTCCCTCGTACACATCTCTTTCCGTACTAAAGAATGGTTGAGGAGTTTCCACATCAGACGTGGGGGTCTCAACATCTTTCTTTGGAGAAATCCCAGCACCACATCCACCAAAGTCAAGTTCCTTCACAAGATCATTAAACTCAGGCAAGAGATACCCTTCTTTATCTCCACTTTTCCCACTGCTTGGAGAGCGGCTGACCATGGAAGGATCAACATAGACTTTGGGTGTGTGTGTCTCATCCTGACAGGGAGACAAAAAGGCAGAGGGATAAGCTCGTGTAAACCCAACTAGGTACACTGGGAACCAGTCTGCCTATTACAAGTTCAAAGCACTGTGACTACATCATTCTGTGAAATAAATGACTAGCTCGCTCCCGCATATTTAGAAAAAATGGACATGTCCAAAATGGAAAAGGATGAAATGGGAATATCATCTTGACGAATCAGCTCCTATCTACTGGTTTAAATTGAACAAACACTTAAGTCGGCACCAAAATGATCACACACACATCTAACCTGTATCGAAGACTATTCAGACGGAAATTATCAGATCGTTTTGAAATTAACCTGGCAAAAGCCAAAAGCCCCGACTTCCAATACCAAGCTTCAAAAGATAATAAGAAGGATAGGTTTATCATACATTTTTCTCCTCTGTAGTCAATGCAGTGATGCGAGAGACGTGAATCACTGCGGTTGCATGGAGATCATTTTTTAACCCGGTTCTCTGACCTTCGGAATGAGCCTCAACGCCACGATCTACAGACCAACCAACAAGCTGTTTCAGCAAAATCCGCAAACAAAAGATGAGTAGACAAAAATCATCTCTAAAAAGGGCAAGTTATTCGAAACCTGAAGGGCTACCCGATGAAGGAGGCAGCTTGGGCTTGACGCGCCTGGTTCGGGAGCGAGTATAGAGAAATCCAGCAAAAGACAGAGCCAAAGCAACCCCGAATTTCAACAGTATGGGCGTTATATCCCTCTTTGCTCTCACCATACTAAATCGATCTAGTCTAAGTGTCGAGCTCTGCACACGGAACCAAACCCACAAACAGACGATGAAAATCGAGGGGAAAGTCATGAATCCTCTTCTTCATCTTCTCCATCTGCATGCATGCAAGCAAGCAAAAACAACGCTTAATCAATCGGAAAAAAAAAAAAAAACGAAATTTGAAAATTTTCGGGACGAACTTGAAAATTTTTTCACTCGATAATTTAAATTTAGTATGGGCACGCGGAAAGAGTCCCTGCTCGTCCTCCCACGCGAAATCGCGGGAGAACGAAACAATCGCGGCCGACGAACCACATCAAAACTGGTGAATAGACAAATACCAAATCGAGCGCATGACTCCTCGGATCAATCATACGAACGCGATCAGCCCCAAAAAAGAAAAAAACGAAAATAAAACAGCTCCAGCTCCCCGTCGCACACAAGGCAAGAAGATCCACAGCCACGCCTCTTCGCCATGTAAATCAATCAAGCTACTGATTGCATTTCAGAGAGAGAGAGAGAGAGAGAGAGAGAGTTACTGCTGCGGAGGTTTCTTGGGAGACGCATCGAACCGACGAAGACGTGCCGGAGCTACGGTTAAACGCCTCCCGATCGCTCGTCGCTGCCGCCTCTTCTCCTCCTTCTCGCCTCCGTGCTCCGGTCGATTGCGTGCGGGGGCGAACCAACTACCGTCCTCAGTGCGCCAAAAGCGGCTCCAATATAAAAGCGGAAACGAACAAGAACGAGCGATGGCCATCGGGTTTTGTCTCATGCCGTGTAGAAAGCGACGCGAATAAAGCCGGGGCCTCCTCTCTCTGCAAGTCCTAGAGAGAGAAATTCTAGAGAGAGACTTGCTTTTCTTGAATGCTGGTGTCGGGGTGTGAAGAAAATTAGGTTGCAGAGTTAAGAGAGAGAGAGAGAGAGGAGGGAATGAGATGCTTATTCAAAGAAGTTTGATGACGACGGGGAAAGAAAATGAAAAAGCGGGGTCTATTATTTATAATATAAAAAAAACTCGGGAAATCTCGATAATTCGGGGTTTAGTTGGAATTTTCTTTTCTTTTTCTTTTTTAAATTGTGAATTGGAAAAAGAAGAAGAAGATATCGGTAAACAGAGATATTATCTGGATTTCGGATATAATCGAATAATCTAAAAATAGGAGATTTTGGTTTGAGAAAACAGCGGACGCCCGCTTGGTCTCACCCTGCCAACTCATCTCTTGATTTATGATGAGTTTTTATTTATTTATTTATTTCAATGTGAGCAACTTGTTATGGGTCAAACCGGAAAGTGAAACCTATTTAAATTTCGACATAAGCAAAAAATAATAATTAATTTGGGATGTCGAAGTCAACGATAATATCCATTAAATATTTTTTTATTACGATTAAGTGTGATCTCCAGAGAAAATGGGTAAAAACAATTTATCATGTCTGAAGTAAGTGCAATGTCACATGGATCGCGTGGGGGAGTTTTACCTTTGACCAATTTTGGTCTTGCACGTACGGATTTTCGTGAACAAACCGTTTGCTTTCCTATTACCCTCTTCTTCTTATTCGTTTTTTTATTATTATAAAAAAAGAATTAAAGTAAATTACAAGGGTGATTTCGTAACAACATATCTTCCCTAGAACTTTTTGGTCACGCGAGAGCGAGAGACTAGGAGACAATTGTCAACACAGCCGCCGTCCTTTTTTGATGGGAGATGACATCAACACTCGATTAACTTTTTCTTCGCCTTTAGCTTAATTAATATAAGAGTTAATATGACAGAAAATTTCCAAATTAATATATTTAGGATAAATCTATTCCAAACTGATTTTTAAGTTGCTAAAATCCTAAAACTGATACGGTACTAATACAGCTATAATAAATTTATCTATAAGAACTTCAAATCATTCTCTTGAAGCTCAAATTAATTTCGAGTCACTAAAAATTCAAAATAGGTACACCTAAGACGATTATATCCAAACTATTACCAAAACCCTTAATTGGTACTATTATGACGAATTTACTCCAAATTAATATGCATTTTCATGTGAACTTTTACAGTAAAATTTGACGGAAGCTAATGAAGAATAAATATTTCACGAGTGTACTAGTTTGAAATTTTTTGTAACCCAAAAATTAGTTTTAAGTAAAAATTTAGGATTTTTTAGGTATTAGCTCTCAATATAATTACCCTCTTTCAAAAGGAAAAGAGACATAAATAAATGAATTTTTTTATTGGATCCACGGTTAGCATCAGAAATAAGTTACAATTTCACCGTTTCGCTGGCGAGTGGATAAATTCGGTTGCACGACTCTCCTCGAGCACACGTTCTATTCCATCTAATGATAATTGTGCAAAACAGAAAAACATCTTAAAAGCAATAGTGAATCTAATAACGATAGCTAATGGATGAACCATCTGAAAAATCTCAACATACCTTCACAAATTTGTCTACAATGAGCAATATATGCAAAATTTAATTAGGGATAGCGAAACATTTAAATTATATACAATTGCCATTGCAATGAACTAACTACTGACGTGTCATTCGCTAAAAGTAATGAAAGATAGTTTGACATGAAGATTATATTTAGAGTTCTATTCAGATATCTCAGTGCACTTATTAATTACTTTTTTCCTAAGTAATACAAATGCCAAGATATTATTGCACAAAACCCAAGGGGAGTCAATACACCAGAAATTGCGAAGATTCCTTAATTGATCGTGTAACAACTTCAGGACATTCGTGGATAAAATCTTTATGTGAAAGATCCGAAGAAAATATGATTCTGGTGGGTTTGGTTTGTAATGCGCCATGAATATGGTAGGTGGCCCCCTGGAAAAATCAAGGTTTGGTCAATAAATGCATCTTCTTTTAATTTCTCTCTTGATCTAGGCACAAGGAATTGGGTGGCTAAATGAAAACCGCATGCAAGCCCGACCATGTGGAATGCTTTTTGATCACAAGACGAAAGCCCTCGCCCCCCAGATTCATTCCACGCCCATTAATAAACCGAAAATGAGAGATCCACCTAACTTTAGTTGTTGCTTTACAGAGGCAAAAAATTGGGGCCGACAAGCATTGGGGATGTCCATGATGTAATGCCCGATTTGACATAACTATCGTGCGCAAGGTTCTAAACCTCGGAACCCACTAGAGATGACGCCATTTTACCGAAAAGTCAATTAACTAATGAACCCGAGAATGTATGGTATGTTATCGTGCCTCGAGGAAAAAAAAAACACTTCATTTCAAGCTTCCTTTGCAAAGTCGTAATCTTTCAATTAAAGAAGAAAAGAAAGAGAAAAACGCACGCACGCACGCAAAAGGAGGAGTTTGCAAAACTTCGATTTTTCCGACATAAAAAGTTTGAGATGGACGAACGCGATGCAACATAAGGTGGCATGCTCGGTAGCTCAAGGATCATGCGACATGAACTGGCGTCAACGCTGTCGCATGGTCTTTTATAGGATTTCACGCCATCTCTACAACGAGCCTCTGATGCGCTCACCGCACCTCACAAGCCACGCGCTTTTGCCCACCGAAATCATTATTGATTCGCATGATGCTGGCAACTCATAGCCCTAAAAACACGTGGGGTCGATTCGCCAGACGGGTCGAAGCACATTTGATTACGACATACCTGATTTTTCGCCTCTTTAGGATTTTAAGAATTCGAGTTCGCGATTAAATTCAAGATCTTTTTTGCAAAAATGGATTGATTGAGTAAAAAGAGATCTCTTGAGTTAGATCATTTGGAGTGAGTTAACGTATGCTAAAAGTCTTTAGCAATTTCCCAGTCTCCAGAGCACAGGCGTAATTCATTTCATTTCGGGAGAGTTCTAGGGAAAATCGCATTGAATTGGATTCAAAGCTGCTCCGAGGAAAGATTGTTAAGAATGATCAAGACAAGGCCTATTGAATAAGCCAAGTTTGCTTGTGGGAGCAGCCTTTGAATGTCGGTGTGGTTCTTTTCGTGACACGATTCTGCAAAGTGCAGGGATCGAAGCCCCTACACGTTATAGGGCTCGCCGTCACCAGATTGCTTGGACAGATGCTTTACCACACATGCCAAATTGAAGCATCCTGTTTCACCGCGACTCTCACGTTACTGAAATTTTATAATCAATCAGGCAAGCCCGAGGCACTCAACGGTCAGAGAAGTCGAACTTGTCGACGCAGATGACATAAATCACATTCCATTTAACACCATTCATGTAATGGTGCTGGCTATTCTGTTCAATCGTGCCATATGGAGATGGGGTCGAATTAGAAAGACGGCAACAGACCAATTACTCTTAAATTTAGGCCATAAAATCCTTCTTCATATGGTGCTTATTTTACCATCATATCCCTTCCATACAATATCCCTCCCGAGAATCATCCGCCACAACGATACAAATACATCTGCCACCGGGCATCATCATCAAGCATTCGGTAATGGAACCTCCAAAATTACATCCTTGAGCAAGGACTGTAGGAGGATAATATATATTTATACACGACACTCCGTGTTTGCAGAGCTTACTAGCTCGAGGAACAACCTCAGATAGGCAGCCATTAAATTTTTGGCAGGTGCTCTACTCAGTTTTGCTCGGCCGTCGCGGCCTCCGTCGCAGCCTCCGGTTGATCATGTGATGTCTCTGGCTCGTGTGTTTCTTCTATCTTTTTCCTCGCGACCTCTTTTGGGTCCAAGAAGCTTGGCTGATTGGTTGAAGACAGAAGCCTCGCCCACATCCTGTCTGTTATCACGACCTTGTGCTGTCTCTCATTAATTCGCTGCCAAAAGAAGATAAAAGGCTTCATTTTACTGACATAGCAGGATATTGCGGTATCATAGCAGAATATTACTGAAGGCTATTGTTCAACAAGCATAGCTCCTTCATCAACTGGGGAGATTTTCGATGCAATGTGTTCTACCAACAAAGAAGCAATCATTCGTGCGCACGTTTCTCAAGATGCCTCATACATATAGAGAATTGGACCACACTCTCCAAGAAAATATAGGTAGATCCAGGTCATTTGCGCCCGATATGATCTTGCCACCTTAGTTATATCCTATGATTCCACGAGTCTATTCTATTAACTGGCATTGGAAATTGGAACTCCATGGAAGAGAGAGACAATCATTGCGGAGGAGACAACCAATTCAATGTCCTGAAGAAAGGCTTGGTGCATGTGCGTGGTATAGATTGCTGTAATGCCATCACAGCAATCCTTTTGTGCTATGAATTTTGGAACTAAATATGCCAACGGCATGCTGCATTAAAATCTCACCTTCCCATACAAGCAAGAAACCAAAAACAACAGCAGGATGATAATAACAAGTGCTTAAGCTTAAGTGATGGATTGACTCACATAATACGGAATGTAAGCATGTCTCCCGTTGACAGGGCCAACAGTAAATCCTGTATAGCCTGCCATTGCACCATGAATGGCACTATGAGCCAAGAGAGTGCAGTAGACATTATCGGATGCATTGCTGGGAACAGCACGGATCATGTATGTGGGATCTGCAGATCAAAATTTAAGTCAATTTAGTCAATTCAAGAAGGACGATTCATGTGAATCAATCCATTACCTAAGTTTAAGAATCGTGAAGAAGCAACTTCAGCACACTAACCTATATACTTGAGATTTATTGCCATCTTGTGCGTCCTTACAAAGTGATCCTGCACAATTTTAACCAAACCTGTAAATCAAGTACAATAAACTTTCTTGTCTACGATCCAAGAAATGACACCACTTCACTAAATAAAACGGAATAAAAAATATTCATGCATGGCTCGTGTTATCAATGCAACAGCATTTTAAAACCAGAGCTGAAGACTGACGTCAACACTTTGTGACTGTATGCACTCAAGAAAGAAGGATGTTAATTGTCTGTGCTAATAAGGTTGTCATGTTGCTCAATTAGTGGCTTAATACCTTAATTTTCTGAGAAATCCAGAGGCCAACATCTTGAAGCAGCTTGTTTCCAGAAGCATCTGCCTGTTGCATGGTACGCATGCTTTCAGATAGGAGCTCTTGTCCTGCACCTTCAGCTATTACAAGGACCATATGCCCATCCTCTTTAAGTTTTTTCTCAATGTATTCGAAAAGACCACCAGGGCCTTCAAGATAAAAAGGGGATTCTGGGATCAAGCAACAGTCCACATCTCGACTGGCAAGAGTAGCGTACATTGCTATGAAGCCTGCAAGATGTTTTATCACAATCACATGAGCACATTGCGAGCCCGCAAAAGCATATAGAGATGCTATAACTTCATCAATCCAAGCAATTATGTATTTGGAAAATTCACTGTTCAACCAGGCAAACAGGAAGATCAGTGAATTCAAGGTGCCCTAGTAGAAAGTAGGCCTATTCTTGATATTTTAAAAGCATTGAGACAAGTGTAGGCTGCTTCTATAGAGGACCTTAAAGGCAAAAGGATGCATTATTGCCAAATCGCAAAGTTATCAAAACCACTAACTATCTGGCCATTTCATCAGAAAAAGATATTTGGAGAATGTCATAGCAAAATGAGGCTTACCGCTATTGCGACCCATTAATTTAACAACGCCAATACAGTTCTCAATGCTTTCAGACTCCACATGAGCTGCATTTATAGCTCGCTGTGCTTCCTCCACAGCAGTATCAAAACCAAAAGACTTGTCTATAACCTAAAGAAGAGTTATGAGACAAAGATAAGGTACTATCAAAATAAAAATATCATAGTCTAATGTTATCTTTGCTTGAACAGTACCGGAATATCATTGTCAATGGTCTTCGGAATACCAATAACTGCAACTTTCAGGCCACGCCTTCTAATCTCCTGCAGAGACAGATCAAAATTGATACATAAGAACCGTTAGGCTAATCACTAAAGTTGATCCAGTTTGTAGAAAAATCATATCAAGATCACAAACTTTACAGAATCTGTCTCTGATGAGTGCAGATTTCACAACTGTGCACGATGAAATTCATTATCTCAAATGAATATTCATTGTCCAAGCAGCATTACCTCAAAGATAACTGCAGCACCTTTCTGAGTTCCATCTCCTCCAATTATGTAAACCTGAGAGATGCACAGCAAAAGTAGAAACTAAAGCGACAGTAGAAAGTAACGGTCAATATTCCTCAATAAAATGTTCATAAGCACAAAAAAATGCATACCTGATTGATGCCCCTGTCCTGTATGCTGTCAACAATTTTTGAGGTGCTATGCCCCCCTCTTGAGGTCCCAAGAATAGTGCCGCCACGTTTATGTATGTCATTGACGACCTTGGGCGTCAAAGTAATTGTGTTTCGTGCATAAAAACCTTTGTAACCTCCCTAAACATTGAATAGCAGATAAGTAAAAGCATTGTCAAATTTCTGCAGATTTTTTTGAATTTTAGATTTCGGGCAAGTTTGCACGATCAATGGTATTATGTAATCTAACCTCTATGCCGAGAACTTTGCTGACTCCATACATGTGGTGGAGGCCGCAGACTATCTCTCTAATGACAGTATTCAGGCCAGGGCACAGGCCCCCACATGTCACAATGCAGGCGTGCACTTCATCCGACTCAAAATACACCTGAGAATGCAATGGCATGGGTAAGTTAAATATTCAGGATGGCCAAAAGCGTAGACAGCAAAAAAGACGCAATCCAACACCTTCTGCCGAGGTCCAGCTCGCCGGAAATGGGTCCCCCTCGGGCTGTTCTTTTGAACGACGATCTACAAAACAGTGAGCAGAATGCCCTATCATCAAGACGACATGACCAGAGCACAAAACACCACGTACATGCAGAAACCAATGGATGGAATCGAAAGCGACAGGAAAGAGAATAAATTCTAAAAGGAGTAAATTACCGTTTGGGCCACCGTATCATCCATATTGACAAAGTACTGCCTGTTTCATCCATCAACGAAAATTTTTTAATTTTTACGCAGCACATTCATCCGGAAATAAATTAATCAATAAACCAGCGGCTCGAAAAGCAGAGCCGTATCTCAAACTCACTTGACGACTGAATAGGAAGGATTGTCTTGCAACGGATTGGGATATGTCTGCACGAGACATTGGGGAGCAAAAGTCAATGGAACTGAACTGCAGCAAACTTCATGAATGATACGCTAATGTTACACGACATGAATAAACCCCTTCGACACGACCGGAATCGAACCTTTTTTTCCCCCTCGTGTACTCCCCTGTTTCGGTTCGAAACAGACAAGCTTCCATGCGTCATTAAAGAACGATGATTCGTGTAAGCCTACTTGGATTAGGTACTTAAAGATGAAGCTATTGAACGATGGCGGGTGCCATCAACAAGGAATCCGATCTCGCTTGCTTCTCCTTTATCAGAAAAGGATCATTAGCATAAATCCAAGATTAACTAAGCGAAAGAAATGAACCGTATGTCCAATTCAGCAGAAAAAAACAACAACAAAAAAATCTGCTCTCGCTGAACAAGTACAGCGCGCGATCAACTTCAAATGAAAACTTCTCGTCACTTCGCTAACTTCTCTCTCAAGTCATTCTAAATCAGCATTACTACTTCCAGAGAGAGGGAGGGGAGAGAGAGAGAGAGTATTCACAGGGAGGTCAGGTAAGTAATCGATCAAGCGAGGGACGTCTTCCAGGACGTAGCCGGCCTCTCCGGTTACGATCTTCATGTCGGCGATCGGCGGCGACGGCGGTGGGGGGGAGTCCGTCGCCACGGTGACGCTGCCGTTCGAGACGGCGGAGTCCGGGGAGCAGTTGTCATGGTTCATCGAGCGGCGCCTGTGACGGAATCCCGCGGGACTGGAGTTCGCCGGGTCAAAGCACCGAACCTTCGGGATGGTGATCGAAGCCAAACTCGAGATGGTGGAGGGGCTGGAAACGGTGGGCATGCTGCTTAAACTCGGTTCCGCTGGGAGTGGGAGCAGACCAGCCACGGGGAGCTCGTATTTGTAGCCGTCGATGGAGGGTCCATCCGAGGGCGGGTGGAGGCGCCTTGACTGGTAAAATATATCGTTTTCTTTTCCTTTCATTTTTTCTTTTGACTTTCTCTTTTCGGGAAGCAAAGGACGGTAGAGCACGGGCGTGGAGGAGACCGTCGCTGTCGGATTCACGGGAGGGGGCAAAATGGTCTTTTGAGGGCATTCAGCATGCGCGCGCTTCCTTGACTGACGTTGGTACTCACGCTCCGCGCATGATTTTGTTTTTTTCTTAAACTCCTCTTATAATTATGTTTTTTTTTATAACCTTTTTGTAGAAAATTGATGTACCTGGTCCCACCGGAACCATCGCACGGCTTGATTCATTCAGGAGATTCTCGTGGGGCGGCACGATTGGTAAATCGATATGCTGAGGTAGGTTCGATTAAATTAATAAATAATAAAGTGTCGCTTTAGATGGTATGAAAGTCTGCTCCATTTTTTAAATAATAATTCATTCACCTCGTGCTGCAAGCGTAACAAAAAAGTGTAATCAAAATTTTAAAACGTTATTTTAAAACCAAAATCTTAGTTAAAATATAAAAAAAAAAATGCATTTTTTGAAAAATACACAAAAAAATAACAAGAATAAAAGTCAAGGCAAGTTTAGCATAACCTTGTTGCTAAGGCCCCACCGTTGTCGAAAAGAGCCGACGGAGGCTCAGCGAGGGCCATTGACCCTTGCCAAATGCAGGAGAGGACCTAGCAACCCTTGTCCAAATCTAGTGACCCTCAGCTAGACCGTCATAAGAGCTGGCTGATGCGTGGCGACCTTGTTGAGGTTTGATCAAGAGCCACTACAATCAGGTGAGGGTCGTGGTGCTCTTAGCGACGGTAGGATGGTAGTGGCGAGGGCTAGCCACCTTTGCTCTTAACCTTCACCTTTTTTTTGTGTATTTTTTAAAATACCTTTTTCAAGAAACTAAGAGGGGGAAGGGTGAATTGGTTGGAAAATAATTTTTGAATCTTTTCCAAAATCAAATATCAAATGGTACCATTCAATGATGCAAGTAATAACATGCAAAACATTAGTGTAGCTTGGTTATGATATTCAGGAAAATAAAAGCTGAAGGATCAAGCCAAGTGTTTATATTATACTTGTAGTCGATTTTGCTTCCGAGTCGAATTGAACTACAAAATTCAATTTAGTTCAATTTGATTTCAAATTCTTGTTTAGTTCGGTTTTCATTTCAAACTGGAACAAATTGCTCATTCCCACCATTGGAATCAAAAGAAAAATTACAGCTTTGAAAATTTGGAATGACTACGTAAGTTGGAGTGAGAAATTGTTCTTAGGATGCTTTTGGATGGCTTCGACCAATATACAACACTCACCCTCACATCTTATATATAATAGCACAATACCTACACTACAATTAATGAAGAAGACAAATATCCCATACACTTATATATGAGCCAATGGCCATTAAGTCTTCGCTCCTTCGGACAATGAAAGAACTTCACGCTCGTTACAAGATGTCAAGAACAAAAATACAAGCACTAAATGAGCCGACAGCCATGAAGTCTTCGCTCCTTCGGACAATGAAGAAACTTCACGCTCTTTGACCAAAAACCAAAAAAGAGCTCCTTTATTCCTTATGAAGGCATTTAATGGTGGAGGGGTTAGGGATAAACATAGTTTCAAGGTAGAACCCGTAATCGAAAAACTAGATCGATGAGAGTGTTTGGTTCCAAGTTCCACATTCCAAATATTAGGCAACTTGTTTCAATGGATGGGTTCCAAGTTTTAAATAGGTGGAACTTATAACGTGAAACCTAAAATCTATAACAAGTTTTTGTATTTTTCTTGACTTATGTTTTTCATAGCGTCCGATAATAAATGTATAATAAAAAATTACTAACCTAAGCTTTCATTTTTACAATTGAAACTTTTACTTTATTAATATTTAATATTTTTTTTGTGTCTACATATAAGTTACGGTTAGTAGATTATAACAATAAGTGATGATAATTAAAAGTAATGATTCACTACAATTATAGGGGGAACTTGAGTAGACCTTGAAACTTGTAATGGGGTAGGTTTCGGGTTTCAAAAAACGACAAACTTATTTCGATGGATAGATTCTAATTGAAACTTGTACGAAAGCTAAAACTGCTCAATCCTAAGAGGGGTAGCCCACCATAAATCATGCTGATTTCCTTCAATTTTCTTCCGACGCCCACCGTATAAGTCAAGACATCCAATCAAATCTAAAACCCAATCACGAAGGTGCTCCTCTTTTTGTTTGTCTGATTTTTTTTCTTACTTTTCGCGACACAATCTATGATTATGAATGAGAGAAAGTATTCAATGGTTTTGAACCATCATTTACAGTGGCTTCAAAATTGCCAATCACAGGCGGACAACAGCTACATAAAATGCCGATGTCTCTTTATCACTTGCTCAACGGGTTCCCCCAAGACTTTTTTGTTTATGATATCTTGCTTTTTTATTTTTTATTTTATCCAATTTTTTTTTTTAAAAGTACGAGAATTACGTGAGAGTTTATGTTGAAAATTTCGGGATGCCAAAAAAACCAAGTTGTGCATGTTTCTACATTTGAATCAAGGCTTGATTTATTTTGAAAAAAAATTTAACATCAAATGATTTGAAAAAAAAAATATTTTCGTAAAAAAAAAAATAATTTATTAAAATAATTAGTTAATGAAAAAATTTTCATTATCTAATAACTCACTCAACCCAATTTATATATAAATATTTTTGTAAATAATGAAAAATATTTTTAACCCATTCATTGATTTTTCAATGGAAAAAAAAGTTCATAATAAGTATTTGAAGTGATGCCAACAAAATCAAGTTTGCATGTTTCTAAAAAGGCTGATTTATTTTGTAAAAATTGAATGATTTGGAATATTTTCAACTAATTTCTCAAATTATTATCTTTAAAAATGAAATCAAAATTTTTCCAGTTTTTTAATGAAAAAATTCCTAATAAGGCTCGAACTCACTAGATGACCAAATCTCATTCATGGCTAGGGGTATTGTCATCAAAAGTCTTTTTTTTTTTTTTTTCCTCCTCTCAATTTCTATTTATTTTCTTTCTTTTTCTTTTTTCTATCTTCCTCCTCGTGCCCGGTCCTTCCCTCTGCATCAGCTCCCAACATCATTATTCACAGCCAATTGCCGTCTCCGACAACGAAATCCTCCCGAGCCGTGTCTTTAGTATTGGCTTCCCAAAATCTACGCGTAAGGCTGACGATGAACTTGAGAATCGTTGTCGATGGATCGGATCTATGGCATTGTGGCTCGGGCAATGATTGATGGATCGTCTCGTCGTTGATTCCTTTTCTACCACATAAGCTCGAAATTCAGTTCAACCCCCTCATCTAACTCCTCCGATTACAGAGAGCTCGAAGGGCGTGACTCCGATGTACCCTTAAATTTAAGGAAATCAGGGTCGTAATTTCCCCTGCAAAAGGATGAAATTGTTCCAAGTCTTCGCATAAACTGATAATTAAGTCTCTAGCTTCTAAAAATCCCAGAAATCAAGAGGTTGTTCTTCTTCTTCACAGTCTTAACGTAGTAGGCTGTTCGCCTAACATTTCCCAGGCATCGTGAGGATTTCATTGTCGAATAAGGTGACCAGCGGCACATAAATAATCCATCTCCTCGTCACCAAGATCGACGAGAGCCTGCACGAGAACGCAAAGCTTACGAACTCACTGGCGGGGAGGTTGATGACGGTGTCCAAAAGGGAGGTGATGTAGAGCGAAGCACCAAACACGAAGAAGATGAAAAGAAAAAAACAGAAAGAAAAGGAAAAAAAATGAAAATGAAAATGAAAGAAATTAAAAAAGCGTTTGCCAAAAAATGCCCCAGTTGTGAATAAGATTTGGTCATTTAGGAAGTTTGGGCCTTTATTCGAAACTAAGTTAGCCAGGTTTTTATTTGAGATAATATTTACTTTAGATTTTTTTTATTTTAGAAAACGGTTTCATTTTAAGCCATTAACTGAAATTTTCCCTTTTTTCAAGCAATACAAGTAATTATTTTTAGGAATCATTTGTATTTCGTGAAACAAAGAGAGTCTAAATAAAAATCAATTTGGAAAATAGAAAGTAAAAAATTGACTTTAGGTGTGGCTTGGACACGAGAATTTCTTTTGTGGACTAATATCCAGTGGATCGGAAAAAATCACCAGTGTTGATTTTGTGGTTCTCATAGGATCAACGGCTACAATCCAATTGGTCCATTGAACCCAAATCCAAACAAGTATATTCTCTTGTTGAGTCCAAGGCAAGTTGGGCTTAGTGGGCCTACTCAACCGGTCCATTAGGCTATAATCACGGCCATGTGTAATCTGTTGGCCTCGCTTCCATGTCCTATCACAGAAGACAATTCTTTTCAACCAGAAGTTGCAAATGGCACGACCTAAGGTGCATTTGGTTCAATTTTCTTATGGGGTTTTTGGTGTCCAAAGCTCTCTAGGGAAATGCTAGGGTATTTGGCAAGTTTTCCAAAGGCTTTTCAATTGAATTCTTACCTAGGAAATGCTGAAAGCCTTATGCTGATAGGGACCATTGGGTTTTCAACATTTGACCAAATGCTGAAACTAGTTTTCTTTTTTCAAAACTATCATCACCAGTTCCTTAATTTTCAGTTTTGCCCATCGTTACTGTTCATCTTCTTTGAGCTGGGGTGGCCAACAAGAGTTGATGAGGTTGTGTGACCATGCGACGGCTACCCATGTCATGTGACCTCAAGTTGCTTGCTAGCATCCTTGCCCTTTGTTGGAGGGTTTGACTTTTTTAATAAAAAAAGGAAAAATAGACCCAAAAGCCCTTTGCAAGAAAAGGTACTTGCCAAATACTATTTACAGGAAAGTAGCTTTACAAAAGATTTTTACCAAATGCAATTTGTATTTCCCAAGGGATTTTAGGTCGAAAGCATGTATACATAGTAGTGCAATCAATTCAATCAAAGTGTCTCTTGTTGTTATCTCCCTAGCTCAATTTGATTCCCATTTATTTTTGGAGTCACCATGCGTCTAGTAGGAGTTCGATCATATTTTGTTCTCTCCCGTCGACATTTTTTTTTTTGGAGCTAAGTCAATAGAGCTTGGGATACCTGACAAAAAAAAATAGAGCTTGAGATCCTTCTTTTTCTTGGTTCACCTCCTAAGTTTTAGGAAAGCAAGCAAACCCGATGACCTCAATTTGAAGTCCTGGTTGGTTCACCACATAGGCTTATTGCTCTAGATGGACCATTTGCAAAAAGCCTGTTTTAATCCAAAATGTCTTGAAATCGCCACATGACTAGATGAACGCAAAAAATTAGCAATTTGATTCTTCTAGAGAAAGTTAACCATGGAAAGAGGGAGGGTTTTTCAAGTACATTTTTTTTTTCACAAAGATCGTAAATCAAAGAAAAAAATTCCAAATAAGGATATGAAGTGTAATTTTTTTTTTAAATAAATGTCTAAAATGGATCTTATTTCAAATGATAAATTAAAGTGGATTTTATTTCAAATAATGATAAAAGTAGCAATGTCACTTTTTTTTAAAAAGACCTGACTTTTTAGTGGATAAAGGCATTTTCGTTCTTCACAGTTTTTTTGAATTTTTTTTTCTTGTTTCCTTTTCCAGTTTTCTCTTCATAGCCATCAGTGAGGCTCAAAGAGGGTTGGGCGAGATGGGTCTCGCCCAATTTAACGAGGGCCATCATTGCCCTGGGTGAGGTTGCCCTCATCGGCCATAGGTGAGGTCGACACTCGCCAAATCTAACCGAGGGTGGCCTTGCCAGCGGTTGGCAAGCGATGGCCGCTTCGCCCGCGACTAGCAAGGGTTATGGGGCTCTCGCTAGTGCTCGTTGTAAATAAATAAATAAAAGAAAAGAAAAGAATAAAATTTTGATTAAAATACCCTTAATTGGCCGAAGTATATAGCCGGCCGACGACCGGTGACGTCAAATCCTTATTTAAAACTGTCATGGTCACTTCAAGTTCTTATTTGTTATAAAATTCACTTTAGGTCCTTATTTGAAAAAACAAAAGCATTATAGAATTTTATTCGGAATTTTCGTTAAATCAAAGGGTCTAAGTGCAGCAATTTGAAAACCTGGCGGACAAATTGACGAAAACCGGTAAAGTTAAAGGGTCTTTCACCCAAACCACCCCTAAATTACCAGAATGCCATTGGGTCATTGTGGCTGCTTCTACTATTTTTCCACAGCCACCGTCGCTCGCTTCTTCCTCCCTCGAACGCCCCATTTTCAGCACAGGCTCTTTAAGCTGCCGCGTCCGAAAAGGAAGAGCTTTGCTTCTAGGGCTTCGATTGCTTCGCCAGAATCGTCATGTACCGGACTGCAGCTTCACGCCTCAGGTCTCTCAAGGTCAGTATTCATGCGGGTACCCTCCAAAGATCCGGGCTTTTTTGCGGTTAATGCCTCAACACGAGCAAAAACTTTATTAAGAACGGGAAACGGATTCTCATGCTCGCTCGTACGGCGTTTTAAGTTCCGTGTGACTGGGTCCCTTTTCAACCGAATGGTTTGATTGCTAGTGGAAGTTGGGGGGACGTTGGATTCGGTGGATTTTGAAATGCTATCCAGGATTTTGTGTCGGGCGCAGCTTCGATTATGATTTGGGCTTGTTCCCTTTGTTTGGCCTGAATTTTGGGTTCGTTCGTTCTCGGGTTCGGAGCTAATGTTGCTTTGGTGATTCTGTGTATTCTGTTAGTTTTGAGTAAGATGAATAGCTCTTTTGGTTTGCAATGTGCTGATTGATTAAACCAAGAGTTCCAAACGTCCAAAATGAATCTCCTGAGATTCTTTTCTTGCCAGTGTGGTATTGATTGCGTTCTTACTAAGATGCTCACCTTGTGGTAGAAGAGGTTATTTTGAGGTTGCGTGTCTTATTACTACTGAACAGAAGATAAGCCAGGGCTGAAAATGGTTCTTTGCCGGGTTCTTTAATATCAAAATACTAAATTACATTTGTATAAGTGATCATAGTAGTGGCATTTCATATGCAGTAATGATGGAAATGTACACGGGAGTTCCCAGTAGCATATTCATTTTATCATTTAATATCATGTGACAGGGTCAAGTGGGGAGCTTAGGAACTCGCAGGTATGCTACTTCAAGTGCAGTTGCGTCAAGCTCCACCTCATCAGGTTTATTTAGTTGGTTGACCGGAGAAAGTTCGAGTACACTTCCTCCTCTAGAGATGCCCCTTGCAGGCATTTCTTCTCCCGAAGCACTACCGGATTATGTCGAACCAAGCAAGACCAAGATTACTACTCTCCCTAATGGCGTCAAGATTGCTTCAGAAACATCGACAGTGCGTTTCCACTTTGCAGTTCAATTATCATTTCAATTAAGTTTGTTTAGTTTCAATTTCTTGTCTCTTATTTCCTGCCTATGTCTTCATTTTCAATGTGATTGCTTCTGATTTAATTTAGTTGATTATTTCTGGTTGACTAGAATCCTGCAGCATCCATAGGATTATACATCGACTCCGGTTCTGTGTATGAAACTCCCATCACCTGTGGGGCCACACACCTGCTGGAGAGGATGGCATTCAAGAGCACAAGGAATAGGAGTCATCTGCGTGTTATTAGAGAAGTGGAGGCAATCGGAGGTACTGTTGCTGCCTCTGCCTCGAGGGAGCAGATGGGTTACACTTTTGATGCCTTGAAGACTTATGTTCCAGAGATGGTAGAGTTACTCATTGACAGTGTGAGGAACCCCATATTCTTGGATTGGGAAGTCAATGAAGAGGTACACTAAAATTAGCCCTTTGAATTGTTGTCTTTCACTCAAACATGCACTTTTATAGTTTATACTTTTGTCAGTTCTCTACATCTGATGCTGACTTAGTTGTCCTTAGGGAATTGTTCATTTAGTTTTCTTGCAATATTAAAATGTTGGGCAGATCCCAGTATTGTTTAGTTTCCTGTTGGTGGTGGTCACATTGAGGAAAAAGGAATATCTAATTGTGTGGAATCAGTTTGAATGGTTGAAAATGCAAAGTTCAATTTAAATAAAGGTTGAACTTTGTTTTATGTACTTAGCTACCCTTGCTGGGTGCATTTATGTTCCTAAAATTGAAGCATCCATGTAATTAGAAAATATGTACTGAGCGTAAGTTTCAAATGATTATATGTCTTATACACCTGCATGCTTTTGCTGTTCAATTAAGCATGCAGGGACTTTGAATTTTTAAAACTGCATGTATTTGTGGAAGCTTGTGTTTATATCAGACTTGCTTTGGAAGGAATAGCAGTGTTATAGTTGTTCTTTTGCTTCTACTTATGCCCTTCTGTGATCATTAGATTTTAGGCCTGGTGTCTAACCTAATCATTTGTGTGGTTATGTAGCTACGAAAGGTGAAAGCTGAACTTAGTGAACTTTCTAACAATCCTCAAGGCTTACTTTTGGAGGCTATTCACTCTGCTGGTTATGCCGGTGCACTGGCAAATCCTCTCTTGGCTCCTGAATCAGCACTAAACCGATTGGACAATACCTTATTGGAGGAATTTGTGGCTGTAAGACTGGAGCTTATTGAACACTACATTTGTTGAGCATATATTCACTAGACCATCCCTGCAATCTCTTTCCTTCAGCATTTTCTTACTTAAATTTCATCATTGTCATGGTGTGGTTTATATCTGTCCTCAATGCCTGGTTTTCCTGAGAAACTATTTACATTTAAAATTTAGGAAAATTATACAGCACCTAGGATGGTTCTTGCTGCATCTGGGGTTGAGCATGAACAGCTCTTGTCCATAGCAGAACCACTTCTTTCAGACCTTCCCAATGTTGCTCGTCCTGCAGAGCCAGCATCCAAGTATGTTGGTGGTGATTTTCGGCAACAGGCTGATTCTGGGGTATTTCTCTAGTTATTGTTTGAAAGAGATAAGAAGAGGGAATAACTAAATTGTCACTTATCTCTCAGTTTTATCTGTGCAGAGTACACATATTGCTCTTGCTTTTGAACTTCCTGGTGGATGGATTAAGGAAAGGGATGCAGTCATCTTGACGGTGATTCAGGTTAGCACTAAAATCTTTTCCCTTCTGAGTTTGGTGGACCATTCAGTGTTGTTTCCATGTTGTTGCTCGTCCTATAAGGATCCCTTGAGACTTTTGCTTCCTTGGTTAAATCAAGATGGGTGACATTTCATTAATGCTGCAGATGCTTATGGGAGGTGGTGGTTCATTTTCTGCTGGAGGCCCAGGAAAAGGGATGCATTCCAGGCTGTGTAAGTTGTGTCCTGACCTTATTTTTGTTGAAAAACTGTTCTCTGTTTCAGTGCGAGGTTTCAAATATTCAGGCTTTCATTGATTGATGAGCATGGTTCTTCATGCACTCTCTTGCTTTTGTTGGACTAGTAGACCTTGTAACCTTGTAAACCATTACCTAAGATTAATGCATCTGGTCATCTTGAATATGCAGATCTCCGTGTGTTGAACGAGTACCAACAGATTCAATCCTTTTCAGCATTCAACAGCATTTTCAATAAAACTGGGTTGTTCGGCATTTATGCTAGCACTGTAAGACTGATTCATATTTTCTCCTTTCTCTTGCTAACTTTGCATTCCTTCTGCTGGACCGTGCTAGTTGGTCATCGATATTGTAAATGTCTGATTATGTATTTGTACAGAAATATTAAGTGTAATAATTTGATGGTACTGGCTTTACTGGATGGATATGCACCTAAAACAGTCTATTGATATGGAAATGGACCTTGCGGGTATCTGACTTCCAATCTCGTTGCTCTTCATAACAAGACCTGTATTGCCGGGTGGGAAGGATATATATGATGATAATTTTGAGGGTGTGATTATGGGGCAGAAGTTGAGTTTCCATGGGGAAACAATTCTAGGGTTAGCTTCAGATTTGTACATTTTGGTTTTGCCACTGACCGGAGGCATAAGAAAAGAGTGAATGGGGTCCCTGATGCTTAACATTGGTTAAAACATGAAAGTCTATGGTAAATTTGAACTTTATTCTTTTTAGCTTCTGTCAGCATGGAGTGCCACTGACTAGGCATTGACGAAATCACTGGCAGTGACAAACTTTTAGTGTTTTGCTAATTAGTTCTGAGCTTATCATTTTTCTTCTAAATTTGGTTCACAGAGCTCTGACTTTGTGGCAAAAGCCGTCGATGTAGCTGCAGAAGAATTAATGGCACTGGCAACACCTGGACAAGGTTCATGCTGCATCTGTTTATGTTCTTCAATGTGCCATTTTTGCTCTTTGTTACTAGTTTGCCCTGACATCAATGGAATTTTTTTCTTTTTTGGCAGTCAGCCAAGTGCAACTTAATCGCGCTAAAGAGTCTACAAAGTCTGCAGTCCTGATGAATTTGGAATCTAGAGTATGGTTCAAACTCCATCTTGAAATAATTTCTTAAGAACAGGAAAAGAAAATAAGATAGCTTGACTAAAAATGAAGGCTATTAGGCCTAAACATATATGAACTCCCTTTTTTTCTATTTCCTTATATGCAAACTTTATTTCACCTCAAGATATCTCTAAAATTCCTAGAGTGTGATTTTCTGACAACCTTTTCAGCCTTTGTTCCTTTCTCTTTTGTTTGGGAAGTTTTTACTGTTGAAACTTTCCTTGTGGTGATTTAATTGCTGCCTCTCACAGATGATTGTCTCGGAAGATATAGGACGACAGATCTTGACATTTGGAGAGAGGTATTTAAGTGATAATGATGCTATAATGGACATGCTGTGTACTCATGCTTGTAATGTTGGTTACCTCTAGATTTAGCCTTACTTTCACGTCTATGGATGCAATGCAAGGCTTGAATAATGAAATTAGTAGGCATCACTGGTGGCTATGCATTATTGATGTCCAGTTTTCTGTTATGATCGTATCATATAAATGGGTCATGAGAGTAGACCCCACATATTATCGAGTTTCTGACAACATGGTCCATCTCGTGGGAGCTAAGCCAGTCTACAGAAAATAAGAAATGAAGGCCATAGAGTCCTTTTAAGACTGCCGGTCTTTGTATATTACAACTCATGCAAATTAGAGTCAAAGGCACAGCATATATGTGGCTTTTGGCCATGAGTCTATTGCTTTAGCTGTGCCATTATCCAATGTCATTTTCGGAAGCTGAGAGAAGAGTTTTTGTTTTGTGTCTCTTACTTAGGAAAGAATGAATGCACAAGAGCCAAATGCACGGGCTGCATAAAAATTCGAAGATAACATTTATTCACATATATTTCCCCTCTAGAGCCAAATGCACAAGCTAGAAGCAAAATCCTCCTTAAATAGCATGAAGTTAGTGCAGTGTCCAAGTTGAACAGAATGTGTGTTTGTTTTGACATCCCTTTTGCTGTCTTCCAGGAAACCCGTGGAGCATTTTCTTCAAGACGTTGAGAAAATCACTTTGGATGATATCTCTAGCGTTGCTCGTCGAGTCCTTTCTTCGCCGCTGACAATGGCCTCATATGGGGATGGTAACTTTTTTCTACTTAACCTCCGTACACGTACTTAAAATCTTACAATCAGTGCTCTGGGAATGAGACATTTATAACAATTCCTCCTTTTATGGCAGTTATCAATGTCCCAAGCTACGAATCAGTGAGCAGAAGATTCCATGCAAGGTGAAGCTGCAGATCCATTCCAGGCTTCTCCCGCCACAATTTTCCACCCGGCTGGCTGCCTGCACCGTTCATCTCCATTCCATCTCAATAATGTCTTTTGAGGAAGTTTTGACCTCAATACAGGAAAGCAGAGGACATCTCATTGATCTCGGAGGATTCAATCGTGACTAAAGACTCTTTTTTTATATGGATTTGGCCCCCTCCATTTCCCGTGTGAAGTTCTAAAATTGCAAGAGCTTTGCAGGTTCCGTTACTTATTTTCCTGTTTTTGCTCAGTATCATTGCAAAATGCTGCTTCAATCCTTGTTTTCTTTAAATTTCTCTCATTAGACACAAAACAATGTAGACAAGAATTATGTCTACTTTGAAGGCCAACGGAGCGCCTTTGTGCCAATTGCCATTAGATGATGACCAAGATCATGCAACTGCTTTAGTGTCTCTCAGTGCATTCGAATTTTTGCCTACATCCATGAGCTAGAGGTGACTGAGCAAGATAGGAAACGGGATGTTGTGTGCTTTAACCCTGCTGGATGAATCGGCAATCTTGTCGGATCTGACCTTCATCGGAACTGCTTGTTCAGACCATGTTACATGCTTGTTCTCGATGATCAAGAGGGTATGTGAAGGATGGTCCGACCGACGCCTACTAGGAAAGAGAGAAGGAAGCCTGTCTGCGCTTTTGAACCATTCAACTTCGGCTCGACTTGACTCAGCTGTAAAAACCTTTCACTTGTTCATGGACCGGATTACTCCCCTCGAAGAGGGACGATGGAAGCAACTCCGTGAATTTCACAAACATTTTCACATATAGTCCACCGATTAAATTGGCTATATATAAAAATTTTAGGAATTATATTAAATAAATTAAAATTTTAATAATTAAATTGCATATTGGGTCAGAGTTTAAAAATTATTTGTGTTATTATCTCGTAAACAAATTTGATGGGCCATCGGAACAAAAGCCCATTAACAGCAGGATCAGGATTTTGTGTAACGGCGTCGTTTCGTTCTGCTTCTCCGAAACTCGTCTGTATCTGAAGACGAAGCAGTGGCGCACTCTCTTACTGCTGTGTCGTAAATTGAACAGACTCCAACGACCAGCACCACCATGCGTCTCCTCCGCCGCCATCGGAACAACGTCCTCGCCGCCGCATCCCCCCTCCTCCTCCTCCTCCCCCGCCGCCGCCGCTACGCCACCAAGTACACCGCCAGGGTAACCTCGATCTCCCCTCCGGCCGCTCCCTCTCGGCGGAGGTCCCCCCTCCGCCGCCCCTCCCCACCGACGTCCGCGGCTACCCCATCCCCCGTCGCGACCTCGTCTGCGCCGCCACCAACATCCTCCTCCAAAGCCGTCGTCTCCACAACTCCCCGGCGCTGCCCCCTGACGGCGATGACGACGCCTTCTCTCGCCTGTCCAGCTTCTTCCACTCTCTCTCCCCCTCCCTCACCCCCTCCGAAGCCTCCGAGATCCTCAAATCCATCAATTGCCCCCGCCTCGCCCTGAAATTTTTCCGGTCCTGCCCTTTGCTTTCGCCGAATTTCCAGCACAATGCCTTCACCTACAATCGCATTTTGCTCATCCTCTCCAAGTCGACCGACCCCGAGCGGTTCGATCAGGTCCGCTCGATCGTCGAGGAGATGGAGAAATCCCAACTGCGCGGCACAATTTCCACCATTAATCTCTTGATCGGGATCTTCGGCGGCAACACTGAGGATTTAGACAAGTGTGTGGGTTTGGCGAGGAAATGGGAGCTGAAGCTGAATTGCTATACGTATAAGTGCTTGGTTCAAGCTCATTTGAGGTCGCGTAACTCGAAAAACGCCTTTGATGTGTATTGGGAGATGAGGAGAAGAGGGTATAAGTTGGATATATTTGCCTATAATATGCTGTTGGATGCTCTTGCTAAAGATGAAAAGGTTCGTGTCTTACTTAGATGAATCTGTTTATACTCTTATACTCGTTCCTTCATGTGTTTGTGGAGCTGGAATTTAGTTATGTGATTGTTGCTCGAGTTTGTGAATTCAATTCTTGTGCGCAGACTATAGTGTGCTTTGAAGTTTCCATTACTCATAAAGCTGGCACATGCATTGGTAATGTGTTTACGCTCCATAAATCAATGCTAAGAGCCTAGGACTAAGTTTTTTTGGTGTAGCTTAAGGTTCTGGGATTACAGATTTCTTGGGTTGCATTCTTGATGAGACTTGTTGAAGGCTTACACTAAACAAGGTTGAAATGTTATGTTCCCGAGAAGGTTGCTCAGTAGTATATGATCTCATGACATAGTTTCCATATGCCAACGATAAAGCCTTAAAGCTGGATTTGGAGCTATAGTATTAGTGAGCACAGTAGATTTGCTGATGCAGCATTGTAACATGTAAACTAATAATTGCTTGACATTTCTCAAAGTTTATCGAGAGAATTTGCTGTGCTATTATTATCCAGCATTGTGGCTCATTTTGCTAAATTTCTAATAATTCTTGTTTTTTCAAGGCTCTAGATGAGGGCTGAATATGATGATGCATAACGGCATGTGATGATCTCATTCATTATCACTTTTAGTGATAAAATTATGTATAGGCCAATTTGGAGTTGGGGAGCACAAGTGTGCCGGGAAACAATTGTAGTTAAATAACTGATAAGGGACTAATACTTGAAGCCAACAAATACCAAGATGTTTTCTTGAGATTACTTGATTGAATTTATTGTGTTTGCTATACTAAGCAACAACTAGTTTAGATGCTGAGTACGACGTTACATTGTGCTATCGGATTAGCATTTACTCAAAGTGAAAATGCAATAATTTAGTAGATATATGAGGATAGAGTAATGCTTGATATATCAATATTGGTTTACCATATATTTATTTTGAGTTATGCGGCAGATTTTGGTAGGACATTTAAGATATAGTGAGGTGCATTTCACATCCAATAGAAGTTTGCTATATCACTTGCTATAACAACTTTGTAAACTAATCTTCAAATACTTAAGATTACTCTAGATGATAATATACTTGATTTAGCATCTGGACAACGCCTCTCTCTCAGTCCATGTAATTAACTCAACCAGATTTTTTGATTTACTATCACTCTGCCTCAGAGTTCCTGTGGAGCCTGATTGCCTGATCTGCAGCTTCTTGTTAGGTTGATGAAGCTTCGAAGGTTTTTGATGACATGAAAAAGAAGTGGTGTGAACCTGATGAATTTTCATACACCATTTTGATCAGATTGAATGGAAAGATTGGCAAACCTGATGAAGCAATGGTACTTTTCCAAGAAATGATGGAGAAAGGCTTATCTTTCAACATAATTTCTTATAATACCATCATTGAAGCACTTGCTAGAGGCCGTATGGTTGACAAGGTCATATTCATCTTCTCTAAGATGGTGAAAAATGAGTGTCGCCCCAACGAGTTCACTTATAGTGTAATTCTGAATCTCTTAGTCACAGAAGGCCAACTAGGTCGGTTGGATGAGGTCATCGAAATGTCTGAGAAGTTTTTGAACAAATCAATATATGCGTATCTTGTGAGAACGCTCAGCAAATTGGGCCATGCTGGTGAAGCTCACAGGCTATTTCGCAACATGTGGATTTATCATGACCAGGGAGATAGGGATGCTTACATGTCTATGTTAGAAAGTTTGTGCAGTTTGGGTAAGACAACAGAAGCTCTGGAACTTCTGCAGAATTTACACGAAAAAGGAGTAGATCCCAATACCATGATGTATAACATGGTGTTCTCGGCTCTGAAAAAGTCCAAGCAAATATCCCAACTTCACGACCTTTATGAAAAGATGAAGCTTGATGGCCCTTCACCCGACATATATACGTACAACATTCTTATCTCCAGCTTTGGCAGAGTGGGAAAGGTTGATGAAACTGTTAAGGTCTTCGAAGAGCTTGAGCAGAGCAATTGTAACCCTGATGTTATATCATATAATTCATTGATCAATTGCCTGGGAAAGAATGGTGATCTTGATGAAGCTCACATCAGGTTCAAGGAGATGCAAGAGAAAGGTCTGGATCCTGATGTTGTTACATATAGCACACTTATCGAATGCTTTGGCAAGACAGATAAAGTGGATATGGCATGCTGCCTGTTTGATGAAATGCTTGCAAAAGGCTGTTGCCCAAACATTGTGACATACAACATTTTGCTGGACTGTCTCGAGAGGTGTGGGAGAACAGCGGAAGCTGTAGATCTTTATGCAAAACTTAAGCAGCAGGGATTGACCCCAGATTTTATCACCTACTCTTTGCTTGAAAGGATACAAAGTGGTTCCCACAGGAAAGTCCGGGTTCGCAGGAAAAATCCAATCACGGGTTGGATCGTGAGTCCTCTAAGGTGATGGGCATTGTTATTAAGCTTTGACGAACACCATGTCAGACTTAGCAGGTTATAGTGCTTCATGTGCTGTTAGCTATGAAAATGGTGGAAGTACAGAGCTTCTATCAACGAGGCATTTCATACCTCAGAGGTTGTTCTGGAAATCTTGTCAGCGTGATCACTCCCTTAGCTTGCTTTTTCGACAAGATGGCACTCGAAGAAACTGATGAATGACCGTACACAACCCTCATGAAGTACGGGTGCAAGATGACTGGGGCTTACATTCAATGAGGAGTCAGCCTCATGTATAAGGATAGTCTTCTAGCAGCACGAGCTGAAAGCCGTGTTTCTTGATTATCACTGCTGTTTCTCGGATTTCTGAGAGGGCTGCTCTCAGAATCCCAGTCAGGGCTCCTGCAATTGTTATCCGATCAGGAAGAGGAACTAAACCCATCTTTCTACATATCCTGTTTTTCTTTTTATTGCTTTTATAAAGGGGAGGAACCATTCAATCATCATTGAATATTTGTGCAAGATTGTGGTGTTGTGTTTTGAGATATTGTGATGTCCCTGGTTGGAACTGCTTGTGAATTGTACATTCTGTTGGCAGTTCGTTGGCTACATAGTACATTATTTGGGTCGAAAGCCCGAAAGGCGACCTCTATTTGAGGTTTCCTTATGTACTTGCTCATTTCAAAACGACCTAGGTAGGTTCTTGTCGCTCGTCAGATCAACGCTTCAATGTAGACGATTATAGAACCCCCATAAGGTTGATAAACAAATGTACACCCTTGAAAATCTACTATTTTCATACTCATCCAGCACGACCAAGCTTGTACAGTAATAGTTATTGGGATGATTAATAAAAGCAATACGGTTCAGACTTATTGTGCAATTTCTCTTAAATAATGAAATGACAACATCTTTCGTTTGATTTAACATGGTGATAACAATGTTACAAAGGAAACGCATTTAATAGCTAAACAATTGATAAGAAGGTTTGACAGATCCGTGCACTTAATTATGTTTTATCATTTATACAAAATAAATTTCGTATTTTTGCGTGCAACGTACGTATTGTACATGAAATATTGACCCATATACATATGAATTTGCTTTGATGGGTCAAAGAGGAGGCCGTGCTTTCAGGTGGTGGGTATTGTGTCGTTCTGCGTCGTGTGAGGAATTTTGCGGTGCTATGTACATTGAAATATAAATAATTTGGCATAAGTAATAACATGAGGAAAATACATAGGAAGAAATTCAGCCGTTTTCAATTGAGAACACAGAACAGTGTCTCTCCCTCGACACTCACTCCCGCGCAGACGCCATCTCTCTCCCTTGCTCTTCCCTTTACACTATCTCTTGCAGACAACCCACGCCCAGTAGTTTTTCCACACGCACGCACGACATACCCACGACGTGATTTTTCGTGTACTGTGATTGGTTGTGGCGGCAGCGTCCTCTTTGTGCTTTGACGGGCTTAATGCTGATCGGAGCACTGCTTGTCACGGCAGGTGTTCGATGAATTGCCTCTGACAGTGCTCTGTTGATACTTTGGATCACGCGGGCAATTGTTCTGGCACCGGAGCCGAAGCGATTAGCTATAGATTTCCAAGGTTTTTGACTGGATTTTGAGTGGTTGCGGAAGCGGTTTTCACGTACTTCTTCTTCATGCAGCCAATGAGAACGAATTCTTCACTTGGTTCATGCGTCTTATGATCATAAGCATCTGATTGTCTTCTTCTCAGGGTATCCATGGCTTATAGAGGTCGTGGCCGAGGGAGATTTGGCGGTGGTGGAACCCCCTTTGCCAAGCAAGAGCCTTTTGATCTTTTCCCGGTGAGTTATATCTTTTCTTTTCTTACTGGGATTGCCGTTCCCCTTTGTTTTGTATCGGTTTAAGTTTCCTTTGAAGGGTAAGAGTGTTATTTATAATTTATATGGTGAAGATTTTTTTGTGTGTAATTGCAGGAGGTCGAGTTACCTCCAGTGCGAGATGTGTCTAAGGAAGAAAGGGCACTTGTAGTTTGGAGTTCAAGGTTACAAAATTACTGGAAATCGTCTCCTTATTACCTCAAAGAGACCAATTCAAGCAGTGAGCAGTTTCTCTTCAGAGTTGCTTGCTTTATATTTGTTTGATGAGGGATAGTGAGTAAGGCATATATCTTTCGCATAAATTTGGCTTTGAGTCACGGCAGCACTCATTTCTAAAAAGTTGGTTGTTTTACATGTATCTAGTCTTTGATTGTTGACTGGTTTTACTTTAAGTATGATTTGGCTGCATCTAATGTTTTATCATTTCAAGACAGTTATTTGCATAATTTGATGCCCCTTGAAGTAAAATTTTAGCAGCTCTATTAAGTCTATCACATTGTACATGTGTGCTTTTAGTGAGCCAAAGCATCGATATAGAGAGGTTCTCTGACCGGGAAAAGATGAAGGCCAAGCCGACACGTGATTCTTTCATGCAATTCCTAGAGGCAAATGCTACTAATTTCCCCAGAGAACTTGTAGCAGGTTTGCAATCTGAAAGATTGTTCTTCTGGACAGTGTCTAATTTTGCTTGCTTCATTTGGTATTGTCAATATGTTCTGACTTTTGTTTGTTAATGCAATAAGTAGATTCTAGAGAGGAGCGGAAGAAAAAGAGGAAAAGGGTGCAGTGGAACCTGGAGTCAGGTTTGGTGATAAAATGACTTCCTTGATTATGATCTTGTCAATTCTGAGTTTTCTGTTTCCTGAGAAAAGTGCTTCAAATGTTCTCCCAGCAATTTGCCTTGATGATGGTTTCTCTCTAGTCGCTACTAATCACTTCGATGTAATTTATAGTAGAATCTCATAAATTGTGTTTGAGGCCAATGAAACTACAAATTTCTGAGATTTCGCAAAATTTGAGCAGCCTTGAATGTGGTGAGCAAATGGATATGTGTATGTCTATGTATAGATGTACATATATATGTCAGGCAGAAATATTTAAGGATGAATGGCATTTGAATGGTTGATTTCTTGTATCAACAAAACAGCTCGAACTTCTTAGTGCTCATACTAAGATTGTCTTTATTTACTGAAAGCTCCTGGTCTTAGGGTGAATGACATCTGTTTTTTTGGCAATATGCAGTTACTTTTTGCTAGTAAATTAGGTCCTTCAACTAACTGATTTTGATGAAATATGAATGTCTTTCAGCAGACTTGCAGAAGCTAGATCTCTTTGAGAAGCTTGAGCAGAAGTATCAGGTAAAAACTTTTACCATGAATGGATCCCCCTGTATACCCCTTTTCTCTGACTTCTTCAAAGATACAAAATTTTAACATTCAAGGCCTTTTCTGAGCCATTTGCATCCTATCTGGAAGCCTAACTTGATAGTTTGTCCCTGTTTATAGGGCCAAGAAGAGAAAGGTGAAAAGGAAAAGAAAGAAGGGGAAGAAGAAGAGCCAGATGATGAAGTGGAGGAGGCTGATGAAGAATTTAGTGATGATGGGGATTACAACCAGGTTTGTTCAGAATTAACATGAGTATATTAGCAAGTATTGATTTCGTATGACTTAGCAATTACACTGCAACTCATGAATACATCTGCTTCTGCTCATTGATCAAGAAATAAATCCCCTGGAATTGAGCTCCTTTTTATCACAAGTCCTGAATACTACAAGCAAAACTCTGGAGATGAACCCTGCAGATCTAATGTTCATGCTTATTTTCCTTTCACAGTCCGTCCATAAATGCAACAAGCACTGCTAGCCAGACAGAAGAAAATATTGGCTAATAGGTTCTAATAATGTAGATTTCTTTAGATGGGCAAACTCTAAAATTATAGAATTCTGTCCTATTGTGCTGGTTGGTTGGTAACTTGGCTGACAACCAGCCTGTGGGTGAGAGCATGTAGAGAGGCATTTAGATACAAGTAAATGGCAAAGCATGCAGTGATTCCATAGATTCCTTTAGTTTGTTTCTACATTTGTTTGCTTGGTAAGAGAAAAGGGACGAAGTACGAAGGAGAGCATGGAATGTCTCTTGTATTAGAGAACTTTGCCAGTAATAGACTTCATCTGATGTTGCAGAATGTAGACTTTGATGATGATGAAGACGATTTCAACATGGCAGATGATGGTGATGGTGAGTATCTCGCTATCACAGGGATGGATGATCACTATGTTGTGACACTCTTTGAGATGTTTTAAACCAGAATCCTGTTTACCGTGTCTGATGTTCTGACTTTTCTTTTGTTGCAGATGAAGGCATTTTTTAGTTACTCTTTCAAGAGCGAGTTCTGGCCCGCCCTTCTTGATCGTGCTAGCATGCACTTTCAAGATCAAGAAATCCTAACTTGGCATTTGCACGGCCTGTGAATACGATGTTCCATAGGATGCGCCGCAGCAAGTCAGCCAGCAGCATCGATTTATGCAATTCTTTTTCTCAGGCGTTTCTTTCTTAGATTTTGACATCCTTTGTATGGAGTTTTGCACCTTTATTTTTCCAGCCTTGGAGGACATGGTTCAAAAGCTCGTTTGTGCCAGAGTTCATCAAATGTTCTAGTCGCCAACGCTATGACCACAACTTACATTCTCAAATCACATTAATTTTCTAAATTGCTCCATTCGGCTCTTAAGATTTCTTGTTTTGAATCCATTTTCCACCGTTTTTCCGCAATCTCCCTCATACCCCCGACCGATTCTCCTAGTTCATGGACCTTTACACTGTGCCGCGTGATGTACTTACATAAATACGTACATGAACATGCCTCTATGCACGAATGCCAATTTCTTTTTCCCTAGCTAAAGAGAATGAAACAAGCAAGAAATCAGGTGTGGCTTATGGGCCGTTCCGATGACTTGTGAGGCCTTTTCTCGTGGCCCAGCCCAAGATTTAGGGCTTTCGAGAAATACCACGTGGTCTTCATCCCGACGGATTCTTCTTCTTCTTCCGCCGCTACCAAAAACCCTAATGCCTCCTCCTCCCTCTCCCTTTAAATTGGCCGTCTCCGTGCCTTATCTGTGTCCAAATCTCTCTCTTCCCCTCTCTCTCTTTCTCTATCTGTGTCTTGTGTGGAATGAGTAGATGCTGTTCGTTCGTTCGCGACTGCGATTCGATTTGATTGTTTTCGTGAAAGATTTTGGGTGCTTCTTCTTTCTTGTGGTTCTAGATAATTATTAGCAGAGATTGTGTATCGGCATGGCGCGACGAAGGTGCGTCAATCGCCGAAAGGTGATCTCTGCGAAATCAAGAAAGGGGAAGGTGGGCAGTTGTAGTTCAAATTCTTCCCATTGAGCTCTTCAACAATCATCTTCCCCACATTCCTTCTCTACCCCTTTTTCAGTCGTGTTTTTTCCTGCTTAAAACGTCTTAAAGTTTTGCCATTTTTCAGACAGCCGGGTTAAGTAGTGGAACTGGTTGATCTTTGCTCCGACACGTCGATCGGAAAATTTGTTTTTGTTTTTCTTTTGCTGTTTTCGGGGTTTTTGAGAAAGGCTTTCGTCGTATGTTTCATCTTTTTATGAGCGCTGAAGATCAGTGAAATGTGCAAAAAGGGTTAGACATATGATTACACACTGAACTCGAGAATACTAAACTTGATGATTACAATGAAGAGATTTAATGACTTAGGGACTGAGTGACGGAATCAGTGTCGAGAAAAGTCGTCATTCTCGCAATTGAAAAGGTAAAGAAAGGGGTTTAAAAAGTTCAGGGCTTTAGAGTGAGATCTAACCCAGCAAACCGAAACATTGACAGAGTTTGGACAAAGTATTGTAATTTTGGACGTGCAATATGGACCTAATGGCTTTAGAGTGAGATCTAACCTAGCAACCAGCAACATTGACAGAGTTTGGACAAAGGATTGAAATTTTGGACGTGCAATATGGCTCTGTAATTAGATGCTTATAAGAAACATTGAGAATTTGGACAAAGGATGAGATTTAGGACGTGCGATCTGGCTCTGTTATTAGATGGTTATAAGAAACACTGAAAGAGTTTGGACAAAGGATTGAAATTTCGGACGTGCAATCTGGCTCTGTTATTAGATGCTTATAAGAAACATTGAAAGAGTTTGGACAAAGGATTGAAATTTCGGACGTGCAATCTGGTTCTGTGACTGGATGCTCATGAGACACGGCTGAAATTAGGATGTTGCATCAGTTGCGCGTAGAGCAACAGCTGAATAGAAAACGGTGTTGAACCGATGATGCTGAGTTTGCAGAATCCACTCTGCTCCCTGAAACCATGATTCGACTGACTAAGGGTATTGAAGTTTCGGTTAATTTGCATAGCAGAACAAGTAGCACGGATACATATTACTGGACACAATATGTCTTGAAAAATAGCCTAACCATACAAAAGCTAATTGAAAGTTCTAAGAATAAGAAAGAATGCTGAAGCAGTCGAGCTTTTGATCTCCCAGAGAAGCTCTTGCGGGATGGGGTCTCGTAAAATGAAGCAACAGTGGTTGCTGTTCTACTCTGATCCTAGTCTGATCTGAGAGCAATGTGCGCCTTATGGAGATTGAATCGCTAGGTTCCGGATCCGGCTAGATCGCCTCACCGGCGTGTTCTGAATCCGGCTAGATCGCCTGGCAGGCGTCACAACAGCCGTACTTGATTCTCCTGTTCCATCCTCCTGCTTCAGCATTGAATGCACTCGTGTTAATTTATTGAAATTACTCAATTTTTAGTGTTCTGAACAGACTATAATTTCTTTCATTTGGCCAGTACCTAAAGTTATCTCTTTCTGATAAAGTTTCTCGATTTAGAGCAGGTAAAGTGAATAAAATGAATTGAACTGCAACTCAGCCATAGATCTGAAATGGTCACATGCACAGTTGAGCAATTCCCTTTAGAATTAACACTAACCTGTGGCTTCTTAACGTTCCTGTCAGCAGTGAAGCTTGCATGTGAAGGGGAGTCCATCGAAGAAAATTCCGAGACGGCCGGCTGTGTCACATTGACCTTGATCCCCGAATTATCCATCGACACAGAATTTGTGCTCTCTTCGACTTTGCCAATCATCTTGCTTTTCAGTTCTCTGCTCCTGTACGAGCTGCTTAGCTCTCCCACCACAAATTCTCCAAGCAGCTCGATTTTCGGTGCTCCACTTTGGTTAGACTGTGTACTGGCTTCCTCCGGTGCATGAACAGGAGATGGATCTGTAATCGAATTGGGAACAAGTGGCTCGGTGCAGTTCTGTTCTTTCATCTGGAATTGCGGCTCGCGCTTTTCTTCAGCCACAGTCTCAGGACACGGTTGTTTCTTCAAAGGAGAAGAACAAACAGGATTGGCCGGATTCTTTTTGCCTTTCAAGAACAGGCGGAAGAGGAAAGCTGCGGAAATCGCCAACAACGCAGTTAATAAACCAATAATAGCATAGTAACTTGACTCAGTTCCAATGCGAACCATAAGCATTGCATTGGTCAATAATTCTGCTTGAGGCTTTCCGATGGGAAAATTTACTTCACTTTCCTCATCAGTTCTTCCCCATTCATCCTCGACTTCGCTTCGTACTGATGTCCAAGTTTCTGGTCCCAATGGCTGCTTGGCTTCCATATCCAAGGCATTAGGAATTTCACAGTACATGTTCTCTGCATTTTCGCTCTGCTGCAACTCAAACCCTTCAGTTAGTTGATCAGAAACTTCATCTGGTTTAACAATTCCCTGATCAATATGATTACTTTCCTCCATATTTAGCTCAGCTTCCTCCACAACATCGACCATGGCCCCCTCATTTCCGTCATCAATGGTATTTTTAACAGCTCCTAACACGAATTTAACCACCTCCTCTTGCTCTTCAAGCTCCTCAATACTGTCGACATTCTTCACCAGAAAACCGACGTCATTTTCAAGTTCACGTGCCTGATTCATGAGGTTTGAGCCACTCCCAAGCCCAAGAGCTCTCCCGTATAAAGCAGCTTCATATGTAAAATTATTGATGCTCGAGTACCCATCTTCGCTGACCCCAATATCGCGTGATATTGATGGAGCCGAGCTCATGTCAGACATATATGATGAGGCAAAAAGTACCAGCACTAGAAGCAAAAGCAAGGTCTTGAGTAGCTCTAGGCAAATTGAGCTCCTCTGCTCTTCTTCTTCCGCCTCCTCCTCCTCCTCCTCTTCAATTTCATCATCACTATCCCCATGATCATCTTCCCCTTCTAGCTTCAGAATGTCACAGGAGCTAACCGAACCAGCTCCCTCTCCATTGACGTTTGCCGTCTCGTCATGGCTCGTGCCAGAACTAGATCCCTCCTTTCCTTTCCCCGCCTCTTTCTCCAGGCGAAGCGCCATCTCTCGCTTCCTATCTGGCTTGTACCGGAGGAACTGGGGCCGCGGAGATAGATAATTCGTGAGCGGTTCATAAGGAAGCACCGATTCCTTGCCAAGCCTATTGGCCGACAAGGACGGGGATATCTTGGAACCGCTGGTGCTGGGGCTCGCTTTGACGGGTTCTGAATAGGAGACGGGGACGTTTCCAATGGGGTGGTCGGATCCGTTTCTTTCCTTTAAGACCTTGTTCCCTGGAGGAGTAACCTTTGAAGCTCCATCAGTGGGCAGATTCTTCTTTGGCGACGGCTTCTTCATGTTACAGAACCCTAGCTGCCGAATTTGAAGACTTTGATCGTTCTCATCTGCGTCATTCATACACAAGATCCAGCTAGTTAAGCGACAAACCGATAAAGGCTCCTCCTTTTTCTTGAAAATCTGATTAAACATTCATGCGCACAGACGGCAATCAAGAATTTCGGAAAAGAGAGGGAGAGGGAGAGGGAGAGGGAGAGACATACCGGATACAGAGGGCTTGGCATTGGGAGATCTTTTAGCGGAAGAAGAAGAAGAGGGACTCTCGGTAACATCCATGCCGACGAATTTCGGTTGAACTTTCAGGTTATTCAGTTCCTTGATTTTGCTTTTCCTTTTTGGAGGGAGATTTGCGGGAGAGATGGAGATGGAGATGGAGAATTCGACCGTTGGGAAGCGGGGCGGCATTGCTTTTATATTGCAGACCTCTTTTGAATTCGAAAGAGCCCTCTCCAATTTTTTGACCGTTGAGTCGAGTCCGTCTGTAACGGCTAGTAAGAGCGGGGCCTCGGGTCGAATTGGGCCTCGTCCTGGAGGCCCAGAGAGTGCGGACCAAGTTGGCCCAGATCAGAATATTTTCTTCGCTGGCGAGTCCATTGACCCTGTGATGTGAGGTTAACCCACATTTTTCGGCCCACAGACTATCCGGCTTGTGCAACTTGATCTCGAGAGGATTAGAATTCCCACTAAGTTCTGATTAGCATGGTAGAAATCATAGTTTACATAAGCGTGTATGAATCGAATGACACATTCTCCCTTAGAATGGTCCCCCATGACTCAGGCCAGGCGAAAATGGGTGCGTCCGCGATCGGAGAGCTCGGGCCTCTAACCCCGAGCCTGACAAAGAGAAACAGCACCAGCATTACAGACAAAAGACAACAAGCCCTCGCGGCCTATGGATGGACATAACTTAATGACTAAGCTCCCAACGTTAAAACTAATAAACAAAAACGTCTCCGCCTTCTGAAATAAGTGGCACCCACATGAACAAGAAGAACCGATTATCTCTCTCCTTAATCAAGTCTCTTCTGAGGGTTACGATGTCCTCCGTCCTAGAAAAAAACCCCGGTTCCTAGACGGTCAAGGTGGGGGAGCTTTTTAGCTGCTTTTGTGTCCACTAGGAATCTAGAATTTTGAAGAGGTTTTCTGCATTCAATGCGAAATTTGACCTCGACCCATTTCACGGTACGTCCTAGTACCCGTTCGGATCGATCGAGGACAACGTGAAACACATCTCCCCTCTCCTCCTTTGATTCGTTCAAGGTCCGAAAGGGAACGAACCACTGAGCCCTAGAAACGCGAAACCTGGTTTCTCCCCCCCCTGGTATCGAATCTAGATTCCCCACTGAGGGATTGCAGAAGATGCGTACTTTATTCAAGCAGCAGGCAGGGGGTTGAGCTCGTTGAAATTTGAAACACGAGCCGAGATGACGCAAGCGGTCATTAGCCGCTCGACCCGAGCGGATTGGACTCCACCTTCTCGTGGGAAGAGCCTTAGAAAAATGAGAATCGCAAGTGGATTTCGAATAAGAAATTTGGGTTTGTCGGTGTTTGAATCTGAAGAGACATACTTTGTTTCCTAGGGAAAGCACTTGTTTAATCCATCCCCTAACGTCTCTTTCTTCTGTTTTTTAAACTCCGAGAAAATTGTGACGATGGTATCTAAGAAATTGCTCGCGAACTTCGATTTTCCTCTCGGAATTAAAAAATGGCAAGAGGGGCGCGAGATCAGTTTCGCCCCCTGTCGTTCGCGTGATCGAATCTCTGAAGTGTCACGAGTAGGGTGGTCCTAGTCGGCGTAACATTCCTACCTTCTTCTCCCTCATATCTTCAATTTCGGTGATATTTGAATTTAGGAATGGAACAAGGTGCGTTCCCGCGAAACTGGACGATAGTTTATTTAAAATTTTAAAAATTGATGTTTGCATCCTAATTTCGGACCCAATACAAAGATATTTCCTAATTTTATACAATTAAATTTAAATTTGACAAAGATGTTCCTTATATTGCACGACTCTCTTCCCAATAATTTCAAGACGGTGGATGAAAAGACACGCACTTTTTTTGCGTTTTTAATAGACCATAGAAAAACATATATGATTAGACATGTTAATGTTTCTATATAAATAAGTGTTCCGCGTGAAAATCGGAAAATTGATGTACCGACATTACAAGTTCCACATGTTACATCAAGGGAACTAAAGCCTTTGTCATATTTTATATGGATACCATGTTTCCATCGTTCGCAACATGTTCGATAGTACCGATTGGGCAAAAGAAAGAGTGAACCACAAGCCTGCTTTTGAAAATGGTCCCCTATGTTTTTCAAAAAGGAGGGTTAATTTTCTAATCAGAAAAAGAAAAGGAATTATAACCTGAATGACCAGGGGGTCCGAATAGTCACCCAGCAAGGAGGGCAATTTCGGGATTCTACATTGCTGTCGAAGGCGACAGCAAGTAGCAACCCCCGGGAGGGAGGGCAACCTTATCTACTTCACTGCAGCAGATGCGCAGTGGATGAGGTATGGGGGGCTAAGGCAAAAAAATAAACAAATAAAGAATTATAAAAAAAAAGGGAAGCCCAGATACCGAAACTGCCCCTCGATGATGATAATAATGACGTCGTGCCCTACTTTTCTTACCCAGAAAGCACGTGAGGAGGCGTGAGATTGATGCTCTACCATTGCTGCCCCACGACGTGCCCATCAATCAAGTCGAAGTCGAATCCTAGCTAATCATTGCCGATGAGAAAACTCAAACATTCATTTGTCCCTCGGCCCTGCCCCAGACAAGCTCCTAAGAATGACTCACTCTCTGCAGCTCTATTGCTTAGATGCTAAGCAGAGCTCCCTGTTCATTGTCTCTGTCCTTCTTTCTCCCACAATTGGAAATCAAAGTAGGCTCCGCTCATCTAACTTATGCGTCTTGAATAGGTTCGGATCTTTAAGAACGTACACGGTTTATTCTGTAGTATCTTTCTTTGCGTTTTGCTTAACTAATCAATGTTAGAAAAACACAATAATGTCGGAGTGCGGGCCTACAATACTTTCCTTGCTCATAAGAGGTATGTTGTGATTTTAGACTCGAGCCGAATTGAGGATTTCGAGTTGAAAGGCTTAGATATGCAATGGAAGTTTTTCTTTTTGGTTAGAAGGTACTTGACATTTTCCCATTAGTATGCACAGTAGAAGATTGGTTTTGCCACTCTTATTATGGAGCTAACCTCCATGGGATCATGTCGGTGCGTCTGATGGTCTAATTACAAATGAAGTGTCGACTCTCCATTGACTGCCAGCATTTTATGCGTTCATAAAAGCTTAGATCGCTTTTTCAAAACCGACGATGTAAAAATAAAAAGATTCCCCACACAATTGCCCAACAAAGATAAAGAATAAAGAATAAAGATGGAGAAGATGACGCGTTTCCAATGATAAAGCATAAAGTTTTCATTTTTCCTTTTGAGAACGTCTCTCTCTCTCTCTCTCTCATACGGATGGCCATGTTGACAATCGAGGGCGTGCTTTAACCTGGTTGGCTGTTAACAGCCAAAGGACTTTGCCCACCGACTGGGTTCAAGGACAACCTTTTCCGGCGCCTTTTCAAAGTTTTTAACCAGAAAGGGAAGAGCATTGCATTGATTATTTGACCACGAGCCATCCATTCACATGAAGGGTTGGCGACTGCAACTTTTTTGCTTCGTTAGGCTGAAATGGAAAGGGGAATCCACATGCCAAAGAGCTCGAACGGAAGGCGACGCGAACATGAAAATTTGCCCAAAAGATTTAATCTTTTCCATCCAACTTTCATTACAATAAAACCTGTAAGCAGCCATTTACACAAGCACTCTGGCTCTCGTCCTATTCTTTTCGTCTCGCATCGAAGTGGCAAGACCCAATAAAGCTCTGAGATAGAAGCTCTGTTTTCCATTCAACAAACCTTTGAAAAAACACCCGACTACGACTCCCTAATTTCTTCACTAAATGCATGCGAAAGTCCTTTTCTTTTTCTTTGTTTCAAATCTCAGCCGTTCAAAACTTCTTGAAGGTGAGAGCAGGACCTCTGCATCCTAACGCCGCTCATGCTGTTTCTCGACGCCATGATCTCGTTTAGCGAGAGCCTCTTCTTGGACCCCGGCTCGGGCCTCTGCTTCGGGGCGCTATGGGACCGCAGCTTGGCGTTGAACGACTGCGTGTTGGCCATGTAGCTGGGGAATCCGCTGGAATAGGGGCGGAAGAAGTGGTCCCCGCACACGCTCTTCGCGGGGGTCGCCGGAGCAAAGTACCCTAGAGAATTGGCTAACCGGGGCGTGCTCTGAGCCGTCGAGAACCTGCACTCGTCCCCGACGAAGCACCAATCAAAGTCTTGCATGTGGCGGCAATCGGGGATCGAGAGCCGGGCGGAGGCGGGGGCGGGGCCGGGACAGGGGAGTGGGGACGAGACGGCATGGTAGGGAAAATCTTCTCCATATTCTGTCGGGACGTTGTTGATTCGGCGTGACCGAGACCTCGGCTTGAACGTGTCGATCTCGACGATTTTAGGGCTCTCGTCTAAGGGATTTACCGGAGTTTCGTACAAGGAGGATAGCCTCTTGCTGTGGAACTCGCTTCTCGGTTCCTCAAATCTCTCCTGCAGCACATCAAACACCATAAATAAGACCACTGGATGTATCCAAAACCAACGTAGTAACTTAAAATTATCGAAAGCAATCCGAAGAAGGAATCTTGTTCAAAGCAATTGGAAGAACTAGGCCAGTTTCTTACAATGGATCTTCGAGGGCGGTTTTCGTAATGGAACCGGTTCTCTTTGTTGACGGAACGGCGAGCTCGCTGAGACCTCACATTGGCCTGAGCTCTAATGAGAGCTTGCATGCTATGCAAAGTTGCAGCGGCTCTCTTCCTCACCAGATAACCTCTCACGAGCGCCTGTAGCTTCACCAGTCCCTTCAATGCTCGCAGAGCTTTTCGGGCCTACACCAATTAGACCAAGATCATCATCACGTCACGCTCTCTCGGAAACAAATCATCAATGACATGGAGGACGCATTATAACAGAGGAGCGCGCAAATTCAAACGATGAAGACTTATTCAAACACCGACCATCCTGGCTGTCACTACACAAGTCAAGTCTTGATAGGTGCAACTGAATAAACTATTTCTCACGAAAATATGTATCGGTTTCAGTCAATTCACGTCAGATTTGAACACAACGAATTTAAATCAATCGCTACGTTCGTGTAATGTCGAATTCGGATCCCTCGGTAACAATTCTTGTGCTTCTTACCAAGTAGCCGCGAAAGACGGTCTGAATCTTGACGGAGGCCCATTGCTCCCTCCCGCCCCCGAACAGAGTTCCCCTGCCCTGGCTCGTCAGCCTCACCACCTCCACCGCCGCCTGCGCCGCCGCCACCGCCGCGTCGGCCGCTGCCGCGGTGGCCGCCGCGACGGCTATCGCGTGCTTGCTCTGCTCCTTCTCCGACTCCGCGATGAACGACCTGAGCCACGCGGAGTCTCCGGCGGCGCCGGTCACGCTGGCGTCGGCCGCCGGGACCTTATCGGGATCTCTGGCTGACCTCCCGATGCTCCACCTCCGCTTGTCCTTCTTGGTGTCGCCGGAGACCGAGCTCGAAGTGCTGTGGCTGCCCTGGTCCTTGTCTCTCTTCATCCCCAGCAAGCCCCTGAACCATCTCGCGGCTCTCCCCATTTGTCTCTTCAAGCAAAAAATCGAAATGGGTCGAGCTTAAAGCAGCAGCAACAGACAAAGGTAATCACAACATATGAAGCAGAAACGGTTCTTGAGGTAATTCAGGAGGGAGAAGGAAGAAAAGTGGAGGGAACGTTGGGGATGAAAGAAACGATTTTGAAATGTGGGTCGGTGCAAGAAAAGAGAGAGACTCGATGTGTCGAGAGAGCGAGAGACGGTCAGGGTCGCAAAGTGTTGAGACTTTGAGGAACGTTGGACAGGTTGCGAGAGGAGAAGTGGGGAAGAAGAGAGAGAGAGAGAGGGAGAGAGAAGAAGCAGAGTGGAGCAAATCATTAAGAAATGGGAATCAAGATTTCTTCTTCAAATATTTATTTTCTTTTTCTTTTTCTCCATTTTGAAAAGGAGAGAGAGAGAGAGAGAGAGAGAGAGGGAATAGTTTTTGTTTGTTTGAAAAGGGAGGGGGATTCTGACACAACCTCGTGAAGGACTGCATTACAAGACAAAAAGATGTCACAGAAAGACACAGAGGGCTCAACACCCATTAAAGAAACAGTTTATTAGCCGTTCAAAAGAAACAAATCATAAGGGAAAAGGTAAAGAAAATCCGCTAAACTCTCAATCAAAGTGCGCAAACAAGGTTTTAGAGCCAAAGCATGAAAAAGTGAGAAAAAAGTTTTTGTGTGAAAAGGCGTTATAATTGTATCCTTAGATATAGAGAGAGAGAGAGAGAGAGAGAGAGTTACCCAAAGGGAAGTGCTTTCTCAAATTCAAAAAAAGCTTCAATCTTGACCAAACCAAGCCACCCGCGGCGAGAGACGGCCACTTTGCTCACTTCGGAAATATTCTCTCTCTCTCTCTCTCTCTCATACACTCACTTTCTGGAGCGACGTGTACGTGCCACAACGCAAAGTATTCACTCCAATTCCTTCGGCGATTTCCAATTTTCATGAACCCAGTCTTTTACCTTAAACCCTGGTGCAGAGTCCAACTCACCCCCTCTTTAAAAATCTCTCTCTCTCTCTCTCCATGTGTGTGTGAAAGGTGATTTAATGAAAGGACAACGAAAAGGGCTTCCTTTTTGAGGTTGCTCTTGGTCCCCCAAAAATCAAGAGTCAAAAGCTGAAGGGCCTCCTTTCCTTTTGCTGGGGGTTTGTAGAAAATCTTTCAGGCTGCCGTATCTTTCGACCCCCAATTTCTCCTCCTTTTTCTTTTTTATCTTCTTCACCTAATCCTGCTGCTGCTCCACGATTCGCTCGCTCAGCATGATTTTCTCTGCCAAAGGGAGAAAATCTGAGTCAGGAGCTTCTTCCCACCACCTGTGGCAAAGCAAGATATATTACCAGAGAGCCTCCCCCCATTCCCCAATTCGAGAAGATGCAGACATTATTTTCTCCCACCCCCAACATTAAATGTCTTGAGGATCGAGAAGAAAAGATCTGTTGGTAATTAGTTGTAATGATGGTGATGGATGAGACATGAATAGATGAGACGCTAGTGACATTATTTTAGCCCGTGCAAAGCTAATTATTGTGTGGAACTGTTTTGTTTTTTGTCAAAGGTTGGAGATAAAACTTTGAATGGGTGTGACAGCAAAGGAGTTCGATTTCGTTGTCAAGACTTTATGAAGTACCCGTGGCTGATAATGGCGATGCTGGTGTGGACACATCAGATATAGGGGGGAATCTTTAGAGGGAATTGGACCCACATATACTTAGCCTTAACTCCATAACGTGGGAAAATTACTCCTAGGCAGGAGGAGAACATAAATGAAAATGATACGGATAAACATCATGGGAAAGAATTGCAGATCCTTGCCGCAGTATCCTATCCTTAGCTTAAAATATCGAATCTGCAATTGATGTCATCCTGTGATCCTTGATTCTGATCGACCGGTTCTGTGAGATGGGAGACAGCTGCCCCCCCTTTTTTTTCGAATCACAATATGTCAATTTTAGGGTCCTTGTGTTAGCGAGGAATTGATTTCTTGAGCATATGGGAATCTTGTAAAAATTATTTATGAGATAACATATTTCTGTTATTGGTCATGTATGAATGAAAAAATCTTGATGCTTTGATAAGTAAAGTCTTCAATTAGGAGAAAATAGATGGGAAAATTACTGAAAAAGTCATAAATTTATTGTAATTATATCAATTCAGTCATGAACATTTTATTAATTTAGTTTATTTGGCCAATTCAGTTAGAAATCGCTAACCCCAACGTTAATTGTCATATATGGTGTCACCTGCGCTTGACAATTTTTTATAATTTTATGAATTTTTGTATTCCTTTTTCCTTTCTATCTTTTTTTTTTCATTATGGCTGATGAGACTCGACCTTACTATCGTTGGGCGAGGTCAGCCTTGCTAGGGCTATGTTGACGAGGCTCAACCTTACTATCATTGGGTGACGCTTGACCTTGGCAATGTCTACCTTGCCCATGCCCAACGAGGCTTGACCCTTGCCAAAGCCAACAAGGGTGAGGGCTAACCTTGGTGAGATCGACCTCACCTATGGCTAGTAAGGTCAAGGTCGAGCCTCACTAGCCTAGTTGTAGCAAGGGTTGACAGTGACCTCACCGGCCATAATGAAAATACAAAAATAAAAAAATAAAAAAGAGAAAATAATAATAAACTCACATATTTTTAAAAGAATTATAAAAATTGTCTACATAAGCTCGATAGTGTCGCATATGATGACTGACAGCCACATTAACGATTTCTAACCAAATTAGTAAGATGGACTAAATTAGTAAATTATCAAAATATTTAGGACTAAATTGATCAAATTGAAAATTTTGGAATTGAATTGGAACAATTGGCATAAGTTTTTTTTTCTTGATAAAGAGCAATTGGCATAAGTTTAAGACTCTTTTTAGTAATTGTTTTGAAAATAGACTGAAGGTGATTTAGGTTCATAATTTCCCCATCCATGATAAACATGTGTTTATTCACGGGGATAGAAAGTAGTTCATGATGAAGATAGCGGAAGATTGGTACTAGAAGAACAGGCAAATGCCAGACCACAGAATATGCAATCATGCGATTTGCTATACATCATCTTTTGTCTTACACTTTCCTCTTCTGAAGATATTATGAGGTGGGTCTCAACTCTCAAATTACCCTCGAAGCCGAGTAAGATTCCGCAATTCTCATTGCCCAAAGAGCTGCTTCTTCTGCTTTTGGCGGCTTCAGGAGAACTTGAATTTACCAGTAAGATTACCCGAGTCATCTCGGATCACCACCGCAATATAAGTTCAAGAAGTCCTTCCACTCCTCCGCATCATAATTGACCTTAACCGATCCAGGAGGTGGAAGATGGTGAAAAGGACCGGCCTCATGCCACCATCCGTTTCGGTAAATGTTCAAGAAAAGAGTGCTGGCATTTCTAAGTGTACACTTTGGAGCACATACATCAATTCTCTCTCCTGATTAGAGTAGATTTGCCAGCTTAAGTTCTTGCCATGAGTGCCCGGGTCATTGTCTCGTAAGCGACGAAAACCCATCCCACCGGCATTCTTGGGTGTAGCTAGAGATTCCTGATCTCACGGTGCAAGGTCATGTTCTTCGTTGTCTGCCTTCATTCCACCATATGATCCCTCTCGGAACCATTGAGTTTCCGAATACAGTCAAACTTCCAATTAGCTGATGTAGACTGCAAGAATTGTCATGTAATCATTCCTCGACTTTACTGTGAATCCTGTGAACCTGGCCTTTCTGTACGGTTTCTTTGCTCTTCAATTTCCCATGTAGTTGACTAACCCATTTGGAAGAAGCTGGATGATATGAAGATGGGACGACTCTGGTGGAGAACAATGTAATCTGATGCAGTAATAGAATTAACATAATATCTCAGTAACTCGTGCTCATTTTATCAAGTTTACTGTTGAAGCAACATGCTTAAAACATGGACAAAACTACAAACCCCGTGGGGATTATCATGGTCCACTTCCGTGCTCATAGTTCCGACTTTTGAGTAGTACCTGTTTAACTTTATTGCTGTCTTTTCTTTCCTAATAACACCGTATCAAACACCAATGCATTTTCACGACGAGTTCACTCGACTATGATTACTACACTGCATGAAAAAGGGTTGGGATGAAGCTATGTATGCTGAGTACTTAAAAAATTATTTTCTATAAATTTCAGGTATACTAACAAAACAAGACAGGTTTAAATATTAAATCAATTCAAGTATGTAAGAAATATCAAAATGGGTGAATTAAGATTACCGGTTTGGTTCGTGTCGGTCTTTGTTTCACTGGTTTGATTTTGGGGCATCAAGTCTTCGAATCGAAATTATGAGTTCTCGGTTTGAATTTTGAAATATCACTCATGAGTACCCGTTGAAGTATTACAAGCAGTTGAACCGCAAGACCTATAGACGTTGCAGAAAAAATGATTGGACTTGGATTGCTCACTAGGCCCAGGACAGAGCAGGCCTAAAGCTCCTCGTTTTCCACTTAGCTACTAGCTAAAAGCTTAATTATTCTCGAACGGAAAAGTCCAAAGAAAAGTAGCCATAGCTTTGGATCGGTGGCGTTCTTCAATTCAATTTGTGGGTTGACCCTAGTAAAAACCCTAAGCCCTAAGACAAATTTCACATTCTACTTCGAATAACAAATTTTCAATAGTCCGGCTTGTAAGTCTAGTGGTAATGCTCCCCGCCCCCCAACTCTCTTTTTTGGCTAAGTAGGCAGCGCTAATATATGAGCAATTAAACGAAAAAAACTGGAAAGTTAATTAGGGCCGTGCTTTTTTCATTCATTCTTTAACTTATGCACTCCCTGTAAAAGTGTTTCAGGGAGTGTATAGTCAAAACACTATTTCCGGGAGCGTATAAGTCAGAAATGGAGTGGAGAGTGAGTAATCCCGTTGATTATTGTCTTTTATTTTTAGAAAAAGAAAGTTAGGTGTCTAGTATAATGGACCCAATTAAGATCAACTATAGTTCATGGCTCCATAGGGCAACTTTTTAGGGCACCCAATTGCAAGGTTTCGATATACAGGAATTTCTGAGCTTAATTATTTATGAAAAAATTATCAAAAATGTCATAAATTTATTGCACTTATACCAATTCACTCATATCTATATATTTTTACATTTTTTCAATTAAATCTATCCAATCAATTTAAACTAAAAATCACTAACATGGGCGTTAATCGTCCTACATAGTATGGCCAGCGTTAATGTAAACAAATTTTATAATTTTTTAAAAATTTTCAGAATTTTCAATATTTTTATTCTTTTGTTTCTATTCCTTTTTTTTTCTTCCAAGCCCGGTGAGAGTTGTTGGCCAATCCTTGCCGATAACAAGTGAGGACTGCATGACTCTGCCTAGCACTACAGCCCTAGCCCGCAACTAGCAAGGGATTTGCGGCCTTTGCCCACCCTCGTTAGACTTGATAGGAAAAAAAAGGGAAAAGAAAGAAAGAAAAATATAAAATTCAATTTTTATAAAAGAAAATATTCATGTCAGTGCCAATCGTCCTATATGATACTATCAGTGTTTTTGTTAGCAGTTTCTAGCCAAAATTAATCAGAATGACTCAATTGGCGAAACATAAAAAAGTTTAGAATTTAGTTGGCATAATTGAAAGATTATATATATTGATGAATGATTTCTGCAACTTTGAAGAAAAAACCTTCCATTTCTTTTTTCCTTTTCTAGATAAATATTGTTAAGTTTTTTTTTTGTTTTTTTTGCCAAAGCCCCTAACAGTGGACTTGCTCCTTTGATGTCTTAATGAGGACATCGATGCTCTCTCTTTGTTGTCTAAATTCGGACCCATCTTCACTATCGTCATCGTCCTCTCCATTGATCTAGGTTTTCTCTTGCTGCTAACATCCATGGCCCAAAACTTTAGCATAATCTCACAGTAAGGATTTCAATTTAGGGGGTAAATTTGCCAACCACACTCCTACGCAAATATAAGAGTCCCTTCTACATCATCTCTTTCATTAGGATCGAATGCTTAGTGTGGCATCTATACAACACACATCATAAACTTTGTCATTATTCCATCCTGTTAGATTGTTTCCATGGATCCATTATGGAACTGAACTCCGATTTTTGGGTGGGTTAATAGAACCACCGGGAGCTCTCGATTTCTATTTTTCAGAATCAGTCTTTAGTGGACAATTTTCGATTCTAATGTGGGAATTGTTTATCTTGGAATCGATTACTGTTAGCCTTCATAAGAAAACGAAGAACTAATTGCCTTTGTGCTAGTCATGCATAGGCCTTTCCTATAACCGTTTTAGAAGATATCTCAGACACCGCTCTCTTGGAACCGGTCCCCAAATTTCATAGACTTGATTTTAGTACATGGTAGGTCCAGAGGCCAACTCAGCACAAAGTGATGATTACTTTGAAAGCTGGTCAGATTCTTGATTTCCCAACGACCCATCAGAGCTTCTTCTCTTTTGAATTGTTTTGAATTGAATGAACTTTTTTCGGGACGTGAAACCGGACCTGAAAAGCTATGTAGATAATCAATATCGGTTAATCTTACGAATCGGGTAATTACTCGAGCAAACGCCCGAGTGAGTGATCCAAACAAGAAAATCTATTTGCTCTTGATAAAATGAAGAACACAATATATGTAGTAAGCCCGATCTTTACCTAAGCATTTGTACTTTTGTTCGTTAAATTTTGGAATCTGGATGGGATACATAGTGCATGATGGGGAAACCCATAATGGGTTATGGCTGAGTGAACTAATTAGCACAGTAATTATATGAAACACTAGGGATATAATCCATTGTGAGGATCCCTTCCGAACAAAATTCAAATCAAAGATTTCGAAAACAAGAGCTCTTGTTTTGTTTTGTTTTTTATTTTTATTTTTAATTTATTGTCGGGCTCTTTATCATGTACATGCAATGAGACATTGCACAGAAAAGTCTACATGCAAAGGAATAAAGGTATGACATATTGATCATTTCTTGACCAAAGATGAAAGTGCTCTCCAATAAGAAAAAGAAGAGATGGAAGTGCCCCCGACTTTGTTGCCTTCTTGTTCTCCCATCAGGAGTTAGTCCAACTCGGAATGAATTCGCCATTGAAACCTTTTCGAACATTTCACGGTGCGTCCTTATCACTTCCACTCGCCGTGTTGGGGCTGTAAGTGTCATATGCCGAGCCGAATGCTACGCCCACAACATTTTGGTTTGGCCGAGTCAAAAGTGGACGACTCGTTTGACTTGTCCCAGGGGAAAGTTTATCTTTTAAGTTATTCCGAAAATATATCTTATGGTAGCTATTAATAGTGTATTGATACTCGTCTTGTCAATGAAATTCTTGATTATTTTTTCGCTTGAATCGATTACCAACCAACCGACACGCATGTGCGAACTTTAAATTCTTTCAATGAACGCTATTTTGAATTTTGTATGTTTACTTAATGCATGGGGCATCTGGATATGTTGATCGTACAAAATGGGTGATGAAAAGAAAATAGCAAAGTACCTTCCTTTATTCCACTTATAAAGAGAGCAAAGCTAGAACAACAATCTCTCTCTCTCACCCCCCCCACACACACACACACACAGAGCACACAAAATGGCTGACATCCATCATGGTGATGGATCTTGCTTCCAAGAACGGTCGCCACATGCGGCGGAGGCGGAGTACGCAGTGGTAGATCGCTCGGTCGGCTGGGCCTTCTTCCACCAAGGATCATAACATAAGAGGGTTACACCCATGTACGTGGCACACAGGATTAAGCCAGGCAGAGAAACATTACTTATCAGATATCACCTGAAAATAATATATTTTGCATGACCATCTTCGTTCTTCAAGCTTATTCAAGCTTCAGCAATGCATGTGATCAATTGAAATCACATGTACAGTTGTCTCTTCTCACCCTCTCATCCTAAGGTTTCTTTTCTTGCTCTTTCTTTCCCCTTCCCTTTTCGATTAATTCGTTCATTAGTTGTTGCTGTTTCTAGTGTGGCTCTTCAGGTTCTTTGCAGCCTTTTCTCGTCTTTCCTTGTTTTTCAGGTTTCAATCCTTGGTTTAGGGTTAGGCACTGGTGTGGATTGAATTCAGATATATAGGAACGTATGCTTTTTGTTTCTTTAATTCGTAGCCCTTAGATTTTCTCTCAATGGGGTGTTTTTCTTCTGTGCAACCTCCTCCTCTTGATGTTCGCATGAAAAGAGGGACAATCCTCAGTTTCTATATATCTGACGAGTGATGATCATCAAACTAAAGCAGACAATTGTTGGAAGATGTTCAAACCTTGAATCAAGTTGTCATTCCCTTTGTTTCTCAGTATACGTTTGTTTCTCAAGTAGTATAATCACTGCTCAATGACATGCTTGAAGAATGTGATAAGAGGAATTTCTGGAGTGTATATTCATCCTTCTTCTTCAACTGTAAGGTATCAATTTTTACCCATCATCCCTCACACATAAAGACTAGGAATGACAAGTTTGCGAACGCTGTAAACCCAAAATATGTTGGTGATAATGAAACGGTAAAGGGAAATGATTCGACATAAGACCACTTTCGATAACTCCCTCGCGATGCGAAAGCGTGTGGCCTGTTGCTCTCCTTAAGTGATCCACAAGTCAACACCTTGCGCTTTCATTCTTAGCTTAACGAATATTAAATTAGAAGGGATGATGTGCATGCACCATCTCATTTCTTTACCAAAGTCCACTCTCTTGTTTTGGTTTCTTCAGCGAAAGATTGAGAGGGAGTAGAAAAATGAGGGATGTGAGGCATGGGAAGGTTCCTCAAATGATTGTGTCTCCATTTCACTTTGTCAAATTTGTGCTCTCAGGATTCCTCTACTGATGACTTGAGAAGAAATCCAATGTGAAGCACCCAAAAGCAAAGATCCTAGACCTTTATTTTTCTTGTCCTTTGCTCTATTTTCCCCCCTTTAGTATTGTTATGCACAAGTCTCAACTCATGCTGGACCCTCTAGAGATCGAAACTCAATTTCGTATTCAAAATTGAAATTAATTACGTGATCTATTAATTCGAAACAGAAGCACGTCTACTTACTCGTCGTGCAATGAAGAGTACTAGGTATATTGGACATACACCACCTTCCTTTCGTATGTGATGAGAATTGCATTCATATAGAGAACTAGTAACAGCATGAGATGAAACGATGTAAACATCCCGAGTACGTGGAAGCACGGAGATAGATTTATTTAGTAGCAATGCTAGATTTTGTTAAGACCGGTAATTATAGTTAATGGATCAAGGAAAGTGAGCAGGAAGAGATTATCTCATTAATTCATACATCTCTTGAATTCATGTATCTATTTAATTCGCGTATCTCTTGAGTTCATGTATCTATATAATTTACGTATTGCTTTAGTTCATGTATCTCTTCAAAAAATGACTTCTCAAACTCTATAGATAGATTTGAACTATTCTTCATTCAAACAATGGTAGAAACCCTCACTCCTCATCTCTTCACTTCAATTTTCTCTTAGTGTGCCGGCTTCAAGAAGTGTTTGATAGAGTCTTGTTTGTATAGTGTTAATTCAAACGAGTTCGAGATATTGTATCTTTAGAAGCATAGTTCACAAAACTGCTTAACACCATTGGTAGGAATTAATTGCTTTAAGAAGATTTGATTAGCCATACCTCACATCTTATTTAATTCCTTTACGAGTTCATACCATCTTGCAAATCTATATTTGTTTTGTAATTAGTCATCTTTATTTGTAAAGATATACATACATTCGCTCGTTTGTTATTGTCAATTTGTTACCGTGTTCTTAATGTTATTATCCATTTTCATGTTTTTCTAGTTACACCAAACATTATTACATATTTCTCCTCCAATACGTAATATTCTCCGGCACAAAGTGCAGTGTCAAACTATTGTCAGTTCTTAAATACGGTTTAAAAAATACACTGATTGACTATTTGGTATAACTTGGTAAGTAGGCATTCAAACACAAGAGTTATGTAGATGTTCTCTTGGGCTTGGCCCATCTATTTTGGTACATCTGTCGGCTTCCCGTAGCAATGCAGTGTTCATAGACAATATTAGATCTTCCAACTTGGAAGTTCCAAGCCCATCGAGTTCTCGTCAGGTTTGAGGGTCATATTAAGTAGAAATCGAGCTATTTTGATTAGACGGCCTCGCCTTTTGATATATAGATGAACGAGGTCAAATTCGAGCTTCTGGAGAGCTTCAATGGTGCCAACATATCTTTCCTTTTCCTTTACCTTTCCCTTCCTTTGGGCGATGGTACGGTGATATGGACTAATAATATTCCCAATAAGTCCCGTCTTCAAACACGGTTGCCATGACAGTGCCGTGCTTAGTGCTTTTCGCTTTCATAAATGATTTTTATACCTCTACCATCTTGATGGCACGACTATGGCGACATCGCCACTTTCAATACTAAGTCAAGAGCCATAATGAATGACCTTTTCTCTATAGTCTCATATCTAAACGTTCAATGATAAGTACATCCTCTCTTTTTCGTTGGCCAAGTGTATTCCTCCTCTATAGGAGCTTGACAGGCCCGTGGTGGACCTACTTGGGGAAAACCTCATGGACTCCCCCTGTCCAGAGGTGGGGAGTTTTAAGCTTCCCACCTCCTCAATCCATGTGGGACTCGGTGGTTAAATAAGTCATTTTCAATACACACATCTATAAAGTAGTCACACCGATTGCCGCTCCCTTGCCTATTGCTAGGAAGGAAAAATAAGGCTTGGATTTTTTATGATTGCATCGAACTTGATTTTAGATCGAACAAAAATGAGATGGGAATTTGGTTAACTTGGTACATCATATACATTTAACTCGATTAGACCCCCTAATCACACTCAATATATACCTTTCTTTCTCCCTAGGCTATATGGTTGGATAGTGAAATCTCAAACAGGGGTTTTCAAATATGTGGTCTGGTAGCTAGAATGGCGTGCCCGACTGGTCCATTTGTTTAGCCGCAATTCCTCTTGGAAAGCGACCGAACCAAAACGAGGAGAGCCTCCGGCTCGAGGTCGGACAGAAATTTGGGCCAAACCTAGCACACAATGGGGGGAAACCAAACGCACGCTTGGCCTACTTTCCGAGACAGAATTCCTTGTTCTGCTCCCCCTCGTTAGGCATACGCTTCTTTCATCGAAAACGACCCTTCGTTCATGCCCGTATTTGACTCTCGAAGAACCCAACAAATTTTTCTGCAATCATACATCCCGGCCTCACCAATTGTGGCGCAAGGCTCGTCGTGCCATTACATATCAACTGGTAATTTAAGAGAACGGAAATCTCTGATCCCCGACTCACGGTTGCGAGAAGGTGATGGCGACGGATGAATGGATTGCTCAACTTTGACCCTCAGGTGAGTAGTTTGATCCCTCAGACTCGTGCCAGTCCCGATCCATTTAGGTGTGTTCGACTGAGGAACATGCATGCTCCAAGAAGTCGACAAAATTCACAAAGATGTGTGATAGGAGTTCGCTGTGTATAGAAAGAGAGGAAAAAGAAAAGTCCCTCTAATCTCAAGCTCTAATCTCGAGCCCTCACCCATAGGTTGTACCCAACAAAAAACCACGTGCCAATTCTAATATCTAGATCCTCTGGACTCATGAGCTACATAGAGGGCAGCTTGGGATTACTTCGAATTTAGGAATCCATCAAGGATGTATTTATCCTGGGAAAAGTTGATTATTAGAGAAAATGCTTTCTCCTTTTCGGATTAGGAAATTCATTTCCCAACTTTAAGCTTCCTTATTTTCTTAGACTACAGGTGGTTTTTTTTAAGAAGAAACTACAGACAGTTCACCTACTGAACTCCAGTTGATAGATAGAAGAAGGGGAAGGGATCCCCATTTTTTAAGTTTTCTTCCAGGTTAGATGACTATCATGTGCTTCGAGTCAAAGGCTTTTTTCCTCAATCATTCTTTGATTCGGACAAAGGATCAGATCCGGTTCTGCACGGGATGCACTTGATTAGACAGCTTCGCATGTCATACATTAAGGTTGTCAAGAATCAAAGTGAAAGGGTCAAATACCTTAGGCCTGTTAGGTGGCGAGCGTGAGAGACCTGACAAGCCAAATTTGTCTATGCTGACTGCTGAGGGATGGGAGAGCAACCCTTTTTCGAGCGTTGCCATGTGAGTTTCGTGCGCATGACAAAATTTTCATTCGATGCTACCGGTATGTCGGGATGGGTAACATCATCGGCCCCGATGTTCATATCGAAAGTACGTTTCCATAATCAAATTCTTTGGCTCAGATGCAAGTTCCAAGGACATCTCTTTGTAGATTATAAGAATATAAACGCATGTTCCGAGATTTGTCTTTTCGTCTAATCCATGCCTATGCCCTAAAATATGGTAAAAGTCGAGTCCTCTAGCTATAGACTAGGCGTGATTAGGATTTACAGTGATTAGCATATGGATTTTAAAGAAACAAGTGTGCTTGTTTTAAGCAAAAGAATTTCCCCCAAATTAGCTTTTTAAATATTTTCATTTATCGTGAAGTTTACAACAAAACAAGAGCAAAAGAATTTTTCAAGAATTAATTTTCTCTATTTTCCTTTATTGCGAAATTTTAAATGAAACAAAAGAACAAGTTTCGAGCGAACGCATTTTTCGTGAATCAAAGTTTTAGACTTTCACTTTGCTGATAATAATGACATTCTTTTTCCCAGTTGAAAAATTGTAGAATCTCCTAAGGACATCATTAGGCCTTCCATAGAGAAATCCATGTTCTTCGTTACATAACCAACACAGTAGCAACTCCTGAAGAGGAAAAAGATCTACTCCGAGACCCGATTCGCGGCTCTAAAAAAAAAAATTACATTTCTTTCATGAGGCCGAGCAACACGAGAAGTGTTTGGACACGATCGAGTTCATCCTCGTGAAAAAGTGTGAAATTACAAGCAGTAAGATAAGATAAGGATATCAACACCCCATCGATCGTTATATGCAGTTCGGAATGAAGTACCAATCCGAACTAAAACCCTCCTTCACACGAAAATCCCTCTCGAAGAGTCTGCTCATCGCATGGCAGAATCCAACGACATCTTGTCTCGCTTCTGTCCACCGGCTGCAAGGACATTGTATGTTAGCATTGATGATAAATTATGCAGGACCAAAGTTTTTGATCGAAGAAGGACGTATAAACTTACCGCTGAGCACAGAAATCTCAGAGCTCTTCAGAACACGCAGTCTCTTCACAGTCAATATGAACATACTGTCAATTCACATTTGGAACATTAGATCACAGCACAAAGTGGCAAAACATCAAAATATCAGTCACTTCCCAACAACATTCAGAAATGAATTCGTTTTCACGAATCAGTGTTAGCACGGAATATTCTGTGTCTTGTTCTTGCTCCAAGCAAACATCCCTCACTGCATAGAGTCCCACAAATCGCACTGGCCAAGACGGCATGCGCAATAAAATAATACAAAACGACGATGGATCAAGAATCTGATGCTGTTCTCAAGACAACCAAGAAACATGATACCATTAAACAAAGGCTCAACCACCAAGTGCACGAATATTAAACGAAAGTATGTATTTTGTAAACGAATCAGATCCAGAGTGGGGAGATGCTTACTGCCAAGGGACATCGCCAACAAGCATCCTGTCTCCTTCGTAGTCCTCGTAAACAAGAGTATATTCCCCTCTTCCGTCGAGTAAACCTGTAATCGGCTTCTCTTCCTCCTGTGTGTTCTTGATATCACAACCAGAGGAATCTCTTTGTGCTGAACGGAGAATGAAAGGACAAAGACATGACGTGAGCAAAGTACAGTCTACACACAAGTCGAGCCTCGGTATAATGACAGATGGTGAGATCGATAACAACTCTTGAGCTAAACTGCAGATTAAAGAATCTTTCCTCTCGCATACCGTTCTTGATGTTTGACTTAGCCTGAAACTTTTAATTGCCTATGGAATACATATTGATAACATGTATCGGTGGGGTGCTCTTTTGTAAGAGGAGGGAATATAGTCTGGGAAAACTTAATAGTTTCGCAAAAGTAACGCCATCAACTCATCATGACTACGAAGGGATTAGAAAATCGCTAGATCGACTATTTAATTACTTTGTGAAAGCTTACTATAGTGAACCGGCACTGATGACACTTAAGACATAGGCAGGTGATGCGATGATATCTCGATACTCAATTACTTTTAGCTGCAAGAATTAAAATCTGTGCCTTCCCACAACACAGGTGAAGACAATACATAGTTTTTTATTTACAAATATGTATAACCTGCAAGAAGGCCTCGGAAGAGTTCATCGACAGCGGCAGACAGTTTTTGGTAACTGTCATAGGCATTGAGATCCACTTTCCGGCCAATGGGGACACCGTCCATGTTCATCTTCACGAACAAGCCTTTTCCACTACTTTCAGCAGACTTTTCACCGACTATTTTGCTCGAGACCATGTTCTGATGAGTCTTGGGGGCCGGTTTTCCATGGCCATCGCTGCTAGCAAGATTTTTCCTGAACGTTCGCAGTGGCGGCCACCCAACGACTGGAGCTGGAGCAGTCCTGTCAAGGAACATTCACGAGGGCATAAAATTGCATAAGTAGGAATATGAAAATTCATCCGGAGTCTAGATAGCACTGGATGAAACTGAACCGGCAAAGAACTAATTCGCTGAGGTATTTATCATGCTATGGCACCAAAGAAAAAGAAAGTATATCCATCATCCATCATCGATACATTCAGCCAATGAAATGGAATTTTTCCTCAATACAGTTGTGAACACTTAAGATGACAAATTTCCTCATTATCAAGTAGTTTTTCAGATTATTAAAATGTTTATTCTCCCCTTTGATGACTTGTCCTAATGATAAATCAACCGTGCAATAGCCCCAAGAGTCCCGGGACAAAAGGAAAAAGGAAAGAAATTGAGTAAACAAGTCACGAAAACTCGACACAAAGTCATTAAAGAAAGGGCAAAACTTACATCAGAAGAGGATATTGACAAGCACGAGAAATAAAAATCTTTATTGCCAGAACAAACTAAACGCCAGCATTATTGCGCAGAAAGATGCAGCATTAAAGCATCACTATCCAGGTAATGGTGCAAAACTCCAAATTCCAGTATTCTAAAGGCAGAGATATAAATTAGTGGACACTTGCTTAGAGGCAAACATATTCCTTTAGAAACTTTGCAAACATAAAGTCCTGAAGCCAATACACATGAGCCATGGACCACAACATGTAGATCTAGCGTAGCTAGAAAATTTAACATCCCATAATGTCATGAGTATTATCGCTAATCCATGATTTTTCTTCTTTTTTTTCTTATTTAAAGCATACACAAATAAAATAAAAACTCGCTGTCCTGTGATTGAATATGCTCGGCCGATGGAGACAATTAGCAAGAGGGGGGGGAGGGAAAGAGAAAACTGATGTGTTGTGTGTACCTTTTCTGAGAGCTGTTGGGCACAGCTGTAGTTGCAGCAGTAGCAGCAGAAGCTGCTAAAAATGCTTTCTTTTTCTCTGCATCATTATTGTTCTGCAAGTCCATCGTTTCAGAAGATATATCCTTTGCCAAAACAGGCAATTGGGTCCGAGAAATTGAGGGTGAGAACTGGAGATATGGAGCAAAGTTCTGTGCTTGAGCTTGACTTCCACCGTTGAAGTAGCCAAGAGAGAGAAGAGACTCGTCCTTTTCTAGTTTGTAGTTCATGGTGAAGTCTTTGTTGGACTGGTCTGCATCACCAGGCGGGCCGAGCTTGAGCTCTAGCGCCTTGTCCTCTGGAGGAGGAGGGCCCCGTCTTTGCTCTTGGAGTCTCTTCATGAGCCACTCTCTCTCCTTTGCAACGAAATCTAGCAGCTGAGAAGCCTCCCCATTTCTTGAAACTCGCTCCATGCGTCAAGTGTTTTGAGTTTTACCAGTTGGGAGCGGACAGAAAGAAACACTCTTTTTACTTCAAATTCTGCACCCAGATAGAAATTTTATACAATCCGTTTAAAAGAAAAGAAATAGGCACACGTATGGTGAACAATCCGAGAGACCGTTAGTACCTTCCCTTGAAGCTTGCAAGTGTTGAACCAGACTACCGAGCCTTGCATGAAGCTGGACAAGATATAGATGCTTGGCTTGTTGGAAACCAAGGTAAAGGTGTGAGCTTGAACCTTGAGAGCCACAAGAAGCAAAACTCAGAAGCACCCACTTCGAAGAGACAGAGAACCAAACAACGCAAGACTCAAAACCTGAAGGACTAGATAGAGACCGGCATAAACCTTCCCAAGAAAAGGTGTCACGAGAGCAAGAAGGCAAAAGCAGGGGCTAGAAAGCGAGATGGAGAGAGAGAGTAGGGTGGGAATGCAACGATACCGAGCTTTTCCTTGTAGTGTTTTTTTCTTCTCCTCTCGAGCCTTGGCACGCTTAAAAAATGGGTTTCACTCCCCTTCTTCCTGCCCGTTTTGTTGAGTTGTTGTAGGAAAATGGTACAGAGGAATGAGGACCATGATCATGGAAACAACCAAAGACAGGAACCAGAGAGAGAGCCCCTTAAACCAAGGACACCCGGAAACAGGAATCTAGGACGAGAGCAACACGCACGCAAGCAAGCAGGACCTCCCCAAAAATACTGTTCAGTTCAGCAAAAACATTTCACTAACACATGTGCGCAACACGCGGGCCCTTTGTCTAGTCTAGTCTTTGCGCATATCATATTAAAGAACGAAAGGAGACGTCATTCGATGAACATTTCCATCCGGTGGCATAATCCCTACCGTCTTTCTTGTACTGGGATCGAGATCAATCTCCCCTGAAATTTACCTTGCGTTCAAGTCACGAGTCCAATGACGACACATCATTGCCATATGTACTCTGGCTTTTTGTCGGTTCTGATTCTGGCTTAAACTCGAGCTTACATAGACAAAATCGAAAGACCACTTTTCTCTCTTCGCGTCACTCGGCACACGTCTGATAAAAAAGATAAATGAGTGCTTTTTAACAGGTGGTGGATTTCTTAAGCACGCCTGTGAAAGATCATTGGCACTTGGCGCTTGGGTTTATCCTTATCTAAACATGGCCATTCATCTTCCGGCTTTTTCGACACAATCAAATTACAAGACATTTTTTCTGATGTTGGAAACATGCGTGAAAACGACGTTTGGATGATTATCGGTAAAATCGGTTAAATCGAGAACAAAAACCAACACCAGTCTATTATCTTCAGAGAAAGAAAATTCATAATTAGAAAAATTGCTGATGAAGCGGAATTCAAACACGAAATGCCCTTGAATCTCTTTTGACCAAGTTTCCTAGACCGATAAATTGGTTGAAAGACATTGTGCCAAGCATAGATTAGCCTAGGCAAGAGGCATTTCATCTTCCCTTTCCACCTTCCCCGGCGTAAGCAACTCTTATACCAACCTACTAGTTTCTCAATAAGCTCTCGAAAAAGTTGCGGTGGAGTCTACCTTCTCTACCTGAAAATGCCCCTTATGTCGTAGGTAATTTTTTTTCCGTGCTTAGTAGGGAATATCCCATATTTTACGTCATAGAGTTTTGGCAAAATAGTTTAAGGACATACTTAAGTCTACCCTTAAAACTCTTCTATACGTAAGAGCTATCTACGTTTTCTTCTTGGTTGCTTTGATGGAGCTATCTTTCCAGAAAAAACACCGCCGAAAAAGAAAAAAAAAAAATTCAACCGCCTCAAAGGTGACTTTAAAAGTTTTGGCCCAAAAAATTCAAAGCGGGTCTTGTATTTAACTTAATTTATAAAAATTTAAATTTGTATAATCATCAAAGCACATGAACTCAATTTGAGTTCAAAGAAGCATCGTGCTCCAAATTAATAAGTTCGTAATACTTCATTGAAATATCTTCTCTCCAACTCGTTCTCTAATTATATAAACAACGAATAATTTATTGTATGTTTATAGCACCTCTCCATATTTAATTATATTCTCGCTCAAGTCGTTAATGGTTCTTTTCAATTACGAGCCACGCCACATGATAATAATTAATTTTGATTTGTTGTATTAGATTAGATTATCATTCTCATTGCTTGAAATTAAGTTGAGATAACCTAAACTTTATCATCGAAATGAATTGAAATGGTTCAATATGGCGCCATTCGACCCCATATCCTAATATAGTTGGGTTCGGTTTCCATCTCTTTGTTCTCGAACTAAATTAGTTCGATTCGATTCCGACTTTAGTTTGGCACGAAACGCGATCGATGCTCAACCTCTCCAACTTTACAAGCCATGATTGACAGAATATGGGTATCTAGGTCTAATCACGTCCTCGTACGTGAAGGCAAAAGGCGATCGAAATGGAACATTTCTTTAAGCCCATATGCGTGGGGGTGTCCCTTGTGGCCACTACGTACAAAAGCCATTATGCCCGGGAGTGTGGGCTAATGTGAACGCATGATGCGCCCCTATTCGCTATGCGCTTGCACGGCTAGGCTAGAGGGATTCAAAGCTGGCCATGATGGCGGAATTGAATACAATTGAGCCCCACCACCACGCCCCTTCCCGATTTAGATGGATGGCGGATCGATCGGTTTGCACCGAACCCTTGCGTAGGCCCACGGGCGTGGATCGAACCTCGGGTGGGCTTAAGTCGGCCCGAATCGAATCTGCGAAAAATCGTGAGTGGGGCCATGGGCCGTGAGAGCGAGAGATTCGCGCGGCCTCGGGGGCGCAAGGCTATGGATAACCTCGCCTTTGTTCGGATTACGGAAGACAACCCGAGTTCGGCTTGCGATGTAACGTGAAGATAAGGGGAACATCGTCTAAAACATTATGAAGTAATTATACGGTGGTTAATTCAGACATAATTTTTTTAATTATGTTAATTTAATCTTAAATATTTTGATTATTTGCTAATTAATCTTAAACTTTTTAATGATTTGCTAATGCATTTTTTCGAATAATTTTGTCTAAAAATCATTTTTTTTTCAAATTTTATAAAACTTCCTTAATTTTATATTGATTTTTATATTTTATTGTCTTTTCTTTCTTTTTCTTCTTTTTAAGGGGGTTGGGGGAGGGTTGTTTGCCTTGTGTGAAAAAGAAAGGGAAAAATAGAAAAGAAAAAAATTAATATTTTTGAAGATTATAAGAATGATCTCTATCTATGCCACATAAGACAATAAACATTGAGTCATTACTTTAGTAATTTCCGACTAAAATTAATTAAAAGATTATATCGATAATTTGTTACAAGGTTTTGGACTTGGCAAATTACCAAAAGATTTAGAACTAGATTGATATGATTTAAATGTTTAGAATTTGATTAATCGCCTTATAATATATTTTTGGCTTTTTGGACAATTTTTCTTCAAAGCAAGAGTTGCAATCACTATTTATGAGACTATTAAGGGAAGAAAAATAGCATTTGCTCTCTTTATCTCAAAGTGAACATGTCTAGGGTTTCAATGTTTGGGTAGCTAAAAAAGGTTTTGTGTTATATTGGTGTTGAGATCTATTGGATCAGAGTGACCATTCTAAGTAAAAGAAAAATATATTTATATAAAAAATCAATTTGTATTTCATGCGTCATGCTGAAGCTTTTAAGGAATACTTTCGAAACGCTTGTTAGCGTGATGTATTGAGAACTCGAGTTTTCTCGGCCTTTTGGCAAAAGACCAAGAAGAAAACGCTAGAGCCAGGTCGACAGCAAATCCGGTAATCTAACAAGGGTTCAATTGAAAATACCGGCACGATCCGGGTCCTATAACTGAAAATAAAGATAAAAGGGTGAGGAATTACAGAAATATACGGATCTATAGGGACCGAAACGAAAATAAAACCTTCTTACAGGCCCGATGCTCTTGCTCATGCGTCGCCATCTCCAGCGGCTTGCTTCCTGAAACGTCAAAAAACCACTCTCCGGTTCTCTCTCAGGCTAAAACCCTAAAGCTCTCTCTCTCTCTCATGGCAGAACTCAGTGAGCTGACTCGTCACATTGAATCATACGTCGATACTTCTCGCTCTCCGAGTGAGCAGGTTAGTTGTTCTGTCTCGCTAGTTTTATTCAGTCGGATTCCGGGTCCATTGATCTGTCGTCCGTGCTCTGCGGATGCCGATTAAGAAAGGTGCAGAAAGTTTAATAGTTGGAGCTACGCGCAATAAAGTTTCCAAATTGAGTGTATACTGTCTGGGACTTCGCTTCTTGGCACAATTAGTTCACTAAGGGGAGTGGGTACGGATTTTATGAGTCTAAATGCTCTTGTACATAAATGTACCATGCAAGATGATTAAAAGTTTGAAAATTTATTGGCAATCATCTTCAGTGAGCCGGCCCAAGGAGGTGACAAGGGATTTTGATGGGAACTGGAGTTCCTGGACATTTGCTTTGTTTCGTAGCTTGTGATTGTTGTCAGAGGAGTACCTTTTGTTGCCTTGAGCACCTATATTGTCGTTTTGGATTTAGAAATAGGGTCTGGTTGGTTGTGGGAGGTAATTTCTCACTAAAGTTTTTGGTTGCCGGTTTTCTAGATAACAGCATAATAACAGTGCTTGGTTTTATATATAGTGATATAAACGAGAAGAAGTCTGAGACTTCATGAATGGCTTTCACGTTCAAAAATCAGCAAACAGATGGAGATTATACATATAGACGTGAAGACGATGTCCAGAACTTATTTGTAGAAAAGTAGAAATTGAAAAAATAATATGTTTCAAAGTAAAAGGAAGCAAAAAAAAAAAAATGCTGGAAAACCTGTCTAGACTGTACGACTGAATGTCCCCTAACAGTTTCAATGAACCGTGTGATGAACCCTCTCTTAAAAATGAAAAGAAAGAAAAAATGGAGCTACGAGTAGTGTATTTGTCACTTATTTCATGGGGGTTCACGGTAACTGTATTACACTCAATGAAGTCTCCTGGTACAGATTAAGAGTAGATGTCCATAAACAACGAGGGCTGTGAAGTTTCTTTTCTTCCAGCCGGCACAGTGATAAAATCGACCATCCTTTTAGAGTGCACAATTTGAGTACAATATATGGGGCAACCGATCCTCTAGCTTGTGAATGTTGTCCATCTAGTTTTCCTTATGCTTTCACTTCTGTTAGTTTTCTGATTACTCTGCCACAGGTGGCAAGTTTGCGGGCAATCACTTCCCTTTTGAAGAAGGATCTCCTATCTATAGAGATATTGGTAATCTCCCTTTCAGATGCTCTCCGTGAAGGAGAAATGCAAGTTACTCTATAACCTGAGTCTTTACGCCTCTTTTGGTTAATTTTGGCTAATGCTCTCCATTTTTCCTGTTACAGGTCAGAGAAATGGGCTTGTATTTGACAACTACAGATAGCGTTATTCGCTGTAGAGGTATATTTCAGTGACTTTAACATGCTGAATTGCTAATTAAATTGTATTCCTTCTTACGACTCTGTTATTCTAGCCAATTTTTACAATTTCGTGTAAGTTTATGAGTAGAAAATGGATCAGCATGCAAATTGATTGTGAATTTAGTCATTTGAAGCGTTTTGACATAAAATCCTTTTGCAAATCTTACCACTCAGTGAGCTAGTGCATCATTATTGTTAGGTGTGAACACTAGAACTGGACTGAATCGGGAACTGGCCTGTCCTGGGCAGTTCCCATGGAACCAGTCCAATTCCTGGTTCCTAAAATTCAGAACCGGTGATTGTGTTCCGGTTCCCGGTTCCATGTGTGGACTGAATTGATATTATATTTATATTAGCAAGCTGATCATACTTGATTATATTTTATCACACTTTTAATGACTTTCCATCGAACTTTTCATTGATTAAAGATCCAAAACACTAAAGAATGAGAACATGCAACAACACTTGTAGTTTTTTGACCCCAAAAAAGAAGAAGAAAAAAAACACTTGTAGTTATGCAGGAAATGGGAGAAAAAGAAAACAAGAAAGATATTACTGTTGGTTCCTGGACTCACCCAGGAACCGGATCGGCTGGTTCGTTGCAGGATGAGGTGTGCCGGTTTCTGGTTCCACAAATTGGGAACCGACCCTTTTAGTCTGGTCCCTGTTCCAGGGTGAGACCCAGTTTCGCAAACTGGGAACCGACCCTTCTGGTTTGGTTCCCGGTTCCAGGGTGGCAATTGACCCATCGGAGAATGAATCACCCCTCATTATTGTTTGTATTACATATTGCATCCAAATTTGAAACAAACTATATTAAGCATGGTCTTGTTCTCTAGGTATCCTTCTCCTAGCGGAATTGCTGGACTGTCTTTCATCGAAGCCTTTGGAAACATCCACTATCCACAGCTTGATAATATTCTTTACAGATAGACTGGTGAGCAAAGGACTTTCTTGTATACATGAAATACTCAAAAATATTGTTGTGAAACTTTTATTTAGCATCATATTCAATCTTTGTTTGTTTATAAGTATCCATTTTGTTTTCTTTTCCCTCTCTCCTGATTTCCACCTTCTATTCCGCTTTGGAAGTGGGTTCTGGAAATTCAAAGATAACAGGCAAGGTTTGTGTGGATCTTTCATCACTGTTGCACTTTAGTAACCCCTGAAGTTGCATTGCTTCCTTTAATTGGGGTCAATAGAGAATGATTGTGAGGAAATTGTGGGAGGTTTGTCTGGAACAAATTGTAGTAACTCTTTTAAGCAAAATGGATCAATTAAAAGTTGCCGGACATTTCTTTTTTGGGTGTTTGTTCCAGAGGAACTTGTCTTGAGAGGAAGTCAGATTTTTGAAAAGAACAGATCATAACTTTAATTGTTGTTTAGTGATATTGTCATTTTATACTTGAGAAAGTGTAGATGACAACATCAACTATACAACATATTTGTCATTCTTGACTAACGACTTCAGACTGGTGCGAGTTACCTAGTTGGATTGGCTGAAATAGGATTTCCTTGGTGATTCAGTCTGGTTAACTGGGTGAGCCCAGTTCAGTGTTGACTTCATCTCGTTTAATCACTGGTTGACCAGTTGGGAATTGGATCAACCCAGTTTTAAGTTGGGGGTTCGTCGTTTTGGCTTGTCATGGAGGTGGGGTCGAGATAGGTATGACACCTCTAATCTTGAGTTCTGATGTATATGGAGATACTACATTGGTTGGACTTGTGCTCTGCAATTGTCTTGCATATCTGCAACTGGCAACAAAACAATCAAACTAGGCTGCATGGGCTAGTTGGTGGAATTGTAACTGGGACGTATTGGTCATAATAAGGGTGCTGGCAAGACTGCTGGGCTAATATGTTGGGCATGTCACTGTATGGCATATCTTATGTGTAAAATAACTAGTCTGATGTGATACATATTGAAACATAGTCTGACTAATTGGACTACCAAGAGGCCATCAGACTGACTGTTGGTTTGACCTGTTTAACTTGACTTCCAATTCCAATTGGACACTTTACTAGTCTAGTTTTTAGCTCCTAGATTGATATCTCTATATTGATTAATTTGTTTGAATGGCTATGCCACATAAAAAGGAGTTGCTGATCCATAGTGAGAGGATGCTTGTGAAAGCCTTCTTCTTCTTCTTTTTTTTTGGGGGGCGGAAGGTGTAGGCTTGTCAAAAATCCATTGAATAGGCTATATTTGCAGGACTTTCTTGAAAATTATCGTAAATTTACTGAATGTAAGTTTTTACATGTGGGGTTAAATATAAGGTCTCAATTAGATTATCTCATTCGTTTTAAGTTTTAGTAGCACAAAGCTTCACTAGTTGTGCTGTTCTAAAAGCTAGTTGGCATTGATAAAGTGTGGAGAGAGAGGAAAAAAATTGCTGTTTATAAACCATAAGAAGCATGGTTGTGAATCACGGTTGTCCAAAATTTGCAGTTCTGGGGGCATTGGGATCATAGAGGGATAACTTAAGGGCATATTCATGCAAGGTTTTGAAAAAGCTGATCATGATCTCTTGTTTTTTTCCTATTCTATTTTGGCTGTTTATATATGTTTCTCATATTGAATAATATAAAAAATTTGTAGTCATAAGAAAAGGATATCATACTTGTATCAGGCAGATTGGAAAGCTTTGCGAGGTGCACTTGTTGGTTGCTTGGCTTTGATACGGAGAAAGGATGGGGTGGGTATGGTGACAATTTCTGATGCAATGGCTGTTTCGAAGTCATATGTGCATAATCTACATGTCCAGTCCTTGGCACAGCATGACAGAAAGGTGGGTTTTAACGTGTAATTGTTTGAATATCTGAATATTCTTGTCCAAATAAAAGTAGTAAAGCATTTCCTTTCTCTATATTCAGCTATTTTCTGGAGTCTTGCTCACTTGATTTTACATATCCATATTGCAGCTTTGCTTTGAACTTCTGGAGTGCCTGCTGGAAAATTATCCAGATGCCATCGTTTCAGTGGTATCATTCTCATCCAAGTTTTCCTCAAACAATTCTCTGTAACGTATGATTGGTTTTTAGTATCTGTGCATTTTTTCAATCTTCATATATTGATGAAGAAGCTAAGAGGTAAATACTTGCAAATCTATTTGTCCAAGCAGTATATTTAAATCTCAATGACGACCAAAAGTAAGCCTTTCATCTTGAACTTAATTGAGTTCAGTATGGAATAAGGCAAAGTGACTTTGAAGACTTAACAATAATCTCTGTTGGTCCATCAGAACCTTTATATACCAATATTTCTCAGCACTGCTGAAATCTTGTTGCAGTTTGGTTCAGGTTGAAATGCATGTTTTGGTGTTTCTTGTTTTAAAACTTTAGATGTTATAGGTGCCTACCAAATAGTGACGTCAATGCTTTTAACTTTCTTTTTTTATGCCTTGACTTGCAGAGATTATATTTATAAGCAAGCCTATTCCTTTTCATTTGATGTTACAGAACGTTGTTTCTTATGCAACACAGCCTAGATAACATAACTTAATATTATTCTACATTTCATTGTGTTGCAAACTGTATGTAGCTTACCTGTGTAATAATGAAGATGCAATCCCTTATTTTCCAGAAAGATTCCTTCTTAGAAACATTTGCTTCTTTTATTAGGCGTAATAATTCCAACTTTTTTGAGCTGAGGACATAGACTTCATTATAATGCTATTTCAAAAATGAGAAATGCCAAAGTTGCTAAATGTTAAAATAAAGCTGTTTACTACCATATATCTGATGCATATTAAAAAAACCGAAGTAACACTGTTATATGATGCAACGTCATTAAATAAGCAATTTTCAGTGAATTAGTGTATGCTACTCTTGACAATTGTTTCTTGAGAATGATTGCAGCTTCTGTGTGCACTTATGTGCTTTTGGCATCTCCGTAACTGTGTATGCAAAAAAATGCTTGTTTTGTTCTAGTGCATTAATGACACATTGATTGATCTCTCCTATGTACATTCATTGCTGATATTTTTAGTTGGGTTTTTAATGTCCTTGATATATAAATCCTGTCGTATCAGTCACTCGTATTCTGTTTGCAATCTAGGGCACTGAAATCTTTTATGCAATATGTGAAGCTGTTGATTATGAAAAGGACCCTCAATGCTTACTAGTGGCATTTCATATTGTTGAACTAGCGATGCGACTATATCCAGATTTATGTGGTCCTTCCGATGGCTCAGTTGGGGAGATATTTGACATATTGGGCCGTTACTTTCCAATCCATTTCACACACGTAAGTTTTATGTTAATTCTGCTTAGGATATTACTTTACCTTGAAGATTCTTGGCTTTAGTTTGAAAGGTGCCTCATATCCTTTAATACATTATCAATCTAAGGCATCTTTCTAGTTGAACACTTGCATTTTGCTTTAGTGTTATGCTTTGTTTCAAATGAGATATCTGATATAAATGCAAACACAGCACTTAGTTTTGATGGTTGGTGATATGAGGATTTAAGGTTTTATTTTGGTCAATTTGGACTTAAGGTATTGAAAAAAGCCACAATCAGGTCTCGGGTTGGACTTTGGTGGAATTTAGGCATCAGAATTAACATGTGGCAAATGACCAAATTTTATGTGGGAGCTACATGGATCCTGAATTCCACCGACGGTGAGCTTGAGAGCTAATTGGGGCATTTTCAAGACCTTAAATCCTCAATTGACTTTTATAAAACCTTTAAGTCCTTAATTGATCAACAGCCAAAACCTTAAGTCATGGTTCTGCATTTATCTGATATGTTTTCATTTAACAATTTCTAAAAGGAGCATGAATATGCTAGCTGTTTTATGTTCTCTATACCGTTGTCCCATGGGGATACCACATGAATAACATGCCGGCATTGTTCTTGAGAGGGAAAGCAACTTTTAGTCTGTGTAACATTTAATGCATTGCATTCTGGTTTGCTGTTAGACTCTTTCTAAAATTGTGAACTAAATACATTATTTCAAAGCAATTTGCATGCTACTTAGCTGATGCATAGATTCTTCTCACTTTTTCACAAATCCAGACAAAAGGCGAGGATGCAGATGTCGCGAGGGATGAGCTCTCCCGGGCATTAATGGTACGCACTAGATTGCATAGAGACTTTTCTGCCATTCCATAAATTGGAAATTCAATTTGTTTCAAGATTCTATCAGTGCTATAATGAGTCATTACTTGTAGAGCTATGAGTTATCTTCTCTCTCTCTCTCTCTCTCTCTCTCTCTCTCTGTACACACACATGCAGTAACGACCAGGTAGCACCTTTAATGTATATTGATGGCATTATGGCAATCCTGCATTACATTGCTTTGTTGGAACCAATGATCTCATGCCTTGGATGCTTGGGAGAATCTTAAAATTCTGAGCAAATTCAAGTTAAAAGTTATTTGGGCCTGACAACATTGGTATTGACCATGTTTAATTTGGTCTTAAAATTGTTAGTATGTGTCCCTTCTCTAATCTCTCTGATTCTCAGCTTTGCACAATTAGCTGAGTGAGTATTTAAACATGAAGACAAAAACCTGGAAGCATAACCAGAGACGTTATAAGCACTACTATGAAATCTTCTACTCATCTGCTAGTTGATTATTACTCATTTTCATGTATAGCCGCCTTAGAGTCTGTTTACTGTGCCTATGAGTTGCTAGTGGCCAGGTTATTTAGTCTTTGAGACTCTGTGCACCTTACGGTTTATTCAGTAGGGTAATTATGACGATGATGATTTCCTTATATTTTTACCTGTTTTTATGTTGTTTTTCTTGAATGTATGGCTACACTATTCGATTCTTCATTTAAATTCTCATCAAATTTAGGATGTTCATTTTCTTGAGAATGATTTCCATCAGATGCTCAGCATCGGGCTTTAAATTACAATGTGGCACTAGTTGCGGTTCCAGCATGGCAGGGCAATGTTGCCATATGCCACTGTAAAGCTCTTCGATGAGAAATGTGTCCATAAAAATTTTGATAAAGAGGAGCTGCTGCTCAATGTCGTTCTAATATTTGTAAAGAGAAAAACAATGTTAGGATGCACTACATACTACCACAAAAAGGCAATCAGTTGAAGTTCTAATTTGCATGATCTGTGCATATAGTTTTTCAAACGCAAATGCCTATGCAAATTTATATAACTCTTTAAAATATAAGTTTGTGGACTGGAAAAAGTAATTGTCATGGTTGAGGTAGTATTTTGAGCACCTTTGGAAGCTTTATTACTAGCTATATCTTGCTTTTGGTTGATATCAGTGTCAATGAAAATGGTCATGCATCAAATACTGAGTAGCTTCGAAATTTTTAATTAAAATAAATGATACTATGAAAGTTGGATGAGCCCACGGTATTACCAGAGGATTTGTTATTTTTGGACTGTGGTCATTCAATGAGTAGACATGACTAAAGTATTTATAGACTTACTTTTAATGGTGTGATGCCGCAGTTTCACAGAGACATATTGTGAAATTAGGAGGCATCTTGATCAAACTTTGCAGGTGTCTGGATTTTGGGTTATGAATAGAAAGTACGTAATTGTATTTGCAGATTTTAAATGCATCTTTGTGACTTTTTGATGACATTGAGCTTTTCCAGGGCATCACAATTCACATATGTTTGAATTCCAGTGAACTTGACAATTAGTGAATCATACAAATCATGTGAAGTTATGGAAAATTTACTACTTAATCTAGTGTGAGATTTGATATACTCTAAAGAGAAGGTCAATAGATTCAGATTAATTTTATAAAATTTCAGTATAATGCATTTAATGAAGCACAGTAGAAATGACCCACATGCTCTGTCAGTTATAGACTTTATCATATCCTATTGTCACTAAAGGCGTACAACCAATGCAGAGAACTCATGAGACTTGTGAGAACAATGATATCTTGTTGTTGAGATCTTGAGAATATAAATGGGAAAGGTCTTTTTCTGTTAGAACATAAGATATCTATCTTGTTGCTCATTTCTACCGTGTGAATAGAGGATTTGAGTAGGCTTTGCAGATTATGATCAAATTGTGACAAACTACGATGACATTTAGTTACAAGCATACATCCCCCCATTGCTTGGCAAAATTGAATAGATGAAGCATATGGTGGAGAGAAAAGATTTGGCTGTTAAATGAAGTTAAAGGTCAATCTTTGACATGTGCTATGTATCCTTAAAACTAGTTGAGTCTTGCTTAGAGCACTTGAACCACATTAGGTATCAGAACCTATGCAGCTTTTCAGAAAGTGGCATATAATCTGTTAAAGTGTTGAGGTGAATTAATTAAGCTTCTCCTACCCTTGTATATTTGGTTTGTTCTCTAACATCTTTATTAACTTTGTTTTACTATACAGTTTGCATTCACTTCTACACCACTTTTTGAGCCATTTGCAATACCATTGCTGCTCGAAAAACTTTCTTCTTCTCTTCCACTGGCAAAGGTTAGAACCTCTTGTTCTTGTTATCACAATTTCTCAGTGATGGAGCCATTTGACGATTGTGCCCATTTTCTTAGTATCTATTATGGTCACTGTGTAAAATTTGAACTGCATTTGCTTGCAGATTGATTCTTTAAAGTATCTCAGCCATTGTACGTTAAAGTATGGTACAGCCAGAATGGAAAAGCATGCTGTGGCAATCTGGTCATCATTGAGAAACATTGTCTTGTCTTCATCTCAAGAGCCTGTTTTATGCTTTGACTCTGAATCTGTTGATGGCATTGGATTTTCAGATGATGAAATTGCAAAAGAGGCTTTAACAGTTCTGGAGAAGCTTGTCATGCAAAACAGTGTCTTATTCTTAGATTTGATTGTTAATGATGAAGATATAAATCTGATTTTTAACAACATCAATAGCTACAAGAGCTTCAGTAATATTTCCTTGCAAAGTAAGCAGAAAATACATGGAGTTGGTTGCATCCTGGCTACTGCTGCAAGAAGTACTCTTTCCTCATGCAATCGGATATTTGAAAGTTTCTTTCCCTGTCTGATGAATACTCTGGGGCTTTCAATCGTCAAGCCATCCGAAAAATGTCTCCTAATGGCGAGCATGCAGTTTCTGGAACACTTAATTTTGGAGCTCTTTACCTCAGTGTCATACTTCTTGAGGCATGCAGAGACTTGACAGTGGGTTATGCTCAAGTTGCATCTTTTCCAGCACAAGAAACATTTTGCTGCATGCTCGAGAGTTTTTCAGCTTCACTAGCTACAGCTTTTATTTCTAATGTGGGGAGGGGCAATGAGACATCCATAGCAGACGTCATCCTTGGAGGTAAATGCTTTAGTCGGCACTGTCATCAATAGCCTCTCTGTTAGAATTTTCTTGGCCTTTCTGCCATATGAGAAAATTGACATCTTTCTTCTGTCTAAGTTTTGGTGAAGTTTTGATGCTTTTTGGGCAGCGAAGTGAATCTTCTGATTCGAAACAAAAAATTACCTTTTACAAATATTTGATGGCATGAACATAAATTTCTTCAAATCTTGCTATCATTGATCACAAAGGATCTTTTAATCATGTAGATATTTGTCTGATAAAGCAATAACCTGGCATTGACTTTGTTATGTGGGATACTCATGATCCTTATGATGGATTGACTCGATTTTATGGAAGTTTGTACAGCTTCTATCTGCCAGAGAATTCTGATTTCTGATTTTTTCTATTCCCTTTTCTTATGACTGAGGTAAGTAGTCCAGAACAGAGTTGGCATATCTGGTGTGAACATACAAGGGTATTGTCAGTCATGGTTTATTATTTTCCCTATTGTTGCCCTTTCAAGAGGGATCGATTTGAATCTTCCCTTGGTCGCCCTTTTTGCTGATTTTAGGTATTGATGGACTTTGAGTTTTTGACTTTTATGAAGTAGTCTTGTCTTATCAATTATTTTTCCTCTTTTTGTATGTTCCTGATGTACATGAACAGCTTTCTCTATTAATGAATATATATCTTTAAAAAAAGGACTCCGTTTATTATTTTTCACTTTGTGTCTTCTCTAATTCCAATGGTTTGTGCAGTTAAAGGCTTGCAAATTTTGGCCACATTTCCTGGAAGTTTTCTACCCATACCAGAGTCCTTATTGGAGTACATTTTGACAGCACTCCTCTCAATTATCACTGAGAATTTCTGGAGCACTCTTTCATGGAACTTGGCTTTGAAGGCACTTGTCAGTGTTGGCTCATTCATAGAAAAATACCATGAGTCCAAGAAAGAGATATCCTATATGGTTGTTGTTGAGAAGATGGGTTCATTATTGACTGCAGCTGAATGTGTGATGCCTTACTCTCACAAACTGGAGGCCATTTCTGAGGTTGGCATGAGTGGAAGAAACTATATGCTAAAAGTTGTTCCAAGACTAGAAGAAGCCATATTCACTAATTTATCGAATCTTTTTGTGAGTATTCATCTGATCATCATTTAGTACAGACAATTCTTGAATAAAGGTCTTAAAGTATCTTCTTTGAAGGAATGGATATGTGTCTAGTGATTTGGTAGTTGTCAATGCTAGGAACATGGACTGCTGTAGATTGTGGTTTTCTGCTAATAGTCATAGTCATTTGGCGAGCATCTGGAAAAGTCTAATGTATTCATTAGGGTTGGAATGCAAATACACTTGCAACTAAAGAGGCGTCTCTCTTTACTGTTATTTTTATCTTCCACTTGATGGTTGAATGCCCGCCTACCAAGTAAACTTTAAGTTAATTGAACATTATGCTTGGTTAGGTCAATGGAGACATGGGGCCAGCTGAAAACACAGTTCAGGTTTTGGAATGCTACACCAATAAGGTCCTTCCATGGTACACACCGTACTCTTACATATGCTAGTCAATGAAGTTCTTCTATCTGTTAGAATTCCTGTCCCTTTTAAAAGTTTCTAGTGCTGTAAAATATTCCTACTCCCTTTGAATGGATCAGACTATCTGTCTATTTCCTCCTGCTCTTCTACTCTTACTTCCCTTGGATAAAATTACGGTTCCCTTGTACAAATTGATTTTTTGGTGGTTGATACTTATACGTTCCTTTATCCTGCTTCAATGAAACAAACTGTGACCCAAGCATGGCTTTAGTCACCTCTTTCCTTTAACACCTAATTACTTTCTGATGTCCACAATCTATTGATTTCAGGATAAACAACTCAGAAGGTTTTGATGAAGTTCTTAATCTCTTTGTGATCAATATATGGAACCAAATAGAATGCTGCAAGCATTTCAGTACAAGGACGGAAGAAAAGGTAAGTTTTATATTGTTTTCTTAATCTGCAATCTTACTCCCTTTGGCTTGTTTTCTTGAAAAGTTATCAAAGCAAAATCATCTGCAAGTATCTTTGGAATGCCAGACTGTTGACTGCGGCTGCTGTACACAGGTTTTGAGAAATTTTTGTTGCAAAATCAAGACTAATCTGCTGCATTTGTTTAGGATATTTTTGAGGCAACCATGAAAACTATGAAGTTTGCCGTTTCAAATTGCTCAAAGACAAGCCAGAATGTAATTGTCCAGAAGGCTTATGCAGTTGTTTCATCATGCCATTTCTTTTCATGGAATGAATCTGCTGTCAATCCCATTGAAATGAGAGGGTTGGATATCTCTCACAAGCTAAAGCTATCTATTAGAGACAGATGGGTTCTCTTGTTATTTTCATCTGTAATAATGGCAATACATCCCCAGACTCACCTTCCTGATGTGAGAGCTACACTATGGCTATTCATGGAAATGCTCCTCAGGGGGCATGTTTCATCAGCACAGGCACTGGGTTCTTTGGTGAACAAATTAAGTTCAAAATCCAATGGCCAAAGTACTTTGGATGATTGTCCTCTGGAAGAGGCAATGAATATAATTTTCAACATGAGCATTAGCCATGCAGACAGTGCTTTTGGAATCTCTACGGGTATAGGGGATAAAAGCACAATGACTTTAATGGATTTGTGTCTTGGTGCTTTAAACAATAGACAGCTTCAAGTCAATGCCATTGTTGGATTAGCATGGATAGGAAAAGGTTTGCTGATGCGTGGTCATGAAAAGGTTAGAGATATTGTTATGATACTTCTAGAGTGTTTTTCATCCAAAGATGGGAGGCACTTGAGAGAAGATTCTGGACAGGAAAATTGTGAGCAGGATTTATCTTCTTCTGTCATGACCTATGCGGCAGATGCATTTCATATCATGATGAGTGATTCAGAAGTTTGTCTAAGTCGAAGATACCATGCAAATATACGACCTCTCTACAAGCAACGGTTTTTCTTGACTATGATGCCCATACTTCAAGGATTGATCATTAAATCTGATTCATTGTTCAAAAGGTATGATTTCTCTTCTCAATTCCTCCTTCACTATTCTCATTTTTGTAATTCCTCTGGCACCCCTCCATTATCTAAATGGCAGAGGCCCTTCCATGTGCTTTCTTTCAGTGCCATAGCTTCTAGGTAGACAAGGTTTCACAAATCTTCCAGGGCCTATATGCATGAAAAAGCTTGAAGTTACAGATGGCCATAATGTGGCCTTGTTTTCACCATGTCTGTATTATTCTGGAGAGATCTGTGGCTCAATATGTACTTATTCGAGCCATGTCACCTGCCTTATGTTTTCTGAACAAGTAGCGGAGCCTCCTACCCTTGTGCATGCAGGATGCTCTTTCAGGTCCCTGTGAAATGTGTATCAAGCATCATTGAATAGCTACAGGACTGCTGTCATGTCACTATTCATATTACCTCGTCCTATAGTTGATTTTGTTGTGAAGCGTAATATATTTCTGACTTTTATCATGGTCTTGCCTTTATCATTATGTCAATTCATTTGATTAAACTGGCTGAGGCACTCTTTATTATTGAGACAGTCTACGGTAATCATATGCTGAAAGTGAAACATTTTCCTAATACAGATCTGTACTTTGTCGGGCTCTGGCATATATAATGTCCGAAACTCCCCTAGTTGCTGTCCTGGGAGAAGCAAAAAAGGTTTACATCAAGAACCTCAGAACTCTAGTTATTTCTTATGAAATTTATACATACAATAGTTATTCCAATGCTGATACTATTAGAAAACACAATCTGAAGCAAGAAATACTTTTCTCCCTTTGGTAGCTCACTCCAGTCCTTCTAGATGCCTTACTGATGTTCAGCAAGGATAATCTGGACAAAGATACGATGTACAGTCTTCTGCTGCTTCTATCTGGAATATTGACAGACAAAAGCTGTAAGTGAAAGCTAATCTATCTATTTATTAAGAGTTCTGACAGTGTTCTCTCTCTTGCTCTTTCATACTCTGGGAATTGCAAAGAGAGGAAGTCCTGATTTCCATTGCCTTCTATGGGCATATAACTAATGGGAAATATGACAAAAGGTTGATAGTAATTTGAATGTCATATTCAATATTCTGTATATGTATCACAGGATGAATATTGTTGATCGGGAAACTTGTTCACTTTCTGGATTTTATACTGATTCATATAAGACTCTTCATATATTTATCTAGATTTCAGTGACTGTTATGGCAAAGTACTTACTTCTTTGGATTTCATGATTATGCTGAGTAGAAGAATAGTTTCACCCATCACGTTCATCTGGAATGGTTGGTGGAAGAGTGTTGCGAAGTGAAGCGATGCTTTTACTTCAATGGTTTTGTAGATTGTCCTTGTATTTTTTTAGTATTAATACTTTGGCAGAATAGTTCCTGTACATGCCAGATTATTGATTTTATTTATGCAAGCCTGTTGCTATAGCTTTTTCCTTTGGTGGTAAAACATAGTTTAAATTCATGGATCATGATGCTGTTTTGTTGAGATGTCTCCCTGTTTATAGTTTGTCCTCCAATATCTCAAATCATTTCTTCGGCCTCCTGACTCCATTCCCTAACACAACCTAAAGGAAAAACGGAAAGAAAAAAATCAAAGTTGAGTGACATAATTAGGATTGTGTCCCCAGTTGTTACATATCCATTTCTAGGTTTTTACAATGAGGAGAAATGGGTGGATTCCGTGGTATCCATTAAGATAGGTTATTTGCATAGCTACTACGTGAGTGACACAGATTTTAATAGCACCGTGAGCAAGGGCGCTGGCAGAAGATTTTGATGCTACAGATGCTATGAAACAGCTATGACAGACTAGAGATGTCTTTTCTTTTTGTGCTTCTGCATTTGATCGCTGAAGCCAACTTTGAGATGAAATAAAAAAAGAAAAGAATATATTGTCATGTATGGATCATCTTGATGCGGATGAGGGTTGGTTATGGGCAGCAGTTCAGAACAAGGATAATCCTGTCTTTTGTGTTACTAGCTGCTAAAATATTGCCTAAGATTGAAATTTTAAACTTTTGCATTGCAGGCCAGGAGGATGTCATTGAGAATGCATATATCATTATTAATTGCCTCACCAGGATGGTTAGCTATTCCCATATGATGGTATGTGATTCTTTTCCAAAGTTGGAAATATTTATGCTGGATTTTGCTTTAGGCCCATTAGATCCTGTTTTCTTATTGTCTTTCAGTCAAGATGACTCCCAGCAATGGGCAAAGGTTTCAACATGTTCCATTACCCTTCCTAGATTCTCTTTTCTACTTCAAAGTTAGTGATTGCCAGATGAACATGCTATGGCTCTGCTTGCCTGGCGTGTGTTAATAAATCAGCTCCACTGCCTGTACTCTGGGCATGCATCTGCACTCTCTTTTAATTGCATTTGACAGTTGGGGGGGTGAGGTCACTTCTTACTAATCTATGACCATTTTATTCCTCTTAGCCATGGGTGTTTCTAAAGTAATAAAGCGAAAGGCTTTGGAGTCTGAGGGTCATACTAGACAGTAGGGGCAGATCAGGCAGCGGCCATACCTTCAAGTATCACTATTCTCTCTCAACCAAAACGTGAGTAGTAAAACAGAGGGAAGACTTTAGTCTACTAATAGACCAGGACAGGTTTCATAGATTGGTGAGGACATAACATAAGTGGTTATAAGCTCATACACAGAAAGTAAATTCAGTCGCTGAAAATCAAGTTAAAAAAAGTTATTCCAGTATCCAGGGAGACCATGGAACTAACTATAATCCAGTTGTAGTCCCCAGACATGGATATGCGTGTTGTTGAATTCTTGGTATAGACAGTTTCAGCTAGTGGTGATGCTTGGAGGACTGAACATTGATTTAGCAACCGCCGTGACACTTCTCTGTTGTAATCTTTGGCTCTTAGGTAATGGCATTGTCATTTGTACTGCGTTCAACATCATTCTCTGTATTGGTGCAAATACTTTATTTTTGTTTCTGGTGAAGTGAGATCACCTGCTTGGGATCAGAAACAGTCACAATGGAAAAGGCTTGTGCTTGTGCACATAGACACCTTTGTCTGTACTGCTCTATTTTCCTACGCATTAGTAACTAGGTTAAAGCATCTGGTGTTCTTTACTCACCTTTTGCTACTTGTAACTCCTATATATATTCTGTACATGTAGCTTGTTCGAGATACGGCACTTCAATGTCTTGTTGCCATGTCAATGCTGCCTCATTCTAGGATTTACCCCTTGAGAACACAGGTAAATTATGATTGCTTCTTGTGTATGTTCCCCTCCAATGAGTCTATTTACATATTCATCTGACATCGTGTCTGTTCGATCAAGGTATTGCAAGCTGTATCAAGGGCACTTGATGATCCAAAGAGAGCTGTGCGACTACAAGCCGTCAGATGTTGGCAAGCATGGTCTGTCTTTTCACCCACTTGTCTAGTCAGACATTGGTATTAATGATATTGCTTCTTCATCAGGTTTTTAACTCCCCCGTTCTGTCTGTGTTTTGACTGTCAACAGGTCATCACTCGCAACAACTTAGTTTCTGGGGTTTGATGCTGGCCGTCAGTTTTCCTAAATTATTCCAACAACTAGATACACACCCCCTTATTGATAGTTGGCAAGAAATGTAAATAATCACTCACATTCTTTTTATTAGTATGTGTAGTTATTTGATTTTCATTCTCAATTATTCCCCAAACGATGAGCGTCATTTGTAATATTGGACGATAGCTTTAACCTCTAGTTAGATATGTTGAATCTTTCAGATGCATCAGGCGTTCTCTTATGGTGATTTCAGAGGTTGGAGTACCGGAAATTTACCATCTGGAGTTAAAAAGTCCCAAGTTTGGCCATTCCCTTCTTACAGGCTCCACGATTACCTATATAGTACACAAATGGGAAAAACTTAAATAAGAAAAAGAACTGCTAGAGTTGTAGCTCACTTATGGGCCCTAAGGTGAAGGAATCCCGAGGACTCAAGGCCTGGCTCAGATCGGACTTTGGGTAAGAAAATGAGCTGATCTCAATCTTAAGAGCAAATTACTCCCCCACCCCAAATGATCGCTATCATCACGTGAGTTGATCATACGTGCGAATGCCTCTCGATGTTGTGGATTATGTCCAGTCCATGAAGGTAGCCGATCCTACCAATTTTTCAATTTTCATGGATGGTGTAAAAGTTTGTCAAAACAAGTACCTTGAAGTCTTGTACTTGTCAGGGCAAAGAAAAAAAAACAGGTACACTGCTCGAGTTAGCCCCTCAATGCATACTCAGACTCAGCTCGAGATTATGACCATGGACAAGACATCCGGCATTTTATCTGGTGTTAATCATCTGCAGTTACTGATTTTTAGCAAGACTTCCTCTGACTGCGCAAGAAGTGGCTTGGCTTCACATAGAAGGGGCATAGAAAGGCTTGAAACTCTGGACAGGCTATCGATTCTCGCCAAAAATAAATGGAGCACTGAAAAATGAAGATGAAAGGCGGCCATTTGCCACTATGAAGATTGGCATTTGCTAACTACAATTGCAACATAACATTATTGTATCTTTTATCCTTTTGCACAGCTTCCCTCTAGCAGTATGGTAATGAAGGAAAAACCTATCTTAATGAAAAAGCAACCTCAGTACAAACTCTGTATAGAGCAGGGTGCTAAAACTGCACATTCGAATTACTTCCACCAGCCAAACTGCTCACTCAGACATGTCATCTTCGGCCCCGCTAGATCGTTCCATATGCTCGTCTTGAGTGACCCTCTCAGGTGATCCAAGATCATCTTCATCGTCTTCTAAAGCCCCTAAGTTAGAAGTAGAAGCACTCCTCTTTGAATTTGAGTAGACCTGTAGGACACCAGACCAGGACCATGTTACTGAAAATCAAACATCAAAGAATCGGCAGCATGAAAATCACTTGTGGCTATACCCCTGGTTCTTTCAACTCGATAGTAGCAGGTGTTGGTCTGCGCCTCACAGTAACACTGGCAGGTCTTGCAAAATGTTCGACTTCATCACTGGATCTTCCCTCTGCTCTCTTTTTCCTCAAATTCAGCTTTCTGGGAAGAGGCTGAATGGCGACAACAATAAATGAAGCTACTAAAATATGGTCTACATCCTAAAAACCAAAGAAAAAGCATGCCGATATTTACCACATAGCGTGCTTCACCCTCATCAAATGACACTAGGTATGTGCTGGGCTCCTCTGCATCATTGCCACCTCGAACCTGTTGCATACAAGGTGGGAGATTGTATGTTTAACAACAGATAGTCCAAGATATACCATCAAGCATTACAGATGGGTTATGTCACGTACAAAATCCCAGTGGTATTCCCGAAGCCAAGAGTAGCCAATTTCTTCGTCCTCATCATACATATCCTTTGATACCTGCCATTAAAAAGTAAAAAAGACCACTCATTGTGACTAGCATAAACATCTACCACAGTTAAATGGTATTTACCGATAGCCAGGAACAGAATCAATTATGTAGTATACCTCATCTGCAGAAGGGACCATGTAGGCTAAGAATTTCTCCGGTTTTGATGGATCAGAGCCTATGGCCTCGTAACTTTTCATAATAGCCTGAAATGGACATGATGATATGTTCCTTACTCCTTAAGTGATTGGATATTGCACACCATTTAAAAAAAATAAAAAATACAAAGCTCAGGTAGAAGGGCTACACCTCCCAGGAAACCCGAAAAGAAAGACTAAAGGAAAACAGCAGAGTAGTTACCCTGTAATCATCACGTTTTAGCATGTTTTTTCTTGTGTAGCAAAATACTTCAAGTAACATATTAACTGAAAAATATTCTAAAACCTTTTTCCCATAACACCATCTACTAAACTGAACTATTCCTGACCATTTGTGCAAGAGGACCTACAACTCACCTTTGCTTCATACTCATCACGGGCAGATTGTTCCAACTTACTGTAGGTTTCTGAATCAGCTGTGGGATCATTATCAAATGATGCGATGATAAATTGATCATTGTACCTGCATCAAGTATAATACACAACGCTAAATGGTCATCATCACTCTCCTGTAATATGAAATCAGCTAGAAAAAAGATTAGAACCTATCAGCACATTTTTCATTGTGAACTGGTTAGTAATCATATGATGCCTCCAGTGAAAATCTTAATCCAAGCAGTCTTTGCTAATGCCTAGTCAATGAACTGACATCGACATGTCCCTACTTACAGATTACTTACCAGTGGCCAAAAACGTTTAGTGTTTGGTTCAGACAATTCTAGATCAACCCATTTCACATCCAATAAAAAGCAACTCCTTATGTTCAATGAATCAGTACATGCATACACATCAGATGATGAATTAAGAAAAAAACAAGTTTTCCACAGCAGATCAAGTCTCATGCAAGAGAAGCTATCAAGACTGATTCCTTCTTATGAGCCATAATACAAACATAGATTGAGTACATACCGATCAAAATCGGGTAAAAGAGGCAGAACTTCAACTGGATATAAGTTCTTATTGGTTGCATGAACAGGGGCTGACTTAGCTGCCTCAAAAGATGCCTCGATTTCCTTAATTCGTCTTTCCCTGGAATTACATTGCTCCTTTAGCAAAAAGAAAATGACAAACAAGCCCACAATAAGGATATTTCCTGATAAATGATCAGAGGAGAAAACCTGTCATTGAGATTCTCCAAAATGTTGCGACCTCCCTTCATTTCACGCAATTCTTTCGCTTGTTTCTCAGTTAAAGACTGCAATTCCAATGCAATTAATAATACTAAACCAAGCAAATATTTACTGAAAAAAGGTTCATATAAGTAAGGCCATCCACCTGTTTTGCTGAATCCAAACTGAGAGGAGATATGTACTGTGTTTTAACTAGCCAAGAAACACCTTTATCAGTAGGTCGTTCTTTCCTTCTTATCCCATCCTTCTTTATTGGTGTCACCACATCATCATCACGCAGTAATTCTTCATCCTCTGGATCAAGGGGTTTGCGAATACTTGGAGGACTATTGAAAAAATAAACAAATCAGATGACTTGTGAAACGAGACAATTGACACCATTTAAGAGATTAGTGTGGCTGGGAAAATACTTGTATATATTCAGGTCCAGCAGGTCAAGAGGAATGCCAAGATCAGGCTCCACATGAAGTTCAGGCTTCCAACTTTTCTCCAGAGATGTGATAGTGTATTTAGAAAAGCTGCAAAAAGGAAAAAATAGCAGGGTTTATCTTCAAATGAGATCATGTATCTTGTAAAGCTCCAGTTTTTTTTTTCCTTACTTAATAAAAAATGATAATGATCCAAAAGTTAAATTTCAGCCTCCTGTTGATATTATCTTGACCATCCAACTACTGTAACAAATCTTGATGGAGCAATATTTTAGAAATCACTGCATAACTGCAACTTTTTGCACTTCTGTACCACTCCTAATTGTTTATAAAGCCCCAACAAATGACTGCTCTTTCTGTAATTCTTTCCCCACTTTCCTACTAATTTCCCAAATTCAACTATACCGCACATCATGAGACGTGCAACACTCTTGAAAGAGCAGGTGTAATCAGCTTAGTGAAATAAAGGCAACATTACACATACATGCACCCAAGGAAAAATCAAATTCTGCAGCACAATGATGTTACATACCGATCCTTGTCTTTCTTGAAAGCCATAAGTTTTGGTTGAGCACTTGGGTCTGGCAGCTCATTTCGAAATCTTCAAAAAACAGGAAGCAAATCAAGGGTAAGTTCAAGATACCATTTGTCATCATTAGGCAATCAATAGATTGTTGGCCCTTATCTACAGTGATTGAACTGTTCAGATGAAACTATTGAAGCCAACAAATTACAAGAGAAATTTTCAGCCAGAATCTGCAGAACAATATCAGTCTTTGTCATTCTGTAAACTTGAAAAGGCATAAAGTATATATTACTAATCCAAACAAAAAGAAAATCCAGAATATGGATTGCGGCCTCAGAAATCAAAACAAACCTTATGATTTAATACTTCATATATTCATAAAAAGTCTGCCTATATATAGTATAAATTACCAAGTCAACATTCTGCAAAAGATACATTCATATTTATCCAAATAACATCAGATCTCGTAGTAGGACATGCAGTCGTAACAGCAAGCTTGCTTCTTGCCAATGACTTTCTGCTTCTTCGAAAGCCAAGTTTATGGGATTACAAATGTTAGGCAATAAGGAAAGTCTCCACATGTGCAGCCAGCATAATGTTAGCAAGAAACACAGGCTGAAAAAAATTTATACACTAAAACACTTACTTCAACTTGCACAAAAAAGTGGTTGGCTTCTTCAACCTATTCTCAGTCCTCTCACCCGTCAAGAACGGTGTTGACTTCCTATCCCCCATTCTAGAACCGACAATTGACCCGTGTCCCTTCCCAGAAGACAACATATGGGTCTTCTGTAATATTGAATTTTGTGACTCCTTCATCTGCTGCCTGTGCTTCTCCTCCTGTTTTTGCTTCTCATACTCCTTCTTCTTTCTCAACCTCCTCTCTTCTTCAGTCTCCACCCTCCCCGAATTCCCATTCGGTTTTTTGACCATTGGGGCGGGGAGTTTATGCGGTTTAACGGAAAAACCACGATCATATTTACCAGGTTCACGTTCTCTCAAAGCACCTTTATCGCGCTCAAGGGATTTCCTATCAGAGCCTACACTTTCTTTACTCAGAGGAGGAGGAGGAGGAGGTGGCGAACTTGGGGGTGGTGGTGGAATTGCAGAACTAGGAGGAGATGATGGGGGAGGAGGAGGCGGTGGTGGCTGCAATGACTGCAATGACTGCATTGATGCAGGATTGTACTGAGTGTATTGCGAAGATGATGGGTAATACATAGGAGGCTGTTGTGGTTGTGAAGGAGGCTGTAAGCCCGCTGAATTCTGTGGAGGTGGTGGTGGTGGGGGCGGAGGATATGAAGAATCTGGTGGTGGAGGCGGTGGAGGCGGCTGGTATGGATAATGGGGAGGAGGGGGGTGTTGAGGTCTTGAAGGGTTGTAAGGTTGGTGGGGATAATTAGAATTCGGGTGAATTTGGCTGTAGTTTTGAGGGAATGCAGCGGTACCAGCTGATGGCATAGGCACGTCACCACCACCTCCACCACCACCGTAACCCCAATTCTGTGAATACTGTGCACCTGCCTGCGGCTGGGAAATTGGCGGCGGTGGTGGCGGAGGCGGAAGTGGATTTTGGCTTGGCGGCGGACCAAATGAGGATTGTGGGGGAAAGGGTCTATACGAGGCCATGGCCAACGTTCAATTCAATCAAAGAAAACCCTAGAAGAGAGGAATTTCACTACAAAGTCTGAGGTTCGAAGATCAGGAAAAAAAAAAAAATCAGGGAGGGAGAGCAACGTTCCGATTAGGGCAGATCAAAAACTCGAACGAATAAAGAATGGATATCCACAAACACTATCCTCTCCTCTCCGTTCTAAGCAGAAACCTAAACCCTAAAACCGCCAAAACCCCCAAAAACCAATCAAGACGATTCCGTCTTCCACAAGAGAAGAAGGCGCGAAAACTCACGCACCTCTCCCAACCGAAACCCCTACCTACTTCATCCAAGAAACCTCAAACTCCAGAGACTAACAACAGCCTACGAACTAAAATTCGAATCGAAAAACTTATCTCGGAATGTACAGATCCCCAAGCGAAGTACTGAAAGGAACCTCAATCGGATCGGCGAATTCGGCTCCTCCTCCTCCTCCTCCACCTCCACCGGAAAAACAGAGAAACCCCTCTGCCCCCAACCAATTTGCGACGCCACCTGAAGACGAAACGAACGGCTCTATTGTGTACAGAAGAAGCGGAGCGACACGAGAGAAGGAGAGAGCTGAGCTTTCGTCGACGACTTGACGACAACAGCTCTCGTCAGCGACTGAACTCACTGAGGATCACCAACAGCCTCGTATTTATACGACACAGATAGAGAGAGAGAGAGAGAGAGAGAGAGAGCGCCTCTTGGATTTTGGTCCGGCTGCGGATTTTGGACATGCCGGAAATTCTCGAGGGGAGGAGCGACTGCCTGTGCGTATCCTTTGCTTGCATGTAATGTCCTTTTCATTTATGTCTTCTAATTTATTTATTTATTTTTTGCAAAATTGAATTTTTTTCCTTTTCACTCTCACAATTTTTTATATTAAAAAGAGTCTTTATCCAAGACTTTTCTTCTTTTCGGGAGGGGTAGGGAGGGGATCTTCTTGAGGGAGTTGTTCGTCGACCTCTTCCTAGATCCTTGTCGTTAAGTGGGATTGTTCTCTCATGCAACTGATTTTCGAATTTGATAATTTAAAAAAGAGAGAGAGAAGAGAAGAAGAGAAAAATAATCTCAAGCAACAGTGGAAGTGTCAATGGTAATTGTCGAGAATGAACCCAAATGCTTGTTCCAAGAATCAGACATGTTGAGAGGTGCATGATGGACAAGGGTGGTCATAATCCCATACTACTGATGACTAGATAAGTCCAAATCTATTGGTAGAAAAAACTATCCACCATGTTTAGGCACGTATCTATATTGAATCTACGAGGAGAACACTTATGATTGATCTTATATAAAGATTATGTAAATGTACGAGTAGTATTAAAAGAGAATGCACAACAGACATAATAGCATCGCATCGACTTTGATATTTAAGAAATGTAAGTCTACCAAAGGTATTTGTTTAAAAACGTATGAATCATACACCGGAGGGATTAAATTGCCGCCAGATTGGGGTTGGTCTTCCTGATTACCGTCGTGGAAGACGCATGAGCTCGCTGGGTTTGTGTGAGCCTAGTGGGGTTGAGGTTTTGTGGCTTATGACTTCCCATAGCTGTGAGTCGTTGCGATGGGGGGGTTGATGGCAAGGGACACCAGAGGTAACGTCGAGCGAAATGGCGACAATGGCGGCGAAGGGTGGAGAGAGTGGGGGGAGAGGAAAGATACGGGAATAGGGTTTGGGGGTAAATGTATTTTTTCGGCTTAGATAAATGCAAATCAAAGGTTTTTATAAATGAGGATGGTTTTGATATCTAGGCGTAAATCGATAGATTTCTTTCCAAAAAACAAAAAACAATAAAAAAGGAAAAGATAGGTAACTCACTTTGGGCCACTCGTGGGCCTACCCATAAGCAGGCCAGATTTAAGTCTCACCAAAGCCATAAGAGAAGTTCCAATATGCAATTCAAACTAGCAAAGCTTTAACAAATTCATTAGCCATTGTCACCTTAAAATGTGTTTATTTGAATGAAAGAATTTTTTACGAATTATTTTTCTCGACTTTTGCATGTTTGGTTGACCAAAAACAATCATTTAATGGAAAATCATTATTGATCTAAGAAAATATGCATATTTAAAGTTAAGAAAGTAAATTTCTTAACTTAAAAATGGGAAAATATTTTCATTGGAACACTAGGTAATTCGGACAGGATGGAGGACATTGGAACTTTGTTGGAAGGTGGTACTCCTCAATTTGCCACAATGAGTGGACTCCCCCGCCTTAACAAATTGCAAAAGCTTCGAGTAATGCAACCCATGAACACAAAAAAAGTTGAGGAGGAAAGAAAGGTTTTTACTTGCGGTTTGGAAGCCACCGAATGGAAATGAACGAATTGAAGGCGAACGTAAATGGCTCGTTTGAGGCCAACATATTAGAAGGAAGCATAGCGCTTGTCTGTAGAGACCAAATTGGAAGAAGGTGAACAGGTTTGTGAAGAAAGTTTGTGCAACTTCAATGAGCCAAGCCGAGACCCTTAGCCTTATCAGAGGCATGCCCATATCTAAGGAAGAATGCTTCTCTCAACTTAAGTGTGAAGTTGGAAAACTTAAATGTGCTAAACGGCAGTGACAGATCAAGAAAAGGTTTCCTGGGAGGAGAATGCTATTATCTACACCTGCAAATTAGAAATGACCCATTATGACCTAAGTCTAGCCCATTACTCGAGAGAAACAAATAAAGTGGTGAATTGGATAGCTAAGAACCGTAAATGTAATTGCCTTCTTAAAGATTGGTTTACTAATCTTCCTAGTACTTTATGGGTTCATTTTTTCCAAGACCCATGTTTTTTGTTGTGAAGAAACCGTGTGAAGTAATGAAGCTCAGTTGCCACAATGAAAATCATCAAATGGCCTCTGCGGAATTTGAAATTTGGAAAAATGGGCCGCAAAAGGCCCACTCGAGGCGAGAATTTTCCGTGGTGCGGCTCCGGAAAAGGACAGAGGAAAAAAGGGATCGTCCGACTCCAATTGGGCCCAAATCAAAAGCCCGTCAATAGGCCGAACGCCAAATTTTCATGTTGTCAACTTTTTAAGATCGAAAGGGGTTCTTTAATAGTTATGGTTGTTGACGTGGCGAGGAAGGTGTCTTGCATCGCCTAGATGCTGATTAATTCGAGGAATGCAAATTGTGAATCGCTCGTTCGATAGAGTCAACGAGGAGTGCAAAGATTCTACTAAGTAGATTCATATTGTTTTGCGCTTTCGATGCAACCGAATTGCAACTTTCAAAGCACAAGATATATAGTGAACTGAAAGATTATATATATAGAAGGCTCAACTAATGTACCTTGCTTTAACCTCAGAAGGAAATGGAGTTTGGGTTTCTCTATTTCCAGCAATTTAATTTCGTCGGGAATGAGTTTCCTTTTTAATGTTGTTGTTCCCGACGAATTTCCTTATAGGTGGAAGACCTCCAAATCGTTGAAGCTGCTTCTTCGATGTTCATTTCGTATGCTGTCCGCGTTTGAGTCCTCGAGTAAGATGCTAACCTACTAGCTTGTGTTCTCTTCATTAAAGCGCTGGTTGCTAAGGGTGTGCATGGAATCATTTCTACTTATCTGTTTCTCTATTTTTCTATTCCAAAGAATAGGTTTGGAATAGAAATCCATTTAGTAACGTAATTTCATTTTTCTATTTTTAGAACAAATTTCTACTCCAGAAATAGATTTAGAACATGTTAAATTTTTTTTACTTTTCTATTTTTGAAACAAAAATGAGAAACAAAAACTCGTTTCATTGCTCGCTCTTGTTATCGCTTACCGGTCACTCATTCGCCGCCTGACTATCAGCTGTCGGTCTCCACCGGCGCTGCCTACCACCACCTGCCAGCAGTCGTTGTTGCCCGCTGGCCACCATTGCCCGCCAGTCGCCAGTCACCATTGCCGGTTGTCGATCACCACCGCTGTTTTCCGATTGCCGCCGCTTGGAAAGGAAAAAATTTATAATATTGTCAAACAAATTTTTATTCTGGAAATATAAATTTTATATCATTATCAAATGTCTATTTTATCTTGGAAATTCGTCCAGGGAATAGAAATAGAAAAATTGATTTATGGCTAGAAATTGATTTTTGGAACATAAATTTTACCATACGCGCTCTAATTCTTTCCATGCAAAATTATCCTGAAACTCGGATCTAAGGATGGATGTCTCCTAGGTTCAATTGACACGATCGTTTAACCGCTCGCAAGACAACAATAATTGACAAAAGTCGTTTCTACTTTTGGACAATGAGGGCACCCTCCTGCCCCAAGAGAGGAATGAGTCGCGGTTTCTGGACTCCACCATTTTTAGTCACAAGAAAGCTCGACTGGTTCACGCTCGCACGTATTCATCCTGTGGATTAATTGAATCCCAGTTCGAGGAAAACATATTGGAAGGGTGATCATATGGTCAAGAAAGAGCTACTATCTTTTTCTCATATATATATATTACAAGTCACTCAACTTAAGATTACAAAGTCACTCCTGAGAACTTGGAAAAGCATAGAAACCCTATATCTTCTTCTGAGTTTTCTGGTGCAAGCAGGCGCCAGCTCACCACGCACTTCCTCACTCTCAATACATTGCAGCCTTCACGAGCCCTTGCTTTCTATTTTCGGCAGATTATTTTTCTAAAGCTAAGTCCCTAGCAAAAGCTATTATGAGCAGAATCTCTTTTTTTTCTATGTGGAGCGAGAAGCTGCACCTCTGGGCCCTGCTTGTCTTGCCAACTGTGGAATAAGATTCATAAAGTTATGTATTTTAAGGAAACTTTAATTGGAAGAATTGGTTTCTCATAGATGAAAAGACAAATAAGTTAAATTAAGCTAGTTAAAAGCACCTGAAAGTAGGCCTCAAGTTTCTTCCTCAATGTTGAATATTCCCTCTTCACTTGCTGGAAAGTCCTAATGCATCTGATTTTTTTTGGGTAATGAGTTAAAAAAACCACAATCTTCGACAAATCATTACAGAAACCTATTAATTGGATAACATTAGTACGTATGCAAATATGGGTATTTATAGAGTCTCCCTAGTTTATACGGTTTCAATAGTACAAATATAGTATTTCGTGATAAGTTGACCACGTATGCCTATTTAATGAAATGTCTCGGAACATAAGCAAACACCCCATGAAGCAAAAATTTCAACAAGTTCTAATGTTGTTTATGGAATAGTGGATTACCCTTCTCCGTTTCCCGTCCTGCAGTATTCCCTAAACTGCGAGCACTCGGTTTTGACTTTTCTGCCTCCAATGCTGTAACGAATCACAATAAATAGTCAAGAAAAAGAAGAATTAGAAAGCTGTGAATATACCTTACGATTCCTCTCCTACATAATATGCTTTTATTGACTTTTCTCATGGAACTTTTGCTAAAAAATTGAAAGGTCAGTAGCTATACAAATTCAGTATGTTGTATGTATGTATATACCTCGAGCTGCTTCCTTTAAACTGATGCATGTAGCTATCCAACTTGTTGAAATCAAGAGGGCTCTTGTCCCTGAATGAAGTAAGGCAAAGAAGGAATAAGTAATTCGGAGATGTAAAACATACACTGAGCTACGAAGTCGAAATAAATAAATAAATAAAGTTGGCTTGATACTCACAATGCCTGCTCTATGCTGGCAATTAGTCGAGCTGAATCACGGTAATACAATGTCACGACTTCCTCAACAAAATTAGGGTTGGTATCGTCTTGCAGCTCCTCCAACTGAACAAATTGTTCATCAAGATATCCCTGGGTTGTGATGCCAAAGTATACGTTTGTTTCGTCAATATTGAAATGAAAACTTTTATTTTCAAGTATATCAGTATACCTGAAGAAATCTAACTGCACCGAATTTTTGAAGAACCGGGATATGCATTAATTCCTGATCTACTTGTATAAAGACAAGTGAAACTAAAAGAAGCGCAAAGTTTTTTTTTTCCTCCAAACTAGAAGGGACTGATCAAGAAGCTTATTTGTCGATATGCAAGTGAGAGTTGTATCTTCGATACTGAACAACAAAAACCAGCCGACCCTTTTTGCAATTTTCTTTTCACTTGTCATTGGTAAGAGGCTATTACATGCAAGAATAAAGGAAAGGTTATTATGAGCAGATCTATTTGAAATCAAACTCCTTCATCGTTTAACAAGACAATGAATCTAATGAACCTGATCAAAGAGGGATTGCCTCATGAGAGCAACTTGGCGCTGCAGCTGATTGTTCCTCTCCATCAGCGAAAGAATTTGAGGTAAGTATAAGAGAAGGGAGGTCTCTTAGGTTTCTGTGGATAAGTTAAAAAGAATATGGAGAGAAGGATGATGAACAATGGTATAAGCACAGCTGCATGTACAAGCTAGGGTTCAGTAGAGGCTTGATTGACCATGCAATGCTATGAGGTTTCTGAAGGTTTTTATAGTAGTTTTAGGTAGGAGAGAGGAAGGGAGAGAGAGGGAGGGAGTTAATCAATGCGGACATGTCACTGTGAAGGAGAAAAGTAGAGAATTTGGGTATCCAAGCAATGGACATAAAATGGAGGGCTTTCAGATGCTGTCTGCAAATATAAAATATCACATCAACTTGCTTTTTTGCTTATCATATGTGTTTTTAGTTTTGGGAGAGGACCAATTACAAGAAAACATTGTAAAGGGCGAGAATATGAGAAAAGTTTGGGGAATAACTCCTATTTTATGAGGATTGAAGTTCCATCTGTCATTTCATGGAGTATTGTTCAGGTTAATATTTGTGGGCTACAAGAATTTGGGTGTTTTTCTAAAAGCTTGCACAAGATGTACGGAACCTTTCTAGCATTCCTATTACAATTTTAGAGTTACTATTATTTACTTCAACGTGAGCCTGATCTATATTGGCAAACCGATTGGAGCTTGAGGCTAGTGATTTGGAGACCATTGCCAACGATAACCATCTCATCAAACATTGCAACGAAAAGATCTCTACCTTGCTAGCGATGTCTTTGCATGTTTATGGTGGTCGTTTGTGACCAATTCGTTTGGCACATCTCAACGAGAGAGAGACCAATTAATTGCCAATAAAACTGAAAAAGAAGAGAGGAAGATTAATCAAATACTTTCAGATACTATGCAAATATTCATATGCCCCTATAAGTGAGATTAAGAAATATGTATATATGCCAAGCCAAGAGACATTCCGATCAATTCGGCATATGCTATTGGGGTAGCTTGTAACATTTAAATAAGCGGTATCGGATCAAATCACCAAAGTGCTCTTACATCAGATAAAAGGGAAAACTTCATTCTAGCACTTGATATTTTTCTTAATAACTTTTAACATATGAAGTAATTAATTCTCCATCCTTTCAAGAACATCAACATCTTTTAACCTTATCGGTCGAATTGATGGCTCTACTTCCATTCATTGAATGACATAGAATTCCATGTGTACTTGAAAATATCTATCATCTAGTTGCAAAAAAAATATAAAAATAAAAATATGAAAAGTGATAAATACAATAACGACACTCTATCGTCAACTTGCAAAGGATGTTCTCTAACCTGAAATGGCAGTCTGAGCAATACACGCAATCTTCTATTTCAAGTTTTCCTCCATCCTCAGTAAAGAGGAAAGGAGCAACCTTTTTTGGTTGTCTTTTTTGCTACAGACAGCCAAAAGTGGGGATAGTTGTAACAATTCCAAGACAATCATGTAAAAGGGGGTTAACAAATCTACTAAAACCTTAGGGAAAAATTAGAAATTTTAACAGATTCTGTAACCTGAAATGGCAGCCTGAGCAATACACGCAATCTTCTATTTCAAGTTTTCCTCCATCCTCAAAAGAGGAAATGAGCAACCTTTTTTGTTGTCTTTTTGCTACTGGGGATAAACAATTCCAAGACAATCATGTAAAAGGGTAAAAATCTACTAAAACCTTAGGGAAAAATTAGAAATTTTAACAGATTCTGTAACCTGAAAGTTAGTGTGGGATAAATGGGAATTGACAATTATTTGGGGTAAATATGAAAACAATTAGTTTGGGGTAACCTGAATTGGTAGCCTGAGCAAGAGGACGTGCAGTCTTATTTTTCAAGTTCTCCTCCAATCTCAGTAAAGAGGAGAGGAGCAACCTTTTTTGGTTTTGTCTTTTGTGCTACAGAAGTGAAAAGAGGGGATAGTTGTAATAATTCCAAGACAATCAAGTACAAGAGGATTAACACCGCGGAATTGGTACTTCACGACAACTCTACTAAAACCTCAGGAAAAAATTAGAAATTTTTGCATATTCTGTAGCATGAAATCAATTTGGGATAAATGAGACATTACAATTAGTTTGGAGTAAATATAAGCAACAAGTATATAGATTTGAAATTAGTTATGATATGAAAATTAGCTTGGGGTAAATACGACACATATGTAACAAATTGTAATTTTTTATGATACGGAAATTAATTTGAAATAAATAATGAATATGTATACTAGTTCAAGATTTTTATGGTATCAATCTCATGAAAGATAAATGGTGAGGTTATGCACATGCCTCACGCTTGTCGGAATGAGCGGGCGAGGGGCAACTATAATGCCCCACTGGAGACAATCGACTTCGGCCTAGCTTCATTGACATTTAACAAAGGGAAAGCCTCAAAAGAAGAGCTCCGTATTCCCAAATGACAATGGAAACGCCGAGAGGAATTCATTTCCGGCTTAGGAAAAAGACGACGTCTTCGTTCTTGCTACACACCCGATGCGGCTTTCTTTTACGTGCTTTTATTCTCAGAACGAGAACAAAGTACAGCGATGCTCCATCTTTAGCAGCACAGAAAGAAACAAAAGAATGAAGAATACAATTCCTTAGCCAACGCCCACGGAATGTTGTACGTAACTAGTCCTACACTGACTGTGACCTTTCTTTCCTAACAGCCCATCCCCCACCGTTCTTGTGAAATTAGTTTTACATCTGAGCAGGAGCTTGACATGACATGATGTTGCCCTTGTTCTGCAATTCCAGACCTCAAGATTTCAAGCACCCAATGACCCAAAGTCAACTCCGCCTTGTTTTCTTGCTTTTAAGATTCACTCACGACAACTCGACGTCGTTCTCGGCTTTGCACGTGCCTCACGCTTTCGTTCTCTTCACAACTTTGGTTTCTTCACGCCAGTAATATAATCTTTGTGCGAAGCATTATCTCGTTCGAGAGAGCTTCTCTCCCCATTTTGTTCTTGCGCATTCTGATATTTCCTCTTATGCTGTATGCCGGACAGTATCGGTTCTTAATTATTTTATGGAGGAATCATCCACCTAAAAATTGGGTTGTATGTGATTGATTTGAAATGATATTCACGTTCTACCTACCGATGGCTAATTTTAGAACAGGAAAAGGGCTTTTGCTTCCTTTAATCATCATATAATTCAGATAGAATAAAGATGTGATGCGTTTAACATGGAAGGACAACCCCACCTGCCACTCAGCTGGTTACCGTTCGATTTGCAGCCCAAAAACGTTGCTTGAATATGATTGTGCGCTTTTTGCAAAATCAGGCTTTTGATCCCACAGATTACACAACTATAGAAGAACAGAGCCCGCATTCTTCATGTGAAGGAAGACATTAACCTACGGCCGTTCTTGTTTGTGGAGAACAACTTCCCTGTTGGAGAATCATCAGGTGGCCAAAAGAGGAAAACATCACTAAGAAGGAAAACGAAATCCCACTAATGATTGAGCACAACCAGCATAGGTCAGTGGTCCCTGTCATGTCTAATTCTGTCTGTCTCATTCTCCCTAAACTTCCTCTAACTGCCATTGTTGCAAAGATGTTAGAAAAAGGAAACAGGAGTGTCCAGGAAGAGATCCTTCTTTTATTCCTCTGCCACACTGGAGAGAGTGAGAGGAGTCTCTAGTAATGATGAATTTTGCAGCTCTCTCTCTCTCTCTCCGTCGCAAGTGTGTGGTCACATCTGTTGCTTTGTTAAAAAGGAGAGTTAAAGGGCTGAGAATGTGTGTGGGTGGAGAGGGATCAGAATATGTTATTTTTTTCTCCTCCTGTGTTTTCTTGTGGCGCACAGATTGTCATTCCCAAACCCCCCCCCCCTCTCTCCCCTCCCTCCTTCCCATCACTGTCTCCAATGTTGATAAGAATCCCACCCTGGACAACTGATCGTCTCTGTTTGGCTGGGAACTGGGCTTCTGCATCGATGTGCTAAAATTGCATCAGCTCACAATCATTGCAAATTATTTATGTTGTCTTTTTCACAATCATTTCAAAGTAATTGGGTCCTGTTTATCTTTGACGTTGCTCCTCTAGAAGAGGTGCTCCATTTTCTACAGAATTTTGTTCATCTCAGATATATAATTGGGTCTTGTGAGGAATGAAGCTGCAGAGCACCCTTTGTAGTTCAACATATCTTTCCACATGTCTTCAGTCTCAATCATCGATCCAATCGGAATAAAGACACTATTTTTTTTGAACTTTTGCAGAATAATAATCAAGTCGATTGGAACTTTTTGGCTAATCATGTCCCTAAATTATTAATATTATTTTTGTTCATATTGATTATTGAGTTAAAGCATGTATAAAAACACCTATGTGGACTGCCACATCAACATTGACATGTTGAAAAGAACCAAACAACAAAAACCCTAGGGGAGGAGGGGGAGGAGGAGGCAGTTGCCAGGATTAGCGCAAGGTCCAGCGACCCTCACCATGATCGAGCGAGGTCAGCTGCAACCCTTGTTTTCCAGCCAGAGAGTGATGAGAAGAAGCAGAGAAAGAGGGGTTCGGGTGATGATGCTGCCTACCCTAATATTGGCGAGGGTCATCGCCCCTCACCGGCCACGGTGGTGGCAATTCACTTCAGCATTTTATTGATATTTCAATTTGAATAATCAAGATGACCATGACAATTTAATTAGGAGTTCAAAAAATATTTTGCAATTGATCAAAGATCAGTGGGTTTTTAATGACATCAGAATAACTCATTTAACGGCTTTAACAAGCCTAATATCATGATCAAAATCTGCCCAAATTCTTTGCTCAACAGCCGAATTACCAACTTTTTCAGCTCATTCTGAACCTCACAGACTCTATGCAAAGTACATCTCTTGCTGTTGCATTAGAAGCCATCCCTTTTAGCCCAAAACTACAACCTACACATTAGATCTCCAGAGAGTCAAAGTTGCTGGAGACATTTTGTGCATTTGTCTTGCTTAAGCAAGAAACAGCGAAATGGTCGTGGTGGTCATTTATGCTGTAAATCTTGGCAATTACGAATGACATACACCTTTTTTTGGTGCAGCGCCATGTGACGTTTGGTTTCAGCCTGCACCTATTTTTCCCTGCACGTAGCAAAACAAGCAAACACCACTGGCTGGGGGTGTTACAAATGGAGATCTAATGGTTTATAGAGGAGATGGTGTGTTCCGGTGGACATAAAACACAAATCGTTATCAAGAAAAACCATTCGGTTTCGAATCTTGGCGACTCCATTCCCTCTGCAGTGAATCTTGCATAATTTTATCGAGCTACAACTGTAATTTGTTTCTGTCTCCCATTGAAGGGTTTCAGTGAGATGATTGAACAAAAGGTCAATCAAGTTATTTTTAAAAAGCCTGTACAAGGTTGAGTTTCAAATTTAACCTAGATAATGATTTGAACCTAAAGGAAGGACAAGTATTTGCACAAAATACTTATAAACAGACAATCTACCAAATTCTCCTCGCCATATTCTCAAGAGTTGCACAAAGTCTGATCTCTGGTGTAATAGCCAACTTTGAAGAGATGGTGGCTAGAGTTAATGCATTTACTCAAGTTCTAGCAGTCTTGTCACGAATTAAAACATAGAATGGTTTGCAACCAAGAATGATCTTTTTTCTTCATAAAAGAAGAATGACTAGGCAGGAGATTCTTTGACAGGAAAGTGAAATGGGCCATCAGGTGTCACATTCTTCAAGGATAAAGAAGGCTGGGGTTACAGAATCAAAGAGTTGGTGATCCTGTTACTAGCTGCTTATGGACCTTCTCGAAAAAAATCAGCCACTTTTCCCTCTCCTTTCGCCAGGAATGGGCTCATCACGCGAATAAATAATTGTAACAATCCAAAAGAAACTGTGGGCATTGATGCAGAAGTCCAGATTATTTAAGGTTGCTTTCTTGTTTGTCTTTTTTTTTGTAGATATTCCCCTCTTTGCAGCATCAATTCTGCTCATCCTGTATGCAAGCATCCAATGGTTGGTATACACATAATTGCAAAGAATTTTGCATCCACTCCCACTATGAGCAGCTTTTTTGCTTGCTCTGCCAAAGTTTTATCCATATGGGGGATGGAGACAAGATCCTCGCAGCACATACATCTCTACCATAAAAGAGCAAAATGAACATAACATAGCCGCCATAAATAGTTTAGAGAACTTGGGCCCAAGGTAAACTGATAGATATATTTGTGTGACTGTTCTTAATTCATTGTGAGAATAATATGTTTTAGGTCACAAAAAAAAGAAAAAAAGAAATTATTGTGGGATTCACTCTTTTAAAAATTTATAACCTCAAAACATGTTGTTACCCTTACAATATCTTAAAGACGGTAATGTTAGCAAAGGCCAAACAAAAAATGGAGGAAAATCTTCAGTCTCGTGAAGAATTGACATGGAAAAAGTAAGGCTGAGGTTGACCTTGACACCCATTGATTTCCTTGAGCTGTTTATAACCCATTCATTTAAGGAGTTACGGCTCATGTGTAGCTGTGTCTATGCTGAAACCCCATGAACTGTCGGGGTTTAGGATGAACTGATGCAGACTGAAAAATTCTAAGAGTGAAGTGCCACGAAATGAACTTGAGGAGGCAAATTTTCCAAGTCAAAATAGAATTAAGAGGTTTTGACTATCTTACCTTCATTGCGTCTTCAGGACCACCTCCCTTCTTGAAGAAGAAAAGGTCGATGTTCTCGAACCACACGCGGGGTGAGGAATTCGTGCACGAAATTTGCGCCAACAGGTTTGAGATTCGCAGCAGTATCTTTTCGGGAACACCACCCTTTTGGAATTTTCCATTTCCCATAGACGCGAAAGTGAGTTAAGAGCCTAATTTCTATGAATAATGAAGCAATCTATAGCTTCCGTTCCACATTACAATTTTTATGAGGCAACACCAATATCAAACCTCGAGAAGCCTCTTGTTTTCCGGCAGAAATGTCTGAGAAATTAGATGGCCGAAAGTCTACTAACGAGCTAACTGATTCTCGAGGTCCTTCTCATGCCTAAAAGAGTGAGATCCATAGTTGTAGGGAGAGAGAGCATCATGCTTCTTGAGTAGTGACTGCTAACATGTACACTCTTAAAACTGATCCAGATTTATTATACACACTTTCCCAGGCAAAATTAATCTCATACAAAAGCAGATCATCAAGCACAAATTTGGGGTTGCTCTCAAATGAATTTACTTCGAAGATCGCAACCACACCGCATGGAATTGAAAATGGAATATGGGATTGCTTCGTCAAGATAAGCAGCAGCTTTGGCAGCTGTATTGCTCACCATGCTCCGTTTTGGAGGGAATCCATCTTTCCTCAATAAGTTTCGTCCGGATAAATCTTTCTACAGAAACATGGAATCCCTGGTTCCGAAGAGAGCAGAGGAGACCTATAGGAATTCGAGAAATGCATCCAAGAAAACATAAATGGAATTGTCTTCATATTCATATTTAAAAAGCAAGCTCCTCGGTCAGTTATTAGCACTGCATTATACTAGGACATAAAAGGAATCACATGTTTCAACAGCTTGCAAAGACAATAGTTCTATTGGTATTAAACAATATGCTTCTGAGGAGCACATGATTTCTATTTTACTCAAGCTTGATTTGCTTCTGGTTCTTCGTGAGGCTTCTTCCTTCTCTTGGGCCAGCTGAGGTCAATATAAATAACGGAAATGTTGTCAGCACTCCCTTTATTAATAGCTCTTCCAAGGAGACCATTAGCAATCGCTTTTGCAACACGATCGTGACCCATCATTGTCAACTTTTGCAGCCTTCTACGTGTCACTCTTGCAAATGCAACTGCTTCCTCATTACTCATGACATTCCACACTCCATCAGTTGCCAGGATAAGAAATTCATCATCTTCAGATCGAGTCATGAAAGTAACCTCAGGTACTGGGATTACCCAGGGTTTTAGAAAGCGATCACCTAAAAATCCATGTATCAAGTAGATATGCTCAGTGCAATAATAAAGTACAGTATCATTCGTTGATCAATTGAATAAGCAGAAAATAAAAATGATAATAAGCTAAATAATAGGCATTATCCAATAAGCTCTTAGTAACATGTTAAGACTCTCAAGAGGTTAATATAAGGAATATCCATCTCCAAACTCTGGGAGGATATTATCCATTTCATGTCAAGCAATACATGAAGTAACTCTCGATATAGCAGTAAAAGCAAGACGTATCGGTGAATTGACTTGTCAAGTTCCTACTGAAATAAATCCACACGAGGATAAACACTTCCTATTTCGTAAGTTATTACGGCATCCTAGAACTTTATTTCAAATTAAAAAGTTCTGAATAATTGGACATTTACTGGGTGGAAGGGAAGAGCTAGCTCCAGATAGCTGCCACATTTTTAATGAATCTACAAACTCAGACAAGCTCAGCTGCTCGTGGTGGCGATGGCACCAACAATCCATATCTCATTAGAGACGCGTTAGATAATATCTTAAGTAATAAGAGGATAATAATATTGCCTGCACCTTCTATTCATCCTATGATTTAGATTAGTTTGCTTCATATGTTTCTTGTTGACAAAGAGAAGGTTACTTGACAGACCACCAGGTTATTTATCTCTTTCTCTCTTATTATTTTTCTTTTTTTTTTTTTTGGGTCGGGAGAGGAAAAAGAAGGAGGGGGGGGATTACATCTCAGTGCTTTTCTGCTGACCCAAGAAGAATCGCCTATTAGGACTTGCACAGACAACTCACTATATCAAAATAAGATATAATAGAGTCCGAATAGACTTTCAGATAAGGTAAGAAGATCAAACCAAGCTTCTAGCCTCCAAATTAATTGGATTAACAGAACAAGCGGTTTTCAACCACATAAGCTTCAGCCACATTACTTGGATGACCAGACATATTAGAAAAGAAGAAATAAAATCAACAATACAGGTAATGATAAATTTCTCCAGCTGATAGTCTAGAAATGATAAACAGACACCATGAGAGATGCACCTACCTATTGCTCTTGACATAGAAAGAATCCCCTCTACTCTCTCACAGTCAGTGCATAGAACTTTGCCTCCTGCATCGGTGATCCTCTTCAGCTCATCTTCCCTATTTGGCTGCAAACACAAATAGAGCAAAATCTCTATCCAGTGAACCAATAATTCAAACAAATCCACCCAGGGAGCACTGAAATGAGTAGTCTAGTAAATGTAGAGAAAACTGGTCAATGAGTTTAAAGAAATGAAACACTGGCTTACTGAATCGAGATACACGGAATAGCTGAGTCATGGATACATACATAAAAGCAACAGCAATTGAAAATGTATTGGCATAAATGGTAAAAAATTCAAGCTTTCTCAAATTACCTTCTCCTTTCTGTAAGTAAAGATATCTAAGTTATTCTGCCACCCTTCCCATTGAATTCTAGAAGGCATTATAGACCACAAACTGTGGCTCCTAAGGAATATCGACAAGGGACAATTCTCGGAATGTGTGTAACATGAGATAAGGAGTATACCTGCACTAATGATTGTCCAACTAATAGGCAAATAGAGATTTCCCAAGGATAAAACTAAGAATAAGCAGTAAGACCAGTGCTAATATATGGTTTATAAATTCTACATAAATACAAGGAAAACCTCGCTTAATGTCAAACTCCGAAATCTTCTTCATGTTTAGATTTTATGAACTTCTGCTACAATGTCTAGCCATAACTTAGGTAGGTGATGTTCTTCAATGAAGAATGAAACCAATGTAATAGGAGTAGAGCATAAAAGCGAAACTATCTAGGGCACATGGCTCAAGACTTTTTATACAAAGCCTTTCTCTTCTTCAATCAGAGAGGCAATGCACCAGGTACTTGATTCATATACCAACCTCTCATTCCTTTATTGTGACAGCAACTTCTGCCCAAACCCAATAGAGAAAATGCTTGAAGAAGAGGAAGAGAAGCTTAAGAAAACATAGGAACGAAAAGGAAACAAACAGAGAAAGAAGAGAAGCCACGGACAAGTAGTTGAGGAGGAAAATAAAAATCTGCAAGTTAGGAAAAGCCATCTATAATATTTGACTTTGTTCGACTTGCCAATTAGCAGTTGCAGAAGTTGCACCATTCTACCCATGGTTTTTACTATTGATCCCCCATAAACAATCGTTAAATTGTAAATAAATCAGACAAAATGCAAACTCCATCCAGATACCCTAAACCTTCATCCTCAGTTTACCTGGATTTTCCATTGAATTGCAGAGTTCTTTGAGCCAAGCCAAAATAAATTATACTAGAATGCTTTCTTCTGATTTTGCCAGCTATTTCAGTGAAGAAACTGAATGTGCAGGCTCACCAATCTAACCATGGGCTTTCCCTGCTCCTCCATTTACCAAGCTGGCTATCGGATGTTTCTTACTCTTCATCACTAAATGCACTAGAATATTTTACTTGACGGCAGCTTATATAGGAATAAAGGCTTGAACAAGAAGGGGCAAACTTATGACTACCTATCAGCTCCTTCTGTCACATCTTCAGACCAACAAATACAATCTCTTCTAGTAAAATCGAAGTTCAATTGTCAATTTCACATAAAAACCAACCAATTCATATTTCTTTAGGTCCCTCTGATTACAAGTTCTAAAAAACTGAGTTCACGAAATGTTAACCAAAAACTGTCAGCTGAAACCACAGTAAGCACAAAGCAACCTCACAGGTTTGCTGACCTCATAGGTTAGCAAAGAGAACTTACTCCCTCATATAGTTGGTCAGTATGTTTGCCCAAAAACTTGCATATTACTCTTTAGTTATGCTATGAAACAAATTTTAGACCACATTTAGACCTTTTCATTAGTCCATGTCTATAAAACAGACTCCATAGTGACTATTTGGACTGAGATGAACATTCACAAACAACAGATCCACAAATGTATCATTCTACATGTGACCAACTTTGACAAAGTTTCCAATCCGCAGGTGCACAATGACCACATAAAAGTCTCGCTACATGAATGCATGAGTAGGAAACCAAAAACATATATTGTTGCACGCAAAGCACAATGAATTTTATGACATGTACCAGAAACAATTAAATGTAAAAGGGTAGATGAAAATTGAGAATCAAAATTAGGCAGTCACCAAGGACCTTGTGGTCAACGGTCAAAGGAACAGCTTCATTCCCGCGACACAGCACAGCTCTGGAATCCCCACAGTTGCCAACAATGATCTGGCAAGCAGACAAAACGACGACCACAGCTGTCGAGCCGGCATTTTTCGAGGTACGTGTGCCCTCTTTGAAAGCATCATCAGCCCTCTCATAAGCCCTTATAATTGCTGCCTCCCACCTATGCTTCCAACCATCTTTATCAGCAGCTTCTTTCCATTCTTGTGCTAGAATGTCATGCAGGTGATCCGCACAATAGTTACTCGCCTGAAAAAAGACGTTTAGGCATTTCAGTCTACTGGGCCTGTTCTGCTTCAAATACTGTACTTTCAATTGCCAATGTATTAGTAAGAAACACCAACGGGCACCAACCGCTGGAATTCCAGTGATTGGAATCGGAACCTCACTCAACAAACATATATTGGTCAGAAGAAAGTGAGGCGATCAAGGGTAGGAACAGCTTAAATCACGAAACGAAGCACCTTCGCCAAACACATGATCCAAGAAAGCCTATACACACACAGTCCATCGACGAACGCGAAAATCGCGCCCATTCGAGCCGAGAAAAAGCACGATCACGAGTCTCCACTACAACGAGACCGCACCAGATCCGTGCGAACGCAGAAACGGATCGGCGAAGGCAATGAAGAGTACCCGCCCAGATCACTCGGCGTTTTCCGGCGACCGGAAGTTCGAGGCGATCCGGCGGCTTCCGCCGTTTCCGTCCCCTTCATTGCGATTCCTTTCTCCGATCTCCGAATCCCGATCGACGAGAAGAAAATTCTTTCCTTCCCAAACCTCTCGATTTGTACTTAATTAGGATTTTTTTTTAATATATATTTTGGACCGCTTATGTCCGGGTATATTTGGGGCCGGGCTAGACTTCGGACCTCACGTTGAGGGAAGTCCGAATGGCCCGACCAGAATATATAACATTTTTTCAAAAAATGAATATTAAAAATTGTTCAAATATGAAAGACCAAAAGTGTATGCAATACACCTCTCTATCCCATCATTTTTTTTACTCGCTTGAATTTTTTTTTTCGGCCTTCAAATTAAATGTAAATGTCGAATAAGAAAAATCTTATTGATCGGTTTGACGTGTCATATCAAACCGACCAATGAAAACAAATCGCGCCTCCGCCGCTTTCCACGTGGACAAATCGACAAGGACATTAAAATACTTTAATTGAAAGATGATCATCAGGAGTTGGATTGAATCAAACACAAAATTACCGAGCATGCCGTTGTGAATTCAAATCTCGGCGCCGCCTTCTTAACGGCCGAGCCCAACGTACACGATGAAGCTATCACCCTACTTTCTAACGGTCCTCCTCTAACGAACGAAAGAGTAAGCAAAAAATTTCCCAATTCATGCAGATCATCTTCTAACACGTGTATGAAATCAGATCAAACAAGCAATCACGTAGAAAATCGAGTGATAACATAAGATTATCTGAACTGATCAACTGTACCTCGGAGCCGCCATGTCCGTCAAACACTCCGAAGTAGGAAGCATTCGGCCTGTGGTGCGCACGCTTTTTCGGCGGAGTGGTGCATTCACCGATCGAGTTGCAATTGCCGGCGAGGAACCGCGGCTTGACGCACGCGAAATCCTCCATGGCCCTCCTACGGTTCTTGGCCATGGCTATGGCCCATGTCTCGTACAAGTTCAGTCCCACACCCTCCGTCCTCCCTGCCATCTCGTATGTTGGAGGGACGATCTCCCTTGGGACGACGGGATCGTCGTTCCCCGGGACAACCTCCGCCGCCGCCGCCGCCTTCTTCTTCTTCTTGTTGGAAGGCCCGGCTGCAGCGGGGCTCTCGGGGACATCTTCAGCAGCAATGACGATTTGGTCACTCTTGTCACGGGTCTCTGCGGGCACAGCAAGCACGTTATCGATGCCTTTGGGTGTGCTTTCTTCGCGATCGAGCCAGTTTCCGACGAGGTTCTTTGGGGTTCTAGCCATGGCAGAAGTTGATTATCGAGAAATCACGAGACAGACACTAAGGAACTAGCAGTAAGGATGAGAGAAACTCGTTTCTCACAAAGGGTTTTCAATAGACCGTCTTTCTTGTGATGCTCACAATCTTAATGTCATTTCCTCGTTAAGCCTTTTTTGTTTTTGGTACGACGCTAAGCGTATTTAATTTCTTGACGAGACTCTTTTGCAAATACGGCAGCAAACAATCAATGTCTCCCTCCGTATTAGGCATGTATAATCGGGCTCTTTGTCCTTTAAATGGGAACCATTCCATTAGTCGATTGGCCACTCCCCATATACTGTTAAGAGAAATATTGTGTGACAATTTTAATAATTTAATTTATTTTGAATCACAAAAAATCAAATAATATTTAATTATAAATTATTATGGAATTTATTTCTTCAAAAATTTATGGCTCGCAATAAACTATTATTCTCATAGTAACTCAAAGATTATTATGTAAATACTGTTATATTAACAAAGTCCCGCTTGGGGCAAATTCTAAATTTTCTAGCAAAAGTTCGGCAAGCTTCCAATCGCGTGCCGCCACATCCTGGGAGAAAAATGATAAAACAGTAATTCACGCGATTTTCTGACGTGGCGTTTAAGTATTGGGTGCCGATGTTTTTACGGTCGGATACAAGTTTTAGGACCTTCTCTTTTCTGACATCTCCGAGCGCCACCTTTGCATGCAAAACCGCGGACGGTGAGGCTCTGGTCAGAGACCAGTTAGAGAACTCACAACGTTCGGCTTCGGAAATAAATGCGTTGACCAATGTGGCGGATGAGGTCGGATTTATGGGGGGTTTTCTCTTCTTAAAAAGCATGATGGACGTATGTCATTAAAGGAGGGAGATAAGGGAGGAGATCCGTGGCTTTATTAGGACCAGGCCATGAACGCAAGGCGGAAAAGCGGGAGAATACAATTGGAGGGGCCGGGGAGTAGGTGGGGTGTGTGGTGGACTTCCAGGAGATGACTGCTTTTGCAATTTCATCTACTTCCCAAATCAGATCCTACAAAAAGCTGACAAGAGCTTAAATTTATGGGCCAAGAGTATCGCGCCAAACGATAGCATATGATGATAAGACTAAAGGTAGGAGAGAATCTCAGCAATATGTTAATGCAACATTCTTCATTCGCTCCGACAAGAGACAAGTCGTCAAAAGCAAACGGAGAACAAAGAGGCGTAGCAGGGTACTATTTGAGGGACCGGGCTTGTCTACGTCCAAGTCTGGTTTAGTATACCGCGCCGACACGAACCATTGTTCATGTGAGTCGCAAGTAAATCCCATTTAAATATCATAAATTATGCCGTATTCTGTATATGGAAAATTTTTACATTAACCCGGGTTCACTGAATCCATGTATCTGGTCCGGCGGATCCAGGTCCATGCAAGAAAAGCCCCCTTATCTAGCCGACTTCAGGACTTTCTTGCCCACGTACGAACTGTAAAAAGAATAAACGATAATGCGTATACAGCGCTGTTCAAGGTGGAGCCTCTCCACTGCGCGCATGAGCAAGTTTAACAGCTAGGCCTAATGCATTGGGCAAACCTGCTGTATTACCAAGTGACAAGCTTGCAACAATGCCCGAATTTTGGGACTAAGTTTATTTTGGATTCCATCCACATAGTGCACAAAGAATAAATACTTCAAGAAGTATGATCTAGCTAGGGCTGTGTGGAGCAGAGAGCCTAAAGAAAGCATAAACAATAGGAAAGGAGGACAACAATACAGATGGTTTCACAGAAAAATTCACAAGAACGAAACTGTCGCTGATCTTAGGGATGAATCAAGCCGCTTGAGTGGCGCCATCCTTGCAGTTGTCAAGATCTGATTCATTGACTGAAGGTGCCTTCATGAATGCTGATTGTCGAGAAGTTTCCCCGAGAAACTTCAAAGACAGTGGTGTAGGTTCATTCTCAGCAATACTTAGCTGAGACATTCCAACTATTTGGTCGATATTTAAGGGTTCTTTTGGAAACACCGGGATTGGCTTTAGCACACGGTGATGAGATGTCTCCGCCACCCTTCCATCTTCAGGAGGTGCCATGTTGGGCGGCCACATGGGAAAAGGTAGTGGTAAATAGTATGGGAAGTAACAGGGGACAAGAGGTACTTGACCAGTTGATTCCATCGCAGCATCACCACACCCTTCAGATGTTTCTGGGAGCGAGGTCTCCATAGGTGTTCTTTCTAAATCGAGTCCGATATTGGTTGAAGTTGTTGAGTTAGTTTCATCGTTAAGTCCCACCAAAGGAGGCAGAAATGTTTCTTCTGGAAGTGAGGGTTGGTCAGCAGTAGCCTACAAAAGCAAAAGATGGATCTCACCGAAAGTATTGACAGAATAAAACAGACTGAAGGGAAAAAAGAATAGTTGTTGCTATAACATTTAAATACTAGAAGATGCTTTCCTCTACTATAGCTTAAGCTTACAGGAACACAGAGCACTGTTTTGCAATTTCTCCAGGCCTCTTACCTATCTCCCCTTTCAACATAATCAATTACCATGCTTAAGTGGTAAGCCAAATATCAGCCAACATGTGACGAGTGTTTTGCTATTTAAATATTAAACCACATCTAAATTAGTAATTTAAACATTAGATCTATTGGCAATGGATCTAAAAAATTCTACAGTCATAAACCATGAATTGCACAAAAGAGGTGCTGTCCCACCCCCTTTTTTTCTTTTGTTTTTATATGTTTTATAGAGAAAAGTAATGATCAGGTCATAATCCGTTGAAGACAAAGTAATTCCTGCTGATATCATATAATGTGCTCCAAAGGTCTAAGGCGAATGGCCTTTATCATGTAATCGGCACTAGAGCAAGGTTAAAGCATATGTCGGCATGAGCTAAGAATACATCTTAAAACACGCACAAGCTAAGAATACGTCTTAAAACATGCACAAGCAGGATATTTGATGGAAGTGAAATGAATGTGCAGAAGCAACATCATAGAGAAGACAAACCATATCTGGAGCCATGTCAAAAAGGCTGGAGCGCCTCTTTCTTCGGCCAGCATTACTCTGCCGGATATAGTACTTCTGGGCATGGCTTGCCACTTGAGTAGGAGTCCTTGTTGTCACAAAGTCACGAGCTATCCCTCGCCAGTCTCCTTTACCCAATTTCTGAAGACCAATTAAAAACCGCCGATGCTCTTCCTCAGTCCATGGGTTACCTGGAGCCAAATCCAATTGAACAATAAGTAACACCCACCAACCACATGGAGGAGACGCCATATACTTCTAATATCAAATACTACATGCTCAGTGTTATGCAGTATGTATTATGGTGTCTACATCACAATCTAGAAGCAGTCATCTCAGTATCCACCTCTGGGCAGTTAGAGAGCAGTCAACCATGGAATCTACCAAGCAAAAACCAAAACAAACAGTCATTAATCTGACACTGACAAAGCTAACATATAAATAATTTATGGACCCATGGCAACATATTGCCTATCCCGCACAATACTTTATTGCTGATGTTGCTATCCTGTTGGAACACTAATGACGTGGTATGATATCAAAAAAAGAAACTTGACATGATCCAACTACAAATGCAGAGATGAGATAGCTGCCTCCTACTTGGCAGGAGAAAACTTTGACGGAAACATGCCTGCCAGCTGATATAATTACTCACATTGGAATTACAAGACATGGAGTACCACCAATGTCACAGAGCTAAGAACAAGAATTCACAACTGTGAAGCTCATTCATTTGTTCAGTAGGCAATTCCTAATGACTTCATAAGGTTTTAATGCTCATGTAATAGTTTGATCATTTGTACAGATCAGGTGCGGTAACTTTTAAGTCACAGATGACTGAATCCCATGTTTAGCGACCAAAAAAGAAAGAATCTCAGAACTTAAGAGACAAATTCATGTATCTCTTCCTATACCAGTTCCATTGACATCTCATTTCCAAAAAGGTAACTAGGAAATGGAACATACAAGCAAATTAATGAAGGAGGCTTCCCTAACATCATCAAGCTAGCCTTTCTCTATAAAGATAATCTCCAAAAGACAGCGAGCTTTCCGAAATGTTAACTACTAAGAGATACCAAATACAAGATCGAGTCAAATTATTCTCATTAGCAAACCCTCACAGTAGTAATGGTACCATTTCACACCTGCACATAATTACTGTAGCGTTTGAGATTAGAAGTAGATGACGCGTGATATTCTAACTGAGATTTTTCTTCATCAAGTTGCCCTCAATCGCTTTGATTTCGTTGAGAGCTGCAAAAGAACGATCTTTACATCTAAACTGGAAATCCAAAAGGCAAGGACCATCATTGATATATCCTAGCCGCTCGCCACACGTATCAAGCTCCAATTTTCAACCAAACACACACACGCTTCCAATCCGAACTCACAAGGACGGAAAGAAACAGTACAACCCAAACAATCAGAAAACGCACAATCGATACCCCAGAATCAGGGAGCCGCGAGAGAGTAAATAAAAAATCCTCGATACCTTTCTTCCTCTCCACGCGCCTAGTGGATGAGCGGGAGCCGTGCGCAGGATCGTCCGACAGGTACCCGTCGCTCCCGTCGATCGGGGAGGAGCCGGGGTTCGGGGAGGCGGCGGCGGAGGACGAGGAGTGGTAGTGGGCGGCGGAAAGGCACCCCACGCTGGCGCTCTTCTTCATGATCGAGCCGTCCGTTAACCTAACCCCGAACAGCTTCACCCCGCTCCCGCCCCCGCCCCCGCCGCCGGACGACGCAGCCGCCGCCGCCGCCGCGGCGCTAGAGGAGGAGGTGGAGGGGGAGGAGGAACTGGCGGCGGCCGCCCCCGCCGCCGTCCCCGCCGCCGCCGCGGACGGGGCAGGTCCTGGAGTTGTGGCCCTTGTTGCAGCAGTGGGAGCATCGCCGCGTCATGGCGCCGGGGTCGCCGAGGGGTGGTGTTGACTCGGGCGAGTCCCGAGCCGGGTGGAGGTGTGGTGGGGAGGACGAGTTTCACTGCGGGCTTTATTTATGCAGGGGAGAGGGAGGGGTAAATCCGGGATTACACAGAGAGAGGGAAAACGCGGGCGGTCGTTCGTTAGAGCTTCGAAGAAGGAGAGATGAGATGAGGAGGAGATAACGTTCTGCTTCTTCTCCACGAAATTTGACCGCTTTACTTTTATTTTTATTTTTATTTTTCACTTTTTCGTTTTTTTTTTTTCTCTCTGCATCTTTTTTTTTTTTTTTTTTTTACTAAACCCCACGTCGTAATTTAACTTTTTTTCCTTATTTGACCTGTCTTTGGGGATTTTTTTTCCCTTTCCCTCTTATGACTGCTTCTTGTCCAAAAACTATTTATAATGCATTTCACCCATCCCCATCCCTCTCGAAAAATAGTTTTGAAATATTAAGGATCCTTTTGTTTTGTTAAAAAATAATAGTTTGAAAAATATCTCTTTAAAAACGATTGCTATTATCTTTTGAATTAATCCGTTGATGAAACAACTATTTGTATTTGAACATTTTCGTGAATGTTGAGATTTTTTTTTTATTCATTTGTTTTCTAGACGATACAAGTAATTGTTTTGAAATTTTTTTTTCTAAAATAATTAATGTTACGTAAATAGAGAAACCCTAAAAATAACTTATCTTTTGAAATTTATACAACTTATGATGAAGAGATAATCCATGAAATCAAGCTAAGTGGCCACCTTGATGAAGATTGAAAAGAACATAATTTTTGTAGAATCGGTCGACGGAATATTTGATAAATCGTCGATTATTTGCGTCCCCCATCCGCGTTGTCGCTGGAGAAATGGTTTTCGATGCAAGTCCAACCGCTGTAGAAATGAAAATATATATAATGCTATCCAAAACCATAAACGAAAATAATCTTTTGGCCGACGTCCTTTTTGTCAGCCTGACTTTTACTTGTTGTAAACCTCGTCGTCGGTCCAAAGTCAAAGTGGATTTTTACTCGTGGCGGGTGTTCATAGTTGAATAGAAAAGGAGAAAAAGGGGGGAAATTGACGTCATCCGTTTTGTTTGCATTTCATTTTGGTTTTATCCACTGTGGACCGTCGATGGGATCACGGAATTCGAATCTTCAACTCTACAGGAACAAAGAATTTATTGTTGGAAATTCCCAAATTTGATAGAGAACTTGAATTCCCCAAATCCAATTAATCACTATACTATTGGAGGGGGATTTACAGCAAGTCGAACCTATTTGCTTCGAAAGGGGCCTACAAGTGGAAAGAAGTAACAACTTCAAAACGCAGTCACTTTTCAAGACTACGGATTCACTTCCCTTTTTTGATTTGGTGCGGAATCTTCTTATGATTTGAGAAGAATTTGTTCCGAATAAAATGTGGCTATTTCATCCGACTCAATAATTTCACCTTTGATCTTAAAAAGTGATCCTTTTTATTATGAAGAGCTAGCATGCCAATTTCAAAATCAACGCCTTTGATGTTCACAACATAAGACTGCCGTTTTCTATCTCGGCATTGTCCTTTATTTTCTTTTTCCTCAAATTTGCTCTTTATAATCCATCTAAGTCATGATAAACTCGGTACTCCTTTTCTTTTTCTTTTTTTGGGGTCAAGCTAAGCTGGATTTCTATAAACTCTATCTAAGTCATGCTCTTTAGTATGTCAAGTATAAACTCAATGCTTGACATCCTAAACTTCTTAAGAAAAGACAGTTTGCTACCTTGAACTTTCAAAGCTCAACAAAAACGAAGGCAATTTTGTCTTGACTTTTGCCTCTGTTGCAACTTTTCTCCCCCTCCAAGATAAGTCAAGAAATGGACAAACCGTTCTATCAATCAAACCCAACGCGAATTAGCATAAATAGCTCAGATTAGTCAAGCCTGATCCGATCTCTGTCTCTCCCCCTCGCCCTCTAAATAAGTCAAGAAAAGGACTGGAGTGTTCCATCGAAGAATCCTAATGCGAATATCCCAATAGCTTACATTAGTCAAACGTCATAAAATGACTCTCTCTCTCTCCCCCTCTCAGAGGTACAATATCAATGCAGATTATTCTATAACTGCAACATCCTTTTGTTTTCATGAATGTTCTCCTTGCCACCCTTTTGTTTATTATTTGTCTTCATCGACTTGTAGTTCAATCCTCCACAGATGAGGAGAGAATGAGGGGGAAGAACAAGGACACAACATATGAAACAAACGACAAATGACAGCAGCATAGTTGAAGAGAACTCCACGCAAGACATACCAGTCCTCGCCCCAGTTTAACGGTAGCTACGGTAGGTAGGGCTGTACATACAGCTCTCTGCATACTTCACCAGGTCTTTCGGCTGAGGGAGGCGAGTAGCCAAGCCTGTAAAAGCATTTCATCCACGAAAGGAACATGAGAAGGCAAGGCACGTATACGTGCAAATGCTCAATTGCTCAATTGATGAATACTAAAAATTTCAAACAGAAGAAAAAGTCAAACTTTTCAATCCTATGCTTTTGCCCTTTTTTTCTAATCAAGCCCATTACCTCTAAATTTGTCTAATCAAATCTGTTTACTTTCATAAATTTTCTAATGAAGTCGCTTGATAACAAATCTGACCAAAGGTGTTGACCATCGCACGATGCCCAAGTATGATGCAAATAAAATATGCAGATGCCCGCGTGGATGTGTGAGGAAAAATATAATAAAGACAATTTTGGAATATTGATGTGGATAAAATTTAGCCAATGTGGACATCAAAATTTTATCCATGTCAAACTACGGCATCATTCGATGGCCATGTCAGCTAGATTTGGAATTAGGGGAACTTGATTAGAAAATTTGTTAAAGTAGAAAGACTTGATTAGAAAAAGCATATAAAGTAAAAGAACAAATAGTAGGATTCTTCCAAAAACTAAAGAACTTACCAAGCTCATAAGCTTTTGCCGCGACATCGGCAGCTATTTGGGCTGAGATCTTTCTTATGTCAGTAAAAGGCGGAAATATGAGTCCCTTGTCAAAGTTTTCCTGAGTCACTTGGGCAGCCAGTGCTTCCGCTGTTCCCAAGAAGTATGCATAATGGCCAAAAATAATCAGAAAAGGCAGACATGCAATTGAAACATTCGAATTAGCTTAGATTCCATGTCAAGAAATTTATCGGTCCAAGGTCAATAATGACATGCATGCCAAGGTACATGTTAGAATTTGTTTTAACCCAAAATGGTGCACTTACAGGCAGCCAAAAGCATATCGTTGTGAACACGGATTGCACCAGACATTATCAAGCCTAGGCCAAGTCCTGGGAAAATGTATGCATTATTAGCCTGGAACAGAAGAAAATAACAGTTCAAGTTAGTCATCGAGATTTCATGTACTTGCATCTAGAGTTGAGATATACACTATTTGTTAAAGACCTGGCCAGGCACAAGGGTCTTCCCCTTGTATTGAACAGGAGCAAATGGGCTCCCACTGGCAAATATAGCGCGGCCCTGCAAGAACAGAAATCACAGTAAACATTAAGCAAACCAATCAGGTAATGAGTATTTATATTTCAGGAAGAGAGGGAGATGCGAATTTCAGCAAGACAGGACTTGCACGATTATATTACCTGACTCCATTTAAAAGCTTCTTCTGCTGTACATTCAGATTGTGAAGTTGGGTTGGAAAGGGCAAGAATGATGGGTTTCTGCAAGTCCCAGACAAATCTAATTAAGCATCTTGTCCTTTAGATGGTAGGTGAAGTGGACAGAAGTGATACATACATCATTCAGAGCAGCCATAGCCTCAACCACATCTTCCGTAAATGTCCTTCCCACACCTGATGTTCCAATCAACACCGTTGGTTTGATTACCTAAGACAATAAGAAAGCATTAGAATAAGAACCCTAGACAACAAATAGAGACTATGAGATCAGCCTGAGTTCATATATCTGGTGCCTGCATCATCCACAACAAAGCGCGCGCGCGCGAGAGAGAGAGAGAGAGAGAGAGAGAGAGAGAGAGCACCTTTACTGCATCCACAAGTTCATTAATAGGCTCATGTTCATGAGCCCAAGGCTTCTTGAATTGCTGGAGGGATTCCCAACGTGAATTGACTATTAGACCCTGCAAAAGAACACATGCAATGGTTTACCAATGGATGAATTATAACAACAATCCAATTCACAAAGAAAAGGCACATTTTACTACCTTCGAATCGACTAGCCAAATTTTCTTACGAGCTTCCTCCACTGGAACATTTGTCTGCAAAAAATATCAGGTATATCTTATTACGTTATGTATATCATATCATTGTCCAGAATTTCTCAAAGTGAATACTCAAATAAATATCGAATGCTATGATTTAACCTGTTTTGACATTTCGAGGGCCATAAGTTCAGCTATACCAGTGCCAGCCTGTAACAAACACCAGTCACAGCAGAACTTCCTTATATCAGATATTATAGATACGAAAGCTAATTGAAATAAGAAAGAGGAGCAAATTTGCCTCTATATTCTTCCAATGAATCCAAGGCAGCAGAACCATAATACATCAATGCAGACTATAGGACTTTATACTGATATGCATAGCTACTTGAAAAGAAGTTAAGGGCTCTCATGACAAAATTTGACAACGAACCTCCCCAGCCCCAAGGAATAGAAATCGTTGATCTGCCAAGGTTCCCCCCACAAACTTTAATGCTGCAATAAGCCCTGCAAGGACCACAGATGCCGTTCCCTGGAGCAAAGTAGTGGAAAAGTAAATAGGCTTATTTTGATGCATATTTAGAGGGTTCAGATTTTAACCTGAATATCATCATTGAAGACAAGATGAGTCGTCCCATACTTCTCAAGCAGCTCAAAAGCATTGTGGTTTGCAAAATCTTCAAACTGCACCAAAAGTTATTTTAAGGCTTGAGGAGTCCACAAAGATTTTAAAAAAATAAAATTGATGACTAGCACAAACTATAAAATGATAGTCAGACCTGAATGAGTACTTTCTCCCCAAAAATCTGCTTGACTGCAGTCATAAATTCATGCAAAAGTTCAGCATATTCCTGAAAGAAGAACATGCAATTCAGATTTCTCACACTGCATAACGTATGACTGCATGCAGCAAAAAAATGATAATTCAAGTGGTAAAAGCAAATCAGACCTCCCCAGTTGCCCTCCTCTGCCTGAGCCCAATGTAGAACTCATCCTTCAGTAGGTTCTCATTATTAGTCCCCACATCAATAGTTACAGGCAAGCACTGTAAATGACAAAATGTACAGTTATTGTAAGTATCCGAAAAAAAAAGATTAGACAAACATAACCACCATTACTCGAGTTCTGGGCATGGCTCACTGTGAACAAAATAAAACATCTAAAACCTTCAGATAGTCCATGCTAGCACTCTTCGAATATGCATTAATTTTCATAGGGCATTGGCAAATAGAAGCATAACAAAGAATCGAAATCAACATTATTAACTGCCGTCTCATTCTATATGCAAACTGACAGGAAAATAAATGTACATGTAATTTGGTTGCATCATTTTGCTGAAGTCAGAACTGCAAATGCCACACAACAGAAATTTCACTTAAGCCCGTGGTAGCAAGAGATAGAAGGTAGAAAGCAATATCTAGTGTCTATATAAAGAAAACATAGCACCTAATGAAAGTTCTAGGACATTTGATGTAACTGGTTCTTGACTTGAAGATATTTCACAATTATATGGACACAGAAGCATAACTTACTGCAGAAGGACGGACTCCGCCAAGAGCAGTGTACAATGAAAGCTTCCCTACTGGAATCCCCATTCCCTAGCAAAGAGACAATTCTAGAGACAGTTATCAATTGCGTCATGTGAGCATGCGTGCGGGCGTGCATGCGTCCTTGAGGTGCACGTGCGCACATGTATGTGAAGGAGAGAGACAGTCACTGAAAATATATACTTGACATCCAAGATCTCCAAGTCCTAAGATCCGTTCGCCATCCGTCACGACAATAACCTGAATGTTTCTCTGTGGCCAGTTCTTTAAGACCTCAAGAATCTTGCCCCTAAGATTAATTATTTGTAAGACCATAAATGCATCCAACACCAGACGATAGCAAAGGAATGTCTATTAGGAAAACAGAATACTGCAATCGATGAAGTACAGCGGACATAGAGACATACTTTTCTTTCAAACTGATAAAAAGACCTTGAGGTCGTCTGAAAATGCTCCCATATTTTTGGCAAGCTTCACCCACAGTTGGAGTGTAGACAACAGGAAGAAGCTCCTCAACATGGCCAAGAAGAAGCTTGTAGAACAGCCTCTCGTTTGTCTCCTGTGATAGGGATATTCCAAAAGTATGACACTACGATAGTAAAGATGAGGTATACGTCTAGCAAAATGCAAAAGTTGCCATTGCCGCGATATCTTAAAGCTATCAAGGCAGCACTCTTGTTCTGCTTGCATGATTGAATAAGACTGACATATTTATTAATCACTAAAAAAGCATGATTCTCTAATTTTGAGATGAATGAAGATAAGCTATGTCTGCAGAAAAAGTATAAAAAGGAAGAAGAAGCACGTCAAAGAAAATAATTTCAGATGGCCAGTTCCACTAGGACCCTTGATCATGTACAAAGCAAGATATGGAAACCATGTAAACATGATCCTAAGTGGAAAACCCGAATCTCTTCAAGAAGGAAGAAGCATAAACTCACTTGAAGATCCATCATTGCCATGTATTTTTGCAGTGGGACTTGGTACTGGCGAAGGCTGTGCATTATCTTCTTCACCTGACGTTATGGAGTCGCAAAATAAATGTCACATGTGATAGACCCGAAATGGAAATGCACAAGAAGGGGCATGTAAAAAGTCATTAAAAGAATTATCCAGTGCGTAGATAACCTGAAGATCTTGAGAAACAACTACTGGGGGGAGAAGCCCGCGTAAGTAGTGCGCATCTCTCTCTTTTTCAGAAAAGGCAAGTGCTTTGTTGTGGTGTGGATCTCGAAGCAAACTATACCCACTGACAGAGGGGAAAATTGCTCATTAGAAACTAGAAGGTGAAGCATTAGAGAAGTAAGCATATAAAAACTCATATTTATGCTTAAAGGACCACGGAATTTAGAAGAAGGCATGCCCAAAGACTGGGCTGAGTGGATCCCTTGCCCAACTGTGCTCTATTAGGATGTCCTGGCATTCATAATCTTCATATAAATCTCCATCTATATCTTTCAGACCTTTCTCTTTCCATCCAAAACCTGTATATCGGCATAGGTCACACCTTAACGTCTGAGCTTTTGTAAAACCTTTTTTTCTCATGTCTAAGTCACCTCAAACGAGCACCACTCAAATTCTCCTCAATCCGCAGCCACTCCAACTTCTCTCAAAATACACTCTGTCTAATCCTGTATGAAGATGACATATGAATAGCAGCCTAGTTCTTCCATGAATTCAAGTATACAGAAGACATGCATCCAGAAAACACAGAACACAGATGCTTTGGACCTTCAGGATGTGTACCGTATTACTAGTCCAAAAGACAATCTTCAAGAAGCCAATCTAGGGTGCTTGGCATCACCGACCACATTAAATTTTGAAAATTGTTGCGATAATTCTCTAGGCACACCAAATATAATTTCGTAATCTGTTTCTCACCGGCTTATAAAACATTAACAGAATACTCAATTTTACAGGACCACCTGCCACCACCTTCATCGTCCCGAATTGGATAGCTCTGTAACATCTGTAAAATATATTAGCAACCCGGCGCCACAAACAAAAAGTACAAGTCTTGCTTGGAAAGGTTGTTGATGGAGAAGCCAGAACAGAAGTGCCGTCATTCTTACAGCATTCAACATTAAAAAAAGAGAGAGGCTAAAACGCATAACACGCGGAAAATAATTTCACTACATCCAAAGAGAAAAAAGGGGAATATTTTAAAAATGGATTTTTTTAGACACTAATTAATGAATACCAGGGCCCTCATTCATACAATATGATGCCCTTTTCAATACCACCTAAACATGTCGGCGTCCATCTGAAAATAATTATCGCGTCATAAATATAATCGGAGGAAAATATGAAACAGTAAAAATTTTCTCGATAGCGAAGGCGCATCGGGAGCATCGAAACCAGAAGACGACGACGAATCTAACCTGGCCACAGAGACGGCCCAAGGCGTGACAAGCTGGTCCTCGGAGGCTCTGTCTTCGCCGTACACGTCGGGGCCGCCGCCGCCGACAGCGGCGGCGGACTTTGAGTCCAGCTCCAGAACGGACGACAACGACGAAGAGGAAGAGCCGTCTTCATTCAATGCGCCGTCCACCAAGACGCGGCCGTTCCCGTCGCTGGCCACTCGACAGCGCCCGTTCGGCTTCGATCGCACTGTCACGAAGGCGACGGGGCTTCTCCGCGCCTCATCGAAGGTTCCGCACGACTTGCAGATGCTCGGTTGCTGCTGCTGCTGCTGCTGCCGCCACACAAAGGGGAAAGCGAGCGAAGAAAAATCAACGGAAGACGAAACTACCGACCGATCGTCGCCGTCAGTTCACACCCAGCGAAATGGAGAGGGAAGCGAAGTGAGGTTACCAGAAAGCTGCTTCCATTCAACGAGATCATGGCGAGAGAAATGGCAATGGAGTCTCTCTCTTTCTCTCTCTAGAATTCGATGTCGTCGGAGGGAGAGGGAGAGAGAGAAGAACGGAGGAAGAAAGAGAGCGTCTGTCCGAGGAAACAAAGAGCTCTCTCTCTCTCTCTCTCTCTCTCCGTCGGAGATTCAGGTACGAATTTGGTTTTACCTGAATCTGGTTTTAGGTTCGATTTTTTTTCAACTTTCTTTCTTTGATGCTGTTTTTTTTTACTAGTCGACGAGATCATTGAAATTAAATTATGCAAAACTTTTGATAAAAAACTTGTGAAGATTTCATAAATTTAGCCACTTTAATATAAATTTTGGCCAAACTAAAATGTGACAACTAAAATTTTAATTTATTCAATATAATTACTAAAATTTAATCTCTGAACTTTTAATTTATTTGAGGTGGTCCATAGAATTTAAGTATATGTTCAATTTAATTCTTGAATTATATGAAAATATATGGTATTATTCCCGAACTTGGATTAATGGAAATGCATTATAGTTTAGAGACCATACTGAACAAATTAAAAATTTTAAAAATCAAATTATAACATTGAGTTAAAATTCATAAATTACATCGAACAAATTAAAAATTCATAAATCACATTACACATTAACTTAAATTTTATGGACCATTTGCATCATTATCCCTAACTATATTAGATTTAGCGCAAAGGAAAAAATTAAATACAAATTAAGTAAAAAGGGAAAATGGCCTCAATGATGGAAGTTACGTATATTTTAGAGGGTTAATTATCATATGAAAAAAATAATGATCGATTCATAGGAATCATTCCATATTTTATAAAAGTAGAATGAGGTCCGGAGCTCATAAAAGGAAATAATTAACTGAAATCTAAAGCTCCGTTCATAAATAGTTTTAAAATTATCGACTTTTTTTCCCATTAGTTAGCTTCTGAAAAGTACATAGCGAGTACCCAGTTTTTGTAATATCGGCCTCGAGGCCCATTTTTGCTGATTTGTCTTTCTTTATCCTTAAAATATTTTATGACTTCTTCTATTAATATATTCATCAAATCTTAATAACTTTTCTGTTTTGACATCATCATCGACATTTATTTACTTGATAATAATATTTTAATTTATTATTCCATTTTCTTTGTAAATATATAGAGGATGCGATGAGATAAAAATTCACTTTTAACCCTTTAAAGGTCGGGGAAATATAATGAAGATTTAAAGATTATAACAAAAATAAAAATTATGCTCCGCAACTACCTTATGCTACGAGACTGGGGACCTCGAACTTGGCACCGGGGATTGTCCTTTTCTGACAATCTAGACATGAATTTCTCCAACCTAACTTCTTATTCATATGTAATGGAAAATCGCTCGGGATCGACAAATATGGGTCCCAAACACAAACCGGCCGAGCGAATTTCTAGTTCGCATCCCATCCAAATCTGACCGTAGGCCCGGCCCCAACTTTCATATCAATAATCGCCGCAATTTCCATGCCCGGCTCGAGGAAATTTTGGATTTGTTTGGCCATAAACAATCATATTTCAACCACTAAGAATATCAAATTAGTATATTTATGATAAATTTACTCAAAAATAAATTTTTTGACCATCAAAAATTTAAAATCAATACGTTTATGACGAATTCATAATTTATTAGTTTTCATTAAATTGGTACACCTATCTAATCAACTCGGTAATATGACATTAAAATTAAATGAAAACTATCACCAGTATATTAATTTGGGATTTTTGATAATAATTTTTTTTTATAATAAATTTGTCGTATGTGTATTAGTTTAGATTTTTTGTAATAATAATTCTATAATATTTTTTACGAATCCTATTAAGTCACGGCGAGCAAATGAAAGCTGACTTCTTACAAGAATCTGTGATGCCGTTCGATGTTTTATCAGCTAATCCATCTCAACTTATGCTAATCACCCGATGATTAGGCATGGTTGGTAGTTGGAGCTCGGTTCCAGCTACCCCAAAACGATCATATCATTCATGTCTTCTTAATTGGAAACCCCTATAGGGGCGTCCAATAGGGTGTTGCCAGGTCCGTCCAATAAGGCGTCGACACGTATCTGACCCAGTCGAATGATGGCAAAGATTCCGATGCACCCGATCGCGGGATCCATCTCTAGGGCGAGCTATTCGCGTGCCGTCCCGACTAGACTAGGCGACGCTCATTTCCACGAGTCGTTAAGCAAAAAACCGACGCGGTCCGTCATACATTTCGACTGTACTGGTTCGGCTAACAAGCGATGAATCACGACTGGCAAGCAGAAGAGGGAAACACAAAGAAAAATGATAGCGATCTGATGAATGCCTCCCTGTTTTCCTAGACTACCTTCTTTGGAAGTTCAGGCGGGTGATGCAGAAGGCGAAAAGAAGCGCGAAGAGCACAGCGAAGACGATCAAAATCGCCGAGGTTGGCCCCATGAAGTGCAGGTTGTAGCCGAAATGGTCCTCGAGGTACCATTTGATGCTCGGATCGCGGGACATCCCCGGCACTTTGATCGGGTCGTCCATGTCGCCGTATTGCGTCACGATCAGCGCATACACCGTCCATGACAGGGGACAGATGTAGTAGTACCACTTCCACCAGATGGGTATTTTCTGCAATCGCGAAACGAAACAGTAGTTTGTCCATTTTTGTTCTGCGCAGGAACTCTAATGTCAGTGGTTAGAGATAAGGAGTTCGAGGCTCACCGGTTTAGGTATGAAGAACCCCGAGAATAGAGTGAAGAAGCCGAAGAAAGCCGACGCCAAGATAGCCGCCGCTTGAAGGTTCGGGGTGAGCGCCACTGTCATCATGCCGTAGTATGTGAAGTAGAGAAGGGAGATGAAGGTGATGAAGAAGAACCAGAAGAACTTCGTTGCAGTCCACTGGAAGCTCATCATCCCGTATATGATCACAGAGTATAATGCCGATTGAACCACCGTGTAGGGTATTTCCACAATTACCTGTTTCGAACCGACAAGTGAAAAAGAAGATTAATTTCGAAGCGACTAATTGGTAGCTATTCCTTCATGAGCATGAGCCATTAGAATGGAGTTCCTCATTGGTTTTTACCTGGGCCACTGCATATGGCAGGGCGGCATACATGCCGGCGGCTCTTTCTCGGTAGAACACAGATCGCTCTCTGGAAACTATCGGTTGAACGGTCGAGCAATTGTTGATCCCCACGAACAAGACGGAAACGTACATGGCTCCGATGACCGTGGTCAGATCATGGACCTCAGCCCTAGTAAAAAAAAAGTATGTTTTAGAGTAACCATCTGATAAGCAACAAGAGTTTCAGTCCAGGAGATTCAATCAGGATGGTTCAATTTTCTTGGAATTTTCAGGGTCAGCCGGGCTAAGAAGTAGGAAAAACTTGAAGGGCTCTCTCTAGGGATGGAAAATTCTATCACCTGGTTTTGCCGATTCGCCAGAAAATGGAACCGAGCACGAGCGCGACCACCAAGGTGAAGAAAATACGTACGAGGTTGTAGTCGGGGCTCCTCCAATAGATCCACCATTGCTTCCACAAGCAGTATTTGAACTGCCCCCACTTCGACTGAGCATACTGGTCGGGGAAGCTCAAGTCGCTCGCACCTGCCGGTGGCGTGCGCAGCTCCTCCACGAGATCCTTGTTTTGCCTTTACATGTATGAAATGCAGTTCAGCTAAATGATCACCACATTCCGACGACAAAACTACAGAAGCCATTTTCTCCATCTGAGCCTTATTTTTTGCACTTACTTATACAACGCCGATGATTTATAGTAGTCGGCGAAGTCCATCTTGAGCTGGACCTCGTTCCCAACTGAGCTCACGTCCAGCATCCATCCCGCAGGATTTTGCGCCTCTGGTAGTTTAGGGACTCCAGGGATTGCCTGCAAAACATTCGTGTAGTTCTAGAGCGATCCATGCGTTTTATCATTTGATGATACAGTAAAAAGTGGAGACAAGGAAGGGTGAGATGAACCTCGAAATACTCTACGAGCTTGCAGGAACGTGTACCGAGCGGTCCCGAGTAAATAACTTGCCCTCCTCTTTTCATCAACAGCAGCTGCCGCGAGACATAGCTAGTGTTATAATTGGAAATAGCCAAAGGTTTCCTAGACTTGGGAAGTATGTCAAGAGGTCTACCTCATCGAATGATTCGAATATATCGATGCTTGGCTGATGAATTGTGCACACGACGGTTCGTCCCGTGTCCACCGTGTTCCTCACAGTCCTCATGACAATGGCTGCTGCCCTCGCATCGAGACCCGAAGTCGGCTCATCCATGAAAATGATCGAAGGGTTAGCAACGAGTTCAACTGCTATGGTCAACCTCTTTCTCTGTTCCGTTGACAACCCAGAGACCCCCGGAAGCCCAACTATGGCATTTTTTATACTACCGAGCTCGACAAGTTCCATCACTTCATCGACGAAAATCTGGAACATATGCAGAATGCAAGTTAACATGAAGATAAGCTCGAAAAAGACAGATAAGGCAATTCCCCCGGCAATGGTCGAGGTTTTCTTACCATCTTTGCCCCATCGTCTACTTCTCTAGGGAGTCTCAAGAAGGCCGAGTAAATTAACGACTCTTTAATAGTGATCTGAGGGGAGTGAATATCCGTCTGCTCGCAATAGCCGGAAATTCTCGCAAACGTTTCTTGCTTCTTGGAGAACCCGGATATTCTTATATCACCTTCTATGTAACCGCCGGTTTTCCTCCCTGCGAGAACGTCCATCAGTGTCGTCTTTCCAGCGCCACTAACGCCCATCAAAGCAGTTAGGACACCAGGCCTGAATGTTCCTGTCACTTCTCGGAGCAATTGGAGCTTGTTCTCGGTCACTCCATGACTTCTTATTTCCTGTCCTCATACAAAATGTCTGATCAGCTCCATGTAAGGGAAAAAGAACGGCTTGTCCACTTAGAATAGCATGAGAATTAGAAAGAATACCGAGGGCATGTCTACGTAGTAGTTGACACAGTCGAAGGACATCGATAGAGGTTGAAATGGGAGTATCATTCCTTTCTGTGGCGCTGCACCGTTGGCCACCGGAATGCCAGGTCCATCAAGAAGAGTGGACTTGCTATCTTGTCGAGTCGACTTTTTCCCTGAAAATTCATTTAGAAATTTTTTCTGTGTCGAAATTCTGTAAAATGCTAAAAACTCGAGATAACAATAGGAATTTGCACTTTTCTGCTCATAATTTTGAGAAATTAGGAATCGAGAAAGGAAACGTTTACCCATGCTAATTCCCGTCGCTGATCCTCTTGCTTTACTTTGTTCTATTCCTGGGGAGCCTTCGCCGTTTGATTGCTTGTCCTCATCAGAAACAACAGCTTGTGGCTTTCCAATGGCTGTAATATGTGCATTCAGCTCAACTAGTCAGCATATATTAAACTGCTGCTGCAACAATGCATCCATGGCATCATGGATTAACAACAGAATAAGCTAGAACTCACGGTTTAGATACACAAGGACATAGGTAAATAGGATATTGAAGAGGATAATGAATCCAACAAGTGCTCCAGTTCCAATCCAAAACCAGTAGCTCTTGTAGTTGACATCGAATACATCCAACGCTGCCTCACCTAATTTTGTATTGGGATCTGGTCCCTGTGGCAATATCAAATAGTGCTGAGTTACTGACTCGGATCACAATAACTACAGAGAGTCCAACCACTCCGTTAACCCGATACATGTTTCGTGAGTTACCAATTTGTTCATCCACCTCGGAGCACGCATCTCGTTGATGGTCAAGGCTTTGAATGCATATGATAGAGGCGAGACCCAGTTAGCCCAATTCCACCATACTGGTATTTGGCCTGCACTTTGAAGCCTCATTGTGTTAGTCTCTAAATTGAGCTGTTGCAAAAAGAAATAGATCCTCGACTCCATATAAGAAATTTTGCTTGCTTGCACTGTTCAATATAATCCATCATAACAGTCATTAGAAGGTTGTTGAGCAAATAACTCTTACGTTTTGGGAGAATGAAACCTCCAAGCAGGAACAGGAGGAGTAGAGCAAGAGAACCACCGGTCTGGGCAATCATCATAGTCCTACAGGCACCAGCCAAGAACCGGAACAACCCAGCAGCCATTTGTTGGATCAAAAATACCACGAGCAGGTATTTGAAAAACCTGGAAAACAGAAGAAAGAACCATAAATTTTTCCCAGCGAATGAAGTAGATTGAGCGCATAAAAGCCTATCTGGTTAAGTACCTGCTTGCTGCTGGGTCATATCCAATGGGATAGTAAGTCACAAGGGTCCATACTGCAGCTTCCCAAACTGAGATGGGCACACGGAGCAAGAAGTTCGGGACGGTGAACACCCATGCAGGATAAAATAGAAAATCCCTTTGCTTATAAAACACCGGAAGCCTCATAAGAGTAAGAGATAGCTCAACATTGCCATTAAACATATTGATAACCATGGCAAAAATAATTCCTCCAATGTACACAGTCGCATCATCATACGTCCTATGGAGCGTTGTTCTCAAGAAAACTGTCGCTGCCACAAACCCGACTATGATAATCTGAGAAGTCCTGAAAATGTAAACGCCCTTGGTTCTCTTGATCAGAAGCCATTCTCTATCGATTGATGCTTTTAGGAGTTCCATTTTGGGAGTTGACTGTCTCGAAAAGGTCAGAGCAGCTTTGTGGCTTTTGCTTTTGTCGTAAGGAGTTTGGAGTTCGCTTTCTAGCTGCTGGCCCAGATGAAAGGCCTTAAACCTGTCGGAAAACTCCGCAACCGAAATGAATTGGTAGGGCTTGTTCTTGTCTGCCCAATATTGCTCTTGGTCCTTCTCGGATGTAACCTGTGATAATGCTCAAACCAGTGATTAAGCAGTCGCTAGAAATTTTGGTGCTGGACTAGAAAGCTGATGTTTTGAAGCATTCTGAGATGCTCAAGAAAATGTTTCAGCCTTTCAGGAATTGTTAAAGGATGACAGGGTTCTTCTATTCTGGTGATCAACCAAAAAAGCCATTTATTTGAATATACAAGTCCAGCAGATATACATAGTTGCATAAATAATAGCCCAAGAAGAAAAACAGTGCTTCCCAAAAGGGTCTAGTGATTTTGAACAAAAAGTTAAAGACGTCTTCACCTCTTGCAGAAAGTCAGCGACGCCCTTCCTCTCAGGACACTGAAATCCGCAGCTTTCGAAGAACTCGACTACATGCTCCCGAGGACCCTGATAAATGATACGGCCTTCTGATAAGAGGACGATATCATCAAACAGCTCGAACGTCTCAGGATCTGGCTGGAGGAGGGACATGAATACGGTGGAATTGACTAAATGCGCGATCTGTTGCATGCACCTCACAATTTGAAATGATGTTGAGCTGTCCAGACCAGTTGATATCTCATCCATTAGGAGAGTTTTCGTCGGTCCCACCATCATCTCGCCTGTATTATACTAGACGTGAAGTGTTTATGACAATGAAAATAGGCACTTGACATGTCAAAGATCCGTCAGAAAAATGAAAGATTGCAGTGGGTGACTTGCATTGCAGTCATATGTCTTAAAAGGACGTCTATTTGATCCATTTCGTCAAGCCATTAGTTCCATCTATATAGAATTTAAAAATAATACGTAGTACAGAAACAGGCAATCGTTATGCAAAACGATATTTTCTGTTATTCGGACAATCGACTGTGAATTTGTCGGCAATGTTGGGTAACCAGAATTAACCTGTTGTCACTCTCTTTTTCTGTCCACCTGACACTCCTCGTTTCATTTCATCTCCGACAACAGTGTCCTTGCATATGTCAAGTCCCAGAAGCTGTTCCAGCAAACAATATATTGACCGGTAATTCTATGACTCAATACCATCATGGAAAGAGTATCAACCGCGGTGCAATGGACAATTACATTACTCTGCAATGGCTATTAAAGAGCTAACCTTGAGCGTATAATCGGTAATGAGATTTGTCTTGGATCCAACAGCAGTTGCCTGCATTTAGAAATAGAGTGGTGAAGGCACATATATGGATGAGTTTGTACGGCGTGCATGAGTGTGTGAATGCGCGAATTTGATCATTCGCACTGAGTAAAAACATTAGTAGCATCTACCTTCATGAAAAGATCAACATCGGACTCTGGGCGTATTCCAGCATCCTTCTCTCTTCTTGAGAGCTCAGCTAGTAAATCTAATATATCAAAATAGAAACAGATCTAAGCTTCGTTGAGTGAAAAAGAATGGTCACGAGTCAGAGATTCTTAGAAGGTGATACCATAACGAGGACCGCTTCCTTGGAATCTCGCTGAATAATCAAATGTCTCCTTGACGGTAAGATCGCCCAAATGCACATCGTTTTGGCTAATGTATGCCGACGTCTTTTGTGGTACAAACTCCTTCAGTCTATAGCCGTTGTATGACACTTGTCCTTCCACCTGATGGACAGATATAAGAATCCTAGGACCACTTCTGATGACTAGCTGAAAATGCAACTAACTCAAGAGTTTGCATGTAGTAGATTAAAGCTGACCAAGCTTAGTATGCTCAAGTCCAAATAATCTTGATTGTATCCTTAGAGAGAGGAAACGATAAAGAGAAAAATTAATTGGTGTATAGGTTTGAAATACAGCGGTATAACATACCTCGAGACTTGAGTTCAACTTTCCTGCTAGTGCCAGCAATAGAGTTGTCTTCCCAGATGAAGGTGGTCCTAGAAGAAGAGTCATCCTGATCACATCAGAGAACAAGATTATAAAAGTACACCAAGTTTCTCTAAAATTATTTATTGTCTATTTGCAATGATCAAAATTGATGACGAGAAATGGACTAATAGTATTCGGTGTCCATAGAAGCTAGGGAGCGTAGTTCATTGCCAGTTATGGCCTTCATTTCGATCTCGATGCACATAAAATGCATCTGGTGACTGGTCACAAAAAGTTACTTCGTTGAAGATATAGAGCCAAACCGAGAATTTGAATAAACTTAATACATCAAAATGCATAACACAATACTAAACCTAATGATAGATTTATATCCAATATAGCTTCAAATAATCCTATCAAACTGATGTCAAAATTTTGACTTTATCTGCTCATACAGCTGCTCAAACAGAACAAAATAAATAATTTCAGAGATACAACGAAACAAGCGAGAGAACACATAGTTGAAGCGCATCAACTCCAAAAGATTAATCGTAACATTTTAGATACATGTAGGATCACCTTGATGGCCTAATGATTCCAGAAACATCCTTAAGGATTGTCAATTTCACTTTCTTGGCGAGCTTAATACCAAACAGGCGGAGCGCTGATTCGGCAATGTTACGCGCTTCGTTCAACAGTGTCGGAAGAGCTCTGGACCCAACATAGCAATCCGCTTCTACTCGTAATTGTTCAAATCTGACTTCTATTGTAGGGAGTTGAATCCCTGCCCTGCAATTGAATTGACAATGTGAAATGCATCAAGTACAACTTCAGGGCAAAAACAATAAATATATCATCACCAAATGTAAATCTTGGGAAGTTATATAAAACCTATCGATGCGGGCTCTGAGCTTGGTCAAGAACTTGGCGTTATCTACATCAGCAACCTTGAAGTGCTTCTCAATGAACTCGTGCCTCTCCTTCTTGTTCAACTTCCGGACGTCGACCTCCTTGCTCGTGCCCTGATCGATGTCATTGGCAGCGCTGCCATCCTCCTCCGGGGTGGACTGCAGAATGCTCGTCCTCAGCCTCTTGTACGTGGGGAGCTTCTCTAGTGCAGCCCATTGCAGTGCCTCCTCTTCATCCTTCCTCGAACTCGACGTGCTGAAGAAACGATCGTCCTCCGGTCCCCAGTTATCCATTCCTTCCTCTTGTATTCTCCTGTGACCGACTATTCCTGAACTTTTTTATCCCTCGTCTTGATCACTACCTAAGCGGGCATTTTCTGTTATCTGTTGAGAGTGAAGGATTCTGTTAAGAACCTGGAGTAGGAATGGCTTTTATCAAGATAATGTGAAGAAGATAGATGCGTAGTTTCAGGACTAAAAAATCTAGAATGAAATGAACGTAAAAATGGCCAACTTTTTCATGAGGGAAAAGAACTTCATGCTGTTTCTGCAGGGTAGCTGGGAAGGCAGTTAATCCTGAGCATGCAAAGACGGTCAAACTCGAAATATTACAAAGATAATTTTGTCCAGCGTCACTGAATAAAAAAAAAAAGGTCGCTTTCTAAAGTGACATTAGCCGTATGTCGCCATCTATTCATCCATGTAAGTATCAGAGGTGAGATTTTTTTCAAGATCTACTAGTGCCACTTTGTGAAAGGCCATGCTCCGCCATGGTCGATAGCCGGTGGGAATAAGAAATTTGATGCTACACTTGCTTTTAGAAGCTATAGTCGAGGGACAGAATATACCCAGGATGCAGTTTTGGCACCACCACGGCGAGCGGTCTCAGCCATCTGCCACGGTGGTTGGGATGGGGCGGTGGCCAGCGTTTTCTTATACTCTCTCTCTTTAGGGTGATCTCTACAGAGATTTGGAGTTAACTTTTGTGTAGGCTAGTGATCAAACAATTTTCTGGGCGGGGGTTCAATCAAAGAATCGTGGGCATTCAGCAGTTTCCTAATCCTGATCAATTGTGCATTTGGTTCCTATTTTTGCTCTCATCCGGACTTGTGCTCCGCTAGTGTCCACTTATGCTGCTGTGCTGATTCCATGGCCTTTTGACCACGTTGTGACCTGAAAAATAGGATCTCCATCTTGACATCATTGATGGTGTAAAATTGGCCATTTTTCATTTCCATTCCATCTCCATCTCTCTCCTTTTTTCTTTTCATTTTTGCTGGCTAGTTTTCTTCAAGCGAATAAAATGGCTCGCCTTAAAACAAACCTAGGATTCACATTAGCAGTTGGTTCTATCCTTTCTTTCTAGTGATAATAGTATTAGCAGATTTTGAAAAGAGGATATCGTTCATTAGGGGCGCGCTCTTTAAGAGGCAATGGCATAAATGAATCTTGGATCGCCACGGACCTGGACGTACTAAATTCACATGCACCGGATCGGACTGTAATGATTTACCTCCTTGGTTTGGTTTGTAAATGCTCATTATACACGCCTTTTAGGAAGTTATTAGACGCAAATCGGGGCAAACATAGATGTGGAGTCTCACACGAATCAATTGCGAGGAATAGCAAAACTGTCAGAGGCAGATTAAAATTCCTCTGTACCTAAATGCTGTAGTTTTACATACACAGGTTGCATCTCTCAGAAACTTAGCTATATTCATAGTCATCGTTGTCATCGTCATCGTCATCGTCATCTACTATAAGTAGGAAAAGTATTGTTTCACTGTCTCGTATATTTGATCGATATTATAACTTGAAAGGTCAACTGAAAACACTAATTACATCATATACTGTGGTACTCGGGAAAAAATCCACATGAGTCCTTCTTTAGCTGCAGTTCTGTTGTCCCTATTGATCTCCATCTAACCTATCTCATTTGGAAGTTTAGACTCCTTATGCAGTAGGCAAACAGAAGCGCGAAGAACAGTGTGAAACCTACCAAGACACCGGCGACAGGCCCCATGAAACTGGGGTCGTACCCATAATGATGCTCTATATACCACTTGACAGTTGGGTCAGGCGACATCCCAGGCACCATGATGGTCTCTGTGATATCACCATACTGTGACACGATCAGACCGTACACCGTCCATGCCACAGGGCAAATCCAGTAGTACCACACCCACCATTTGGGTATTTTCTGAAAATTCCAACAGAGAATTGTGTTTGCATCAAGATTTACGGCAAAACAACTTTATTTTAAACAAATTCGAACTCCATGAGGGTTTAAAGGAATAACTTACTGGCTTTGGGATGAAGAATCCAGAGAATAGATTGAACAATGCATAGAAGGCTGCGGCAAAGATGGAGGCCACTTGGTGGTTGGGTGTGATGGAGACAGTCATCATACCATAGTACGTGAAGTAGAGGAAGGAGAAAAAGCTGACAAAAAAGAACCAGAAGAATTTCCCCACTGTCCACTGGAAGCTCACCATTGCATACACTATCAATGTGTAATACGTGGTTTGAACGAACACGTACGGTATTTCACAGATAACCTACATTGACATATAAAGCCGAAATTACAACCATAATAAGGATTAAAAAATCATCAAGCTAAAATTTTCCCCTCCCACCATCCTTATTTAATTGTAGGGTGGGGCAAATGATTGGACTTTTAGTATTTGTTACTAAAATGAATTCAAAAACACAGTCGAAATGAATTAATTCCTTGTCACCTGTGCAAGGGCGTAAGGCAGTGAGGAGTACATTCCAGCCGCTCTTTCTCGATAAAACACTGTCCTTTCGATGGCTACAACGGGCTGCACAGTAGAACAATTGTTGATTCCGACAAACAGCACAGCTGAGTACATCGATCCAATTATCATGGTAAGATCATTAGAATTGTCCCTGCAATAAGGTAATGAATGAAAGAAAACCAAATCAATAGCAAGTTTGAAGCAAGAAGAGACCGAAACATGAAGTAAATGGAAATTTTGTGTCTTTTCCCCCTCAAGCGCTTCACCAACCTCTTCTTGCCGACCTTCCAAAAAATTGTTCCGACCATCAAGGCACAAGCTAAAGTGAAAAAGAGCCTAACAAGATTGTACTCTGGACTTCTCCAGTAAGTCCACCATTGTTTCCATATGCATGATTTGAACTGTCCCCATGTGGACTGAGAATACTGGGTCGGGAAGTAGAGATCTTTGGCTCCCGGTGGAGGCGTGCTTAGCTCCTTCACTAAAGCCGTGTTTCTCCTGCTCCCGGCCACACATTTTAGCTCAAGATCAAGAAAGTAACACCAGTATCTTCATAAACATTAGAATAACTTGACTTACTGATACAAGGATGAGGACTTGTAGTGTTTGGCAAAGTCGATTTGCAATCGTACTTCTGCTGCTATTGAGCTCACTTCAAGCATCCACGTGGCCGGATTGTACTTCTCTTTAATTTTTGGGATCCCGGGTATATCCTGCAGTTAATTAGTACATGTAAATTGATGCTATCTAGGATTAGTTATCACCGCATCTAAACAACTTTAAGAGTGTTAGTCACCTCAAAGTATTCGATGATCTTGTGAGAATTCCGACCTAGAGGACCCAAGTAGATCACTTGTCCACCTCTTTTCATCAGTAGAAGCTGATACAGAGCATTTTTGGTCAGTGCTGCTACATCTACTGTAGATGAGTGCAAGCCATAGCAAGAGATTTCTTTTATTTATTTTATTTTTCAATAACTACCTCATCGAAGGCTTCAAAGATGTCGATGCTCGGTTGGTGAATCGTACAAACGACCGTCCTGCCAGTGTCGACCGTGTTCCTCACTGTCCTCATGACAATGGCTGCAGCCCTTGCATCGAGGCCTGATGTAGGTTCGTCCATGAATATGATGGAAGGATTCGCGACAAGCTCCACGGCAATCGTAAGCCGTTTTCTCTGTTCAGTCGACAGGCCTGTAATTCCGGGAAGGCCTATTATGGCATCCTTAAGGTTGTCCAGCTCCACCAATTCCATCACCTCATCCACAAAAATCTGGAAAATTCAACACAAAAAATATACATTTCTTGAGTTGATTTTTTACAAGCTCATTCTCTGACTCTTGAATATAGAAAACCAGATAAGTCTTTACCATCTTTTCTTCTTTGCTGACTTCATTTGGTAGCCGGAGGAAAGCCGAGTAGATCAAAGATTCTTTCACAGTGACTTGAGGAGAGTGGATGTCATTCTGTTCGCAGTACCCAGAGATTCGAGCAAAGGTTTCTTGCTTCTTCGGGAATCCAGATATTCTAATGTCACCTTCGATGTAACCGCCTGTCTTCCTTCCTGCTAAAACATCCATCAGTGTCGTCTTTCCAGCTCCACTGACGCCCATCAGTGCAGTCAAGACTCCGGGTCTAAACACACCCGTTACTTCTTGAAGTAGTTGCAGCTTGTCCTCTGAAACTCCTTGTTCTTTCATTTCCTATTTAATGCAAACAAAGGATTAAAGTTGGAACATACTTCAATTTTGTGCCTGGGATACAAACTAAAACATAAATAGAGGCTTATAGGACATGGAGACTTACTGCTGGCATGTCTACAAAGTAGTTCACATTGTCAAAGGACATTGCCAGAGGAGTGAAAGGAAGAACCATTCCTCTCTTCGGAGCAACACCTTTTGCCCCTTCATGAGATGAATGATGCCTGCGTAACTCATCAGTATTTGGCGTTCTACTCGCACTTTGAGTTCTCATTTCCCCTGATCCAATAGAGCGATGGGTCATTTCAGCTATTTAGTCCATTCTACAAGTTGATAATCTAGCTCTTCTTGCTTGTTTACCTGTATTGCTTCCACTGGAGGTGTGTAATGATCTAGTTTTCTGATCTTTGTTGGAAGGGTGTCGTCTCATCCTCAGTTCTTCCTCTGATCTTTTCTGTTGAGCTTCCATCTCTTTCGCAGATTCTTCAGATATTATAGCTTGTGGTTTCCTGGGAGCTATCACGTTCCAATAAAAAAGGAGCTTTAGAATTTGATACAAGGGAAAAAACTGTAATTTATGTTAGTTACTCACGGTTGAGGTACATAAGTGCGAAGGTGAAGAGCACATTGTAGAGAACCGTGAACCCCAGAAGTGCAGCTGCTCCAATCCAGTACCAATTTTTCTCAGGAAAGACATCAAAGTTTTTCAGCACCGCAATGCCTAATCTCGTGACTCTGTCCGAGGCCTGAAATGCAATTTAAGTTCAAGTGATTCCCATTTCCTATATAACAAGATCTACCTCAGTATTGCTCGTTTCTGAGTCTAGATACATGCTTTAGTCTATAAGGTGGAAAAGGAAGAAGATAACTATTACAATTTTATCCATCCATCTCGGAGCAAACATCTCATTCACGGTAATGGCATTGAAACCGTATGTCATAGGAGAAACCCAGTAACCCCATGACCACCAGCTCGGTATTTGACCTGCCACATAGATACAGAGCATTTTCATGTTCACAGTCCACTTTGTTTTGCAGCACATCGCTTCTCGATGAAATAATGAATAAAAAGCTGACCTCGCGGAATGATGAAACCACCAAGCATGAACACCAAGAGGAGCATGAGAGCTCCACCCGTGTTGGCAATAATCATTGTCTTGCAGACTCCGGCTATGAATCTAAAGATTGCAGCAGCCATTTGTTGGATCAGGAACACCAACAACAGTTGCTTGAAAAACCTTCAAGTAGGAGAGTATTAGATGCCAATTCAATTCACATTTCAAGACTCCCTACAAACAATCAGTTACAATGAAGACATTACAGAGTACTTTTGAATCTGTACACCACATGAATTTCCATCCAGTAGGAAGTTTAAATTGAACAGAAATAGGGGCTGTTTCGAAAAGTACCTGCTTGGTTCGGGTGCAAATCCAATGGAATAGTACGTCATTACAATCCAAACAATGGACTCCAAAATGGACATGGGAATCCTCAGCAGGAAATTGGGGAGGGTGAAGGTCCATGCAGGGTGAAGGAGAAGGTCTCTGTGCTTGTAGAACACTGGAAGCCTCATTATGGTCAGCGAGAGCTCAGCAAAACCATTGAACATATTGATGATCATGCCAAACAAGAGCGCGCCAATAAAGAGAGCACCATCTTGTTCATTACGAGTGTGCATCCTGGTCCTTATGAACACTGTTGACGCAATGATCGCCATGAGAATGATCTGGACAGTCTTGAAGATGTAGACGAACGCGTTCTTCTTGATGAGCAGCCACTCCTTGTCGAAGCAGGCCTTGAGGAGATCCATTCTGGGGACTGAGTACTTGGTGAAGACAAGGGCGGCTCGGTGGCTGAGGCTTTTGTCGAATGGGATGGAGAGCTCGTTGTCCAGCCTCATTCCCACATGGAAGTGCTTGAACTTCTCTGCAAATTCGCTTACTGATATGTATCTGTATGGTTTGCTTCTGTCTGCCCAGTATTGCTCCTGATCCTTCCTTGATGTCACCTGCCAAAAAACCACAAAGATGAGTAATGTCAAACACATGTCTTTTGCCCTCCTTGTAAGGGCTCAAGTGCCAGTAGTTTGTGATTATTCATACATGAATAATGCTAAAGAATAGATTATCAAATTGATGCGGTGGATTTTTGTTCAAAGCTCGATTTAGGAGTCATTCAGGAGTCAGTACCCACTAAAGTCCACCGGACTTTGTACACTAGCCTTTGTATCTACTTCAAAGTTCAGTGAGGAGGTTTATTTCCCCAAGCGAATCCTTAGTGGAAGAAATATTTCCTACAACATGTCAAATGAGCTTTCTAGCTCACTACCTGATTGGAAAGTCATGGTACTAATCTATATTGAGGAACAAAAACCTAGCCCGACCAAACACGATCATTCGTCCTAAAGAAAATTTAATGTTCCTATTCATGAGTAAGCCCAAGCAATGTGTTTTACTTTTTCGAGCTCAACTTTAGATTCAATCTTAGATTCAACTCAACTCATTTAACCATACATGTCCATTATTCAGGAAGGAACAGTGTATGACAATATGTGTTTACCTCTTGCAAGAAATCAGCAGTCCCTTTCCTCTCAGGGCACCGGAACCCGCACCGCTCGAAGAATTCCAAGATGTGTTCGCGGGGGCCCTGGTACACTATCTGGCCTTCCGATAAGAGGATGATGTCGTCGAACAGATCGAACGTCTCAGGAGCTGGCTGCAGCAGGGACATCAGTATGGTCGCGTCCGTGAGGTGTGCGATCTGCTGCATGCACTTCACGATCTGGAACGTCGTGGAGCTGTCCAGGCCCGTCGATATCTCGTCCATGAACAGCGTTTTTGTCGGCCCAACGATCATCTCTCCTGGTGGTTTAACACCACACACAATACAACAGTCAAAGCGCACTTCTGATCTTATAACTTGTGATACGTCTATACATAATCAAATCCTCTAACTTGCTCAATTTGTACTCAACCAAAATCGCAATGATCGGATTCAGTCCTGGTAGCAACTTGGACTGTCTGAACGACCCCGTGCATGACAAGTTCTATGTGGAGGCTATAACGCAAATTAAAATTAACCCTTCTAACTTCACATATAAATACGTGACATGCATCTAAAACAGTGTGCGGGATTCAAACCCAAGTGAAAGAAAGGCCACAAGATTCAAGATGCATGTCAAAGAGTTTATCTTGTCTTGGTGAATGGAATGAACCTGTTGTCACTCTTTTCTTCTGTCCACCGGATATGCCTCTCTGCATTTCATCGCCAACGATTGTGTCCCGGCATATATCAAGCCCCAAGATCTGTTTTTTTTCATCATATGAATATGTTAAAAGAGACCCATGTTAATTATACATGCGAGGAAAGGAATGAGATCCTCACTAATCCTAAATAGTAGATTCAATTTAGGCCATCAAGATCACAGTACATTATCTAATTAAAGTAGATAAATATTCATTGTCATTTGTAAGTGAGATTTCATCATCAATTCATCTCTCTGTATTACCAGTTTCACAGCTTCTCGGAAAAGCCCTTCGCGAAAAGCATATAGAGTTTGATACCCGAGTAGTAGCTTGATATGGCACCTGCTTGCGCAAGTGCAATTTTCGCGATAGCTTGGTGATCTCTCAAATTGGGGGTGTCAAAGACATCAAATCACTACCTAATTTCCTAATGTGTGAATGTGTTGAACTAAACTGCAAAGCCGACCCAACAGTTATGAAGTTGGTATTGGACACGGACATTTTCTTCGATTGAAAATTGTTCACCAGATGCAGTGTAAAACATATCAAGCAGGCATGGGCCCCGAAGTTCACCAATAAAAGTTGGACACCCGTCAACGTAGTAGGTGAGTTGAAAATATTGACCAAGAAAAGAAAAAATACATAAGCAAAGATTTTCCTGACTATGGAATTTATTTACTGTTCTTGTCGATATCGGTTCAACATGATTGGCTGAGAAGGGTTTTTAGGGCTACTCACTTTCAGTGTGTAGTCTGTAATGAGGCTGCTCTCAACCCCTTTCATTGCTGTAGCCTGGAGATCACAGAAAAGAAGAAATAAAATCCCATTATTTGAAATTGCATACTGAGAAATACATGTGAATAATTTGCATGACATTGATTAATTGAAAAGCACGCGATATCATCTAAATTGCAATAATCATGTCGAGAGTATATAGTAAATAGTCACGCCATCTTCTGTCTTGCTTTCCCTTTTAAGATGGACCCATGAGTAATGAGGCATACGTGTGACTAATCCAAAGAGAATAGTTCCCAAAATACGTTTACCTTCATGAAGAGATCAACTTCAGGTTCAGGGAAGATCCCGGCATATTTCTCTCTTCTTGCAAGCTCACTAAGAAGTTCTGCAAAAATTTACCCATAAATTTCGATCTTTTTTCCTTTTTTTTGGGGGGGGGCTAATGATGACCAGAAATTCATATTTGATCGGGTTCTTAATCGAATTATTATTTACCATATCGAGTCCCGACTCCCTGGCACCTTGCAGAGAAATCCAAGGTTTCTTTGACAGTCATTTCCCCAACATGAACATCGTTTTGGCTAATATATGCAGCTGTCTTTTGTGGTACAAACTCATTTAGCCTGTACCCGTTGTATGTAATATCTCCTTGAACCTGTGTTGAATCACCATGTAACATTAACCATATGCACAATTCAGATGCAAAATTTTCTCTATATCTGACGGGGGCTCTGAAAAAAAAAATGCATTATAATTAATTAATTTACCTTCAAGCTTGGGTCCAACTTTCCTGCAAGGGCCAGAAGAAGGGTGGTCTTTCCTGAGGATGGTGGTCCTAATAGCAGAGCCATCCTAAAGACAACGATTAACAATATACAGTACACATTATTTTATGTCGCATAGATAATCTGTAACTAATTAAAGTTGGAAAAAAGGTAATGAACTGCCATATAAAAGTATCCAAGCTGATTACTTGTGTTATCTTCTCTGCAGAAAAATTTATGAATTACCTAAGTTGTCAGCACATAATTAGAGAAGTATAACTATCTATTTAAGCCATCCTAGTTATTGACTGCCATAACATTCATTTAGAACCATTTCACATCTGTAATTATCTTTTCTTCCTTTGATATTTCTAAAAAGTATATCACCCATTTGAAAAATATTCATATATGTCAATCTTCTAAAACTAATGTAGGCTCACGCATATTGACATAAATGTCGATCTCCTGAAAATTGCCTGAAAAGGATGATCTTTCACGGAGAATAGATAGAACGAAAAATCTCCTGGTCTAGATGATAAAAGGTCGAGGCTTCAAACCTCGAGGGTTTGATGATTCCGGAGACATCTTTGAGGATGGTGAGCTTCGTTGTCTTGGCCCATCTAATCCCAAGCAAGCCGAGAGCAGACTCTGCAATGTTTTGGGCAGCATTTGGAAGAGTGGGAAGAGCTCTGCTTCCAATATAGCAATCTGCTTCCACCGTCAACTGCTCAAATCTAACTTCCACTGTTGGTAGTTTTATCCCAACCCTGCAAAAAGCAATCACCAACTAATTAGGACAAAGAAACAACCGCAAAAATCCAAATCGGGTGATGTATTTTGCCCTTTGTTTCAGTTCAAACGACTCTGTTTGACAGGGATCTAAAGCTTATACGCTCTTAATACTGATATTTTGTTGGGGGACCACGCCGACCTGGACCGTGCACACGTCCAAGATTGAAGAAAGTAGTCTGCCTAAAGATGGTTCTTTTTTTCCTTTCTTGAGAGTTCTTTTGTCTGTAGATCACGAGGAAATGATGGAGGCGGACTTTTCCTGCATTTGTATTATGAAAAATCGAAACTTTTTTGTCCAACACGTAAACGCGAATACGACAGAGCATTGGGTAACGTCTCCGTGATTGTTGTAAAATGAGAGAGACGGAGAGGAATCGGCATACTTGTCGATCCGATGCCTGAACTTCTTCAGGAACTTCTCGTTGTCTTCCTCAGCCACCCTGAAGACCCTGTCTATGAACTTCTGCTTGTCGTCCACCTCGAGCTTCCTCAAGTCCACTGCTCTACTGTTCAGCACCGCCTTATCGATCTCGTTGTTGCCGTCTGCGAACGACTGGATGATGCTCGTTCTCAGGCGGTCGTACGTGGGTAGTCTCTCGATCGCGGCCCATTTCAACGCCTCTTCGTCTTCGTTATGCGTCCTGCCGGAGTCCCTGAACACGTCGTCCATGCTCCAACTACTCCTCCTGCTCATGCTCCTGCTCATAACGCTCACTGCCGCTCCGGCCCACCCTGCGCTTTGCCTCCCGGACCGGCTTCTTTCCGTGCCGGCCATCTCCAAAGACTTGCTCATTCATAAACACAAGGAAGTCGTCAGCAGAGCGATTCGCACCCCCTCAAACAAAATCAATCAATTGAGAACGTGAACAGTGTGAAACTTAGTTTGTTTCCTCTGAAGCGTAAAAATGCGGGAATAATGATAAGTTGCCCGGGAGTTGCAGGTGAAATGGTACTTTCATCAGTTGCAAAGAAGGTGGCAAATACGGCATATATTTCAAAAGTGGGACGTGTGTTACCATCAAAAAGATGTAATCTCGGGTACCAAAAATCAGGGGTCGCAAGCATTTTGAGCATCGGATGAGCTTAAAAGAGCAAATGGGTTTTGCGAAACGTGAAAGAAAGAAGAGAGAACAAAAGGGGAGAAGACTAATTCAGGTCCGCACTGTATTCTTGAACCAGGCCCATGCGGGTTCACAGTATGCAATGACTACTTGCAAGAAGGTGTAGCTTTTGCAGAGTAGTTAAGAAAGAAACTTCGTAGCTTTTGCAGAGTAGTTAAGAAAGAAGCTTACTTAAGAATCACTCAGCTCCAGGCAGAGAGAGAGAGAGAGAGCTCAGAACAGAATGATTAATGAGGATTGATTCAGGTAAAAGCAACTTTCATTTGAACCAGCCCTTGTGCTTTTTTTTGAGTTCCTATGCGAAGAGTCGGCTCTTCTGTGGAAGGGGGGAGGGGTGGGGGAGGAAGATAAGGGGATCAATGGAGGAGGATGGAAGAGAAATGGCTTCTGCTTCCTCCCCTCCAATGATCAATCGATGATCAGTTGTCTCTATGTGCAGCTTTCGCTGTTTCCACACGCAGAGAGGGAGAGAGAGAGAGAGAGTTGGGAAGGGGCAAAGCCATCAGAAGCTATTGAGTGCATTTATACACGAGCGAGAGAGGAATGGTTGCTGTCATATGCATTTGAAATTTGATCTGAAGTCAGACATTCTCTTTTTTTTTTCTGGTGGGGAATGGAACAGATAGAACGGAAATTTTTTGCTGTAGCATCAATCCCCCTTGAGATTCAACTATTCGTGTTCTCGGGTCGGATTCATATCGGGTCAATGTAAGAATATATGCTGTACAATGGTTAAACCCAAACAAGAGACTTAACAAGTCAATGGTGTCGACCTACACGAGGATATCTTGAAATTAATCGATTGATGTGCAACATAACTTGTGTAACACGATACGGGTCGACAACATTGCGTGACCGGCGTAGACACGGAATCGCCCCACCAACATGAACTCGAGATGAAATATTCTCGATGTTTTCATAAAATTAATAACTCCATCTACAAAATATCATCAAATCAAATTAAATGTGTTGATAGTCATTGAAATATCATCAATTTAAAATCTAGATAGTGAATAGCATGAAAAGAACTATAGCTAACTATTCTAGACAAGTCACACAGATGCCATGTCAACAATTCCAGTCAAATTAAATGGATTATCCAGATCTATTTCATGTATAGCAAATTCGACGCGTGCCTAATAAAATTATTTACCGTGCCTTGTAGTTCAAAACATGATTATCCTCGACCTAAACTCACTAATTCCGTCTCATGTTTGAGCCATGTTATCATATTGTGTTAGAAATTGCCACGTTTACTCTCATGCGGGCATCTCTCAATTTCTTTTGGCCGATGACACAAAGATCTCAATCAACAAAAAACACATCAATCTAGTTCATCCTAATTTTTAAGTATGTGGTGCCACGAACAATGGATCGATAATCCATCTACTCCTTGTTTCTTTGCTCCTGATTACGATTGCTTCTACAAAAAGACAATGAAAATAGGGAAGGAGATATTCGAATTATAAGCCCTTTTCACCATTATGTATTCAGTATCCATTCGATCTCTTCGTCCCGACATATCAAACTGTAATGGTTGTCCATTTCTCTACGCTTGTACTCCACCCTTTTTTGTAATGGGACCAATTTTGACGTCCAGCTAGTCATTTGCTTAAATTAGATGCCACTTTTCTGGATAGTCATTCATTAGATGCCAATTTGTTTTATTGTTATAATGATCTCTCTCTTGCATAAATCGAATCTATCCTGACTATGCCAATTATGAAACCTCCTCGCATGTGCAACTCTTACGAGCATGGAGAACCAACTACCTGGAAATCCATTAAATATACCGTAAGATCTATGAAACGTCTCCTAGAACAGTTTGCGAGATTCATTCTAAGCTGGAAATCCTTTTTAAGACCCTCTAATCAATTATGCCGACGCTTACGGTTTCCTTACAGGTACAAATGCTAAGCCAGCTACCAATTCTCGCTGCTTATAAAATGGGACAGGCATGCTTACACTTCCTTGGTGACCCAACCCCACCCAAATCAAAAGGGTCTTGGCTAACGTTGGGGGGTTTGGTATATGAAACCACCAGGTGATGTTAATGTCTCTGATCTTTGCCATATTTAGGTCCACCAATCCTTACGGTTCCATCGATTGGGATTGTCACCGTAGTCTTTATCCCCGGACAGTGCCAGATGGGTGCACGTATGCTGATGCACTTGCTTTGCTTCGCTTCGTTTGGGCAGTACCGTGTTTCCCTATGTAAAAATTAAGGCTATATTTATTTTACAGAAAATGAATAATTGAAAAAATATTTTTCTAAAAATAATTACTTACAACGCTTTCAAGGATTGAACTGAAAATCTTTTTTGGAGATATCCGTTTTCCTGGAGAAACAGATAAGAAAAATTGGATCTATGTCCAACGGGTCACACCTATTAGGAAAAGATTTTTCCAATAATTCATTTTCCACGGAATAAATAAAGTCTAGATATATGTATGGGTTTTCATGTTGATTAGAACAATAATTAAATGGAGTTAATAATCCTATGGCGAACGGTGTTGGAATTAGGCTAGCTAGAAGACCTCCTTGTTTCTTTTTTTAAGAATTTCTTGACCTAACTATTTATATATTTACGAACGTCCAAGGTTATGCTCATTGCCGACAGATAACCTACTCGGAGCATGTGCTTATATTTGCTGTTATTATTATTCATTTCGGAGTCAATATACAAGCAATTAGTGAGTCGTTCTATATGTTTTCCATATGAATAAATTTCTTTCGTTGTCTTTTGTTTTTCCCAGTTTGAGAGACTTTCAATGCTGGGTTATATTTTTAAGTTCATTTTACATCTCCTAGCCATTTTTTAAAAACATAGATTTGTCTTTATCTTTCCGGTGGGAACCCAACAGCTCTCCTTCACTTTAAAAAACACACAGCGCAAGTCAATCCATGAGATAGTCAATTTGGCATCCCTTAAATTGGTACATCTCTTTTGTTGTGACACAGTGAAGTTCTAAGATAAAAGTATCACATTAGCTTGTATACGTTTGATTCTGTATAAGCTAAGACTATATAATCAAGAAATTACTTGCTGATCTTTATAATTCATCTTCGAGTTTCCTTTTAGAGAAATTCATGGGATTTTATTTCGTGCTGGTGGATTTATGAAAAAAACTAGTAAGTGTCGAAAAAAATTTTAATCTAGAAAATTATCGGTCACTTGATTTCAAAGTAAGTTGTTGGTAACTAACTGGCACTTTTTTGGAATTATCAACTCCTTTATTATTTTTTGCAAATTACAAAAAAAATTATTTTCAATAAGCTTTTATTTATCTATCTTACCTATGCCTCAAATTTACCAACTCTTTTACAAATTTAATTATCAATCTTTTATTTGAGTGATGTACCGACTTTTTAAATTAAACTATCATCTAATTTTGGATCACCAACTCTCATTTTCTATGATAAATTTACCAACTAGTCTTGCATTATTAACTCCATCATTTTTTTTGATTGGTTATAAATTATAAACTATTGTTATCTACTTTTATAACTTTTGTTTAGGACAAGCAATTTTCGACCACAAATGACAGGATCGACTTAATTGACAAAACGTGAAAAAGTTTAGGACTCAGTTGGTAAAATTAAAAAATTTAAGATTGAAATGACAAAAGTGCAATAAATCTAAGACTTTTAAACTATTTTAGTTAATTCAAAACATCGGTAAGTTATGCAAATAAATGTAGTAAGTTAGATGGTAATATACAAACAATCCAAAAAAATTGGTAATCTCATATAAGTGTTTGTACTTACCAGCAAATTATCCAACAAAAAAATAAAATCATGTTCATTTTTTTTACAAACAGTTTTTTAACAATAAAAGTATTAGAAAAGCCCTAAATCTTTTGTATTTGTACAAATTTAGTCTTAAACATTTTGATTTAATATTAATTCAGTCATTTTGGCTACTTTTGGCCGAATATGGCTAATATGACACGATCGGCGTTAACGTAAATAACTTTTGATAATATTATAATAGTTTCAAACCTATTGCATTGGTCACTGGCTCAACAAAAAAGGGAGGAGAAGGAAAAGAAAAGAAATATATAATTTGAAAGAAAATTAAATATTATTAAAAATTGTCATCGCCGATGATGCCACATCAGCAATATCGAGGCAAGATTAGTCGGAAGGACTGAATTAACACTAAATCAAAAGATTTAGAATTAAATTAACATCAATATAATAGATTTATGACTTTTTCTAACACATTTTCCTTCTTTTAATGCTTTCCAATGGTCGCCATAATTTACCTAAAACAGAAACAAACATTCGTACTTTGGGCACAAAGCAACAGAATCCTGCCTCGCTCCACGGTTGCTTTGTGTGTGTCATTCTCACCGGACTAAGGTAGTGCGCCGATGGCGGGCTGATCTATCTTGGCAAGCATCACGTCAGCATTATGCCAGGGAAACGATTATTGAGTTCATTCTTCCCAAAAATAAAAATAAAAAAGCAAAATTACCGTAAATAAAAATTAATAATAAATATTGAGAAGCACCTTTACCGGTTGCATCTTCCGATATATGATCTGAAGACGACGTTTGGCAGCGCGGTAGGTGAACCAAAAACACTGAAGGTAGTCGTTGGTGTGGGTCGTGGGGGTCGTCCCTGTTGAAATTTGGGAATCGAAAATGCTCTGCGCCTTCGCTTTCCACCCTTTGAAAATCTCGGCGTTTCCATGGATTTATACAATCGATCATCGGCTTCCCCATTATTGGGATTTGCCCTTTGGCCTCAGCTGGAAAGATTCGACTCCACCACTTCCTCCTACTGTGCCAAACTTCTGGCCAGAAAACATTTTTGTATTTTCGTCGTGTGAACAGGACAACATATATGCCGATTCATCATTTCGCTCTGCCCGGTCCCGTCTCGTATGCTCTCGTTTCCCAAATGGAACCGTCATTCACAAACGAGTGGGAATAGGTCTAGAAATTTCAAACTCTTAACCGGCCACGGGTTTGTTTAGACCTCGGCACATTGACTTTAAAATTCAAAATGTCTTGATCGTGACGTATTAGGTTTGAGGCGTTGTAAATTGATGGGATTTTCAACTTATGTGACAAGAACTTTTGAAAACGCTGCTACCCCGTTCGATCATGTTTTGAAAAGAAAATTACTCGAACGCATCACGTCAGATGCTGGATAAAGTTGCGAGGTAACTTTGCCGCCGTCTGTGGTTAGCTTCTAGTAGCTTTCGCAAGCTGTTGATGGTGTGGATCGAGTCCAAATCGCTTTAAAAATATCATCGCCTTCGAGCGAAGGGAAGTACGAGAAAAGTAGCATTTATGTGCGTGCGTGAGCGCATACGCAACGCTCGGAAGATTAAACCGTCGAGACATCACACGTCGACATCGACTCGATCTCTCGAGAAGCCTTTGGGGGTAAACGAATTCCTCTAAACATTGTGGCATGAGATCGGGGAGAGCAAAAGCTGAAATTTCAGACGTGGCATACTAATCAGAGAGCCACTTCAATTGGGTGACGAGTCGCCACCATCTTAAAATCGCGCCGAATGCTTGATTCAATAACCATGGCCAGGCTATTTATTCTTCGATCAGTACGGTGTTGCACGAAAATCATAAAGGGTGGACATTCAGCCACGAGTTGCACACACGAGTGGTCATTGATCAAGCGCGAGATCGCTCTCTCCATATGCTGACGGGCTAATAATGCCAAAGCCTTAAATGCATCCGAGTGCATGAAAATTGTCGCATATGCCTATGGGAGAATAGCAAATCCGGTGCAAACAAGATCAAACCCTTCTAGCATGGAAACAGACATTTCTCTCTCTTGCCAATTAGAGATGGCCAGTAAAAGCATCATTATCCCGCGAGGGTAAATAAATAACACTACCCGTCGATCTAATTATACATATTATAAATAAATAATATTATCTTTTAATGGGGACTATGACTGAGATTGAATAAAAATAGAATAATCCGCAAACAATTTGATATATTAAGTTATTATTATGAAACTAATTAATTAACTAACTAAAAAAAAAAGGCGGTGGTAGGAAAGGGAAGAACACCAAACAAATAAACGAGAGGAAGGGAGATCTTGTAAAATCAAAGGAGGTCAAGATCGACTGACTTTTCGTACCCAAAAACATTTAAGTGATGAGGACAGGGGCCATGAACTTTGACAAACAGTCCTCCAATTCCAACTACATTTGACAGTGACATTTGCTTTTTGTTTTTTTGTTTGTTTTTTGTATTGTGTGGCCAACCTTTTTGGCCACCACTTACTTGAGGAGGGAAAAACACAATGAAAAAGGTAAAATTCCTTCTCTCTATTTGGTGTAACTCCTATTTTCACCGATGATGTGATATTTTCTTTCTTTTATTTAACTTAACAGGCTGTAGAACGACGGTAAGTGAGACGCCTATTTGATTGTCGTGTGGGCGAGGTAATGATCGTTACCAACGATTGTAAAGAGTTGTATAAATTTCGCCAGAGCAATTCCTAGTTTGAAGGTGAATTTCGATTACGAGGATTTTACGTATTGGTGGGCGCAGGTGAATCAATTCTTCCATTGATAAAACATCCGCATGGGATAGGAAAGTCAAAATTAGCTGCGTTTGAGTTGGTGGGAGGAATTTCATCGGGGGAAGAGATAGCAAAGCACCGGAATCGACTAGTCTATGAAATGGTAAAAAGAAGGCAAGATGCCAATTCGAGGCCTCTTAGAAGGTCATGGACTCATAGTAAAGTAAAGGCTTTTGGGTGTTTTTATCTATGAAGATCATCAACAGTAGTCTTTTCAATAAGGGTATTTAACCTGGCTACGTTTTTTATTTTAATGTGTCAGTGCTCGCACGCCTCACATCCTTTGTCCCGAGTTGTTATTTTTATTTCCTAACAAGGTGGGAATGCTCCCGTATTTTATATTTCAAAGTTCAAACAAAACAATTTAAAGACTTATCTAAAATAGTAAAAAGAATGTAAAATGCAAAGTGGTGGTAGTAATAATAATAATAATAATAATAATAATAATAGTAGTAGTAGTAGACGACATGTCATTTCCCTTGTGTCAATTTTTGATTGATGTGATTATCCCTATGTAGTAGTAGACGACATGTCATTTCCCTTGTGGAAATGACGTAAACAATTTATAAATTTTGATTCAATGTGCGATATTATCCCTATATTTTTTATTTAGCAAATATCCAATTTAGTGTCTAAACTATAGGAAAATGTCTAATATCATCTTTCCATTAATTCTCAAATTAACCAAATATGCTGATATGATTTCCAATCCATTAAATTTGAGCATTGGGCAAAGAAAAATAAGTTATAGTTAAATTGTCCAAGTAAGATATTTATCTCACATCAAGATCTAATAATCAACTTTACCAAATAATGATCAACATGTTAATGCCTTAATCTTTTTTATTTTATTTCCTAAAGCGAATGGATAAAAGATGGACATATTGACTCATCATATTTAAAAGTACTTCTCAGCATATAATTTGTTGTTCGAACAAATGAAAATATTACAATAAATTTCTTTAAAAATTCAGATCACGTTACGTATTGAGCTTAAAATGCAATAAAAGACCGATTCAGCTCGAGTACATCCAAAAGACGAACTATGTCGACTGTTGACCCAATTGCAGTCAAACGTTGACTTGGTTGGTGGAGCGTATCGCGGGACTGCCAGCGAGCCGTAGCCACCGCGTTTGGCCAATTAAAAAGGAGGACCGCAGCCATTCCACTGTGCAAGAAACATCCGTGCAAATCAGCTGTCCCTGTATTTTCGATTAATCAATGACTAATCTTTTTTTTCTTTATTGAGGTATATTATTATCCAGAATGCAATATAAAATATCACAACTATTCTGGTTTTTGGAACGTGTAAAGTATATGCTAAATCTGGAAAGTAAAACAGTCCATTTTTTGCGTGTTGCTTCTGCAATATTTCCGTCGGTCTATAAGGAGCGTGAGCTGTAACATAAATATTCCCCACGAAAACACGGTTAATATAAGAAGCAAAACGGCATGACAGAAAAAAAATAAAATTCAAGGACCAAAATGTGAATTTTGACCACGTCTGGGATTAACCTGCAAAATCGATCTAAGTTTGCGAGACCATAGATCGGGATTTTTAAGTTCAAAGCATCTCTTGATTTGATGTCAAATCCACGCTATGACTTTCTAATTTAACTGATGATTTTTTTCAACAGACTTGACCCATTATTTCAATTAGAAAGAACAACACTTCGGATTACATGGAAGAAGAGAAATGTCAAATCCGCAATCGTCAGGCGTAGTTGAAGTTGGTAAAATGCACGTGACCATATTAGCTTCCCAAAAATTTCCTCTAGAAGTAACGTGGAATAATAATACAACAAAAACGACCGTTCAACCTTTAGAGTTTTATTAATCACTGAGATTTACCTTAGTGACCATCCTTCTCATATGAGAAAGAGGAGATGGGGAATTTAAATCCCCACTTTCTCAGGGAGGTTAGGGTGACCCTTTCTTCAATTAAACAGGACAACTCTTTGAATTACATGGAAGAAGAGAAAGGTCAAATCCGCAATCGTCATGCGTAATTGAAGTTGGGAAAATGTACATGGAATAATAATACAACAAAAATGACCATTCAACCTTTAGAGTTTTATTAATCACCAAGGTTTACCTCAATTACCATCTTTCTTATATGAGAAGGGGGAGGTGGGGCATTCAAATCCCCACTTTCTCAGGAGGATTAGGGTGGGGACAATTTAGTTTCAGAAGTAAATTTCAACTCTTATGCCCTGTAAGGAGGTGAGGCAAAAGACTGAGCGTTAAAGTAGGAGTAGAGTAGAACGGACTAAAAAAAACCTTTGGAATTTTATTGGACCTGAGTAAGTTCTTAAATTACTTCATCTAAACTCTAGGACATAAAATTCAGGAGTACTCCCAGGTTAGAATGGAAGAAAAATATTCTCTTACCAAAAAGGCAAGCGAGAAGTAAGGGCACTAGCACGTTAAAATAAGGAACATAATTTGGCTAAGCACCTTTGCTGGAGGGACTATCGCAAGCGGCCTGACCAAAAAAAGCTTTTGGAGTTTCAGGAAAAAAAAGTGGATTTTTTCATCTTTAACTACAATTTAAGATGAAAAATTCCACAAAAGATGAAATGTCAGAATGATTTTTTCTGGAGAATTGTCCAAAAAATCTTAAACCTATTATATTTTTGTTAATTCAGTCTTAAATCTTTCAATTTTGCTAATTCAATCCTAAACTTTTTAATTTTTCCAATTTAGTCCTAAACATTTTTACTTCTTGCCAATTAAGTCTATCCGGTCAATTTTGGTCGAAAATTGCTGATATGGATGGTTGAAGCTAACGTAGCACATTTTAAATAATATTTTGATTTTTTAAATATTTTTTTTACTATATTTGCTTTTTTTTTTTCTCACTTGGCTAGATCTAGCGAGGGCATCGCAGCCCTCGCCTAGAATTGGCAACGGCTTGCATGCCCTTGCTTTCACCGATGAGGGCCACGACACCCTCACCCACTGTCAATGAGGATCCTTGTCGGCCAAAGCTTGAGAACCCTTAAAAAAAAGCCAAAGAAAAGAGAAAAAATCCTATAAAATTCAAAATGTTATTAAAATATTAGTAAAAAATATAACACATCAACGCCAGCCGTCCATGTCAGTAATTTCTAGCAAAAATTAGCCAAATAACTCAATTGGTAAAAAATGAAAAAGGTTAAAGATTGAATTGGCAAAATTGAATGGTTTAAACGAATTAAGAAAAACATAATAGGTTTAAGACTTTTTTTCTACATCCATTTTTTTTTCTATTTGGTATTTTTATCTTTGTAGTGAATGATATCGGGAAAGTCTATGTCCATCAGAGCATGCATGCACATGGGTATATATATATATAATAACATACCCTTTTAAGTATACATACTTATATACAAATTATTTTCTTATATCAATAATTGCGTAGGGTTATCCAAGTGCTCAGCTAATTCCCACGGGGCGTGATAGTCTTTCCATCTCACACATAGGCCGGATAATTACCAAGGACACATGGGTCTATACTCCTAGAGGCAGCCCCAATTGTAACGACTCGGTCTTACAAGGGCAGGAGTGATTGTTGGGGCCAAAGAGAGCTCGGACAAGGTGCGGCTCCGACTCTAGAGTAGAGTCGGGACATAAATGAATTAAATCCCAAATCATGTAAGTGTAGTAAGGTAAAGTACATTGTATGTGAAGACACTTGTCCTAATTTTTGAAGAGGCTTTTTTTGGTAGGAAGTCCAGAAAAACGAAATTGTGCGGGCTCTAGCTGAAGCATCATTACGAGCATACCTAAACTTGACACCAATAAAACCGACATGCGCAATAAGTCGAAAACTCAAGCAAGGTGGACCAACATGCTTGTCACTTGAACAGCCTCTTGAGGATTGTATACGCGCTCAGGTCATGTTTGTGTTGACTTCTCGCCACTCTAATACCTCTCTCTCTCTCTCTCTCGCATAACTTGGTAGCTCGAGTTATCCTTTTCTATGACATTAACGAACCTGCAAACCTATAAGTTCAAGTTCTCATAATACGCACGTGTGTGAGTTCTCGGACCAAGTTCAATTGGTAGCTCGAGTTGTCCGTTTCTATGATATTAACGAACCTGCAAACCTAAAAGATCAAGTTCTCATATTACGCATGTGTATGAGTTCTCGGTCCAAGTTCAATTTTGTCGGTTGTAATTGCAAAAGTGAGCTTAGGTTGGCCCATTCTAGTTAGCAGTACCACCATTAAGCCCATCCCTTAGCTCTCCTTAGCTGCATCCCTGGGTTCCAATTCGACTGGCGTTACATAGAGATGAGCATAGTTCAGGGTAGAACGGACGACCAGACTAGTGGAAATTGATCCAATTTCAAGTTTCAAGATATACAAAGGTGGTTTTAAGTTCTAAAAATTGAGAAACATGTTCCGATAAGTAGTGTCTAGATTCTAGAACTTAGAACAAATTTTTGTGTTTTTCTTATTTTGATATTTTATGATATTCGATTATGGGTGTAAAACCTAAAACTACTATTTTGAACTTCCATTTCTAGCATATCCATAACTAAGATATTTATTTTGTTAATATTTAATATTCTTATGTGTCTAAATATAAGTTATGGTCAGTAGATTATATCACCAAATAATGGTCAACAAAGATAATGATTCACTACAATCATTCAATTAAGAATATAAGTGAAACCTAAGATACCTTAAAACCTATAACAAGGTAAGTTTCAAGTTTCGTAGTAGGTAAGTTCTAGGTTCCAAAAATTTGGGAAACATTCCAATGGGTGTACTGTAGGTTTTTAGTGAAACCTGAGCCATCCCTGAAACCGCCCACTCCTATTGGTATGTCATTCCTTTCTTATCTCTCAAACCAATTCCACATACATCGGTCTAGTCCGTCCTCACCAAGTCGCTGCATCGACGAAAGGGCTCAATCTAGCTCGGGCAGTCAATCTCTTTTCCTAATTGTGAGGTCTCATGTCTTTAGGGGATCATCACATCATCACAAGTCTCGTTTAAGAAGCTCGTGTCATTACGGATTGATTAGGATTCCCATGAATCCATCAATTCCATATGGGAGTGAACCTTAGAAAGTCCATAATACTTTAAAGGGCCTGACAGGAACAAGCTACAACATGGGTCCGAAAGGTCTCACGGGCCTTATCACAGGGCGGACTGCGAATCAAGATCCGACCCGAAATCTCCCTCCTCCTTCCGAATTCAACTTCTCCATCGACGATCACTCCGGTGGCTCGAAAAAGGCGACGGTGGGACCCGAAAGCGAGCAGTCAGATTTCTAAAGCCTAAATTTGAGGTGAGAAAGATTGCAGTTTCCCCGGCAGGCCGGAACTCGGACCCGCCAGCCGGAACGGCAAGCCCCCACCGAGAACGACTTTAGTCGCTCGCGAAAGGAGCGATTCCATCATTATCGAGAGGACCACGAAAAGCGAGCGGCAGGACCGAACCCCATGATGGAGCTCGGTGTTTCAGCACATCATGCTGCTGTAGTCAATCATTAGAATCGTGCTCCTGAGCCATCCATCTCCAGGGACTCATCATGCCCATCAATGATTCACGGCTGTATTGATAGCATCTGGGCTGTAAAGGGACTGGACGAAGAGAAAAAGCAGATCAAATATCAAATCCAACGAAACTTGTGTAAAGAAATGAAAAGGAAAAAACCCCAGAAAAAGCAAAAACCAGGACTCGATGATTCTCTCGGTGTTGGCGACGCCGTAGACATTCCCATCATTGCTGCTGCTTCTCACTTTTCCCCCCTCTCTCTTCCTCGAGGTTGGATGGAGGAGTGTTTTCTTCCATTTCGATACCGCTAGGAACTGTGTAGCGATATGCAAGAGTAGGTGGTAGCTGTAGGCTCGGTAGATTTTTTATCATGGGTGTCTCGCCGGAGTCGGGTCGCGAAAAGCCCGTCGATTTCCGCGCCCCGCCACCTTCCCCAGTGGCGTCGGGCCGGCGATCGTGCGTCACGAACGACGATGTCTTGACCGAGTTCCTGGAGAGCTCACTCCGAGTCCCAGATCTCGTCTTGCCCGACAAGATCTTCCCGAAGCAGAAGTTCATCGAGAACCCGTCGAGCGTGGATTTTGGCTCACTGGGCGCCCCAGGGAGCAACTCCGCGTCGAGGATGTTGGATTCCATAGCGAGGGTCGGGTGCTTTCAGCTGGTGAACCACGGTATTGGGCGCGAGTCCTCGTGGGGCGCGATGGTGGCTGCCGCAGGGATCTTTCTGGTGCCGCCGGAGAAGAGGGCGGCGGCAATGAGGTCGCCGGAGAAGGCTTACGGATTCGAAGAAGCCCACGGCGGCGGTGAGGAGGAGGAAGACGGCAGCGAGTTGGCTGAAGAGTTCGTGTGGTGTAGAGAGGAAGGGTTGGAGTCCGAGATGCAGAGAGTCTGGCCATCGGGTTATTCGAATTTCCGGTAAATAACTACCTAGTCTTTTGTCCTCTTATGCGTTCAACTTCAGTTTGATGCTGCTGGATTTCCACATTAATCATTCCAGAAAAAAAAAAATTAGATTATTCAACGAACTTGGGCGTAAAGTTCTCGGGTTTTCTCTCAATCGATCTGCAATCATTATTCCGACGAGATTGAATTAGCAGATAACGCGAAATCCCCGTGATTTGCAGCGCCTTCTTATGCGACTTGCTCTCTAATTTTCGGGTTAAATTACAGTGATGAAATGGCGAAACTTCAATCGCGTGTTGAGAAGATTGCAGAGAGGGTCATGACAGTTCTCCGGGAGCAATGTCTCAACGAATCCACATGCGGAAACGATGCCGCAAAAGGCGAAGGGTGTGCCGGAGCCGGCGCCAGCACTGGAACCATGTGCTGCATTCTCAAGCACAGTAAGAACCTCCTGGACGACGATCGGTGGGCAAGCTCTCTCAGGTACGACGTGATCAGGATGATGATTAGAGGAGCCGATTACTCCCACGCCTTGTGCTTGCATTTGTGCGATGGCGCCTCGGAGTTTCATGTGTACTCCAAGAAAGGGTGGGTCTCGTTTTGCCCCGATAAACACTCTTTGATCGTCACAGTCGGCGATCAATTTCAGGTATGCTTTCGTCGACGATTTATTCCCAGAAAATGTTCGGATACATTCTGTTCAAGGAAGATCAAGTGAAAACTAAATGACATTGGCAATGTGACTGGTGCCATCAAGGCAAAATCAAGTAGGAAGATTGAATGAATGAATGTTTCCAGAAGTCGAACTCCAAATAACTCGGTTGTCATCGCAGTATATAAACAGAAGCTCACGCTCGCGCCATTCATCTGCATGCTAGAACTGAAGCCTTCGTTCATATCCGATCCTCTGTCAAACATTAACGGCGCGCATCTCTTTCTCTTTTTCTGCAGGCATTGAGTGGCGGGCGGTATAAGCACGTGGTAGGGAGGCCGATCTTCAAAAGCGAGACGGAGGACCGCATCTCGATGGCTTTCCTCTGCTCGCCTCCCCCACGGGCACTGGCCTCCAACGACGAAGAGTGCTGCAGCGGGAGAAACACCGTCTCGGTCAGCCAGCAAGTCATGGTGGCCATCGTTCTGAGCCTTGCATACCATCTTTTCCTCTACGTTCTCAACAAGTTTTGATCATCTCCGGTTACTTCTATCTTTCGATTATGGATACAGCATGGGGAGGACCATATGCAAAGCAAGAAGTTTTTCGTTTTCCTAGTGTGCGAACCTGAGTTTTTCACATGATTGTTGACAGATTTTGTATGACTTTTGAAAGAGTACATAAAGTTAGGTGAAGTTTCAGTCATTCATCAGCTTGCTGGATTTCTTCGTCCATTACTTCAATCCCAGAAATACAAAGAGACAATGGTGATCTCGACATTTGTGTATTTAAATGCCGCGGACATACCTCAATCAAACGATCGGCTTGTCCGACGATAAATCCCATTAGAGTCGATGTGACTGTATGCGCTTTAACCTCGAATCGTTGGTGGGGAAACTTTTCAAAACCACGATAGAGTTAAAGATAAACTTTATTACAAGGAACTTCGAAGACATTATAGTTGGATGGTAATTTTTCTTAGCAACAATAAAGTCGATAAATATCCAATATTCGACATGATTCCATAGATGAATTGAAGCAACACGAGACTCTACAAAAATTTATTGACGTGCGGACCCCTTAAGTGCCAAAAGTTTGGAAATGTACACTTAATTGACAAGATCAGAGAAAAATGATTAGTTAAGTGCTAACGGCGAGAAAATCCAATTGAAATGTTAATGTGGCACTTTTTCAACGAGTTGAAGTTGAAATGGGGTCATTTTGAGCACTAACATGGCCAAATAAGCCCAAAACAATGTCATTTTAAGGGCAACGTGACCAGATCAGATCAAAACGACGTCGTTTTGATCTGAATTAGATTTTTATATAAATATTAATTAAATAATATTAAAAATAAAATTTTAAAAAAAAGGGATCAGCATGACAGGTGGGGGAGCCTCCCTACCTCAGCGATGTTAGGCGAGGGCTAGCAACCCTCGCCTAGATCTAGAAGAGGGTCGCCGCCCTCTCTCGGCATTTGGCGAGGGCCGACTGGCCCTCATCGTCCATCGTTGCCCCCCACCCGTGATACGGCAGCAACCACAAGCAAGGCAGGCTCCTCCACCTATGCTCTGCTCCCCTTTTTTAAAAAAATTAAAAATTTTCATTTTTAATATTATTTAATTAATATTTATATTAAAAATTAAACTTATGTCAAAACAACGTTTTTTGTGAAAATAAGATGACGTGGAATCTCAATAAGCTACGTAGATATTAAGAATTATTAAAATAAGTTATATCGGATTTTCGGTAACCTTCGCTAGAGTTGGCATTTAAGCTACGATATTAATTTTTTTTTTATTTAAAAGTAGCATTTAAGTGTATCTTTCATAATTTTGACACTTAAGTGTTTTTTTTGCGCCAAATTTTGGCACTTATGCTTTTCTTTTCCCAAAATTTATCTTACCCACGTGTCAATGGGATTCAATGTGTTTTTATGATAAAGGAATTATATAACGGCTCCTATCAGTTAATTCAATAAGTGAATTTCATCTTTGAAAAGGACGACACCTTAACAATATGATACCCAACATAAAGGTTTATTTTGACATATTATCAGCACTTTGCTTTACGGGTGAGCATGATTTTAAGGTAAAGCCGAGAGAGAACCGATCGATTTTCACTAATCTGATTTTAGGTTATAAGGTATGCAGAGCAAGTTCCATGTTCCAAAAATTAAGGAACCGGTTCCAACGGATAGGATCCAAATTATCAGTGGAACCTGGAAACTTGAAACCCAAAACAAGTCTTTGTGTTTTTCTCTTTTTACATATTCACGTGATCCTATTGTATTCTATGATATTCAATATGAGTGTATGATCTAAAAATACTCATCTAAATATATCTATTTCCAGTGAAATCTATTACTAAGATTTTTACTTTATCAATATTTCATATTTTCTATGTTTAAATATGAGTTTTGGTCAATGAATTGTAAAATATGATGGCCATTAAAAGTAATAATTCACTACAATCATTCAAATAAAAATAAAAATGAAATATGGGTGGACCCTATAATTGACTTGGGTAGGTTTTAGATTCTTGGAGATATGTAGGGTGGGGGTTCTAGGTAAAATCTAGACTGACCCTAAAATCATTCGCATATACTTTGCTTTCTCACTATAACAAATATTATTTTAAAAAATTATGAGAATTTTTTGCACTTATTTTACGTGTTACTCCATTTATTTTAACGCAACGAATTAAAGAAATTTCAACCACTAATAACTAATCATGTGTATAAACAATTTAAAGTAAATTCAAAAACAAAAGAAATCAATTCCAACAGACAATACATAAGAAAGACGAATTGTCGATGAATGCCTTTCGAACGCTTATCAAGCATTTTTTAATATAAAAATATTTATTTTTAAAATAAGGATAATGACACCAACGGCTATTAAATTTTGATGATCCATGAATTTTTAATTTATTCATGTGATCATCAATTTTAACAATATATAATGCGGTTCGAACTTTTAACTTATTCAATGTGATCCCTAAATTTTTAGTATATGTTTAACATAATCTTTGAATCATATAAAAATGTTCGAAGTTTTCCTTCTGTCAATTTAAGTTCAAGAATAATATTGATAATTTTTATATAATTCAAAGACTAAATTAAATCTGTACTAAAATTTTAGAGATTATATTGAATTTATTTAAAATTCAGAAACTACGTTATATCTTGAGTTATAATTTATGAACCATATTAAAAATATTATTTTGTATGATTTCCTATTAGTTCTCTCTTTGACCAAAAAAGGACATGTCTTGACCAGTGGAAAACCCCCACCCCACCTTGCTCTCTGTGCCTCCACAAGAAAGAGTGGGGCTTCATCATCGCTGGAGCTAGTCTCGTTCTCGAGCTCGAGAGAAATGGAGGGAGGTGGGTCGAGGGATTCAAGATCATTCCATTCTCTGTTTTCGCTGTCTGAGGTGAAACTTCGACAACCCTCTCTCCTTCTCTCGTATTTGATCACCTTCTGCTTTTGATTAGAACACCCTCTGCAAGCAAATGTTGATCCCGAGTCCCGACTCGACTCGGTGTTTCCGCTAAGCTCTGTGTATGCGTGTGGATCAAGCTGCATGTTCTGAGCTTCTTTGTGTTTAGGGTGGCCATTGGTTTTTCATTTCGTGGCGTGCCCACTCGATTTTGGCTCGGGTTTGTGTCCCCCTTTTGGCGTTCTTGTTTTTCCTTCTTTTTGCTTTTTTTTTTTTGCTTTTTTTCCATTGGTGATGGAAACAATGTTCCTTCTCTCTCTGTTCTTGCTGGTAAAGCCCATTATTTTCTTTCTTTTCACGAGGTGCAATGGAGAGGGAAAAACCTTTTTTTGCTACTCGTTTTGGTGAGAAGCAATGTCAGGCTGTATACCCATTGTGTTTTGCCTGAAAAAGTTGCGTGCTTTGGTTCCTCCAGTTCGTGTAGTTTCTGATAGCTATGGCTTCACCGTCTTGAATGAAGTGGGCTCTTTTCAGCAAAGAGTTGTACGAGTGCAATATACTTCCTTCCCGTTTGGTTTCTGATGATTCATGTTGTCCTTATTTGGATGAGTATATAACCCTGGATTTAGTTGATGCTTTGGGATTGCAAATGATCTTAAGGCAGTGGAGAAATGCTCAATGTTGATAGTTTCGTTGCTGCTATAATCCCAAATGTTATTTGCAATCTTTTATCTCACTGGCAAGGTTTACATGGTCGGATTCTACTCATTTTTCTCATTAGCATACTGAATGTTTGAATTGAAATGTTCATTTGATTACATTCCTTTTCTGTTTCCCGTGTTTCTTGGGTTTTCCATGTTATTTGACAGATTGTGGAGATGGAGAATATAATTAATGACATGGGAGAGAAAGCTTTGCATCAAGAGTTTTGTGAAGAACTTGCAACAAGATTAAGGTAATGTTTGTACCTTCCTATGGGGCATGCCCATACTTTATTGAATGAACATTATCTGTCTTCATTTGATTTCATTTGACACGTTATCAGCACATAGTTCCTCAGCAATTCGAGCTGGAAGAGCTGCATTGACGTGGCAACAGGTTTGCATGTTTCCTCTCATTGCATTTATTCTGTCCATCTTCAATATGAGAAAAAAAAGATGCAGCATAAGCATTAGAGAGAAAAGCACGTACTCTATTATCACCATGTTCAATTCTCTTTCCTCATTGTTTTAGCTCTAGATGCGGCTTAACATCATAGTTCTATCTGCAACTGGGTGATAAACATTTGCTGGAACAATCTGCCTCTCTTGTATGTCCAGGTGCAAAGTTGGTTCCAGGATAAACACAAAGAGCTGCAAGCTGAAACCGTATCTTCGCCTGTTGCACTGAAGTTATTTGTTGACCTTTCAGATGCCAACATTTCTAGAAACGCCAGTGAAAGTTCCCAGAAGCCTGAAGGTGCCTCTTCCTCATTCTTGGTGTGGACTATCGGGATTGTTTGATGTGCCTTTGTATGCATATGGCTCCCTATTTACACCTTTGGGTGGGAACTATCTTATGTCTACCATAGGAATGTTTACCGATTTACTTGACTATTTTCCCCGTCATTATATTTGTCACTTCATCCCTGAACTGCAAAAAAGAGTTGTGCATTATTCAATGTGATTTGGCCCTCGTATGTTTTAACAGGTAATGATGCAACAGATCTTTCAGAATTGGCATTTGAAGCTAAATCTTTCAAAGACGACGCTTGGTAAGATGTACAAATGATGAAATGACACCTTATTTTCATGGATCATGCTGTGTTCTGAGTTTCAATCTTCTTCACCCTTTTGTTTCGACTAGTTGATGATTAGGCTTCAATGACTTGATCTTTTTGGTAGCAATGGCTCTATTAGTCTATTCCCAAGCTCAATGGAACTCTTAATTTCCCAATTGTCCCAGAAAGTTTAGGATATTATTATAGATATTTTTGACTTTTGAGCTTCTTGAAGACATTAGTGATATTAAGGCATAATTACTTTATGATGGGCGCAGAGTCATAGACCTCTGTCACTGAACTTGGCAATTTATATTTTATTTTGCTTCCTTAAAACTACATCTCTGATTAATTATACAATGTGCAGTTGATAATTTTGAGAAAAACATTATAATGAAAGACTCAAAATATTTTATGTGAGTTGAGCCTCTGCTCCTGTTTGCTATCCTCCTAGCACTTGTTGGACATGGCAGATGTAGTATGATTCTCATCTAGTCTATATTTTGAAGTCAAAAGCATCGTTAAGATTTAAGTATTAGCCATCCATTAGTAAAGAATGCTTTATATCTTACTATATCTAATAATATTAGAATTTGAATCGGTTGATCACAACATAGCCGTTGGGCCAAAGAACATTGAACACACTTAGTAGTCTGTCAGTTTGTGTGCCTGAATCAAATTTTCTAGTTTCCATCTGGGCATCTGAAACTTCTGTAATGTTATTTCATTCTATGGTTTTCCTTTACCTCCTTTTTAAGTTTGGGAGGATATTTACTCCCTGGAATGTCTTTCTTTTGGCTCCTTGTTCCTGTTCAGAGCTTTGAGAAGCAAGAATTTTGATATTGGAATCGGGTCAGTGGAAACATGGAAAAATGAACCCTAATTGAGGTCCTGACATTAATTTTTACGTCCAAAATTGAGCTTTGTCAAAGCAATATTGCTTCTCAGCTCAACTTGATGAATAATTTGCTTTTTCCTTTTTGCCATGGACGTAATGATTTATGAAAAGCATATGCCAGTTGTAGTCCACATCCCCATTACAGCTGCCATACCATTAATTGTAGAGACAAAATGCTGTTTATGAATGGTGTGATTTATTTATGAGTCAAATATTCCCATTAGCTATATCTCGACGGTTTTTCAGGTACGACGTCGCTTCATTTCTCACCTTCAGGGTTCTTTGTACGGGTGAACTGGTAAGGTTCTTCTACTTTTAACTAGTCTCTTGTCTTAGTGTGTTATTTGGATCTTTTTTGCCTCCGCACAAGAAAAGCCACTTGTCAAGCTCCTATTCTATTGGACAACAAAATCCTTCTACTGTTATTGGCAAGCACTAACCTTGCCAAATCCACTTGAACTGTTTGGGCTCAGCTTGATGCTGTTGCTTGGATAATTACTTATTATTATTGCCAAACACATAATTCTGTCAGGTGACTGTATTGCATCTGCTGTCAAATGGCATGCTTATTATAATAATGGATGTTTTGTAGAGCTCTCTCAGAAAGATGGTGTGATGGGGATCTAAGTGGTCCATCACCTCACCATAACTGAGACTTTGCAGCAAGGAATCAAATAGAGGGACAGTAGCAGCTGCTTCAAAACAAAAGGCACTCTAATATTCCTAAAAAAAATTCAAAACTCAAGCCAAGCAATTTAATTACCCTTCTTCTGTATCATGTGCAAACATTTTAAAGTTCACGCCTGCTATGATGCGCTCTCCGCTAATTGGCAGCCGCTGGGCCTGCATTCATGATTGTTTCAGTATGCATGTGGCAGCAATTTAAAACCTTCCATGGGGATAATAAGTCTTCAAGATATATGCCCTGTTTTTATGCATGATGCCCGCATGGCCTGAGGAACCCATCAATGGAGTGGAAAGGGCATAGATTGGGGGTGGGTTCCTAGATATAACTTTTTATGCTTTGCAGGAAGCTCGTGTACGATTTGCTGGGTTTGGAAAGGAGGAAGATGAATGGGTCAATGTGAGGAAGGGCATCAGGGAACGATCTATTCCTTTAGAACCTTCGGAGTGCCTTCAAATCAATACTGGAGATCTTGTCCTGTGCTTTCAGGTACCTTTTATCTTTAAATTGACATTAATCTCCATTACTCTAAAAAAGGCTTTATCACGTGGTCATCACTTAAAGTCTGCAAGTTCGAGAGAATGTCACAATGACCAAATTAAAGCTTGCGGGACCGATTTATTGTTATGCGAGTAATTAAATGCCCCAACAAGAAAAATCTTTTCATTTTGGTTATAATGGAGTGTCTGTGTTGACCTGTGATTCTGCACAGGAACGATTTAATCAAGCAGTCTATTGTGATGCCCATATTATGGAAATTCAGAGAAAACTGCACGATGCCAGCAGTTGCACTTGCGTCTTCATTGTCCGTTACGACCATGATTTCAGTCAGGTGAGTGCTTAACAAAGCCGTTTCACCATTCTATAAATGGGTCTGTTGTTGACGTCAGGATTTCTTGATATCTGGCTGCAGCATCTCCAAAAAACTTGGTCATGTCGTGCATGGTGTCTGCATGCATTTGATTCAAGCATATTATGACTTCTCATCTCGGCTAATTTGTGGTTCAGGAAATAGTTGAGCTGAGCAGATTGTGTTGCCGGCCGAGGCAAGAAGAGTGCCCCAGCTTTCCGAGACCAATCAGTATGAAACTGCCTTGAGCATCTCGGCCCGTAGCTTGTGGGAGTAGCCGTGCATTGCTCTGGAAAATCGGAGAATAACTGAAAAGGGGGTGGGGGTTTCTAATTTTCTTTGCTTGTTTTGAATTTGATAAAAAAGAACTAGAATAAAACCTGCAAAATCGAAGAGGATGAAAAGTATGTCAAGTACATCGTAAGACGCAATAGAGGTAAGCACGTGAAGTTGATATTTTATGGGATTCTCCCAGAAGAGGATAGACGTAACATGTCGAACTCGTAGCCTTGATGACCGTGATCTACCTGCGGATGAATGAATGGTCTGCGCTTCCCCAAATTCTGGCATGATCGAGTTCGGTACGCCTATTCTGAAGAAGAAACTTTGGTTTACCTGTATATGATTTATTTATGAGGTTACAGAATGGCCCATCTTCAGGGAAGTAGTCTCCACTCTCCAACCTCACATCTTCGACTATTGGATCGGTTCTCTATAGTTTTCTGCCTACTGATTTCGTCCATCTCCATACGAGGTCAAAGGGGCCGCACCTGCGCACATACGAGCGCAGGTTTGACACGGCAATCTAGGTTGGACACCCTGAGCCAGGAAGTTCCTGCTCGGTGAATTTTGCTTGAAATTAATTTTATAATACCAGATCACCTACGTCAGGCACAACCACTAAGCACTCCCACCTCTTATTGATGGGGAAATTGGAAGAACTTTTTAAATGAAGAATTTCGATGCTGGTGAAACAAATACAACTGCCCCAATGTGAGAGAGAGAGAGAGAGAGAGAGAGAGAGAGAGATAAAGGCACCAGTAAAGACCCCCAAACTATATCAAGGATATCGACAGTCATCAATCTACAAAGAGATCCGACAATGCAAAGCGCTCCTTTTGGGCTTTTGACTGATCAAGAACATTAACTAGAGTACATTAAATTTCCTACAACTACGGGCATCGCTGACTTCTACATAAGCTGCACTACTTAATAGCCAAAGCTTTTCTATCATCGAGAGACTTATCTTAGCTCCAGAAATGCCAAGACTACGAGAGAGCAAAATAAGGAGCACTCAGCCATCGCTTCAGAGCTTCAACAGGACTCAAGAAACGGTTCTTCCATAGCACACGGATGCAATATAAAGATTCTTTGCCCACTTCTCCTGCATGACAAACACAGTGTCAACCTTAAGGTATAAAAAATATTGGGCGAGTAACTTCAATAACCTAATGCCATGAAGTACGCACCTTGACATGTGTGCTTGGGAAAGCAGAAGTTCGGAGAGTCTCCTGGGTCTCATCCGTTGGCCTTCTCCTTGGTACACTAAGAACAAATGCAGCTTGGTCCCATGTTGCAGCAGTTGCGGTTATTCGATAACCACAGTCCCATCTCCGATGTATGCCTTCGCTTGGGTAAAGGAAATCCAATTCAACGACCTGAAATTGATGGTTCAATGGCGAGTTCTCCACAGCCATCAGTAAATGGATGTAAAGACAACACTAACTCCAGTACCTGGTCGGAAAAACCTGCACCACGAGACATTACGATAGCCCATCTACTTCCTGATGTGGCCATTGCAGTTACGTAAAAACCCTCTTTCCATTTTTTGTTGATCCATTTGAATGGAAAAGAATCGCTGACTTTGTAAGACTGTTGAAGATACTGGGTTCCTGACGGTCAAGAAATTAGTATTAGAAGAATGCAAACATCAGCAGGCAAATGATACTCAAAGTAGGGGAAGTACCTTTCGACATCACCACTAACGAGCTCCCATTAGTGCCTCCAGCTATTGCACTGATGTAATAGTTCTTTTCCCACTGATCCATTATCCATTCCTTCAATCGTACATAACATGTTAGCGTCTGACAATTTACAATAGAGTAAAAGTTGCTTTTTTACACTGGCAACTTTTGGTTTACCCAGGCCAAACCAACATATTTACAGCCTAAATGACCGAAGGGCTTTTTCAGATGTACCTCCACTTAACCTAAAAGGGAAGATTCCTTAACTTGGCATGCACCCATAAAACTGGCAACTTGATACCTCACAAAAATATTAAAAGAGCATACAATTCTCAAACCACTCAAATAAGGAGATCCATGGCCTCAGGGAAATACCTTGTGAAGAAAATAAGGAGAGAGCTCATAAACTTGTGAAGTAAATCCAGTGCCAGCGTCCATAATAAGGGCCCAGAGATTTTGACATGAGGCCACGCTACTGATAAACAAGCCATCCTCCATTCCTTTCTCAATGTGTTGATTGAGCCTTGCATCCGCCACATTATAGTGATACCTATGAAGTAAATAATAATTTAATGGTTAACCATTAATTCCAACCAATCATAACCAATTCAAGCATTTAGAAAATTTGCTCAGGATAATGCAAGACAAATGAGTTTATAGCAAAAACAATAGGGCCAATTGTGGAAAAATCGAAACCACTTCATCAAATAATTTGTGACCACATCATATTAATACCTTTGCTTCATAGGGCGCCGAGCATTGTAAACACTTATCCACTGAGTCGCTGGCATACCCAGGCGGACCTTCTTCCTTGGTTGTCCATCATCATCTTCATCATCTTCCTCCATTGTCAGGCGTCCTCTCTTATGACCAACCTGAATGATAAGCTTTTCATGACAACACATTAAGAACTGGTCAGCTCCATACACATTTTCCACAAGGATAATCAAACTTGAATGATATATTTGTTAATAATTGCAAAAGGAGAAAACCATCTATCTTCGGTACCTTCTGAGCACCATCTGTGTTAATTGGTCTAATATCCGGGTTTGGGCCAATAATCCCATCAAAAAAGGATATATATTTCGCATATTTAGGCTCCTCATCAAACTTCAAGTTCACCACATGTTCAACAAACTGTCGAAATGGTTGTGGACAGAAACAACAAAGAGTTTCAGGAGATGTAGCCATCTTCTTCTTGCAAACAAGGAAACCTTTATTCTCTCCCTGCAATGTGATAAAAAGCATAAAGATCAAGTCAATACTGGTAGCATTTTACAAAACTTTATAAGCGATTTGCTAATACAAACCTGATAACCCTGCCAGGGTAAACGACCTCGGAGGAGGAAAACTAGTGTGTAAGCAAGGGATTCAAGATCATCTCTCCTGCTACCAATTCTCCCTAAATGAGCATGGACACTAGCATAACGCACTGTTCCCCTATGACAAAGATGACAAACAAGAGCAGCTAGTGTTACAAATTGTATTGTGGAAAGAACCAGGTCAATGAGAACAGAGAGAAAACTACTCGTTAGAAAATAGGTAAAACAAAATGCAGACACCTGAAAACATCTGGCCGTTGATCATAATCAACATGCAGACCAGTTGAATTGTCCCGCCATTTAGTCGCTGACAGATCAGAACAGAAAACAATTCAATGTAAAACCTCTACCAGCTTCACAAATAAAACTATGCCTAATATAAGCAACAAATTACCTAATCCAAGGTCAACCAAGAAAAGTTTCTTCTCATCTGGAGTCCCGGGTGGGCCAAGTAAAAAGTTCTCTGGCTTTACATCCCCATGTACATATCTGACAAAGTTCCGTAATATATAAGTATGAAGAACAAGTGAGTTACAGATAGCATAATGATTCCGAGGGACAATTAAAACTACTCTCCATCATTAAAGAAGATAACTGTCTAATTCTCAATACATGACAATGATATTCTCCTATTATTGTTTCTTTATTAGAGTAAATTAATGCTAAAACTTATATTAAGATTGGTACACTAGAGTAAATCCTACATACCAGGCTATGTTGTGAATCATTAATGAATCTCATTAGAAACAAGGAAGGAAACCAGCCAGACAAGTTGCACGAGAAAGATCAGTCACACAACATGAAATTTAAAAAAGATCTGCAAATGTAATAGCAGAAGTACCCTTTAGAGTGCATTTTCTCCAATATGGATATTGCTTCAATGGCAATGCATGCAACCATTTCAGTTGACATTCTGCATAAACAACAAGCTTTTAAGCACTTAAGAAGTATAACAAAGCAACAAGCATTGAGGGCCACAACAGTGTATCCCAAACTTACGTGTGAGAATTGTTATTCCAAACATCCCACAGGCTTGGCCCCAGCATATCCATAACCTGCAGGAAGTATGATCTCTCAAGAACCTATTACGACACCAAAACCTTGGAAAAATCCACTTCAATAATCTGCACAAAAAAGCATACCATGACATAGTAGTCACCTTGCCGACCCTTGAAGTGCACCCAGGGTACACCATGACTACCACCTAGAGTGCTGCACATATGATACAAGAGTAAGTGATTTGTTTAGACTGACAAACAGAATGATGCAAGGCAATAAAAGCATACTCACTTGTAGACCTGCCATTCGTATGGGGGTCCATAGTTACATCCTTTGCTACTTCTATGCTCAAACTTCAAGGCCACCTGAGAGACACACTTTGGTAGTGTATATAAAGGAATCTAGGACACATGATATTATGGAAGTGAAGCGTAAATGGAAAACCAGCATACCTCCGCTGGTCCATTTGTACTGATAGCAGAAACACGACGACCAACATAAACTTGCCCAAAACCACCCTTTCCCAATTTCCTGTCTATTCTATACACTGGGGACCCACCAACCTGGACCTGCAATAAAGTATTCAACAAGTTATATCCAAAATAAAGCAAATGACAACCAGGAAAGCAATCCGCTAGTTACTCTGTCATACAGGAAAGATAACTCAGCAGGCTGTGACCGGCTTAAATGATGCTCACAATGCTATGGCCACACATCACAAACTCGTACCAAATTCAGAAAGCCCCCAAAAGTTATGAGGTCACTCAAGATACAAAAGCATTTAAGACGTCTATAGTGGAAAAGAGGCTTGCAAAGATGACTAAAGTATGTGAAAATCTAGAGCTAACAGAATTTTTAAGCATGAAAAGGTTCATGGTTCTTGTGCTGCTACCTCGCCATGACAACTGTATGATTTCATCAGATGCAGTTAATGTGTCATACATGGAACCATCACCTTTTATAGATGCATGTACAACACAATTAAGGTATCGCATATTCACGTCCGGATTTTTACTAAATGAAGAGAGCTCAGAGAAAACCTATCCAAGACGTGCAAAATTTCTGACTAAATAATACCCACAAGTAAAGCATGCTAAAAAGCAGAATGCATGCAACAAATATTCATAGCACAGGCACAGCTGGAAATGTTTTACCTAGATGTGAAAAGATGGGCAAGCGGTGGCTAAAAGCAGAATATAAGCAATAAATAGCTGAGCTGGAATTATAATGAAATAGAAATGAATTGAACCATCATGGAAAAACTGCAAAAACAACAAATTTAACAACTATTTCACTGCATTTACTTTCTCAGTGTATACTACCATCTTGTAAGCTCTTTGCTCCATGAATAACCCCAATCGAATACACACTAAGATGGATGCCAAATTCAAGATAAGAAACTCCCATTACATTCTCCCAGGGTTAAAATAATTCTGACTGCCGGTAACATCAATAGCTCATAGATAGGACTCACATGCCTTAATGCTCTAATGATGCCCCAACAAAGATTTCTTTTTTTCTTTTACCAACTTAAATGCGATATTATATTCCAAAAAAGAAAAAACCTATATGATGTAATCTTTATTATTGGCCCCCAAATTAAAAATTGTCAAAACATATTAAGCTAGAGATTATACTGTAGAACTAGGTCAGATTTAGGGTTGCTCTTCCCACAGCATTAAAATTATAGTCCTGCTATGCCGAGGAAAAATGAGAAATCAAATGAAGCTATACGAAGAAACTAAATTCAAGAAACATGCGGCATCAAATAAATTCTTTCCCTTCTTTCATTTTTTTTTTTTTTTTTGAGGTGGCTGTCCTGTTGTCACCAAAACGGTATATATCTGGGGAGTTCACTGTCATGTGGTTAATTATTAAGTGAAAGTGTTCCTTTAGATAATGATGGATAGGTGCTATGGACCCATACAAATGACATGCCAAGAAACATTTTAATAGATAAAAACTTATTTCTAAATCACCTTCAACCTTCCTCAATAGCATTCCTTGATTCCTTTTCTAAGCTATGACACCAGGTGGAATAGAATAAGAAGTCGAGCAGTTACTCTACTCAAATGATCAACTACTTTTGTTGGACGACACCTTGTTTCAATATTAAAGTTTCAAACAAAGATGCATGAGTAATTTTTTTTTTTTTTTTTGGTCAAAGAAAGTATATTAAAATGAATTTGACTAAAAACAAGGATAAAAAGGAATAATTATTAGTGTAGAGAGGTTTAGCCAGTTATGTCACACAGGTAATGACATATTTTAAGACAAAGTCCGTGCCTAAACAATCAATAAGTCAAATCTATCAAGAAGTTGAAAAATTAGTTGAATTGTCTTCTCCTCTGTCATCTTCTCTGCTACAAGATTTGCTGTGGCAATCATCTGGACAGCATAATGTTGCGGTCTCATGCTTCTTTGAATATAAATGACATAAACAATATTTCATCTCTTCTGCCTCACTTTCTTCCTCCCATCTTCCTTGTATTTCTTCCACTTTCCATATACCTTTTTTCACCAGAGATAAAATGGCACCAATGGTTACCCCTACCAAGCTAATCTCAAATTGTCTCAAAGTATACAAAGATGTAAGATACAGGTGATACTGGTCTGGAACCGAAAATCCATACCAATATATTGCAGCATAATTAGATTGGGAGCACCAATACCATATGTCCATCACCTCCGAAATCATTTAACGAGCAAGAAATGATTAAGGAACTAAAACATCAAAGAGACATCTAAAATTAGTAGACATCAAGCATAATGTTACTCGGGTCTCTTCATAAAGGTTTTAATATGCTCCACATAATCAATTAGAGCAATCAAAAGAGAGGAGAGTAGTTTTAAGGAAGAAAATGCAAGAGCAAGAAATGACGGAATGATGAATGACACATGTAACAATTAACAAACACATCAGTCTTCCCAATTAATAATTTGACAATTGACAGTCAATAGACATTCTTCTACCTCAGGTTGAGGTCATGAACTTTGGGTAATTCTTTAAATCAGATAACTATAGAGAGTCAGCAAATTAATTCAACAATTGACACATGTAACAATTAACAAACACATCAGTCTTTCCAATTAATAATTCAACAATTGACAGCTAACAGACATTCTTCAACCTCAGGTCGAGGTTATGCACTCTGGGTAATTCTTTCAATCAGACAAACATAGAAAGCCAGCAAATTGATTGGGTCATATGAGAAGTACACTTAATTTGTAAGCACAATCCCAACTCTTGAAGGTTGACTTCCACTTTTGGAGCATATACTATAAGGCGGTTCTCGGTTGTCATAATTTCATAATCAGAGAGAAGAAATGTAGCTGGCTCAAAGCATAAAATATATAATTTGAGACCAAATAAAACTTAACACAATGCAAGAAAGTTATCCACAATATTCCTCAATCGATAGTCAAGAGCATTCCCATCCTCATTATCACATGATTTACTCTACAAAGTACAAAAGTAAAATCACATATTTCCTGATGTCCAGGTTAGGGAACATGACTGGACAATCTACTAGCCCAAATTGATATACAGTGGGAAGCAGACTGCGAGGCCTTCGAATAAGTAAATATTTCATCCCGATGAATGCTCCTAATGCATTTCAACCATTGGATAAGCGGGCATTTCAACCATTGGATTTAAGGAACAAGACGTGCAATTAATAACAGTTTCATGCATCAAAGGCTCAAATGCACTAAGAGCACCATAAAATTCTCCTCCAACCCCCAAAAGAGAACACATGGTGCACACAGCGCGCACAAACACAGAGACAGAGACAGAGACAAAGAAAGACTTCACCTTAATAATGTGGGCTATCAGAATTTCTTCTACAACCCAAGTCGATTACTTGGGATTACGTTGTCAAGCAAAGTAATTCTATTCAAACTATGTCTCTACCTAGTTATCTCAAATTACATAAATGTCAGACTCTAGTACCTTAATCCTTTAATCTGGAAATTTCTTCGAATAACAAACACTAAAAACAACGATGCCCCAAACTACCACAATAATTCATCTTTCCACTGCTTTAACTCGATTTAGCAAGGAAGATCACACAAATTCGTGAACCAACCGCCCACTGTCATTTTCCACCAAAACCAGCCACCACATTTATTCCTTGCGGAACATAAAAAATAAAGCTTGTCGAGTTACAATGACAATCACTAAAAACCACAGAAAACTTCAAGCAATATGAAAGAAGAATGATGACAAAAGTGACGACAAGACGACAGCAGCAATAACAGCAACAAATATAGAAACAACGGTATACTAAGAGCACAAACCTTCTCGGGAAGAGGAGCCGTGCTCCCCTCGTCCTCCCCAGCGTGCCCCTTGTTGCTGCGCCCGGCGCCACTGTCGAAATCGTCCATCGGCTTCTCTCCACACCTTCCTTCTGCAATGCAGGTGGGGACACGCCCAAAACCTCCTCCAAAACCACCCTGCAACCTTCTCCTTCCTCCGCTTTCCCCTCCTCCTCCGCCGCCGCTGCAACCACGTTCCCCTCGACGGCCTTCTCCTCCCGCCCTAGTTCGTTATCCGCCGGCACAGCTACGGTCGCCGCCGCCACCGCACGCCGCCTCCGCGTCCTGGTCGCGATCGCGCCCCCGGCGTCGACTGGTCCCCGTCGGTTGACTCCCTGTGCGGCTTGGCCCTTGCGCGCGCCACTACGGCGTACTGGCATCGTTCATTGTCCAATCATCATCCCCCAAATCGAGAAGGAAGAAGACAAAACCCCAGCTTTTTTCTTGCTCTCACTCCAATCGATGACTGAAGAAGCCCACCAAAAAAGACCAAAAAAAAAAACAAAAGAATCAGCCAAGAGTCACCGATCTGGAGTCACGATCTCCAGCTGATGATCAAGGCTCCCTCGCGCTCCACCGAAGCGCACCGAATGAAACAGCAACGGGCCGGAACGGCGGAAGAAAACAGAGAAAACCGCCGCGATTCAGCTGAGTCCGAGCGTCGCCGGAAGCGAATGCGGCACGCGGCGGAAGACAAGAACCGGCGCCGGAGCGCGTCGAGAACTAGGGAGCGACGGACGGACGACCGCGTTCGGAAGCTGGGAAAACTAGGATCGGAGATGGTCGAGCTTCTCAAGAATCTCCGAACACTCGAGCGAGAGAGAGAAAGAGAGAGAGAGAGAGAGAGAGGGACAGGAGAGTAAAAACGACGGGATAAATTATTTTGCTTTTTTTTTTTTTGGCGTCTCTATGTTAAAGAATTTATTGAAACGAGGAAATTACTCCGCGGAGAGATGTGGACCGTAGAAATCAGAATATCGACGGTCGATGGTGCTCCACGTGTGAATGAGGTTTTTTTTTTTCTGTTATGGAAAATTAAAAAGAGGGCGTCGCGTTTCTTGTCGTTTTTTTTTTTTTCTATTTTTTTTTCTTTTTCCAGTTTCTTCCTTCTGGTTCCAGATCGGGAGATGAATCCTGACAGAACCGGGGGCTAACAACGCACGGCCGCGAGCGGGGGCTGGGATGGCGCACGGGGCGGCGCACGGCTGTTACGGTGAAGAGCGAATCTGGACCGTTCGATCCCGAAAGGGAGGTGCGATATTTTTTCTCGTTTCGTTCTGTTTTCCCCGTCGCGCGGGGAGCGACGACTCTGCGCGTCTGCGAAGGAGGGAGGGACGGCGACTCTTTCCTTCAAGTCTGCGTTGACTTCTGTTGTGTTGGTCAGACAATAAATTTGGTTTGAGGGAAATAAAAAAAGAAGAAGGGAAAACGACAACCAAAAAAAAAATATGAATATAAGTGGAGCTTGGTCAATCTGAGGACCTGTTTCTTTAAATAAAATAAAGAAATAAGCAATGAGTAAATACCTAAACTTGCAATGGAAATATAATTAAGTTCTAAAATTTACAAAAAGTAATATCAAATCTTAAAAGTTCTCCAAATTGATACAATTAAGTCATTTTGTTAACTCCATTCAACTTATCAAAAAAAAAAAAAAAAATGTTTAGTGGAGTTACTAGGCCCCTCTCTCCTTTTAAATTTTTTTCTTATTTTTTTAATTTAATTTAAATAAAATTTGCATTAAAATCATTTTTGGACCAAAACATCATCTTTGCATTTCATATTTTAACCACAACACCATCATGTAAGAGAGAGAAAATATTTAAAAAGTTACATTAGTATTATCTATTAATCCAAGTTCAAAAAAATAAAACGAAATAATTCGATTGTACTAATTTAATAAGTTTTATAACTTTATTGCCATTCTTAAAAAATTTTAAGTCTAGTTGTACTTTCATAATAAATTTCAAAATTTTAGTGCACTTATAAAAAAAAATAATAGAAGAAAAAAAAAGGTTATATTACTTGAATAGAATGCTTGCATGTATAAACACTCAATTTAGATGGAGGGATCAGTGAAAAAAACCAAGGGATTGAAAGAATTCCGAGAGAAAAGAAGGCACAAGATTTGAATGGCTTATATAAAAGGAAAAAAAATACTTTTCGCAAACAAGTACACAAATGAAAAAGTAATATAAAGTTGTTCAGTATATTACAGAAATCTTTTCCGACAATCCCTCCATATTTGGGAAGTTTCGGAGAGACTTAAATGCACAAAAAAAGGTAAATAATATCGATAGGAGCAATCTCTCTGAAACTCTCCTAGTCTCTTCTAATTATTTCTCTTGGCCTTTTAAGAACATTTTCTCTTCCCTCCAAATATCTCTCATAAAAAAAAAATAGTCTAAAGGTTTGATATCTCAATAGATAAGACCTCAAGGGAAACTCTAGATTGCGAGAAAAAGTTCAAACCTAATGAAAAATCAATGAATAAATAGGAACATGAGATAGATTGGCGATGGGAAACGATCATGATCGGATGGTTTTCAATTTGAAAACTTTGTGTAACCCGACCAATGAACATCTCTAAAACGAATTTTCACATTACGTTTACGAATGAGAAAATGGGTCAAGCATTCGGGTCACTCAATTTGAAGGCATGGCCCCTCGTGGAAATCCAGATGTGTTACTTGATTTTGTCGATATGGGCCGGATGTGCCCCTTATGTGGGCGGGCTGCACCTTGAAATGACCCGACGCGAAAGCCCGAATTTATCGAAGCGACAGGAGGCGCGAGAATACTTTAATGGGCCCAATTTGGCCCATATCAATCGGGATCCACAACCGCATCTCGAACGGCCCAATAGATGCTAAGAACGTCGAGTCCCGGTTTCCTCTTGTACCGCTTCGGCTTGCCTATTCCCTCCTCCCTCCTCCTACAAAGTCGTTCGTACTAAAAATTATGTTTTGAAGACGAAATTCATGTCTATGGTTTTGTCTGGAAGCTTACAAGTTTAGTGTTTTACTTCTCACATGCTATCCTCATGTATTGATGTCAAAATAATGTGGAAGCAAGCCAACCTTGCAATTCAAGTTTAACACAAGAAGAAAAAATTATCGAAGAAATTAACGAGAAATGATAAAAATGCCGGAGACTTACGTGGTTTGATCTGGCTGTTGATGCCTTCTCCATGTGGGAGGCCAATCACCGAGAGCTTGAGTGTTTCCTATCTTTGGTTCACATCCAAGATTCCAAAGTAATACCTACAAGTGTATCTCACAATCTCTCATAGAAAGAAAATCTTAAAACTCCTCCTATTGATCTAGCATGTAATAGGCGAGTAGAATTCCATATCTTACATAAATAATCCATGTACCCAAAATGGGAATTTCCTTTTAGAAAAATCACTCAGATTAATACAAACTAGGAAAACGGAAAAAGTAACTAGGTCCAACAAGGCTAGCCCTTGCTCATGGCAAGAGCGCAACCTTACCCCAAGCAAGGCCAACCCTTGCCAACCACCGGTCAAAATAAAAGGGATAGGAAAAAAAAAAAAAAAAAAACTATAAAATATTATAAATGAATGTCGGTTTCAGTGCCGACTACAAAGACAATTGACATCCATGTCAACAACTCCCTACCTAAATTGACCGGATAAATTCAATTGAGAAAATATAAAAATATTGATGATTAAATTAGTTCAATTGAAAGGTTTAATATAAAATTGATAACAATACAATAGATTTATGACTTTTTTTATACTGTTCTCCTAGGAAAACTATTTGGTTCGGTTTTCTCCGTGGACTCAAGCTCAACACATTCTCAACATGTATAATATGTCTTTTATTTAGCGCCAAACAAACCAAAAACTTTTAAGACGCACAAATATCACCATGCAAAAGATCTTTTCATCCCTTTTCGAGAATTTTCTTTCTTCCTTCTTTCTTTTCGTTTCTCAAAGCATGAGAGGGACGTCAAGAGACAATCGGGCCGGAGTCCAACGAGGAAGCTTCGAGCGAGAGAGAAATGAACGGTGCATGGATTCTCGGGCGTATAATAATAGCCACAAGCTCGGATCAGATCTCAACTAGCCACCTATCGTCTTAAAGGTAAATCACGGATTAGCACCAAGATTTAGAGCAAGATACTCATCGGCCTTTTTTATTATATATAAGCAAGATATTCTCGAGTTAACTTTCGTCGATTATTATGTTTTGTCTGCCAATAATTCAACACATCAAAAAAGCGACGAGCACTTGTCGAGTTGACAAAATTTTTAAGACAAGGGTTAATGGGGAAATTTGCCCGTTGGACAAAGCTAAAGGTGCCCTCTTAACCCCTTTTTGCCATTGCTTGATTAGATTAATCTCGAAGCAAATTTCAAAAAGAAAAAAAGGTTTGTTGCCCTAATGCGATGGGACGTGTCTCTTTTGATGGAGTGCCACGCGTTGGGAATCGGATGGACTTCATGCTTGATGAGTTTTCTTTTAATCTGTATACGGATTAGTGACATGTTTGTTTCCACATATACCAACATGCACGTACACATTTAATGTGAGATAATCGTTGTTTCTTGCATAATTGAAATTTAGAAGTACTTTACGATGCAGCTGAAATCTTTTTGAGACAACTCATTTATTTTCCCATGCTTACATATCCTTTTGAGATGGGGCCGAAATCTTTTTCATGTGTTTTTTTAGCGAAAAAGTGGTTAAGCCGCTAGAGACCAGGGAATAGGGACGCCAATCTGGCCATCGTACATCCGAGTCGAGGCCTGTGACAAAGGTCCCTCGGGGATCGGGTTAAGTTCAAATGGGTCGGTGGCAACGGTCGAGGTCAAATCAATTTCTCGAAAAGCAACTTTCAATTCTCAAAAGACGTAAATTGCTCTCTTCAAATTTTATACGTAAATGTATTTATCGACCTTCGAACGATACTTAATTTTTAAGGATGACGTCAAGCAACGGAAAACGTGAAAGTCCCCCCCCAAAAGCAAGTGGACCGAAAAAAGGATTGATGAGGACCTTATAAATTATACGCATGAAATAACTAATTTAGAAAGATCTTTGCCCAACAAAAAAAGTAATTTAGGAGATTCAAAAGAGCCAATTAATGGCCAAAAAGATCAAGGGAGAGGAAACAAAGTCATTTTGGTCCAATGTGATGGAGACTTGGCAATGGCATACGTTAAGATAGATTAGTAGCAAATTAGCCCATTTTGATCAAAGTAAAAAGATGGGCCCTTAACCCTTGCTTTGCCTTTGCTTGATTAGATTAATTGCAAAGTAAAAACAGAAAAGGGAGACTCTCTCTCTCTCTCTCTTAAAAACAGAAAAAGGAGACTCTCTCTCTCTCTCTCTCTCTTAAAAACAGAAAAAGGAGACTCTCTCTCTCTCTCTCTCTCTCTCTCTCTTAAAAACAGAAAAAGGAGACTCTCTCTCTCTCTCTCTCTCTCTCTTAAAAACAGAAAAAGGAGACTCTCTCTCTCTCTGCGCGATGCTAGGTCGTCCTGCAAATGGGGCTTCCCCTCTTTCAAAGAAGCATCGTGTCAGGGATCAAATGGAGATGAAACTTTTGGACATGAACATCGGGTAAGAGAAAAGAGAAAAGCCAGGCTCCTCAATCCGACCAAAGAAAACTCCTCCTCACGCAAAAAATTCGTGATCTAGCTTTTATAAAGCGAAAACTGCACCGATACATGTCAATATTATTGACTTTAGATCGAGGGAGAAGTATGTTCTCGAATCTTTGGCATCGTATGAAAAAAAAGAGAGAGTCCTCAATTATTAAAACTTCACTTATGCACCAATTACCTCTCCCTCCCTCCCTCTCTCTCTTGCTCTCTCTTTCTACAAGGTCTTTTTCAATGGTAGCAATTGTGCACCACGGCCTGAAAAAGGAAGAACAACTCGCTCATTTGCCCATCACTTCGTGCCAACGTTGAACGAAAAGGGAGCCCATTAACGGGAGCTTGGCATTCATGTGGGTAGAGAACGTGTCGTGATGAGGATATTCAATTCGAAAAGTAGCATTGCATGGTCAGTACCTTGGCATGCATCTAAAATATCCATTCTATTTTAAGGGGGAAAGCCCATTAGTAACAATAGATTAGTACTCCTTGCTTTATTTTTTTTAATTGTCACGTTTCATATAGCCGAACGAAAACTTAGTACGTAAGGTATAATAGAACTAACACATATGTTTTATGTGTCATCTTGAATTTAATTCACTCTAGATATTGTTCACTTTGGCCTTTGGTGTGCTCTTCCCACATCAAGGCTCAATGTTTTGTCCTTTAGATGCAGGTGGACATTTTCTCAAGAGATCGCTTATCCTAGTAGTGCTCCCACTTGTGCATGCTTAACTTTGAAGTTTCTAAATTAAGTTTACCGTCATGTCAAAAGACGCCTCCATGAATTAATTCTAGTTTTCACATATATATTTCTATATTGCTTTACCCCGGTTTGATATAAATTTGATTCAATCTTACCCCCTTCACTATCTTAGAAGCTTATTAGAAGCCACTTCTTGTCTAAGCCCTCTGATCATTGACACACACACACACACATATTTCTATATTGCTTTACCCCGGTTTGATATAAATTTGATTCAATCTTACCCCCTTCACTATCTTAGAAGCTTATTAGAAGCCGCTTCTTTTAGAGCCCTCTGATCTCAATGACTACTCCCCGCTCTAGTCAAACTAGGTTGTGACAAAGTCATCATGTCATGTTATAGACAAAATCATCGAACCAACTAGGTTGCCCAAACATACACTGGGTGAGGACAGCAAAGTCCTCACTAGTCGTGGGCAAGGGCCATGACCCTCTCCCGTTGTTGGCTAAGGCTTTGCGACCCTCACCTAGTGGTTGACCAAGGTCGCTAGTCCTTGCTTGTGGTCAATGAGGGTCGGCCAATGACCCTTGTTGCACTTGGTAAGGAAAAGAAAGAAAGAAAAATATAAATAATTATAAAAATTGTCAATGTCAACACTAGCCGCCCTACATAGCATGTTGTTGCTTATATCAATGATTTCCGGTCAAAATTGGCTAAAAGAACTGCATTGGCAAATCATTAAAAATTTAGTTATAAATTGGGCAAATCGAAAAATTTAGAACTAAAGTGGCACAAGTGTAGCGGATCTAGGACTTTTTTAGTAATTTTTCCTAAAATGTTTGAACGGGTTCAATCGGCCGCCAATGGGATTGAAAGAAAGTCCAGGCACGCTTCGCTACATAAACATTAACGATCATGGCGATGCCGGACGCCTCTGTTGGCTAAGATGTGCTTTCCATATGCATGTGAAAAAGCATGCTACTCATTCATTTCGTCTCTCTCTCTCTCTCTCTCTCGCTTGCTTTGTTAGTGGGAGGAAATGAGTGAAAGCATGCCATTAAAGAAAATGAGCTTTTGGCATACTAAGCTTTTGCTTTTCCCACCTTCCCCACTATATATGGAGACAACCCCTTCTTTTAACTCTTTAAGCTTTTGGGTTCCTTTTGTTGAGACTTTATTTTACACACAGAGAGCACCTGGTTTTCTCTGGAGTTCCAAGGTCCTCGAATTGATAATTGATTGGACAATGCTTTTCTTTAGCTTAGGCTCGGAGCTAAAGAAAAGTCACTTATCTTGTGTATCTTCATTTTCCTTGGTTGCAGATAATGACTTTGCCTTGAACGCATCTTTTTTGTATCCTAGGCTTGTTTTCCAGTCCTTATGCATATTCTATGTAAGTTAATTAACTTATCACTTTATTATAGGATTATGTAAAAAAGTCATTTGTGGATCCTAATGCAACCATCTCTCTCATCCTATGAGTAATCAGGATATTGAAAATCGTTTCCTTATTAAGATGCTCGTTATTGACAAGAACCTTTAATAATTATTTTTTTTTGAGAAAAGGATCGATTTCACTTTTCATGTGCGAAATCAAAAGTCTCTTTTGTTTTTAGTTCAGTCTAATTACCAATATCCATGCGTATAATTTTCAACATCTTAATCTTCGATTGATTGGTTGGTGTTACATCTGGATTTATGTATCTGTCAGGGTTTTTTGTGGAAAAACAAATATTGGCCAAATAGTTTTTCTCGAGAGAAATCAGGATTAGGGAGATAATGACAAGTTCAAGCAACAAGTAATTGGTATATTGAATTATTAGTGTGAAAATCATGAAAGAAGTCCAATAATTGATCTGTAATCTGAGATGGTCCTATATCTTTCGAAGGGAAATAAAATTCGAAGTTGGAAAACCATGCACACGTTGCATGCAGTGAAATAAAAAATTCATAACCTTTGATTTCTGTCATGTCAATTCGTGGAGCCGAAATTGGACGTCTACATCATTCGATATGGACTATATATGTGAATTATTTAGCCATGCCTTTTAAGAAATAAATGTTACATGCATGTCCATTTAAGAACTTGTTTTTGTTAGGGCAAGGCCTTGTACCAATCAAAGCCAACCAACGGCCAGGAATTTCCTTAACAATTAAGTTCGTATGTTTATGCACCACCCTGCTTGTGTTAATAGATCGAGATAAATTTGATCTATATGTATAAAAAGTACAAGTCAAAATCAAGATTACTCACACGAGGAGAACACATAAGTCTTACAATGCCGAAAGAACATCGTTAAACTAGAATGGAAAAACATTACACTCTCAATTAAGATAGGGCCATAGATACTCTCGAAGCACAGTATTTTTATCCATCATTTCGATCCGGAAGTATCGTTGCTTTCGAAACATACCGCAAGTCATCTTGAATTTCATAAGAGAAATTTAAGAAGATTCGTATCACACGTCTCGATAACTTGTATAAACTATACAACTAAACTATACAACTGCGAGCTTTTTAGCATAAAAATAGGCGAAATTAGGTAACAATGCGCTGACTTTCAAACGATTTCAATAATTATGGAACGTTGTTGTCCATGTTTGTGCGCACGAAACGAATTATTGCCAGTAAAAAAACAAGCTGCGGTTTTTCCAATAACCAAAGGGAGAGGAGGAAGATCACGAAACCCTCCTCTGGCATCACACGTGAAGGATGTCCAAGAAAAGCCAAAGCCTAGTTCAAAAAGCGACATATGTCCCGCAATTCACCAGTGTCCTTTCACCTCCACCTAACGTTTCACCTAAAACTTTGGCTTTGAGCCTCTTTATTGATCGCCGCCTTTCATCATCGCTCGGGGAAAAAAAAGTTGGAAACCCTAGCCGTCACAGCACTTGCCAAGAACGATGAGGGTTCACTCCTTTCCCCAGCTTGATTTCATGTATCATTCGATTTAATGCAAGGGATTAAAAGCAAGAACATGGGAGAAAAAATGCGTAGGTTTACTTGATTCGAATGATTAGGGAATATCAAACAAGTTTAACCCTAGATCTGTTGCTAGCTTCATATGTTTAGGAAATGGGCCCGATCTTGTTTAATCTTACGCCACCAATTCCCCTATTTGATCTCTCAAGCCACGGAATTTTGTTATTCTGATTCCTATATATTAAAGGCATGACACAATCTTCTCTTATGAATATGCAAGAATATGTTATTTGAATGAACCCCCATTTCGGAATGGAGCATGTTAATTGTTAATTTGAACTGCAAAATAGAACTTCGGAGAGATTATGCACGATAAGAGAAACTTCTTCTTGCCATGATTGATTAATCATGAGCTGCTGTAGGGACGTCAGGCAGGAGAGGACGATGACATTTGGCTTAATGTCGTGCAAGGAAAAAGAAATTGAAAAATTCCGACATTAAGGTGCTTGAGGCCCTTTGTTTCTATCCTTCTCGAATAAAATAAAAATGACTTATTCAAGTCGTACATGTTCTAATCATCTTTTCTTGATTGCTTCTCCAATATTATTAGTATTAACCGGTCTTGTAGGGAGTACGCGTTGTTGTATGCGCCATGTACGAAAGAACTCTCCTCGAGAGATACTACAAGAGAAATCTCGATTTGGCATATAATATTCTCGATCTACAGGTTTACTTAGCTATGGGAATATGCCTTTTTTTATTTCTTAACGTTGTCATTGTCAATGTCGATAAATTTCTTTATGCCTCTCTCTTTCAATGATTTGAAAGTGACTTTGTTGCAATCTGGGTTCGCCAGTGAAACTTGTGGGGGAGAGATATGACCAATCATCGACCACTCGTAAATGGGAAATTTAATATTTTATGTTTCATAGAAAATGAATCCATAATGCAACTTTTTAGCATATTCATTTGAAAATGCTTGTTATGATTGACTTTTCTTATAAGGAAATAATTCGCCTACGCATCTTTTTGCACATCATAAAATTCCCAAGTTTGCTAACTAAGCAATGTCTTTTTTTTGGCTAAACCCTCTCCTGGTATAATATTTTTGGAATGATGAAGGCGTAGGAAGGAACGACGAACACTAGTGACCCTTTATGAGCATTACCATGATGGTCCCAAACCTACTACGGAATTTTTCATTTAAGCCATATCTATTTTAGACAAAAAAAAAAAGTCATAACTATTCAAGATCACCTCCAACTTAAAGGTCTGGGGTTAACGTGCTATTAAGATGCTAGTAACTAAAAAGTCTCTTTGTACAATATAAGGTCTAGGCAACGCTGTACGAGCAGTTTAGAAATTCTTTCCGATTTACTTGGTAAAGAAAAATATCCTCACATAAACCCTCCTTAAACTGGGAATAGCCAAAATACCCTCCTCGAAAGACATTCTTTTTTAATAAAAAAAAATACTCCAATTCATTGCAATTATTAATTGCTGGGACCGTGGGTGGTGGTCAGATCAAAATTTTGGCAAAAGTAACTCGTTGACAACCACAGAGAGAGAGAGAGAGAGAGAGAGAGAGAGAGAGAGAGAGAGAAGTTTCCCATAAAACCAGCTCCAACTTTAGATGCCGTGAAATAATTAAATAGAAAAAAGAAAGTAAGTAAGAATGGGAAAAGGAAAAGCAAGGGTGGGAAAGGAAAAAAAAAAAGCTTAGTTGGTATTTTGCAGAGGGGGCCAGCTAGTAGATTCACTTTTTCACGTAGTGGAATCACATTAGGACATGTTAGTGGGAACCAAAAAAAAAAAAAAAAATGAGGCCTCAAAAAGCTTGGTTGCCATCGGAGTATATACAACCATATGCTACCAAAGGTTCATCATGCCCCTACCTAACTTTAGTAGCTAATTGAATAATTGAATCTTTTAACAAGGCAAGATTCGTGTTACATTCATGTCTACTAATCGACATGGTGGAACATATCTTCCGAATCTCATTCTAATAGACGAGATCAATAATTGAATTAGGGTTACATCTTCGTTTAGTTTTGATATGGGCGTTGTCCAGTATTTTTAGTTAAGTTTGCGTATAGATGATATGCATATATTTGTAGCGTATGAATTGAAAGTCTTCTCTGAGGAAGGGACAAAGGGAAATACAGACCCGCCATCAAATCGTATACAGCATGGATCTATGGTGAGGGAACCGATGCCCGTGGCGGAGGAGCTTCGAGGGCCTTGAGGAAGCAGAGGCTGATTCCACCAATTTTGACAACGGTATTATTAGCTTATCATCAAACATAACTAATATACCCCCGCAAGACACTAATCGCGTCGATTAACGTCGATCAGAGATTTTTGCAGTTGATCACTTAAAAAAAATGAACTCTCTTGATCCTTCATTAGATAGGACCGTCCCCTTGATGTATCATTGAGAATATGCTTAAAGTTCTAGGATAGGCCTTTAAAATTCTGTAGAATATACACTCCATATAGAAAGAAAATTAAAGGGCTGAAATTGCTATTCAGGCAAGTTAATCTCTCAATATTATTATTCTCAGCGGCGACATGAACATCCTCTCCGTCGACGAGAGTTTTCAGGCATGCCCACAGGGCCACAAACGTAATCAACTACACAAAATATCAAAAGGGGAAATTACTACAACAAGATTCTATGCATGGGCACGGCCAATCTCAACCGTGCATTCACTTTTGTTGCTTCAGCTCCCTGTAGAACTTCTCTATGAACTCCGTCGCCGCCTTGTCCACTCGATCGTCGCCGTCCTCCTCCTCCTTCAACGGGAAGGGTGAGTCCGTGATCCTCAGCGGCCGCACCAGTGGGGTCCGGCCGAACCCCGGCAACATCGGCGACGCCTCCACCACCTCCTTCTGGTTGCTCAGCATCTCCATTATCGCCTTGTCGAAGTTGAACGCGCCCACGACGTCTTCGTCGTCCTGGGTATGGGGCGGGTGGGCGCACATGAAGAGGTTGTGGAGGTGCTGGTTCAGTTGGTGGCACCTCCGCTTGTTGGTGTGGAGGTTGGGGAAATGGTAAGGGATGGCGGGGCTGTTGTTGCAGCTGAACTCGTACTCGAGTGGCCCCGAGGAGGAGGACGACGACGAGGAATGGCCGTCGTGCGAGTGGCGCCCAGACGTGGAGCCAGCGGCGTGGTGGTTGGGGAACATGAGGTTGCCGATGGCCTTGCTGGCGATCTTGCCGCGCTTCATCATCATGTTGAGATCAGCCATGATCCTCCTCTTGGAAATTTCTTTCCTCAGCATATAGAACACCACGCGCAATATGCTCCATATCTTCTTAGCCGCCAAGGGCAGATTATGTTCCATGTCTTCCTTCCTTCCTTTCTTTCTTTCTTGAGAGAGAGAGAGAGAGAGAGAGACAGAGAGAGAGAGAGAGAGGTAGGTGAAGCTTTAGTTTGGGGAAGATGGGTAAGAATGGGGGAGGGAGAGGGGGTATATAAAGAGGTGGGGTAAGGAGGAAGAAGACGCAAAGTTAGAAGTAGGGTGTGCACCTCTGTTCTGTAGATTAAAGTAAAGTTTACATGCAACTCAAAATGGATGTGGGTGCAATAGATATTTCGCTGGGTTAAGTTAAGGGTCGCTTTCGTCGGATTTTAAACTCATCTGTGCAATAATTAGAAGAGAAAGAGGAAGATCAAATCTTGGAGCCAAAGCAGTCGTGCTTGGAATGGCCACTAGTATCATAAGTTTGACTGACACCGCCTTTGCCTTTTTTCTCGTTTTCTTAATCGCTGTCTCCTCTGTAGCTTCGATGTCCGCGGCAGGAGGAAATCATGCGGACGCGAGAGAGACTCTTAGCAACGAAGGAAGGGCGCGGTCGTCTTGAGACATGGGCCTAGGGTTCTTTGCTTGGGCTGGTCTCTCTGCATCGCCTTTTTCGTGCTTGCAAGACTGGAATCTTCGTACCCTAAAATAAACAAAAGCCGACGGAATTTCATGTCGAAGGAAAGTGGCAGGGCTGAACATCCCACCGAGAGGAGAGAGATTTGACCCTTCATTTGGCAAGAGTTCTTTCAATTAGATGGAAACTTGCGCGAGGCGTACGAAGGGCCCTATCCAATCCCATCGTCCCTCCAGGCGTACTTTAGGGTCCTTAATTCTTTTTTTTTTATCATCCCTAGCATTAAATAAACTCCGTACTTTATTCTCATCGAGTTTATTTAATGGTGTTAGGTACGAATGTTTTTGGAAATTAGACGTGTGACATGGATTCGTTTTTGCTATATATGTCCGTTTGTCTGACTTGTGTCTTACTTGGTCCATAAGATTGTTGCAGGATATTTCATGGGACCGAAGGTTTCCTGCATTTTTTGTGTGTGTGTGTTTCCTTGTCATCCGGAAACAAAAATACCTACACTTCTATGGAGGGCATAGTCAATTAATTATTTTTGTTGTTGATGCGCTTTGTGAAAATAGGAAAGCATAAATTTGTTTTTTGGTGAAATAATTTATACACGTATAAAACCAGTGACGGTTAATCAGTATAATTTCATGAGATCATTTAGGCCTTAATTCACTATCATGGAGGGAGTGAGAATGGGTCCCCTTGACGAGATAGTAATAGCTCATTTCCAAAACTCAACCAAACGCAGAGAGTTTGAACAATGGTCAAGAAAGCCAATCCTCTTATAAGCTGAGCAAAGCCCAAGAAACATCAGCATCCCAGTCTCCAGTTGATCTAGAAATCAAGTGATGCTGCAAAAATGGAATTCCAAATTGGTTTCATGCGTTTTCAAAAGTGCAGCAGTAAATTAATGAAAGGTTGTGAATATTGAAGTTGTAATTGACAAACATTAATTCTTACTATCTTTTCCAAAAAAAAAAAAACATTAATTCTTACTATATTCAGATTACTGTCATAGACTGAGTTCGATTCCATTTTGATATTAGTGAATACTACATTGCGATGAAACCTTTTTCTCGATGATTCAAGGCCTGGTCATATGTATTTAAAAAAAGAGTAAAAGTCCACTAGAACTTATAGTATCATTCGAGTTGAAGAGAACTATGAAGAAATCAATATTTGCGAATTCACATGTCAATATTCAAGCATTATGGAAGTTTGGTTTTTTTTTCCTTTTTGTGAATTTTTTGTACTTAATCCAAATTATCAAAAACTCAAAATGATTGTTTAGTAGTCCAGTCAAATTGGCGCGGCAGCTTAACATAACGTTTAACATTTGACAGAAGAAATTACTTGAATGGCTCTATTGTTAAACATTTTAGAAAAGTTTAGGGACCGCTGATGCTTAATTAATGAAATTCCGATTCAATGAAGTTCACCACCAATCGTGAGAGAGAGAGAGAGAGATTCTTAATTAAGATCACATTAATATTCTTAATTTGATACAGCCACTAATATCGGCAAAAGGGTCAATCACCAGATAGACAACTAGCTCCTTAATCAAACAAAAAAGGGCTAACACAAAATAAAGATCGAAATCAGCTACACTTACACTAGATGGGCAAAAAAGGGCACGTCTGCAACCTTAAAGCACCATCAAATACCTGCCCCAATTTTTGACTAGTCGAGAGTTTGATAACTCAACAAGGACAACAACCTCAAAAAACCCTCGTTTTGGAAAGTAAAAACGACAAAAAGGCCTGTCCATCAAGTTATCATTAGTGGTAGGGGTTCAGCTGATACATGAGGACTTGACTTGTCAGCTTAAACACAAAATCATCAACTAATAAATGGTGCACATGGTCGATGAAATATGAAACCATGTACACCGAAAATCCAAATCTTTGTAGCTAGAGAAATTCAGTTGGCCAGATTAAGGTCGTTCAAGTCCTTGGTGATGGCCGGAATGCAGCTCGAACTCCTCGTGATCATGCCGACTCTCTTCTGGCCTTCCGCGTCCCTAGGGCTTAGAGACTTGGCCCCCGCCGTGCTCTTCTTCAAGATCTCCCTCATGGCGTTGGCCTGGAACAGCGCCGGGTACGCCCGGATCTTCTTGAACTTGGCGCACGCACTCATGTGCGTGGTCAGCGCCTCGTCCCGCCTCCCGCCGTTCTTCTCCACCTCCTCCTTCACCGCCTCGGCACACAGCCCACATATCCACCTCCCCGAGAACCTCTTGCGCACCCGCTCGATGTACTCCGGCGTGCACTCCTCACTCATGCCGCAGCACTCGCACTTGGTGTCCTCAACCTCCGATATCGGCGGGAGGGCCGCCGCCGACGCATTCAAGTGATCCGCCGCCACCTCTGTCATCATCTCGAATGTCATATCCGACTTGGTCCGGTGGAGGCTGTCAGTTGATAGCCTCGGCAGCTTGGAGAAGGCGCCCATGGCCTTGCTAGCAGGCTTGGAGTAAGAGCTCACAACAGCCTCTCCATGCGGTGCCATGAAAAACTGGTGCGACGAGTTCGAGACTTTTTCCAAAATTATGTCGAAATCGATCGAGATCAATGAGAAAGAAGAAACTAACCACGAAAAGGGAGAGCGAGTGCAACTGACGGCTAGAAGATCATATCAAGTTGGGGAGACACTGGTGGAATGTACACATATTTATAATGCTAGAGAGGCCTCTCTCCTAGCATGAATCCGTGTGTTTGTGTGTGCGTGAATCGTTTTAGATGTTGTATGGACCATGACGAGTCTCGTGTCAGCTATCATCGACGCAGGAATCGCCGTGAACGGGCTAGATTTTTCACTAAAGGTACGGCTGAGAAAGAGCAAGACGCTCCAACTTTTGTTTCGAGCGTTATCATCAATGAGAGAAGCAATGCATTTATTTCCAAGCGAACACTAGCTAACTGCTTTTTTTATCTTTTTCTTTTGGCTTCGGGCTGATGATGGTGATGATGAAGACAATGCGTTAACGTGAGCATAACCTGCACAATGCACAGCTTTCATATCTTTTCATGATCTTTTCTATTCTTTTCCTTCTCCTGTTCTGTTGCTTTCGTTTGGTGGGAAGTGAGAGAGAGAGAGAGAGATTGGGAAGAAACAGCTATAAGGGGGAAACAATTAATTACTTTGATTTGCGTTTACATACAAAAGAGGTAGGGAATGGAAAGGAGGATCCAAAACATGGAACATTGTGTTTCTTTTGTGGAGAATTTGGTTTTCTCTGAAATCGGGATTCAAGAACATCGATGATAGCATGGTTTTTCACGGTCTTGATAAAAAAAAAAGCTGGCAGGATCTCGATGGAACTCCGAGTTTGGCCGATAACCGAAAAAGTAAATGGCTATAGAGTTCTCGCTAGTTACCAAACTAAAATGACTTTTAAGATCGGATCATAAGTCTACAATCATATGCTCTAGATGCGTGTGTGTATACATGTAGAGCATAACATGATTCGAGCTAATTACAGAGTGTGTATACATTTTTCTAACATGATTATTATGCAGCAATTAGGCAACATAAATTGAAGTTAATATTGAGGTCTGTACTGTTACAAATAAAGCTAGAAGTAGAAGACCTTAAGAAAGAGATATTCAGCTTGACATCGATAACTTCTTAGGAGTCAAGTGTTCATGCTATTTACAAGAAAGAGATACATTGCAGGAAGAGAGGACCATATACGACAACATATATGTTCATGCTAGCAAACAAAATACGTCCATATATTCATGTGTTTATATATAGCTTGTTCGAGCATAGGCATAAGTTTACAGGTTTAAATGAAGCAGCAATATCTCAGGAGCATCTGTTGACAAAAGGATGATTCTACCATGATCATTAGGGCTGCTTCCTTCCCACCGCATCCTTCCTTGAACGTATCGGTACACAATGGACTTATTTTATTATTGCACCCGCAATTAGAAAAACATAAATAAGAGCTAGTTATGTGGTCCATAACACAGCATAAAGCTAGACCAAGAAGGCCTTAAGAAAGAGACGTCTTCCACGCAAAACTGGAAGAACTTCACGTGTGGAACTAACGCAAACATACATGCACTTGTGCTGAATATCTCTCTTTTTTGTCTTCTTTTTCTTTTTACTCAATCTCGTAAAAGCATGACAGAAAGCGACCGCTCCGTAGCTTGCCCCCACGCAGAATCGCCATAACTTCACGAGCTGCGAAATCTTATCGTGAGCTTGAAACTATCCGAGCGTCGAAAGGCTCTGTTCGAGCCATTGGAGCCTGTGGGTAGCGCCAAGGGCCGATGGCCATCAAATGAGTCCTTGCTTGCCACCACCCGACTTCGATTCTGCGAGCTATCCACGAGGCTGGCTGATCGGGAAAAGGTGAAAGCTTGGGAATGCCATCGAATGAATCTTTCCAGTGAAACTTGCTAAAAGCTACAGGGATCTGGCATAACCTAAACCACATGCGCGCCAACCCTAACAAGTAGATCACAACAAAGGTTTACTTCGCATTTGATATATTGTCATTTTGTGGATCTTAAACCATCGGTTTTCAACATTATAGGTGTGAATTGCTCCTTGAGAAAGGGTGAACCCAAAGGAACTGCTCGGAAAAGGGAAGAGCTATCGATTTGGCGAATTAACACGTGGCAAATCGGGTCTTGCCTCAGAAAAAGAAGAGAAGAGACGGATCTTGCCTTAGAAAAAGCAGAGGAGACGAAGAAAGAATGGGTGGATGCCCAGCACGGGCAGTGGTAAACATGGGCCCAGTTAAAAATGAAATCCTCTCGATTGTTTCGCGCCATCAGCCCATAAGAGCATATTTACATGATATGATTGTACAACCCTTTGAGGAGAACGCAATGCATCTCCCCGTAGATGCGAACCCCCTCATTACCGTCCGTGCAACTCTCACCACATTCCACACACGGCTCACATATAGACTCCTAAATCCATCCCGAGCCTTTTCTTCCACCTCTCTTCTCCAATCCTCGATCATATGAGTTCGAGTTTCAAGCTATCTGAAAGGAGATAGATTGAACTCAAAAAATGACAAAGCAAGTACGGCAACAACTGATCACCAATCTGGCTTCGCTTCACGAGGTCGGAGAGAAGCCCAAACACGGAGATCAGGATGAATCTGTATTCATTAATATGACTTTGTTGGTGGCCTGTTTACATCAATGTCTAATCTACCATCTCCTCATGTATCCATCTCTCTCTTTATATATGTTATGTACATGGACTAAACTTACAAAACACCGCGCATTGATTGGATGATAAGAAAACAAAACGGGTGTTCAAAAAATATCTCCCGCTCCTGCCACCCTTTTTGCTAATGAACTCACATAACTGGCACGGCAAGGTGTCGAGGCTTGCCGCACACGTGTTTTATCATAATTACCTAATTCAACGCATTTTCTCCACGTGCGGTATTCGGCATACGCCACCGGATCATTCGCCAGGGACTTCACGAAAGTTGCCAATTCTTACATGGAGCTAAACTCGTTCCCATCTATGATCGAATACGGAGGGACAAAGTCCATGACGCCGGGGCACTGAAAAAGATGCGGACCGCCCCGAAATCCAGAGCATAAGATAGCTTCTCCATCACGTCACTTTCCGTCCAAGTGTTCTCGATTGCGAGAACAAACTTATAGAGAGACATGACGCAGTGCCGATGGTCCCACCATTTTGGAGTGATGCTGGCATCGTTGGCACCCTCGGGATAGAAAGAAAGTGCCTTGTCGAGACCACCGACATTATTTAAGCACTTGCCAAATGAATGGTGAGGCAGCAAATTGAGGAGCTTTCTCGCAAGTTCGTTCCTTTGAGGAAGGCAACGAGACGAAAACCAATAAACCAATCGTCTCCTGGGTGCAAAAACTAGATTTAATACATTTAAGGGATCATAAGTCAATAGGGAGAGAATTAAGCTGAGACTTGAGAGGGATTGCATGTCTAAGCATTGAAGCTGATTTTGGGCTGTGCCAGTGAAATTATTTATGTAGAGTGATTAATACCAAATGGTAAAAATGATCAAGACAAACAGCAAAAGGAATGGGACATGAAGAATCTGTAAGTATAGAAGCTTGAATCATCCATCTGACCAGGAATAAAAATCATTCGCCATAGAAAATGATGCAGTTAAACATGAGGAATTCACGAATAACTGTTTCCTATTCCATAACAAATGTCTAGACAGTAGGACTATTTCCTCTCACCATTTATTGGGGGACCTAAATACGACAACAACTTGGCAAAGTGGAAACAAAAAAGTTGAAGACTTCATGAGAAAAGAATCGAGAGCAATAGGGAAACACAATTTGCAATATCTGGACTGCCTCATCTCTGTTTCTAGGGTCACATATCAGCATTTCAATCATATATGCACATATAGATGGATGGATGGGACCAGAGTTTAGCCGGCACAAAGAGGAGACTCTACAATTTTTATGGACAAAAGCAAAGTAAAAGGAGCTAGGACGGCCAGTTTCATAAACATATGATACGAATGAGGATCTCCAAGAAAATTGGTAAGCTCCAATCGTGCACAATTAGAGCTTAACCGAAAAAACATGCTTCAAGGGACAGCATCCATGTGCTTATTTTTCAAGCCTCATTGCATTGTCCATGTATCCCACTTTAGTAAAAGAGCCTAGCCAGTCGCATTCTTATTGGAGAGCACCAATAAAAAACCAAGCCTATGAAAAAATCTTTTTACATTGGACTGCTATGGTTCACGGGTAGCGCTCAACCTTAAAAATAATAAGTAAATAAATAAATAAATAAATAAGCTACTCAATTGGAAACTGAACCAAAGAATAGCACATAGCAAAGGCAACCTAAACCACTAGGACCTCTATCTACAAGATTGACTAAAGGTGATTTCAAGATCACCTACACTGGATATTTTTCCCTCACTCAAAACAGAGGGCATTACCATGCCTGCTAGAAATAAAACTGTGCTAGGTTCGGCCATCTAATACTCTTGTAACAGATAATTAAGGGTATGTTTGGTAATCATTCTGATTGTACGGGCTATGAATAAGATTATGAAGGTAATTTACTATTACATAGTGCAAAAGTTCTGTGGATTCTGTTTATCTAATTCTATTTGTTAATTGTCCTAAACGATCATTGTATGTCCTTTGTGCAGTCAAATCCAGCATTGTATGTTCTCCAAGAGCGCATAAGGAAAGGGTTGTGGCTCTATTCTTCAGAGCCTACGAAGCCATACTTGTCATCTCAGAATTATGGAGAGATTTTTTCAATAATCAAATTATATGGTTCGTTGATGACATTAATGCTTATTGTGTAACAATTCACAAGACATTTGAGGGAAATCTAACTACGAAGCCCATCAATAGTGCCATTTTCATATTCAATCCAGGGACTGACCAGCTTCTCCTGAAGGTTTGCCATCCCGGAACATCATTTGAAATAAGTTTTTTTATCCATGTGGGACAGTAAGCTTAGTTGACTGACTTTAATGTACTTTGATCATACAGGTCATTCACACAAGTTTTTGGGCTGGGCAAAAGCATCTAGGTCAGCTGGCCAATTGGAAAACAGCAGAAGTAGCTGCTCTTGCGCATTCTATGACTGTTGAAGAACTGCCAAAGCAGATCCTTGTGACTCGGAAGGGAATGCTTGATCCAATGGAGGTTCACTTGTTGGATTTCCCCAATACTGTTATTAAAGGGAGTGAACTGCAACTACCATTCCAAGCTTGCTTGAAAATAGAAAAATTTGGTGATCTGATTTTGAAGGCAACAGAGCCTCAAATGGTTCGGTTTAATATATATGACGACTGGCTGAAGAGCATATCATCCTACACTGCATTCTCTCGTCTCATTTTGATTCTCCGTGCTCTTCATGTGAACAATGAGAAGGCTAGGACGTTACTAAAGCCCGATAAGACAGTTGTCACTAAACCTCATCATATTTGGCTGTCTCTCACAGATGATCAGTGGATGAAGGTAATGTGATTCTTTTACTTTCTTCTACTAGTGAGACTGTAATAAAATGATAGCACCCACTTTGTGATACAGGTTGCAAATTTTGCCCAGAAAAGTTGCACTGTTTTGTACCAAATGTCAGAATGATTACGTATGACTACAGTTTTTTCAGGTTAAGAACCATCTTTCACCTCTTTCTGATAATGGCATGCGTATATTGTTCAGGATATTAGGTGCTTGCATTATTGGAAGTTCATGTGTAAGTTTTCTTCTTGATATTTTTCCTTCAGTTGCTGTTTGATGTTGCAATCATATGACTGGTAACGGTAAACAAACCTCCTATATTCTCTTCTGTTACTATGGTCATTTTTCAAAGAAAAAAATGTACATTTGTTTTGCTTTGCATAGATTTATCTGTAACTTATCTCCTCCTGTTTTACAATGTATAATGACAGTTAGAGTATGTTTTCTCATGTGCAGGTTGAAGTAGCCTTGAGAGACTTGATTCTCTCAGATTATGCAAAGAAGAACAACGTGAACTTCGACCCAACGCAAACGGCGCGGGATAACCTGTCGAAAACGCCGGAAACGGTGCGCGACAACGATATAACCCCTAGCGACGCAGAAAAACCAAAAGCCGAGCTCCGACCGAGGGTTAGGGTCGGTTTTCTCAGTGGGGCATTTCGTCGAACGGTTGGAGCGCGCTACTGAATTTAAAGGTTTGGGGTTTCAAACACAACATACAAGGAATGCAGGAACGACATGGAAGGGCAACGAGGGCCGGAGCTCGCGCGAGCCGGTCGACCGCGAGCTCCGGCCTTGTATTCTCCAAAAATAAAACAACCGAGGTTCAGGGAGGCCTACCTCATTCGGGGACGACTTGCGGCGGACGGGCCTCCGGCAACGGCTGGCTGGCTGCTCCTCGAGTCTTCCTTCTTCCTCCGGTTCTCTCTCGTCTCTTGGTCTCTCCGGTCTCCTTTCTCTCGGGCCTCTTTTTTGTCTGAGTTGCTCCTCGGTCCCTCGAGCTCACTCCGGAATCCTCTCAGATCTGGTTTTTCAAGAACCTGGTTCCTTTCACTCGGCTCTCCCTCGCTCTCCCTCTTTCACTTTTTGCTGCTCCTCTTCTGCTCTCTCTTTTCGCTGCCTTCCTGCTCCTCTCTCTGCTGTCTGACTTACTGCTGCTGGCTTGCGTCTGCTGCCTTTCTGCTCTGACTTGCGTCCCCATCTTGCATGTCCCGCGCGTGGAGAAGAAAGGAGGAATGGGCCAAGCCCAGGCGCCAAAAAGAAAAGGGAAAAGAGGAAGGGGCCAGCCCAAGAGTGGTCCGAACCCGGCCCGACTATCCTTTTTCTTTTTCTTTTTTCGAATTTTTTTAATTAATTTTTTTGTTGATAAATTTCAAAACTAATGACACAAGTGTTCCTAAGGTCTATATGCGATCAATTTTAATGAAATTTTTTTTTTAGGGATTAGAAATTAATCCCTAATTTTCCTATGCAATTAATAACACTTAGACAAATTACCAAAATTTAGGTGTCAACAATTATGCTTGGATTCTGATAGCAATAAGCAATGGGATGGCAAGAAGTGCATTATGCGGACATGTAGTTTCACGTCAAGTTCCTGCTCATTCACTGCTTACAAGCTCAACTCTTTAGGTTGTCTGAATAAAGACACTGGAAGCAATCCGACTGGATACTTTTTCATGAAAAGTAAAAAGCAAGTAGAAGAACACATCCCAAACAATGAAGTAAATGCACACCATAATTTCATGAGAAAAAAAAAATCATGGCGGAACACGAACATGAGCACTTCCAAACCCAAAAGACATCGCCTTCTCACGCAACCATAATGAACAAATAAAACCGATGTAGCCGTAAAGCGATACGCGAGACTTTCTTAAGATCATCAGTCTTCTTGGTTCGAGAATATGCTTGGAATGGTGCCTGGCTAATCTTTGAGGTGATCATTTTGGTGGATAACTATCCGAATCCTAAATGACCCGTACAGGAAATCCGTTGAAGTTACCCGTTTATTTCATATGCTTTTTATTAGGTTAACACTCCTTAGTCAATATAAAATATTATAACAAAAGAATATAACCATGGGAAACCCTTATGGGAAGCTCATGTTACATAAGCGTTTCTAATATAAGGGGAAATAGCATGGGAAGTTTAATTGGTCCAGCAAAAGAAAAAAACTTTTGGAACATCCTCCCGATGATCCATCCCACTACCGTACTGCACCGGTTCCTGCGTTGATTGGCCAGCTGTTGGAACATCCTCCCGATGATCATCAGCTGCAGGTACTCGTTGCGTCATAATAGTAGATGCCGTATTGCTTCAGAAGCACCGCCAGGTACCGGCCTCGCACCTCCACTAGCGCCGGGATATCCTCATCCTCTTGCAGGAAGGTTGCGTCGGCCGTCGTCTTTTGCGCCTCGGCTTGCACCTACAGTGAAGAAAAGCAACTTCTTTCAATGAAGTGGAAACTTAAGGCCTATGCTCATCCTCTTTTTATTCGATACAGGCCTTCCGAAAAGCATCCTCGACCTATAATTTTCTTTGCCCGAAGATAGGCACGGAGCTTTCTCTACATTAACATCATAACCTTGCAGAAATTCCACGAAAGTTGTTCAACAAGAAATTCTACCTTGGCCAGTTTAGATCGAGACCATGCGTCCTCCTTCTTTATGGCTAGGTGAGCGTTCGCTCCGGGTAATTCAGTGCCCCGTGGCTTCTTAAAGATCTTCCCTGCCCTCTTTATCTTCACCGCCCTCTTTATCTCCACCTCGACATCACCATCCATTGGTATAATAATCTTGGTCTCAAAATCGATCTTCACATCAATTCGTTTGGTCAGTCCAGTACCGACTTTACCATTTATCTTAGCTTTGTTCTCTACAACGATTTTCATATGACCCTTTATCCTGGCGGCATCCACGCGCTGTCACGATAAAATATATATATTGTAACAGAAAATTAAAAAGAAAATATGATCCACATCACATCACAAGAACACAGAATCAGACACACCGGCCATGGATAATAAAAAGCCTAAAAACATCTTTTAAGCCGAAGCCGGTCTCAAAAAAAGTGACGGACCCTTCAACCAATAAGAAGCAATTAAAAACCATGTCAACTAACGAATACGAATACGAATCAAATCGGCCTAGGTCAACATAGGCACCAAGATCACAATATGAAGCGATAAAGGAAAACAGTAAAGGACGTATCATGACAGGCTCAATTAGGGAAAAAAATCCGACCAGGACGGCGTTGTAGATCACAAGCCCGAACTGGTTGAGTTCCAATTGGAGCTCGTCCAATATATGCTCCATGGTCGAGGGGGCGACCACGCGGGTCTGGCTCTCAATGATACCCTCGACGAGGTCCTGAACGCAGACCGAGGACTCGACATGCGAGGCAACGAACTTGGCATAGAGGAGGAGGCTCTCGTGGTTCGTGAGGCAGGGGCCGATGGTGAAGACGGCGCGGAGGAAAGGGATGGTGTAGCTGACTGGCAAAACGTGGAACTTAACGCACTTCTGGGTCGGCCATATCCATGCCTTCTTCGCGAGCCTGACGTCCTTAACGGATCCTCCGGTTATGGCGAGGTACTCCACAGGGCCTGCAACGCACCACATTGTGTTCTAGGGTTTCTGATCTGATCGAGAACGAAGAAGAAGAAGAGGCGAGGAGTTTTATGGGCGAGCAAGTGGCGGAGAGAAAAAGGAAAAAAGAGATCAGTGCTATATTTAAAATAGGAATCTGGAGATATCAGATAGCAAGGCTAAAATCCCGTTTCCTTTTACATGGAGTACTCTTCCACTTCCAATCACTCTCCTTGAGCTAATCGGAAAAGGTAAAACGTATATCTCTACCATCCCTAATTATTCCGATGCTTAAATAATATATGCACTGACGGAACAGTCATTTAAATCTCATGCATACGTATGAATTTTGTATTTTATGCCGAGGGTTAGTAGGTAAAAGATGAGGTATATTATTTATGCTCCCCTTCCTAGAAGAACAAAGTTTGAGACTATTTCTTTTTCGAATAACTCAAGTTCGAACGCTCGAAACCTTTCGACTCATGCAAACATCAAAATGTAGAGTCATTTCGAAATTTTCTAAAAGTTTTTAAAATTTAAAATATTTTTCCTCGCATTAAAATTTTTCAAGAAAAAATAGGGATTGTGACCACGCTTGAGAACAGCGAGTCGGAGATCTGGTCCTGCATAAGAGACGGCTCGTTGACGTCCCCCCACACGGTGCTATTCGCCGATGCCATGAATGCCCTGGTGACCAACCGCGTGCTGGCGGTGCTGGTGGTGGGTCTATGATGATGGAGGCCGACCAGGAGACGGGCGCCATAAGGAAGCAGTACATAGGGATTGTGACCACGCTTGATATACTGGCTCACATGGCAAGAGATGATGATGATGATGTAGAGAAAGTGAGTGATGATCAGAGGGATTTGGGGAAGAAGATGGCGGCCCCGTTTCGTCGGTCATCGGGCATAAACTTGAAGTGCAGTCTCTGGATCTTTAATGCTAATACTGAGTTCAATGTGCTTTTGGCTTGAGCTTTTCCACAAGTTCTGATGTTATTTTCAGGGGAAGTATACGAGCGATTGTTCTTATATCTGTGTCAATACTTGTGGACAACAAGTGGTTTCTTATATATGACGTCTGTCTTTAGTTATTGTCTGCATGGTGGCTAGGTTCAGTACTAGAGTGATTGGGGGATCATTTAGTGACCATCCGTTATGAAAAAGCGAACATGATATTACTTGAGAATTCATTTATGAATGAAGTAGTGAACACTTTGATTGAGTACGTTGGACTAGGGGATAAGCACAGCGAGAGTACCAAAACTTGACATAGAGGGACACTTAAAGTGTCAAAACTTACAAACGATATACTTAAATGCTATTTTTCCAAAAAAATGGATCACTTAAGTGCCAAGTCGCCGGAACCCTGCCGGAAATCTTATGTGGCAATTTTTTATTAATTTTTTTGCCTACGTGGCTCGTAGGAAATTGAAACAACAAAAAATCAGTGCAAAACGACGTTGTTTTTGTGCGCTGATGTGGATTTTAAAAATTATTAATTAAATAATATTAAATAATTAAAAAATAAATTATTATAAAATTGATTAATTAAAAAAAAAAAAAAAAAAAGAAGGCGGGAGAGGAAATCGGCGAGGGCTGTGTAGCCCTCGCCGCCGTCGCCACCCGACCATTGCCGGGAAGGGCCGGCGACGGTGGGCAAGGGTCGGCCGGGTCGCCGGGCCTCGGCCGGTGGGCGCGACCCCGGCCGACCCGCCCACCGTCGCCGGCCCTTCCCGCAAGGGTGGGGTGGCGACGGTGGTTAGGGTGAGCGGTTCCGGGTTAAGCTTACAGTTCCGCTTGGAACCCGGAACCTACCCCTGGTACACAGTTCCTCGCCTTTGGAACCCGGAACCTATCCGTCGAAATCCGGAACCTAGAACCTACCCTCTTACAGTTCCGGTTCCTGGTTCCAGTGGTCCAACAAAGTTCTTCTTGTTTTTTTTTCATTTAAGTGGAACCGGTTCCGATTCTGAAAAAGAAGAACCGGGAACCAGAACCTCCCTCCCTAGAACCGGAACCGTGATCATCCCTTTCAACATAGTTTTTATAATGATAACGACACAATTTCTATGAAGATCTTCCTAAGTCATAAAACAATCATGTCATCATATTGCAAAGCAAGAGGTACAGCACAATACTTGTTTTGGGCGATCACTGAGTATAACCTTGCCACCATACTTCATTACTTCTTCACACGCTACAGCAAAGCTACGTCCGTGAGAGACCTCAAGCTTATTAACAACCTAATAAATAACAAAAGTGAGATCCAAAAGGATATATGTTGAGTCCAGTTAAAAGAGATGCAAAAGGATGTAGCAAACAGACTAATGCTGACATAAAATTTGGTCTAAACCGGACACCTCATAGGTTACAGCCGATCAAAGTTAAAAACAGGTCACGAAAAAACATGTCATGGCACATGACCGGTCGTAAAGGATACCGGTTGGATCTACCACTAGAATCCACCCACAGATGGAGATGAAATCAGATTGACCTTTAGATTTTTTTCAAATGATACAGATCAAAAGAGCTTCTGATGTATGCTGAAGACATTCACTTCCATGAAAAATTTGCCACAAAACATATGTCAAAAAATACTCTTCTCCCCAAGTATAATACTTGATATTCTGGTGCTTCTTTAGAAGGAAATCCAACAAGATGTGAATTATAATTATAGTATTAAGGTAGAAAATCTATGGGATAAAAAGGTAAGATATTGTGAAGGCAGTTCTAGAGTCAAAACAAAACAAGTACCACACAACCTATTAAAAACTACCATCATCCACCAATTCGTCAATGCGTGTGAGTGTCACCAAACCTTTTGCTTGGGGGAAGAACACTGAGCCTATGAAGCCTCCCATGCAGGTTTGCAGAATAAATTTTTGTAAAGAAACAAGCCCAAAGACTGCAATAAACATTCATATAAGACACACCTTCCAATCCCGCCCCAGGTCATATGATTTAAGAGGAAACTCATCAGAAGGGCTACGCATAGCTACCACCTGCACTCAAACAGGAACCCCAATTAAGGAACACAAAGTCGTTGTGAAGCATAAAACAGTGCCCAATGCAAGCAAAACCCTCACAACATGATCCATCTTAAATTAACATGAACAGAAAATCACCTGTGGTCTCACATAGGTCACCACGGCTTCTACTTCTACTTCTCGGCAAGATTGCTGCAACCAAAGCCATATCATTACATTTATGGCACAAACATTAAACGTGGCCAGATCATACCCTGATAAAATAGGGTCCATGAATCCGATTCTCTTCACTGCCAAATTTTTGTGCAGCCAAACAAATCATCAAGCCCAAATGCAAGAACTCAATTTTCCCATTCTCATTTCCATTTCCCTTCATTTTTCTCTCCCAAACAGTCATCAAAATTCATTCCAAATCCAAAATTTAGAACTCGAACTAATCAACACTCACTTGAGACCGATGTTTTGTTCGGAGCACATAGGCATGGCATGAGCCACCCTTGCGCACGCATGTGACCACCACACTTTTAGGTAGTTCCTCGGGTAACATCCTGCTATAACTGAATGTTAAAGTAATCAAAATGAAAAATGGAAAGCAGCGCAGTTTTTGACTCCGATGTCATCCTTAACAGATGGCGTATCTATTCCCCAGAACCTTAAAAAATAAAGAGAATACTTACCGATCTCGCTCATGAAGAATTGTCTCCACTTCCTTGCTCATTTCTTGATAAAAGTGGTCCAACTCCTCCTGAAGCGCCACTGGCTCACGAAAATTTGCCTGCATTTCCTCGGTCTTGGTCTTTTCTTGAAGAATATGGTCCCACGGAGCACTCGAACATGTGTTGATGGTATCTATAATGACATCTAATCCATCCAATCTCATTTTTTGAAGGTCCCGGCATGGCTCATATGATGCAGCATAGGGGATATCCTAGAGAGAAGCAACGGAATTTAAAGAGCACAAACTAAAGTAAACAGATAAATAATGCTTTGTATAACTGGAGCATCTGATAACTGCAATGAAGCATCTAAAAACTGCAATTCAAGATCGCGACTAAGGGTAATCCGTATAGAAGTCAAATATGGCAATCATCTATGAAGATTCACAATGTCCATAAAAGTCGATCAACTACAAAAAATTCAACAACTCAAGTGAGATCCTCTAGCATAGGTAATGGACATGGTTGGCCTTAAGAACGAAGTGGTTTCTATTGCTCAAAAGGATATTGTTATGCATTTCCTTGGAAATATATGCATAGAGAATGAATTACACTCCCAACTATTTACATAATAAGCACCTCACAGTATCAATCCGATAAACTAGAAAGCAACGTCGGTTCTTTCTTGAGGGACTTACATAATTAATGACTAAGAGAAAATCATGCTTTCTCTTAAATCTCACAAGTTCATCCATTTGGTGCAAAGTCTCCATCCATGCTAAACAAACTGTAGAGGAAGAAAACAAAGATCACCCCAGTTTAAAATTTAAATTACTATCCACTGAACTAAAATAATTATTAGAAAGCCTTACCACGTAGCTTCATTTCGCTTTAATTGGTAAACTCTATTTACTGGTGATCTCCTCACTAAGACCATCCATGTCTTTAAAAAAGAAGAAGAGAGAGATTAAATAAAGCATTCATTTATTAGACATATATAAGGATTTACAACATATAAAACTAGAAATATTACTTACCCAACTCAAATTTTTCTGCATTCTCAATGCACTCTTCAACATTAATAGGTACACGAACAGCTCTCAACCAATCTTGAGTGCAAATCAAAGCTTCTACTACTTTGGGAGTCAAAGAACTTCGAAAGCCATCAAGTACACGACCCGAAGTACTGAAAGTCGACTCCGCAACAACGTAGTTACGGGAATAGACAAAACATCTCGAGCCATCAAAGATAGGATTTTATATTTTGAACCACTAGTCTTCCACCACATCAAAATGTCGAGATCAATAACTTTTTCAGTTTTATCTTCAAGATATTCATCAAGCTCAGATTTATTGACATCACACAATTGTTGGCTCGAGTTCATAAAGGTTTTCCGCCATGCTTGGGCGTCATACTTCCTTTTGTTAGCTCCATTGCCACCAGCATCGGCGTTGGAACCACTGCTACTAGCACTCCAATTTTGGACACCAAAATTCTGATCACTTGAATCAAAAGAAGATTGCTTATAAAATTCAAACAAACGCTCCAATGCGTTCTTTACCTTATGATGCATGTCATTAACTTTTGATTCATCGTCATAAATTTGTCCATACAAAAATTTCACATAACTCAACTTGGCTCTAGGATCCAATACAACCGCAATCAACACCATCATATTCACTTTGTCTAAGCTCCCATAATATTTGTCGAATTTTTCCTTCATTTTCAAACCCATAGCTTGAAGTTTAGGATCCGAATCATCCGCCGTATCTTTCAAATATTTATACAAAAGAGTTATCCCCTCAAAATAATCATTGGAAGTTATATATGAACTTCCCGACATTTGATTTGTAGCATCATAGAACACCTTTAGAAATTCCGAAAGAATAACAGCATTTTCCCAATCATCATCTTGAGGAATATCATGGTTAAGCTCACTTACAAAAGATAAATCATATTCTTCCAATCTTTCGAAAGCTTTCCTGAACTTTACAGCAGTGTCTAACATAAGATAAGTAGAATTCCATCTAGTGGCTACATCAAGAATAACCGAACCCTTGTAAGTGATATTTTCAGTCTCAATACAAGATTGAAATGCTTTGGCTCTTAAGGGAGAACTTTTCACATACTTAACCACATTGCGAATACGTGAGATAGAGTCACGTATCATACTCAAGCCATCTCTCACAATCAAATTCAATATATGAGCTGTGCACCTCATATGCAAAACACTACCATCTAATATCGCCACCCTTTCTTTTAAAAGCTTTTCCCTCAAATGACCAATTGCAACATCATTGGAGCTAGCATTGTCAACAGTAATTGTTGACACTTTTTTATTATTCCCCACTCATTAATGCACTTCTCTATCATTTTTCCAATCTCCTTACCTCTATGACTATGCATCACTACAAAATTGATGATTCTTTTATGCAAATTCCAATCATCATCAATAAAATGTGCAGTGAGACACAAATAATTCATGTTTTGAATAGAAGTCCAGGTATCGGTTGTAAGTGCAATCCTAGACTTAATCTTACCAAAGTAAGTCTTCAAACAAGCTTTTTCTCTGAAATATAGGTTCATGCAATCTTTAGCCACCGTAAAACGTGATAAATGCTTGAAGAGAGGTTGTAACTCGAGACAAACTCACGAAATCCAACACGCTCCACCAAAGAAAAAGGTTGTTCATCAATAATGATGAACCGGGCAAGCATTTCCCTGCAACGTTCTTAATTAAATGACCATGTTGATAAGACATTACCAGTGTTGGATTCTCCTCCTGCCTTGCTAGCCCCACTTACATTACGTGGTACAAAGAATTTCTGCCTCTTCTCTATATTACGAGGAAACCTCTTGCATGTTGTTAAGTGCTTCCTCATGGCGGAAGTACCATTAGAAACACGGTACTTTAACAAAGACCCACAATGAATGCACTTCACCTGATGTGGGTTTCCATCCTTATCTTTGATTTTCGTATAATGATTCCAGTACTCGGATGTATATTTCTTATCACGAGAAGGAAGAGAAGAACCAAGTACCTTGTCTCATCCCCACTCATGTCTGGGGATGGATCTTGTTCTTGTTCATTTTCATCACCCGACATTTCCATTTCTATAATAGGAGTCATCTTCTCATAGTCATATCCCTCCTCCTCTATTGACATGTTAAGTTGATAAGTCCAACAAACAACACTGCCAAGCAACCATTTAATCATCTCAATAATCAGAAATAAGGTCACACGATGACAATTTCACATAATCTAAGATAGCTAAAGCAAAACAGATTAAAAAAAATTTACCTAGTAAGCAAAAACCGTTCTCTAGTCCCTTTCTAGATCAATTTCAGGTTTTGCCGTTAAGAACCTCAAAGAAAGCCAACTTGGCAAATGAAGCCATCATCTAAGATGGAGATTATGTTCTGGTCTTCGTATTTCATCATCCGACTCCATCCAATATTGTAGCTTTAATGGAAATTACAATTTTTGATATAAATGAAGCATGAATTGATAATGACTTCGCTGGATGGTCATGCAAATCACATCACGATGTAAATATGCTTGTGTGCATTTTCATGCCCTATAGTTTACATGCCTGCACACATTCAAATATTATAAAAATTCTTGCTCAAGTTTATGTGCTTCAGAATATATTAGGCTGTTGATCTATTGTCACTTTGTTAAGATGATGAGACTGCTAAAAAGCACGAATCTCCTCTTGACAAAGTTTTGTGCAAAAGTCCTCCTTTTATCAAGAGCGCATAGACAGATACGTGCATGCACACACTTTCGGTTACAACATAATCTTCATCATCGAAGATAGATTTTGTTTGTGATGGTGTCCAGGCATTTAATGTTATAAAACTATTCCTTTGAAAGTATAAATATCGGCTGATTTCTCTTTGAAAGTATAAATATTAGCTGATTTCTGTGTAAACAATGCCTAAGTATTCTCTTGTATTTGTAATTTCTTCACTTAAGTATTGTTAACGATGTCCCATGCTTATGTCTGCTTACTTTTCATAGGCTCAAGAGGTGCACAGGGAAGCAGGGGTTGCTGGATTCTGGAAGGGTATTGTTCCAACATTAATTATGGTCAATCTATTAACTTACTCCAGATTGGTCTAAACCCACGCCCAAACCTGATAATGGCATAATCTTAATTTGCTCACCTCTTCTCCTTTGCTTCCAAGTGTCAAGATCAGCAGGTATAAGCGGAGTCTCGGGCGGGCGGAGCCGCGGGCGAGCGGCGAGTAGACAAGCGGAGCCGCGGGCGGGCGGAGCTGTAGGCGGGCGGAGTCGCGGGCGGGCAGAGCTGCAGGCGTGCGGAGTCCCGGGCGAGCGGATCTGCGGGCGGGCGGAGCTGCAGGCGGGCGGAGTCGCGAGCGGGCGGAGCTGCAGGCGGGCGGAGTCCGGCGAGCGGATCTGCGGGCGGGCGGAGTTGCGGAGGGCGGAGTCGCGGGCGGGCGGAGTTGCGGGAGGGCGGAGTCGCGGGCGGGCGGAGTTGCGGGAGGGCGGAGTCGCGGGCGGGCGGAGTCCGGCGAGCGGATCTGCGGCGGGCGGAGCTGCGGCGGGCGGAGTCCGGCGGGCGGAGCTGCGAGCGGCGGAGTCGCAGCGGGCGGAGCTGCGGGCGGGCGGCGAGCGAGCTCCGGCGGCGAGCGCGGCGACGAGCGGCCACGAGCAGCCACGAGCGACGGGCGACGGTTCAAGGCGCAAGAACCGAAGAAGTCGCGCCGCGTGAGACTGGGGAGAGAGGGAACTCAGGGAAGAGAGACGGGGGGAAAAATTAGGGTTAGAACTTAGAATTGAGGATTTTTTTGGGAAAGAAGGGGAGGTGTAGACCGGTTCCGGTTCCCGCCCGGCTCGGGAAATGAGGAACCGGGAACCGGAACTGGTCTCCCTAGAACCGGGAACCGCGCTCACCCCTAACGGTGGTGACGGCAGGGCTACACAGCCCTCGCCGATCCCCTTTTCCTTTGTTTTTTTTTTTTTTAATAAAATCAATTTTAATTTTTTTAAATCTGACGTGGACAATTTTTTTTTTTATTAAAATTGCCACGTGGAATTTTTTTATTTTGAAAAAATGCTCCGTTAGCAAATGAAGTCAGCGGAAAATGGACACGTGGCAATTTGACCGGATTTTCTCGCCGTTGGCACTTAAGTGATCCATTTTGCTCCGATTTTGGCACTTAAGTGTACCGTTTGTAACTTTTTGCACTTAAGTGTCTCTCCGTGCCAAGTTTTGGCACTCCTGGGGTCCGTACCCGTTGGACTAGGAGTGTACACAGAAACTTATTGGTCGAGTCGAATGGTTCATCTAGTGAGACGTGAGACGAGACGAGGTAATATACTAGGTAGAGCCGTGCTGCTTTCCCTGTCTTGTTATGAATTAATAGATGATAATAGTCCTCCTCATGACAAGGGAAATTATATACCATGTACTTGCTTTTAGTAAATGAAATCATATAGCAAAAGAGTAGATGCGACTATAATCATGCGAAAGATCTACGTATTGTTTACTAAGTGCAATTTGAATGGTAATTATCAATAGTTGCTTATGCAAGAACCGACATGATAATGATTTGTCATGCCGATGCATTGATTTTTCCCCCTTTTTTGATGCACATGCATTTTTAGTCGAAGCATATGCAGTAGTTTTAACATTGTTTTTCGTCTCGATGCAAGTCTAGACGAATCGGGATCCAGGCAAGTCACAGCTTGGATGAACACAAATGCAACAGCCACTCTCTTTTATCCAGGCATACTCGAACGACGGTAAACTAAAATCAGGATAGGAATAAACTAGATACTTGTCTTTAGAAATAGAAAAAACAAGTCAAAGCATGATAATTACAGTACCCACCTGCCGTGGTCCATTTCTACCCACCCATACATAAAAAAAATCGAACAAATCCATCACTGGCCTTTATCATCCCGTCACAAAAACAAACCAAAGGGATGAAAAGGCAAAAGAAAAATTAAAAAAGAAAAAATATCTTACTTGATGGGGATAGCTAAAGGGGGTCTTAGAGGAGACTGCGGCAGGAGATACTCCCCGGGTTGTTGTGAAAAAGGGCGTTGGGAGGCGGGCGTGCCTTGGGGGAACCCGGTGGGTGGGGCGGGAAGTGGAGGGCTCCTGGTCACGGCGGGCATCTCTCGGGGGATCCCGGTATTGGGAATGCGCAGCAAAGTCCGATACCTTTACTTGGGGAGATCTCTAATGGGAAAACACAAGTCCGAACCCATCAATATATTCAATTGGACCCACCTTAACTTAAAAGTTAAGTTAGTGAGTTATGGGCCAACTATGATATATTAACTGCTCCACACCACATCATTCTCCGATGTGGAACTACTTTTCTAACATAACTCACATGTGTATCCTCACAATCTCCCCATCACGTGTGAGCTCCAGTCTTAAGTCCACTCCCCCTTAAATCAGATATCCTCCTGGCCCAACATCATCCTCACGAACTCGCGTTGTTACCCCACAACGCCCACTTGCCCGAAAACCGTAACCATCGGCTTTGATACTAGTTGTTGGGAGCACGCAGCAAAAGCCTGATACCTTCATTTGGGGAGATCTCCAAGAGGGAAGCCCAAGTCCGGGCCCATCAAAATATCCAATTGAACCCGTCTTCACTCAAAAGCTTAGTTGAGGTGGGTCCAACTAGATATATTGACTGGCTCAAGCTTGAATTTCCAAAGCTTAAGCTTTTAAGTGAAGGTGGATCCAATTGGATATTTTGACAGGCCCGAATTTGGGCTTCCCCCTTGGAGATCTCCCTAGATGAAGGTATCAAACTTCTGCTGCGCGCTCCCAACACCCAACGGGCATCAGTATAGGGCTCCTAGGGCCTCGAGGGATCTCGGCGGGCATCGGTATAAGGCTTCTAGTGCCTCGAGGGATCCCGACGGGCATCAGTGTAGGCTCCTAGTGCCTCAAGGGATCCTGGTGGGCATCAGTGTAGGGCCCCTGGTCATGGCAAGCGTGGTCCGGGGGATCACGACGGGCGTTAGTATAGGGCCCCCAGTCATCATGGCGGGGTTGCCTTGGGGGATCCTAACGGGCATCAATGCAGGGCTCTTGGTGCCTTGGGGGATCCCAGCCAACATAAATGTAGGGTTCCCCGTTATCATGGCTGAGGCCAAAGTGCCTCGGGGGATCTTGGCGGGCGTCAGTGTAGAGCTTTTGGTGCCTCAAGGGACCTCGGTGGGCATTAGTGTAGAGCTCCTGGTCATGGTGGTCGTGCCTTGGGGGATCCCAGCAGCCGTCACGACAGGCATCAATATAGTTATGGTGATTGTCCCGCGAGGGGTCGCAGAGCATGTGCCTAGGGTGGTCCCGCGCGATTGGGCCCTATTATGAAGAGTGGGTGTCACCCCTAGAGTGGCGGTGGAAGTGACTAGGGATGCTGCTGCTGGAGCTGTTGGTCTGTTTTCGAAATCGTGACGCCAACCGGTGAAGGCTTCGAGAAGCCTCATCATAACTGCTCTAATTATATGTTGATGAAAGAGGGCGACCACTAGAGACCCCAAAAATGGCCCAAACCAAAAAAGCCATTGTTCATCGCATTCGAAAAACATTAATTAGCACCAAATGCCACATAACTATCTTCAAATAAATAAAATGGGTTGCCAAATAAAACAAAACTCAAAGTTCTCGCTGCCACCTAATCTTTCCAAACAGATAGATAGTTGTAAATAATAGTGGCACCGAAGCTCCGAGCTGGGTTGATCCCGCGGCCGGTGATGGGGATAGTCGCCAAATGCGCCGCGAGCACTGCCAAACCGACCGCCAATGGAAGTAAAACCTGGACACCCAAACATTCATTTGTTAAAGGAAGGAAGAGCTAATTTGAACTAGGAAAGAAAGTTATTACGTATGAGCCTGTGAGGGACGTCTAGACTTCTTTTCGGATCAGTCGCTGATAATACTGTATATACCAGGAAGAAAGTGCCAACAATTTCGGAAAGTAATGCGGCGCCCACGCTATAGCCTAAAGCCACCAGGTTTGCACCACCTTTCACTAAGTTGTGAAGAGTGGGCGTCGCCCCTGGGGTGGCAATGAAAGATGGACGATCACGTTAATGACTACTGATGGTGACATTGAGAACGCCACACCCCGTAGGCCCTGCCGTCGAAGCGTAGATGCGACTGTAATCATACGAAAGATCTACATATTGTTTGCTAAGTGCAATTTGAATGGTAATTATCAATAATTGCTTATGCAAGAACCGACATGATAATGATTTGTCATGCCGATGCATTGATTTTTCCCCCTTTTTTGATGCACGTGCATTTTTAGTTAAAGCATATGTAGTAGTTTTAACATTGTTTTTTGTCTCGATGCAAGTCTAGACGAGTTGGGATGCAAGTCACAGCTTGGATGAACACAAATGCAACAGTCACTCTCTTTTATCCAGGCATACTCGAACGACGGTAAACCAAAACCAAGATAGGAATAAACTGGATACTTGTCTTTAGAAATAGAAAAAACAAATCAAAGTGCAATAATTACAGTACCCCCTGCCGTGGTCCATTTCTACCCACCTATACATAAAAAAGTATTGAACAAATCCATCACCGGCCTTTATCATCCCGTCACAAAAACGAACCAAGGGGATGAAAAGGCAAAGGAAAAATTAAAAAAGAAAAAAGATCTTACTTGATGGGGATAGCTAAAGGGGTCTCAGAGGAGACTACGGCGGGAAATGCTCCCTTGGATGTTGCAAAAGAGGGCGCTAGGGAGGTCAAGGCGGGCGTGCCTTAGGGGAAGTCGATGGGTGGGGCGAGAAATGGAGAGCTCCTGGTCACAGCAGGCATCTCTCGGGGGATCCCGGTGTTGGAAGTGCGTAGCAGAAGTTCGATACCTTTACCTGGGGAGATCTCCAAGGGGGAAGCCCAAGTCCGAGCCCATCAATATATCCAGTTGCACTCACCTTAACTCAAAAGCTTAAGTTAGTGGGTTATGGGCAACTAGAACATATTAACTGCTCCACATCACATTAATTCTCTGATATGAGACTATTTCTCTAACACAACTCATACGTGTATCATAACAATCTCCCCCTCACGTGTGAGCTCTAGTGTTAAGTCCACTCCCTCTTAAATCAGATATCCTCTTGGCCCAACATCATCATCACAGGCCCGCGTTGTTACCCCACAACGCCCACTTGCCCGGAAACCGTAACCGTCGGCACTGATACCAGTTGTTGGGAGTGCGTAGCAGAAGCTCATACCTTCATCTTGGGAGATCTTAAAAAGGGAAGCCCAAGTCTGAACCCATCAAAATATCCACTTGCACCCACATTCACTCAAAAGCTTGTCCAACTAGATATATTGACTGGCTCAAGCTTGAATTTCCAAAACTTAAACTTTTAAGTGAACGTGGGTCCAATTGGATATTTTGACGAGCCTGGACTTGAGCTTCCCCATTGAAGATTTCCCCAAATGAATGTATCAAACTTTTGTTGCGCGCTCCCAACACCCGGTGAGCATCAGTATAGGGCTCCTAGTGTCTCGAGGGATCTCGGAGAGCATCAGTATAAGGTTCCTAATGCTTCGAGGGATCCCGGCGGGCATCAATGTAGGGTTCCTGGTGCCACAGGGGATCCCGAGGACATCAATATAGGGCCCCTAATCATGGCGGGCGTGCCCTGGGGGATCACGGCGAGCATCTATGTAGGGCCCCCAGTCATCATGGTGGGGTTGCCTCTAGGGATCCCGGCAGGCATTAGTGCAGGGCTCTTGGTGCCTCGGGGGATCCCAGCAGGTGTCAGTGTAGGGCTCCTGATCATCATGGCCGGGGCTAGGGTGTGCCGAGGGATCCCAGCGGGCGCCAGTGTAGAGCTCTTGGTGCCTCGGGGGGACCCTGGCGGGCATTAGTGTAGAGCTCCTAGTCATAGTGGTCGTGCCTTGGAGGATCCCAGCAGCCGTCGCAACAGGCATCAAGGTAGTCATGGTGGCTGTCCCTTGGGGGATCGCAGGGCATGTGTCTAAGGTGGTCCCGCACGGTTGGGCCCTAATGTGAAGAGTAGGCGTTGCTCCTAGGGTGGCAATGGAAGTGACTGGGAAGCTACTGCTGGTCCGAATTGGTTTGTTTTCGAAATGGTGATGCCAACCAGTGTAGGCTTCAAAGAGCCTCATCATAGCTACTCTGATTATATGTTGATGAAAGAGGGCGGCCACTAGAGATCCCAGAAACAGCTCAAACCAAGAAAACCACTGCACATCGCATTCGAAAAACATCAAATAGCACTAAATGCGCACATAACTATCTTCAAATAAATAAAATGGGTTACCAAATAAAACAAAACCCAAAGTTCTTGCTGCCACCAGATCTTTCCAAACGAATGAATGGTTGTAAATAACAACAACACCGATGCTTCGAGCTGGGTAGATCAAGTAGCCAGTGATGGGGATAGTCGCCAAATGTGCCGCAAGCACTACCAAACCGACTGCCAATGGAAGTAAAACCTGGACACCCAAACATTCATTCGTTAAAGGAAAAAAGAGCTAATTTGAATTAGGAAAGAAAGTTATTACGTACGGGCCTGTGAGGGATATCTGGACTTCTTTTCGGGTCAGCTGTTGATAACACTGTATATACCAGGAAAAAAGTGCCAATGATCTCGAAAAGCTAACGCCATAGCCTGGAGCCACCAGGTTTGCACCGCCTTACACTGAGTTGTGAAGAGTGATCGTTGGCCATAGGGTGACGGTAGAAGTGACTGGGGAGGCTGCTGCTGGTCCTGGTTAGTCTGTTTTCGAATTCGTGACGCCGACAGGTGCAGGCTTCGAAGAGCTTCATCATAACTGCTCTTATTATATGTTGATGAAAGAGGGTGGCCACTAGAGACCCCAGAAACAGCCCGAACCAAAAAAATCACTACTCATCGCATTCGAAAAATATCAAATAGCACCAAATGCGCACATAACTATCTTCAAATAAATAAAAGGGGTTGCCAAATAAAACAAAACCCAAAGTTCTCGCTGCCACCTGATCTTTCCAAACGGATGGATGGTTGTAAATAACAACAATACCGAAGCTCCGACCTGGGTTGATCCCGCAGTCGGTGATGGAGATAGTCGCCAAATGGGCCGTGAGCACTGCCAACCCAAACATTTATTCGTTAAAGGAAGGAAGAGCTAATTTGAACTAGGAAAGAAAGTTATTACGTACGGGCCTGTGAGAGACATCTGGACTTCTTTTCGGGTCAGCTGCTAGTAATACTGTATATATCAGGAAGAAAGTGCCAACGATCTCGGAAAGTAATGATGCGCCCACGCCATAGCCTGGAGCCACCAGGTTTGCACCGCCTCCCACTGAGTTGTGAAGAGTGGGCGTCGCCCTTAGGGTGGCGGTGGAAGTGACCAAGGAGGCTGCTGCTGGTCCTGGTTGGTGTGTTTTCAAAATCGTGACGCCAACCGGTGCAGGCTTCAAGGAGTCTCATCATAGCTGCTCTTATTATATGTTGATGAAAGAGGGCGGCCATTAGAGACCCCAGAAACAACCCGAACCAAAAAAATCACTACCCATCGCATTCGAAAAACATCAAAAATGCGCACATAACTATCTTCAAATAAATAAAAGAGGTTGCCAAATAAAACAAAACCCAAAGTTCTCGTTACCACCTCATCTTTCCAAACGAATGGATGGTTGTAAATAACAACAACACCGAAACTCCGAGCTGGGTTGATCCGCAACCGGTGATGGGGATAGTCACCAAATGCGCCGCGAGCACTGCCAAACCGACCGCCAATGGAAGTAAAACCTAGACACCCAAACATTCATTCGTTAAAGGAAGGAAGAGCTAATTTGAATTAGGAAAGAAAGTTATTACGTACGGGCCGGTGAGGGACGTCTGGACTTCTTTTCGGGTCAACCACTAATAACAATGTATATACCAAGAAAAAAGTGCCAACGATCTCGGAAAGCAATGCGGCACCCACGCCATACCCTGGAGCCACCAGGTTTGCACCGCCTCCCACTTAGTTGTGAAGAGTGGGCGTTGCCCCAAGGGTGGCGGTGGAAGTGACTGGGGAGGCTGTCGCTGGTCTTGGTTGGTCTATTTTCGAAATCGTGACGCCAACAGGTGCAGGCTTCGAGGAGCCTCATCATAGATGCTCTTATTATATGTTGATGAAAGAGGGTGGCCACTAGAGACCCTAGAAACAGCCCAACCAAAAAAACCACCGCTCATCGCATTCGAAAAATATCAAATAGCACTAAATGCGCACATAACTATTTTCAAATAAATAAAAGGGGTTGCCAAATAAAACAAAACCCAAAGTTCTCGCTGCCACCCAATCTTTCCAGACGGATGGATGGTTGTAAATAACAGCAATACGGAAACTCCGAGTTGGGTTGATCCCGCAGTCGGTGATGGGGATAGTCGCCAAATGGGCCGCAAGCACTGCCAAACCGACCGCCAATGAAAGTAAAACCTAGACACCCAAACATTCATTCGTTAAAGGAATGAATAGCTAATTTGAACTAGGAAAGAAAGTTATTACGTACGGGCCTGTAAGGGATGTCTGGACTTCTTTTCGGGTGAGCCGCTGGTAACACTGTATATACCAGGAAGAAAGTGCCAACGATCTCGGAAAGCAATGTGGCGCCCACGTCATAACCTAGAGCCACCAGGTTTGCACCGCCTCCCACTGAGTTGTGAAGAGTGGGCATCGCCCTTGGGGTGGTGGTGGAAATGACTAGGGAGGCTGCTTGCTGGTCCTGGTTGATTTGTTTTCAAAATCGTGACGCCAACCGATGTAGGCTTCAAAGAACCTCATTATAGTTTTTCTTATTATATGTTGATGAAAGAGGGCGGCCACTAGAGACCCCGGGAACAACCCGAACCAAAAAAATCACTGCCCATCACATTCGAAAAACATCAAATAGCACAAAATGCGCACATAACTATCTTTAAATAAATAAAAGGGGTTGCCAAATAAAACAAAACCCAAAACTCTCGGTGCCACCTCATTTTTCCAGACAGATAAATAATTGTAAATAACAACAACACCGAAGCTCCAAGCTGGGTTGATCTTATAGCCGGTGATGGGGATAGTCACCAAATGCACCGCGAGCACTGCCAAACCAACCGCCAATGAAAGTAAAACCTGGACACCCAAACATTCATTCGTTAAAGAAATGAAGAGCTAATTTGAACTAGGAAAGAAAGTTATTACGTACGAGCTTGTGGGGAACGTCTGGACTTCTTTTCGGGTCAGCTGTTGGTAACACTGTATATACCAGGAAGAAAGTGCCAACGATCTCGGAAAGCAATGCGGCGCCCACGCCATAGCCTTGAGCCACCAGGTTTGCACCGCCTCCCACTAAGTTGTGAAAAGTGGGCGTCACCCTTGGAGTGGCGGTGGAAGTGACTAGGGAGGCTGCCGCTAGTCCTGATTGGTCTGTTTTCAAAATCGTGATGCCAACAAGTGCAGGCTTCGAGGAGCCTCATCATAGCTGCTCTTATTATATGTTGATGAAAGAGGGCGGCCACTAGAGACGCCAGAAATAGCCCAAACCAAAAAAATCACTGCTCATCGCATTCGAAAAACAACAAATAGCACCAAATTTGCACATAACTATCTTCAAATAAATAAAAGTGGTTGCCAAATAAAATAAAACCCAAAGTTCTCGCTGCCACCTGATCTTTCCAAACGGATGGATGGTTGTAAATAACAGCAACACCGAAGCTTCGAGCTGGGTTGATCCCGCAGCCGGTGATGGGGATAGTCGCCAAATGCACGTACTGCCAAACCGACCGCCAATGGAAGTAAAACCTGGACACCCAAACATTCATTCGTTAAAAGAAGGAAGAGCTAATTTGTACTAGGAAAGAAAATTATTACGTACGGGCCTGTGAGGAACGTCTGGACTTCTTTTTGAGCCAGCCGCTGTCAACACTGTATATACCAAGAAGAAAGTACCAACGATCTCGGAAAGCAATGCAACGCCCACGCCATAATCTGGAGCCACTAGGTTTGCACCACCTCTCACTGAGTTGTGAAGAGTGGGCGTCGCCCCTAGGGTGGCGGTGGAAATGACTGGGGAGGCTGCTGTTGATCCTGGTTTATTTATTTTCGAAATCGTGACGCCAACGGGTGCAAGCTTCCGGGAGCTTTATCATAGTTGCTCTTATTATATGTTGATGAAAGATGGTGACCACTAAAGACCCCAGAAACAGCCCGAACCTAAAAAATCACTGCTCATCGCATTCGAAAAACATCAAATAGCACCAAATACGCACCTAACTATCTTCAAATAAATAAAATGAGTTTCCAAATAAAACAAAACCCAAAGTTCTCACTGCCACATGATCTTTCCAGACGAATGGATAGTTTGTAAATAACAGCAACACCGAAACTCCGAGCTGGGTTGATCCCACAGCCGGTGATAGGGATAGTCGCCAAATGCGCCGCGAGCACTGCCAAACTGACCGCCAATGAAAATAAAACCTGGACACCCAAACATTCATTCGTTAAAGGAAGGAATAGCTAATTTGAACTAGGAAAGAAAGTTATTACGTACGGGCCTGTGAGGAATGTCTAAACTTCTTTTCGGGTCAGCCGCTGGTAACACTGTATATACCAGGAAAAAAGTGCCAACGATCTCGGAAAGCAATACAGCGCCCACACCATAGCCTGGAGCCACCAAGTTTGCACCGCCTACCACTAAATTGTATTTACTCTCCATGGTAGCCTTCACGATCCCAACGCCGTAGACGACGCCCAAACATTGAGCCATCGAGTAGGCCATAGCCTTATTCAAGCTTTTCCTCTTGGCCACAAACAATCCGAAGGTAACAGCTGGGTTGAAGAACCCACCTACATCAAAACGCAGACACCCCTAAAGACCCTTCAAACATAAAATGTGAAAACAAGAATGAAACAGGGGTTTTAAATGTACCAGACACATCGATCATGAAAAACACGAGGACGAACGTAGAAGCAGCGAAGACCCAGGCTATGGGCAGGACATCCCTCGGAAGGGCCAAACTTATTCTTCTATACGATATCCCCATGTAAAGTAAGAGGAAAGAGGCCAAAAATTCAACAACAATGGCTCGATAGAATGAACCCTTCCTGAGCTCGAAGATGTCCAGGAATGGAGCCCTTTGGAAGTCGTAGGTGTCGTTACACCCATCATCGGGGTGGTTACATCCTCCGAATTCCATCTTCTTCGTGTTGGAAGAGAGATGGAGAGTAGGGCTGGAAAAGAAGCTCGGCGATGAGATGATGGGACAAGAGTGAGGTGTGCTCCCCTTTTTAACAAAAAGGGAAAAAAAGGGATGGGGGAGACGGAGACGATTTGCCAATGGGGCTCTCGTTTTTAATGAATTGTCCTTTCATGAGATGGCGGATCAAGAAGGGAGGGATAGTTTGGGTATTATAGTTTCAGGGTATTATTGCTTAAGAAAAGGGGACACGGCACAATTACGGTATCGCCCATCACTGAGAACATTCCCGAAGCACTTAAATTCTCTTAGAAGCGTTTTAGTCATTCTCCTCAATCATGACCGCTCTATTGATCACGAAAATTTCAAATCCGTGACACATGGCTATCCATCACAATTCACACAATTTCTAACCATGTTGTATCTATAAATGGAATATTACATGTAACAATGGAGACACAGGGATAGACACATACGACACATAGGGCTGATAAAAATACTTTTCATGAGAGGGAGATTGAAACCTGATGTTGGGGTATTTTAGGGAATTAGCAATAGGGTATTTTGGGGAATTAGCCATGGGGTATTTTAGGGAATCAGCCGTTCTATCGATGCAATGCCGTATTCTTTCCTCCCGATCCACCTCACTTCGTCTCTCTTGCTACCTCATCTCTCCCTCGAACTTCAACGCTGCTCTCCGCCGACTGTTTCATTGCGGAAGAAGAAATAGAGAATTTCCTTGGGCGCGTCGCATTTGATGATCGATCAACGCATTGTTGTCTCCGAAAACATTGGCAACAAAAACCCAGGCGATGAAAGATGGACGATCACGGTCGAGAAGGGACAACACAAGCGCACGATGACGTTAACGGCTACTAATGGTGACATTGAAAATGCTGCACCCCGTAGGCCCTTCTATCGAGGCGCCTCGCCCTGCTGATCTCTTGGAGATTGTGCACCTTGCAATGAAGCTGGTACAAATATAGGCTTAGAAATATTTATCATGTTAGTGTTAATGGGCTCTATTGCCCTGTTCAAGAAGAAGAAGCTCGATCTAGTGTTGATGGCTCTAGTAATATTGCTGGTGTTGATTGTGGCAGGGGTGAAAAATAGGGAGTTATTCCTCCATCTCATAGTGGTGATTGCGTGAGCACGTGCTTGGTTGATTTTTCGTCGCTCGGGAAAAGTACATATGTGATAGAAAACAGGATATTGGTTTTGTTAAGCCATTTGCAGTGGTTTTTTCCGGATCTAGTGTATCATAAGGGATTTTCCTTTTGTATAGATTCTTACGTATTGGATAAAAATAATCACCCATTTTCTAATCTCTTGCGATACATAGTAAGGTAGCAATGAGGTGGCAGTATGTAGAACTTGATACTGGTTTTATTAGGCCAGGTAGCAATATGTAGAACTGGAAACTAGATACTGGTTTTGTTAGGCCATTGTCAAATTTCTTGAGTGTATAAGATAACTTTCCGGCTTGACAGACGTCTTCTCTTTCTATTTTCTTATGCTTCTTGGTAATGTAAACCACATCATTAGTCGAACATAGATCCTTGTGTCATGGGCCAATCGTTTGAGATCGTGACCGTGTGGCGACTTAAACTATTTTATTTCGCTTGGGATTGTTGGCGCCTAAGCCAAGCCTTCTACTCACCCGGATCGAAAAGAGAGCTAAAGAGAAGCTCTGAAGAGAGAATGAAAGTTGGATTGCTAAAATGGTTGGATGGTTACAAATGAGGGGAGGGCACCCGTTTTTATACTTAAGGCCCTCGGATTATAATCATTGATCGAGTTTGGATCCGGTGAACAAGATCATACCACCCCACCTACCATTTACCGGCATTTATGTTAAGAAAATTTTACACCACGGCACAATTACGGTATCGCCCGTCCCTGAGAACGTTTCGGAAGCACTCGGATCTTCCTAGAGGTGTTTTGGTCGTTCTCCCTTGATCATGAACACTCTATTGATCACGGAAATTTTGGATCCGTGACACATGGCTATCCATCACAATTCACACAACTTCTAACCGTGATGTATCTGTAAACGGAATATTGCATGTAACAATGGAGACGCGTACAGACACAAGGCTGATAACATATACTATTCATGATAGGGGGCTTGAAACCTAATATTGGGGTATTTTAGGGAATTAGCCATGGGGTATTTTAGGGAATCAGCCGTTGTATCGATGCAATGCCGCATTGCCACTTTGTCTCTCTTGCTACCTCATCTCTCCCTCGGACCTCAACATCACTCTCCACTAACTGTTTCATTGCAAAAGAAAAAATAGGGAATCTCCTTGGGCACGTCGCATTTGATGATCGATTGATCAATGCTTATCTGAAAATTCTAACGCATTGTTGTCTCCAAAGACATTGGCAACGAAAACCCAGGCGATAAAAGATGGACGATCACAGTCGAGAAGGGACAGCACAAGCGCACGATGATGTTAATGGCTACTGATGGTGACATTGAGAACGCCGCACCCTGCAGGCCTTGCTGTCAAAGCGCCTCGCCCTGCTGATCTCTTGGAGATTGTGCACTTTGGTGGTGATGAAGCTGGTACAAATATAGGCTTAGAAATAATTATCATGTTAGTGTTAATGGGCTCTATTGCCTGTTCAAGAAGAAAAAGCTCGATCTAATGTCGATGGCTCTGGTAATGTTGTGTTGACACTAGGTTTTTTTGGTCTATTTTCTTTTAAATGCACATTTATTTTTTGCACATATAAATATATAGGAATTTACAGAAAAATAAATTTAAAAAATAAATAATAAAAAATCGAGTGGGCTGATATAGCCCAGCCCACTCTTTTACTCGCCCCGTCCATCTTTTAATCTGAGCCCAGCCCATCACCCATGGGCCTTTTCTTCATTTTTGGCCCATTTTCCCTTCATTCTCCATAGACACAAAAACACGCACACACGTACACAGAGGGGCAGCTACGACGATGGTCCTGTAGCGGCGGAGGAACGAATCGACGACGAGAGCGACGCCGTGCCGGACCAGGCGTTCACGTTTGCCGCGGCGGCGGTCGTGGACTGGTCGAGCGGCCCCGTCAACGTACAGGTCATCAAATCACTCGCCGTTCGACGCTAGAAAGAAGGGCACGGCGACAGGGAAGCGGAGCCACCGATGATGAAACCCGCGGATCTCCACCTGCCAGAGGCGGATCTCGCGACGAAACGGCCTCTGTAGTCGACGGCGCCGTCGACGGTGTCCCGGAGCGGGGCGTTTCGGCGTCATCAGGACGGACGGAGGAGAAGGCCGACAGAGAACGGAGGCCAGCGGAACGCTCGACGACACCGTTTGTCCGGCGACCCCCCTCCCACGGCGGTGACGATTTTCAGATCTGAGCAGCGAGAGGAGGGAGAGGGAGTTTCGACGAGAGTGAGCCCGAGAGAGAAAGGGGCTCGACCGAGGGAGAGCAGGGGGAGGTGGACGATTTTCAGACAGAGAAGAGAGAGGATCGAAGGGAGCAGATCTGAGGGGAGGAGAAAAGAAAACGGAGGAAGAGAGGTGGCCGGCAGCCATGCCTGACTCGCCGCCGATGACCCCCCGCCGTGCTTCAACTCCGGTGCCGGAAACAGGGGATTCGAAGAAGAGATCTGAGAGAGCCTGAGCAGAGAGAGAAAGGCAGCAGGAAAGCGGTAAAAAAAAAGAGGAGACGAAAGTTCGGCGAGGGGGCGTTTCTGGCTAAAGGAAGGAAAGTGAGGAAGAAAATGTGAGGGAAAAGAAAAAACGCAGGAGCTGTGGTTCTGGTTTTTCATGAGGGTTCTTCTTTTTGGACCTTGGAGAGTTCGGCTGCACTGGAGAAGAAGAGAGAGCCAAGAATTGCAGAAAAACCGAGAAGCTCGACCGAGAGAAAGAAAGCCAGATAGAAAGGAAATTCGAAGCGGAGTCAAACGTCGCCGGAGTTCGCTCGCTTGTCGCCGTTTGCCGCATCATTTTCCTCCAGAACCAGGTAAACCTCCCCTGGACATCCTTGTTCTTTTTTTTTGAAAAGATGGCGGGCCAGAGCTTGTGAACGCCCGGTTCGCGCAACCCCTTTCCCCATTGACCCTCCATTGACGTTTCTATGTTCACTAGTATTCCTTGTTAGGAACCCAGAACTGAGCCGAGTCCCCACCGAGTCATGTATCTCCCGTTACAGTAGCGCATACCAGGTGTCTGCGAAAATGTCTAAATGAAATCTGAAGTTTGTAGTTGTGTTGTAACGGAGGATGATTGTTTTTGGTTAATGCTCATCCTGAGTGTGTCTAATCTATCTCTGAGTGAGCCTTAAGTGTTTCCCGTTTGTGTCTTGTTGATACCAACCCGATCCCGACCCCCAAACTAGCCTACATGTCTTCTGCCAATTCATGCGCACAACCTGTTTGATTAAATGCCTTAAAGAAAACCGAAACTTGCTCACACTCTAGCTCGGGATTTGTTCGTGTTTCTATCTATATCTGTTCGAAGCATGTTATTCTTTCTTATTTCTAGTATGTTTTTCGTATGATTTACATAGAAATGGTTGTTCGTAGTCAATTCGGCGAGGGGTGTTTTTAGTTCGGAAATAGGAAAGATAGAGCGTCGCCGGAGGTCGAGGCCGACAACGGTCAATGTCGGTTGAAGTGGATGACCGGTGGATGACGGTGTCGGCGTCGGTCCGGCGGAGAGGTTGCAGATGCGTCGTTGTTGCTGGCGGAGTTGCAGCAGACGTTCGGTCAAGAGGTTGAGGAAGACGTGCATGGAAGAATCGCAGCAGGGAGAGACAAGGCAGAAAAGACAAACAGAAAGAATAAAAAGGGAGAAAAGAAATAATAGAAAAGAAGAAAAGAGAGGGCCGAAAACAATGAAAAATGACAGGGGGCTGGGCTGAAAGCTCCGAGTGGGCCTGGGCTGAGGGCTGCGAGTGGGCCTAGATTGAAAATGGATGGGCTGGATTTTGTAAAGGGGTAGATTGGGCCGTTTTTATTTCTTTTATTAATGGGCCATTTTTTTTAAATTTCGTTCGGGCCGTTCGGCCAGCCCGGTCATTGCTCCGGCCCGGACCGATAGGGTCCGGGTCGGTTTAGTAGGAAATCATAAAAAAAATCAAAAAAATTCAGAAATTCAAAAAATATTAAAAAATTAGAAAATTCCAAAAATAAAAACATTTTTTTAATAAAAAGTTTTTGAAAGTTTTTTTTTTCGAATATAAAAAAATTTTCAAAAATTCCAAAAACATTAATAAATGTTTTTTTAAAAGAAAAGCCAAAAATTTTAAAAAAATCTTGAAAACCTGTTTTTTTAATTTTGGAAATTTCGAAAATATTAAAAATATTTAAAAATATAAAAATTTCATAAAAATTCAGAAAATCAAAAAAAATTGCAAAAAAAATTAGAAAACCCTTAAAAAGAAAAAGACCCAAAATTAAATAGGCCTTTAGGGCTCTACAATAAGTTTTTCCAGTTTATATTATTAAGATTATTCTTACACCTTATTTTGCAATAATATTTTGGATGTTATTTATTTACCTTAAAACAGTTAGTACAGACCTTAAATTTCTCAATAGGTTTTCATGACATTTTGAAACACCCAATCAAGTTAGGTACCGAAAATGTGTTAATCGTATAATTAGCGTAATCAAGTCCCCGACCCTAGACTTTTTGGTTATGTGGAAAGTGAGGCACGCTCCCATGCCCACTTTATTTCTAGTCGACCCCAATAGACTAGTGGCAACTCATTGTTTAAAAACTTTTATAAATATCCAACGTCGCACGGAGTATGGGCTTGGGAGAGATCGAGTTAATTAAGGGCTATCGATCCCGAAATTAACAATATCCTTAAACCTATTTAGACATTTTTTCTTTCCCCCTTCGAGACGGGGATGAGAAAAAATTAGGTCGCGACATGTTGCTAGTGTTGATTGTGGCGGGGGTGAAGAATAGGAAGTTATTCCTCCGTCTTATAGTGGCGATTGCGTGAGCACGTGCTTGGTTGATTTTTCATCTTTCGAGAAAAGTACATATGGGATAGGAAACAGGATATTGGTGGAAAAGTACATATGAGATAGGAAACAGGATATTGGTTTTGTTAGGTCATGGTTTTTTCCGAATCTGGTGTATCATAAGGGATTTTTCTTTTGTATAGATTCTTACATATTAGATAAAAAAATTGCCCATTTTCTAATATCTTGCAGTACATAGTGAGGTAGGAACGTATGTAGAACTGGATGATGATTTTATTAGGCTAGGTGGCAATATGTAGAACTGAAAAACTACATGCTGGTTTTGTTAGGCCATTGTCAAATTTCTTAAATGTATAATGGTAACTTTCTGGCTTGACAGGCGTTTTCTTTTATGTTTTCTTATGCTTCTTGGTAATGTAAACCACATCTTTAGTCCTTGTGTCACGGGCCAATCGTTTGAGATCATGACCGTGTGGCGACTTAGACTATTTTGGATCGCTTGGGATTGTTGGCTTAGCCAAGCCTTTTCGGATCAATTAATCAATCTCACCCAAATCTTAGAGAAAGTCTCACTCAAATCTTAGAGAGAGAAAATCTAGATAGAAAAGCTATGAAAGAAAGAATGAAACTTAGATTGCTAAATTGTTGGATGGTTACAAATGAAGGGAAGGGACACCTTTTTATACTTGAGGCTCTCGGATTATAGATTGAGTTTCGATCCGGCGGACGAGATTGTATCGCCTCACCTATCGTCTAACGGCATTTATGCCTAGAAAATTCTAGACCACGGCACAATTATAGTATCGCCCCTCCTTGAGAATGTTCCGGAAGCACTTGGATTCTCTCAAAGGTGTTTTGGTCGTTCTCTCTTGATCATAAACGAATCACTGAAACCCCGGATCTGTGACACTTGGCTGTATTACATAAGATCATGGAGGAAGCAAGATGTGACCGCTGTGTGAATCATGGGATTTTCTGTTTCATTATCTTATAGATGAACATATCTCATGGTTTGCCACTGGCTTTCTCTTTGAAAAAAAAAAAAAAAAAAAAATTGGTCCGTCTAGTTACTGTGATTCTTTCAAGAAAGAAGAAAATAGACCAATGATGCCTTCCATTCCTTCAGTTTTGGTGGCTCCGAAATTCCCTTGGAGCCTTGACTTTGGTCTCTTTTCTGTCTTCTGCTCTATGACCTTGAGTGCAGGATGAATTGGGTGAACGAACACCGGATTAAAGGACTTGAGTAGAAACCTAGGTTCGAAAGATGCGCGCCTGTGCTGTGTGTCATTTTTTACTAAGATGTTGGCTTGGCAGCCACTAGATGACCATGTCTCTTGGCGTAAAGATGTGAATATGAAACAAACCTCGTTTGGGCACAGTCAGCTTTACGATGACCTTTCTCAATGTATCAGCTTGAAGATTGCGCTTATTAATATCACTGGTGCTCATATTTTGATTGAGTTGTTCTCGATTCATGGTTCACTTCTTTCTTGTTTTGAAGTCAAATGAAAAAAAAAAAAATAAAATAAAAAGAAGGCATGCTTTTCACTTATTTGCAGCTCCGATTCTAGGATACTTGGTACTAGAATCTTTTCTTTTCCAAATTTCCGATGGTGAGTGGAAAGTTGTTGAACAAGGTAGCAGGTGCCGCTGATAAACTTCCCGATAAGCAGGAAGATGCACCGACAGATGAGAATATGCAAGACTCGATGCAGACGCCTCCACTATCCGAGCGTCGAAAGGCTCTGTTCGAACCATTGGAGCCTGTGGGTAGCGCCAAGTGCCGATGGCCATCAAATGAGTCCTTGCTTGCCACCACCCGACTTCGATTCTGCGAGCTATCCACGAGGCTGGCTGATCGGGAAAAGGAGAAAGCTTGGGAATGCCATCGAATGACTCTTTTCAGAGAAACCTGCTAAAAGCTACAAGGATCTGGCACAACCTAAACCACATGCGCGCCAATCCTAACACATAGATCACAACAATGGTTTACTTCGCATTTGATATATTGTCATTTCGTGGATCTTAAACCATCGATTTTCAACAGGTGTGAATTGCTCCTCGAGAAAGGGTGAATCCAAAAGAACTGCTCGGAAAAGGGAAGAGCTATCGATTTGGCGAATTAACATGTGGCAAATCGGGTCTTGCCTCAGAAAAAGAAGAGGAGACGGATCTTAAGAGAAGAGGAGACGAAGAAATAATGGGTGGATGCCCAGCACGGGCAGTGGTAAACATGGACCCAGTTAAAAATGAAATCCTCTCGATTCTTTCGTGCCATCAGCCCATAGAGCATATTTACATGATATGATTGTACAACCCTTTGAGGAGAACGTAATGCATCTCCCCGTAGATGCGAACCCCCTCGTTACCGTCTGTGCAACTCTCACCACATTCCGCACACGGCTCGCATATAGACTCCTAAATTCATCCCAAGCCTTTTCTTCCACCTCTCCTGTCCAATCCTCGATCATATGAGTTCGAGTTTCAAGCTACCCGAAAGGATAGATTGAACTAAAAAATGACAAAGCAGGCAACAACTGATCACCAATCTGGCTTCGCTTCACGAGGTCAGAGAGAAGCCCAAACACGGAGATCATGATGAATCTGTATTCATTAATATGACTTTGTTGGTGGCCTGTTTACATCAATGTCTAATCTACCATGTCCTCATGTATCCATCTCTCTATTTATATATGTTATGCCCATGGACTAAACTGACAAAACACCGCGCATTGATCGGATGATAAGAAAACAAAACGGGTGTTCAAAAAATATCAACTCTTCATAAAGTTCTCGCGCTCCTGCCACTTTTTTGCTAATGAACTCACATAACTGGCACGGCAAAGTGTCGAGGCTTGCCACATGTGTTTTATCATAATTACCTAATACAACGCATTTTCTCCACGCGTGGTATTCGGCATACGCCACCGGATCATTCGCCAGGGACTTCAACAAAGTTGCCAATTCTTACATGGAGCTAAACTCGTTCCCATCTATGATCGAATGCGGAGGGACAAAGTCCATGACGCCGGGAGCACTGAAAAAGATGCGGACCGCCCCGAAATCCAGAGCATGAGATAGCTTCTCCATCACGTAACTTTCCGTCCAAGTGTTCTTAATTGCGAGAACAAACTTACAGAGAGACATGGCGCAGTGCCAATGGTCCCACCATTTTGGAGTGATGCTGGCATCGTTGGCACCCTCGGGATGGAAAGAAAGTGCCTTGTCGAGACTACCGACATCATTTAAGTACTTGCCAAATGAATGGTGAGGCAGCAAATTGAGGAGCTTTCTCGCAAGTTCGTTCCTTTGAGGAAGGCAACGAGACGAAAACCGATAAACCTATCGTCTCCTGGGGTGCAAAAACTAGATTTAATACATTTAGGGATCATAAGTCAATAGGGAGAGAATTGAGCTGAGACTTGAGAGGGATTGCATGTCTAAGCATTGAAGCTGATTTTGGGCTGTGCCAGTGAAATTATTTATGTAGAGTGATTAATACCAAAAGGTAAAAACGATCAAGACAAACAGCAATAGGAATGGGACATGAAGAATCTGCAAGTGTAGAAGCTTGAATCGTCCATCTGACCAGGAATAAAAATCATTCGCCATAGAAAATGATGCAGTTAAACATGAGGAATTCACGAATAACTGTTTCCTATTCCATAACAAATGTCTAGAGAGTAGGACTATTTCCTCTCACCATTTATTGGGGGACCTAAATATGACAACAACTTGGCAAAGTGGAAAGAAAAAAGTTGAAGACTTCATGAGAAAAGAATCGAGAGCAATAGGGAAACACAATTTGCAATAGCTGGACCGCGTAATCTCTGTTTCTAGGATCACATATCAGCATTTCAATCATATATGCACATATAGATGGATGGATGGGACCAGAGTTTAGCCAGCACAAGGAGGAGGCTCTACAATTTTTATGGACAAAAGCAAAGTAAAAGGAGCTAGGACGGCCAGTTTCAAACATATGATACGAATGAGGATCTCCAAGAAAATTGGTAAGCTCCAATCGTACACAATTAGAGCTTAACCGAAAAAACATGCTTCAAGGGACAGCATCCATGTGCTTATTTTTCAAGCTTCATTGCATTGTCCATGTGTCCCACTTTAGTAAAAGAGCCTAGCCAGTCGCATTCTTATCGGAGAGCACCAATAAATAACCAAGCCTATGAAAACTTTGCCAGAAAAGTTGCACTGTTTTGTACCAAATGTCAGAATGACTATGTATGACTACAGTTTTTTCAGGTTAAGAACAATCTTTCACCTCTTTCTGATAATGGCATGCGTATATTGTTCAGGATATTAGGTGCTTGCATTATTGGAAGTTCATGTGTAAGTTTTCTTCTTGATATTTTGCCTTCAGTTGCTGTTTGATGTTGCAATCATATGGCTGGTAAAAGTAAACAAACCTCCTATATTCTCTTCTGTTACAATGGTTATTTTTCAAAGAAAAAAAATGTACATTTGTTTTGCTTTGCACAGATTTAGCTGTAACTTATCTCCTCCTGTTTTACAATGTGTAATGACAGTTAGAGTATGTTTTCTCATGTGCAGGTTGAAGTAGCCTTGAGAGACTTGATTCTCTCAGATTATGCAAAGAAGAACAACGTGAATGCTTCAGCTCTCACACAGTCTGAGATTCGTGATATTATACCCCGTGCTGAGATTACCCCTCCATCTCAACAGAGGTAGCAAATTGCGGAAATTGAGAAACAGGTACCATATGTCTTAATTATGGAGAAGTGTTAAAATATTGATCTGTGCCTCTGCTCTAGTTTGCTGACTTGTTGACATATATTCAGGCAAAAGAAGCCAGTCAGCTTACGGCAGTCACAACAAGGATCACCAATGTGCATGGTGATGAACTGATTGTGACCACCACTAGTCCTTATGAAGAAGTTGCATTTGGGTCTAAGACTGACTGGCGTGTGAGGGCAATATCAGCGACCAATCTTTATCTTCGAGTGAACCGCATATATGTTAATTCCAAGGACATAAAGGCATGTTCATTGCCCTGATCTTGTTAGCATTTGAATGGGTAATTCTTTTGGTGGATCATCAAAATGGGAAGCATTACGTACCTTGAGACCTTCTGTTATTAGTGGGTGTGACTACCACATTGGTTGGTGAAAATTAAAGGAAAAGGTTCAATTTGTACTCCATCCGTGTGTATAGTGGGTACTGAATTCTAAGGAACTTACAAAGTCAGAGTAAGGTAGCAAAATGTCATAGCTTTTGCTATTTAGTTATATATACTTTCCGCCCGGTGATGCAGGAGACAGGATATACTTATGTTATGCCCATGAACATATTGAAGAAATTTATTTGCATAGCGGATCTGCAAACTCAGATTGCTAGGTACTCGTATGGTATAAGCCCATCCCATAATCATCAGGTCAAGGAAATTCGCTGTATCGCAATGCCACCTCAATGGAGAACACATCAGCAGGTGAATCTTCCGAGTGCACTCCCCGAGCAGGATTTCCTAAATGACTTGGTGCCATTGGGGTGGATGCACACGCAGCCAAATGAGCTTCCACAGTTACACCTCAAGTATAATCAAGTGCTCATTTAGTGTCGCTGGTCTTGTGACTTGATATAAGGAGTCTTGTGATCTCACTTGTGCTGCTTTACTTTTGTAGGATCTAATTAATTATGCTCGAGTTTCGGAGAGCAACAAGCAATGGGATGACAAGAAGTGCATTATCCGGACATGCAGTTTCACGCCAAGTTCCTGCTCCTTAACTGCTTACAAACTCAACCCTTCAGGTTGTCTGAATAAAGACACTCGAAGCAATCCGGCTTGATACTTTCCAACTCACTACGAGAAGGTACAGATGCTCCTCAGCGACAGTTTCCTTGGCTTTTACATGGCAAGAAAGAAGGATCATGAGAATGTTTCAAATGCTTCTCACGAAACATAATCTGCATATCCTGTTAGAATTGTCCCATTCGTCGTATTGCTCACAGACCTGAATTTATCAACGTTCGAGATCAATTAGCAACAATGCCACTTCTGTATTTCATCCTTACCTGATAATGACTGAATCACTTACCTGATTTTACTTTCTTCTTTTAACGTAGATGCCGGTTAATGGCCCGTGGAACTCCAAGTTCATGGGGGTGAAGCACGCTCAAGCATGAAGTACGGAATGAAACTGGGGACACCGAGAGAGTACTGTCACGAGGACCACAGGTCCACTCACTTCCTGGAGTTCAGCAACATGGAAGTGGGTGACATCGCCGAGGGCGACCGCGAAGACACATTTTCTTAGGCCTTAGAAGAACTTTTGGGTTGTCTTTTGGATGTTGGAAAGTCGCACTTCTTTCTCTTGCTCACATTTACTCTCTATTTGTTATGTTTGTGTGCCTTATCATAACAACGCTCCATCTATGATTATCTAGAGATGCCTTTCTTTTAACGCCTGAACAAGTACCTAGCCGTTTCCTAAACCAATCCCTTAAGCCGAGAAGGAATGGAATCAGCAGTTACAGCGTAAGAAGCTTTATGCGTTTGATTCGGCTTTCTCGAGGGATTTTCAGCCTCAAATGCCCCTTGGGGAAAGCTAGGGTGTTTGGCAATTCTTTTCAAGGGGCTTTCGGCCAAATGCTAACCTTAGGAAAGTTAAAAACCCAATGTTGGTAAGTACCAACTTTGGGCCTTCAGCATTTGACCAAGTGTTGAACTTAGTTTTTTTTTTTTTCCTTCCAAAACTATCATCACCAATTCTTTAGTTTTCCAATTTTACCCCTTTTTCAAAACTACTCATTTTTGCCAATGTTGACAAAAGTTTGATATTTTTAATAAAAAAAAAAAAAAAATTAAACCCAAAAGCCCTCTACAAAAAAAGATTTGCCAAAATATAGTTCTGCAAATAATTTTTCACCAAACACAATTTGTATTTTCTAAAAACCCTTTATGCTAAAGGCATTTGCTTTTCCCAAAGCCTATTTCCAAATCTCAACCAAACGCAGAAAGTTTGAACAATGGTCAAGGAAAGCCAATCCCCTCTTATAAGCTGAGCAAAGCCCAAGAAACATCAGCATCCCAATCTCCAGTTGATCTAGAAATCAAGTGATGCTGCAAAAATGGAATTCGAGATAGGTTTCATACGTTTTCAAAAGTGCGGCAGTAAATTAATGAAAGATCATGAATATTGAAGTTGTAATTGACAAACATTAATTCTTACTTATTCAGATTACCGTCATGGATTGAGTTGGATTCCATTTTGATATTAGTGAATACTATACTGCGACGAGACATTTTTCTTGATGATTCAAGGCCTGGTTGTATGTATTTAAAAAAATGTAAAAGTCCACCAAAACTTATAGTATCATTCGAGTTTAAGAGAACTGTGAAGAAATGATATTTACGAATTCACATGTCAATATTTAATCATTATGGAAGTTTGCCTTTTTTTCCTTTTTGTGAATTTTTTGTACTTAATACAAATTAGCAAAAACTCAAAATGATCGTTTAGTAGTCCAGTCAAATTGGCGCGGCAGCTTAACATAACGTTTAACATTTGACAGAAGAAATTACTTGAATGGCTCTATTGTTAAACATTTTAGAAAAGTTTAGGGACCGCTGATGCTTAATCCATGAAATTCCGATTCAATGAAGTTCACCACCAATCGTGAGGGAGAGAGAGAGAGAGAGAGAGATTCTTAATTAAGATTACATTAATATTCTTAATTTGATACAGCCACTAATATCGGCAAAAGGGTCAATAACCAGATAGACAACCAGCTCCTTAATCAAACAAAAAAGGGCTAACACGAAATAAAAATCGAAATCAGCTACACTTACACTAGATGGGCAAAAAAGGGCACGTTCGCAACCTTAAAGCACCATCAAATACACTGCCCTAATTTTTGACTTGTCGAAAGTTTGATAACTCAACAAGGACAACAACCTCAAAAAACCCTCGTTTTGGAAGGTAAAAACGACAAAAGGCCTGTCCACCAAGTTATCATTACTGTTAGGGGTTCAGCTGATACATGAGGACTTGACTTGTCAGCTTAAACACAAAATCATCAACTAATAAATGGTGCACATGGTCGATGAAATATGAAACCATGTACACCGAAAATCCAAATCTTTGTAGCTAGAGAAATTCAGTTGGCCAGATTAAGGTCGTTCAAGTCCTTGGTGATGGCCGGAATGCAGCTCGAACTCCTCGTGATCATGCCGACTCTCTTCTGGCCTTCCGCGTCCCTTGGGCTTAGAGACTTGGCCCTCACCGTGCTCTTCTTCAAGATCTCCCTCATGGCGTTGGCCTGGAACAGCGCCGGGTACGCCCGGATCTTCTTGAACTTGGCGCACGCGCTCATGTGCGTGGTCAGCGCCTCGTCCCGCCTCCCGCCGTTCTTCTCCGCCTCCTCCTTCACCGCCTCGGCACACAGCCCGCATATCCACCTCCCCGAGAACCTCTTGCGCACCCGCTCGATGTACTCCAGCGTGCACTCCTCGCTCATGCCACAGCACTCACACTTGGCGTCCTCGACCTCCGATATCGGCGGGAGGGCCACCGCCGACGCATTCAAGTGATCCGCCGCCACCTCTTTCATCATCCCGAACGTCATCTCCGACTTGGTCCGGTGGAGGCTGTCGGTCGATAGCCTCGGTGGCTTGGAAAAGGCACCCATGGCCTTGCTAGCAGACTTGGAGTAAGAGCTCACAATAGCCTCTCCATGCGGTGCCATGAGGGTCTAAAAATCTGGTGTGACGAGTTCGAGACTTTTTCCAAAATTATGTTGAAATCGATCGAGACTAATGAGAGAGAAGAAACTAACCACGAAAGGGAGAGCGAGTGCTACTCTGACGGCTAGAAGATCGTTTCAAGTTGGGGAGACACTGGTGCTATGTACACATATTTATAATGCTAGAGAGCCTCTCTCCTAACATGAATCCGTGTGTTTGTGTGTACGTGAATCGTTTTAGATGTTGTATGGACCATGACGAGTCTCGTGTCAGCTATCATCGATGCAGGAATCGCCGTGAACGAGCTAGATTTTTCACTAAAGGTACGGCTGAGAAAGAGCAAGACGCTCCAACTTTTGTTTTGAGTGTTATCATCAATGAGAGAAGCAATGCATTTATTTCCAAGCGAACACTAGCTAACTGCTTTTTTTATTTTTCTCTTTTGACTTCGGGCTAATGATGGTGATGACGAAGACAATGCGTTAACGTGAGCATAAGCTGCACAATGCACAGCTTTCATAACTTTTCATGATCTTTTCTATTACTTTCCTTCTCCTGTTCTGCTGCTTTCTTTTGGCGGGAAGTGAGAGAGAGAGAGAGAGATTGGGAAGAAACAGCTATAAGGGGAAAACAATTAATTACTTTGATTTGCGTTTACATACAAAAGAGGTAGGGAATGGAAAGGAGGATCAACATGGACCATTGTGTTTCTTTTGTGGAGAATTTGGTTTTCTCTGAAATGGGGATTCAAGTAGATCAATGATAGCATGGTTTTTCACGGTGTTGATCAAAAAAAGCTGGCAAGATGTCGATGGAACTCTGAGTTTGGCCGATAACCAAAAAAGTAAATGGCTATAGAGTTCTCGCTGGTTACCGGACTAAAATGACTGTTTTGAGATCAGATCATATATTATTCATATCTTCGTGCGTGTATTAAGCGAAATAAGTCTACAGTCATATCCTCTTGATGCGTGGTGTATACTTGTAGAGCAAAACATGATTCGAGCTAATTACAGAGGTTGTATACATCTTTCTAACATGACTATTATGCAGCAATTAGGCAACATAAATTGAAGTTAATATTGAGGTCTATACTATTATAAATGAAGCTAGAAGTAGAAGACCTTAAGAAAGAGATATTCAGCATGACATCGATAACATCTTAGGAGTCAAGTGTTCATGCTAGTTATGAGAAAGAGACACATTGCCTGAAGAGAGGACCATATGCAACAATATATATGTTCATGCTCGCAAACAAAATACGTCCATATATTCGTGTGTTTATATATAGTTTGTTCGAGCATAGGCGTAAGTTTACAGGTTCAAATGAAGCGGCGATATCTTGGGAGCATTTGTCGAAAAAGGATCATCCTACCATGATCATTAGGGCTGCTTCCTTCCCACCGCATCCTTCCTCGAACATATCGGTACATAACGGACTTATTTTATTATTGCACACGCAATTAGGGAAACATAAATTAGAGCTAGTTATGTGGTCCATAACACAGCGTAAAGCTAGACCAAGAAGGCCTTAAGAAAGAGACATCTTCCGCGCAAAAGTGGAAGAACTTCACGTGTGTAACTAACGCAAACATACATGCACTTGTGCTGAAAATCTCTTTCTTTTTTGTCTTCTTTTTCCTTTTACTCAATCTCGTAAAAGCATGACAGAAAGCGACCGCTCCGTAGCTTGCCCCCACACAGAATCGCCATAACTTCACGAGCTGCGAAATCATATCGTGAGCTTGAAACTTTTATAAATGAGCTAGAAAAGTAGTTGAGGCTTGTTGTCACGAGGAGAGGAGGGATATTGATTATGAAAAGAAAAGTATTAATGAATTGTAGTTATCTTACACCATCGAAAAGGTTGAGGAATTAGCTTTCTTTACGTGGGTGTTGTTGGACGACAATTGCGAAACCCTAGCTTCCATATAGGGATGTGCTTTAGCCCTTAAGGGAATTAGTTCCGAAGTCTTTTAATTATTTATTTTCCCTTTCTATCTAACTTGTGATTTCTAGAAGAATCAAGAATTCAAATGTGTGAATGTTAGACATAGGACGGGTGTTTGTGGTTTGGTTCAAAGTAATTTAGAGAAATGAGAAATATATAATTTCTCAAATCGAGCATTTTTTTATTACTTGACTATCTCACTTACACTCGATAATTCGTATAAATGTGATCTAGTTTGCTTAGGGAAATAACAAAGAAGGTGTCAAACTTGACCTAGTTTGTAAAATTTTGCATTCCGAATTTGTAATGTAAATTTGGACTATAAAGCAATAGTGACATCATAGGTTAATAATGTGAAAGCAATTTCTTATTATAAAGTTCAAGGGTTACTCTCAGGTGATAATTTGTGCTCTCTATCTTGCTCCACGTCTAGTTAGAATATACCACGATTGCACTCTGTTAGGGTCATTGTCATGAGAACGAGACCTTAGTGCTCCTGTAAATTATTTGATTGGAAAGGCGATCAAAGAATTGGCACTCCATTATTAATGAAAAGTTAGTATGTTACCCGCGCTTCGTCGCAGGACAATTTTTTTATTATTATGAATACCCTATTATTCTTTTATTAAATTGGACGTAAGAAAAAAAAAAGCAATTACAAAAGATTGCCTGTTTCATTTGTCAATTAGAACATAGTCAAAATGCATCATAATTACCTAATCTGGAATTCAGTTGAGCTCATTAAGCGAAATAATTAGGAATCAATGAAGTGTTTACTTGGGAGAATGACATTATTTCCTCGTAATTTAATAAGTTTATAGTTTTTTAATAATCTAAATATACCGTCATTAGATCTAAATATATCCTAATGTTTTCATAGAAAATTAAGATTGATAGATTGACAAATAATTGAAAAAAGAAATGTATAAATTTAGGATATAATATATATATATGAAAAAAATCTACATTATCCATTCATAATTCAGGGGGAATCAATTTTTTACATGGAAGGATTTAGTTGTAATTATCTTGGAGAGAAAGAATCTCGTGATAAAAATATATTAAAAGATTAAATTAATAAAGAAATAATTTAAAATTACGTATCTTTTTTTGATGTATTAAGTAGAATAATTAGATGTATTCAATAAAAGTAGACTAAAATGTAATGATCCTGACGCAAACACAAGAAATACAAAAAGAATGGAGCGAAAATTAAATTTGGCACTATAACAGTAAAATTGAAAAAAATAAAAAAGCTAAATCTGTATTGTATTGTAAAAATAACACACACAAAAAAAAGAAGAGGGAGAGAGTGACATGGGATTTTTTTTATTGTAAAACAAAAAAGAAATAGAGGAAAGGAGGTAGAGGAGACACGTCTCCTCCCAAAACCGTCCTTTCACATATAGTATAGATATAGATATAAATTAATTTTAATGCTGTATCCCTTCAAGTGTTTATCCATTATTCAAAAATGTATTAGACTATTAGTAATTTACTGTAGTTTTAATGTTTGGAGGGATATTAAGCTATAATTACGCGCGAGTAGAAGAGAAGGTGTGGGAGGTGAGTGAGATAAATAAGAGCGGCCTAGCGGAGCGAGGGCATGGTGGTGCAAATTTGGAAGACGATGTATTGAAATGTATCTATGAGTTGTATTTGAAAAATCCTACATTGGAAGATGAGTGTGGTGCAGAGTAGTAGGTATATTCTAATCAGCTCATAACTTATTAGTTTAATCTTTTGAGTGAAAATGGGTATAATTAAATATATTGATGGATACGGACTCAAACTCTCTCTTGACAATCTCTTAAGCTAAATATATCATAATAAATATTTTGATAGAGGGTTGATAGGTGGCTTACTCTTAGTGTATATCAACTCACGTAAGAGGAATATTGTTAAGATATAGGTATATTTTGGGTTAGAAAACTCTCATGTTGAAAAATTGATGTGATGTGCAATAGCTCATAGTTGGCAAAATTTCAAATAAAGACTTGAAGTACTCTCATTTTCTTAAATAAAAACTTAAAGTGAACTTTATTTCAAGTAAAGGTATAAAGTGTCCTTTTTTTTTCTCAAAAAAGAGCCTTCAGTAAAACTCATTTCAAATAAAGGTCTAATGGCCATATCGGTCTAAACAAAGCCTAATCTTGTTAGCCAAAGGGTATTTTTATCTTTTACTTTTTGAAAAAAAAATTTCCTTTTTCAATTCTTTCTTTTTCTTTTCTTTTTCTTTTTCTTTTTCTTTTTCTCTCATCCCTCCGCCGACCATGACTGTGTTTATCGGACTTAGGCAAGGGCAACCATCGCCCAAATTTGACAAGGAAACCCCTCACCCACCCAAGCAAGGGCTGCCCTTGCCCTCACATGAGGTCAAGGACCTCCACTGCTCATCAACAAAATGCAACAATGGCCGAGGAGGGAAGAGGAAAAAATTAAAAAATATATACTTGGTATTTTTTGACTAAAACAGCCTTCTATAATGACCGGAATAGTCATTGCCCAGCCTCCAACCAGCCAAAAGTCCTTTTTTGAGATAATTTGGTCACTTCAGTTTCTTATTTGAAACAATGTCCATTTCATGCCCTTATTTGAAATTTTCCCTTAATATTATCCTAGTTGGCTTAAATTTTTAGGTGAACTTGGATTCAAGTGGATAGATTGAAGGATTTTAACTTGAGCTTTCTATTGTTTGTGCTACTGCTCCTCGCACGATGATGACCTTGAGGAAGAGGACAACACTCGATGGTGGTTGGTGAGCGATATAGGTGGATTTGGGTTTTTGTTTGGTGGGAGGGAAATCATCCAATTAATTTTAAACCAATTATACACCAATTATACGAATGTCAATACAATATCAAACTTTTGAATTTTTCCAATTTAGTTTTTAACCTTTACACGATATTCTATTATAGTCTTTCTAATCAATTTTGTTGAAAATCATTTGCGTAATGGTATGCCTCATAAGACAGCTGACGATAACTAAACCGCAACGTCAATCCATTTTTAAGAGAAAAGAAATGGTGTGTGTATATATATACACATACATACATCATACACACACATATATATGGTGCCACGTTTAATCTTACATGATATGGAAACACAGGGGTGTTCCCATCTTTAAACCCCTTTGATCAGACTCGTTGCAACCTTGGAACAAAAGGGATAAGAAATGATGAGCCATTGGTCTTTACAGTTCATTGAATGCATGTCTGCAGCCAGCGTTACATTCGCATGCAATCATGACTCCATGTACCAACTCGAAAATAACTCTCAACATGGGCTGACAACGTCAGTCCCGCCAAATTCTTATGTGTTCTCTTTCATCGGAAAATGCGATTGCACGCAACATCGGAAGAAAATGCCATGTCGAATTGCATTCAGGTATGTCCTCCGTGGCCACCACGACGCAGACAAAGTGGACCATCGAACCGTGTAACGGGCTGGCCATCCTAGGACCGGTTGGGGAACTCACGAGAGAGGGATACCACAATAACGAGCATGTAGACCTTGAGCCGGTCCTAGATTGACACAAGAAGTACCGACTGTACAAAATATCCCGAAAATCTTGCATCGTTCCTCTTAGAACGGTCGCACTGTCACTTTTCTGCCAAACACTTGATTCATCTCCAACTAGAACGAAAGCTACGTCCACATGTACATCACGACAACGATAATCAACCACTTCCAAGCAATAATATCCAGGTCCATTCATAACCACTACACAGACATGGCAAAAGAGTCAACATTGACCGGGTGTCTACATGACCATCGTCTAAACAAAAGAGGACATATCAGTGCTAAGGTTCACAGACCAAAGGAGTTTAAAGTAGAAGTTACTAGATAAAAAGTCTTCTTCATGACTTACATAGCTTTAACACCTTAGCTTCTACAACAGAAATCACACAAAAGACCAGTTGATGAACATAAAGCAGATGCAGTGGGCATTCTCTTCTTCATTCATAACTTTCCACGCTACTGCCCTTTCATACGACACCGGTCGTCCCATGCTCGAGAGGCAGATCCCGCCTTGAAGACAAGCAAAACCCTGCAAGAAAACTCTAAGTAGCTTAGTTTGTGGAACCTACCACTACTAGGGTTTCAATATATCGACATATGCAGCAACCACCTTTCACAAAATAATGGTTCAAGTTCAAATGCTAATGCAATCAATTACAACAAGATCCCGTTGAAGCGGCTAAATAAACAGATATGTTATCAACAAGCAAAAAGCTCAATTTAGGTTGGCTTCTTTTGCATCTAGTCCTAGCCGTAGGAAACTTTCTGGCTCGTCCAAAGTGAACCCATTTTGATGAGAAGCTTTTCCAAATAAGTACCGTCTTGGGTTAGAAGAATGTGGGAAGAAGTCACAGACCTGTTGCATGATTTGTGGGAACTCTGAACAGAGGGTCTTTCGGCCATGATCATCAAATATCTTTTCCAGGGTTATGTCTTGCAGTGCCACCAAGGTGGTTTCAAGCATGTCCAGACCTGCCTGATTTGCAAACGTGAATACGGGTAACGCCTGCAAGGAAGAGGGGTTTTAGGATATAGCTCATATTGCAAAATGGAAAGTATTCCTGCGTAATACAAGAACAGCACAGAAACAACTTATAAAGATGAACTACAGTATTCTTGCAGAATTGTAAAGCACGCTATCCACTGGTAAGTCTATCTATATGAGATGCATCATGAACAGTCACAAACAAGTCGTCCTGAAATTTAAGTTCACAAGACCAGCAACCTTAATTAAAACCTTCTGAAGGAGATTGTTTCTCTTGAGAGGCAGATCTGTTTTCCGTAGTAAAGGAACGATTGCCTTGTGGGTCATTTTTTGTAGATATCCTAAGCAAAGGAACAAGAGTGCACCTTAAGAGAGCAGCACATGATAGCATCTGAGTGATGCCACAGGTTCTTGAGAATCGACTCACTTCCTTCATTGCTTGACTTGAGAAGATCAACCCCCAAGTAGCACCTGCAATTTTTGCAGAGATGGTTCATCAGACACACAAGGTGACGTAATAGTTCACACATCAATCAGAATCAACATCCAAGCATAAGTTACCAGCTATGTAACAAATTTAGAGTAACTTATGTAACTACCAACGATGAGACAACTGTAGTTCCTCTACCTTTTCATGGATCAATAAGGAGAAGATCAACAGCATAAATGTGCATCAACAACAGGCCAACACGCTTTGCCTTATGATTTTATTTTCTTTATATTGGAGAATGTAACATGAGCCTTACACATAATCAATAAAAATAAAAAGAGTGGCATACCTATAACTGTGGCAAATCCAGCGAGCAAGTGTTTGGGCTTCAGGAGTGCCAAGAGGCGTACGCAGACCAGCATGTGAACCCAGATTAGAAGGAGAGAGCGCCAATGCCACTCTCTGCACTGAGGATATTATGCTACGCACATATTGGCGGGCCATGGAGGCCACATGTTCCTGCATGTGGCTTTCAAATGCAAACTCAAATGCGATAGTCATCACTGATCTCGTACAGCCAGAATTAGCATTAATATCATTAAAACTCCTATTTCCAGCTGGCCCGATCTCAAGAGAAGAAGCGAGGTCCAGTGTGCGATTAGGACTAGAAGCTTCCTGCAGTGCAACACAGTAATCAATGTGACAGTAAAGAAATTGCAGGAATCAAGGGTTAGTGCGAATTGATCACCAAGGTAGTAGTGTTAAGTGATGCTGAATGAAGTAAGTTTAAGCTTCACCTTTACTGAATCAAGAGGAATGATACGAAACCCAGAAGGAAGAAGAGGTGCATCATCAGCAAAGGAAGCATCAATTGGAGCAAATATCAATTCGGCAAATGTTCCCACAGCATTTTCATCCACTCCACTGCACATCTGTGGAAAAACGGCAAAAAGAGAGATTAACCAAAAACAGCAAGAAAAAGACAGGACACATGTGCTTGCACGCGGGGAGAGAGAGAGAGAGAGAGAGCATACATAAGATGATTCTAGTCTCTACATTAACTTAATTAACAACATCAGTGGTTTGCATGAAAATGGTTGACTTATCAAGCCAAAAATATTGCTTCCTATATTCAACAGAATAATCAAGAAAACAAGCAAAGCAGAAGTAATACTTACTTGCAGGAAGAATATATCTCTTGGCATTAGGGCATCTTCTGGAGAGTGGCCCATACCTTCCAATTTGATGACCTCCAAGAACTTAAAAAAGCACAAGAGAAGATATGGATCAACGAAAAATAGATAATCACAATTGAGTTGAACAAAATAGAAGGATGGTGCAAAAGGGTGTCAGATATAGTATTTAGCCATCCATCATACCTCTTCATGCTCAATAGTATGAGCAAGTGGAAGTATAACTTGACCCCCAAAACTCCCAATACGTGATCCAGGTAAAGCACAGGAACCAACTTTCACTGCTGCGGCTGAGTATGCATCGATACTGTTGTCAGCCCATTCTGACCTGTGCTCACGGAGGAAGCGAAGGAGGACCGCAGGAGGCACATTCTGAAAGGGAAAGATCAAGTCAGGACAATGGGATTAAAAATAGAGACATTATAGAGTAATCAAAACAAATGCTAACGTAAGTCTTTCAGAAAGAATGCTTCAACCCAAATTGAACTGGAAGGAAATTCCAAAAGAACACTCTTTTATTCTTTCTATTTGTGGCCAGGGTGGGGGTGGCTCTTTTCGAAATTTGACAAGTAAATCATCAGAACATAGGTTGCACACTATTTGCTCACATGGTGTCTAAAATAACAAATATGGGCGTCATTTACAGAAAATATATATAAGCCATTCAATGCACTAAAATCAATTAATGAGCATGCCTTTCTAGAGAACAGATGGAAAGAGTAGCAGCTCCAGCGCAACCCACGAAAATCAAAACTAAACTAAAAGATGAAACCAATTAGAATAAACTCCAATGAGTAGCCTATAAATCATACGTATATTCAGTCACATCATGAATCCACATACATAGTGATCATGTAGCAACATTTTTTTCCTAAAATAGTAGGCGTAGAAAGACGATTAGCATCCTCACCTGCAAGAGCATAGAGGCCCTAGCGCATAGCACAGCGTTGCTCACAGCTGGGAATCCATTTGAAAATGAAAGATTCAATCCCATTAGCTTGTCAGGGGATGAATTGACGAGAATAGTGACATCATCAATGCCATCATTCCCCATGATCGACCATCCTTCATCAGTAAATCCATTAAGAGCCTCATTAAATCCCCTGCACATCATCGTTTATCAGTTCAAAGCAGCAGCAAGAATCCACCTGCAATCAAATCATGAGCTGCACTTTTGAAAATAATTTCCACCTGCTTAACCTCTGGCTAAGAGCTCTAAGCGCTGCAGGTCGCCTTCCCCAGCCGGAAACATTAGGCTGTGAAATTTCCTGAGCTATCTGCCTCAGCTGTCGTAGAGCCTGATCTCATAGATGGGAAAAAGTGGTGGATCAGAAAACCCCCTCCAGCTAATATGAACTAACGGCGTTAAAGTAACAGTTAATAGAACATAGGGATGCTAAAAGATGTCGAGTCTAAACATAGCCATGATTCATGTCAGCTTACAGCCATTGTCGTCTTCTGAGCAAGCATTGTGGAGGACTCATACAACGGTCGCAGTACTTCAGGCACACTCCATGGCTGCAAGATGCTCGAGTTAGTAGTACTATTGAACAGCAAGATATAATTAAAGCAAGATCATTGAAGATACTTCACAATATTTACCTCTAGATCCAAGTGATCAACGATGCGTATAATTGAACCACCACCTTCACATGGACGTACCAAGTAGCCACTAGGGAGCATCTCTGCTCGGACAAAAGGCTGTACTGGAGGCATGCTTGGACCATTTTGAGTATTTTTAAGTGACCTCTCACACACCTAAACACCATATTTATCAAGATAATGACAACGACAGTTAATCAAAGATATAGTAGACATGAGCAGCTGATACAGAAAAGGTGTTTATATGACATCTACAGAAGAAAAGAAGCGGGGGAAAAAAGTATCTCCTGGTCTAAACAAGAACACCAAACACAAGCCCACCACTTTTTCACCAACATACCACGAGACTCCCATCTTCCAGAACAGAAGTATAACGCAGCAACCAGAAGTCACGAGCTGGCGCCAAGGTTGTCGGCGCATAGAGCTGAATAATGAATAGAACCATGAGAAACACTCTACATTCTAGAATAGCAAAACACTTCACACAGTGTATATTATCACCTGCATGTAAAGCAGCTCAATGGTTCCACCATTTGCTGTCGGCAGCACGTTCAAAACATCCACGGCTCGACAGTCACGGAACCATGACGGTCGATCCTTTAGGATTTCTGCGACCTGAATCAGTTTCCAAGTCACATTTATGAACACATTGGAATGAGCTCCAAATAGAAATTGGACAGAACTGTTCTGAGATGCTTACTCTTGTAGGTTCAAGACCCACGAGTCCACATGCTCGTGCTGCCACACCAGCGCAACCATGGGAAATAGCAACGATTCCAATGGAATCCGGACCAGGCTAAACAAATTAACAGACATCTTCATCAATTTCTTCGCAAACACAACACCAAATTAGGAACAACAAAAAACAAAATCTCTTGCACATTGCTGCAATCAAATAGAGAACAAAAATAGAACTGAATATTCGGCATTTCTATGAAAATCAATTTTTACAACAAAGTAAAATGCTCTCCAGCGTCTCAATGACATCATTTATGCCAAAGACTGAAAAAGAAAATAAGTCCAAATATACCTTCATTCCAGGCATTTGGACCCACTCCACAGCGGTTCCAGTGGCCTTTGAAAGAAACTCTGCTAAAGTCTCTTCTGCAATGGACAAAAGCCTGCAAAAACAATATTAATAAATTATTAAAAAAGACAAGGAAAGAACCAGGACGTTGTTTTAACAGCGAAAGGAGACAAAAAAAAAAGAAAAGGATCAAAAGGGCATTTTAAATGACAGAAAGTGACACCACAACCACATCCCCACTAACCCTGCAGGACTAGCATCCCTTGGAGGATGCTGAGATGTCAACTGGTGTTGACCGCTCGTCACCACCGATTCACAGCTTGTGTCTTTGGTTGCAAGCGTCGTCTGTAAGAAACAATTTCACCACCATGTCTTAATCCAAAAAACTGATATCACACGAAGCACTCATGAAACTAACAAGAAAACAAAAACCCTTCCCATTTGCTAACCATCAGAATCACAAAGTGAAAACAAAGAACTCAAAATGAAGAAATGATCTTCCATTGCTGTATGTCCGAATCAAATCTATTTCACGGTGTTCAATAGGAGAGATATACAAAGGAAAAGAGAAAGTACGTTCTGGGTGTGTTGGCGGAAATAGCCATTCTCATACACCAGCTGAGAAACTTGCTTCTGCAACCTATCATTCTCCTCCATCAATAGCTTGTTCATGGCAGTGAGCTTCCTGTTCACAGCTTGCAAACGGGAAGCTTCTTTCCTCTGCTTCTCCCTGCATCTGCAATCAGCAAAAGCACACAGGTACTTGCATGTGACTACATATTGCTATAGGAAAATGCCCATTTGTACCGAGTCAATGTACTAGCTAACACTAACTTCGACAACGTGCTTCGCATTACTTATCACACTGGAGCAACTACTTAACACAGGGAACCGCTTCCAAAAATCGAAGAAAGAATAAATTTTTAGCGGTTACCCTTCAAGCCTTTACCAACCAATTTAATAAAGCAATGGGGACACAACACCCTTCAACTACGAGAAAGAAGAAAGCCATCGGAACTTCATGAACCGACACATACTCGCCATGTATTCTTGCTTCGAAAAGAGCATCTTCGGAGAATCACAGTAACCCAAAAAAGGAAAGGGACATGGACATACCTTCTGTTCTGGAACCAGACCTTGATTTGCTTGGGCTCAATGTTGGAGAGAATGGGACACTCCCTGATCAGCTGTTGGCGACGGAGTGAACTGGGCTTCGGACACTCGTGGTAGAGCCTCTCAAGGGCCTCAACCTGCTCAGGCGTGTACCTCACATATTTCCCATTGTCCAAGCTATTGCTACTGTTGCTGTTCCCGAGTTTACCATCCTTGCAGGAGGTTGCCATCTCCAGAAAAATTCAATTCAATCACCCTCACTTTCCGGGAAAAATTCTCACTTTCCAGGAAAAGGAACGGCAGAACTTCTCAAGAAATAGTCCACAGTGCCCGACCCCAAAGCACCCTCCTTTTCTTTTCTCGACTCTTTAGAGCTCTCACCCAAATGCAAAATGCCAAATACCCAAGATTTCAGTGCAATCTTGAGAACTGCTTGATACAAACAACAAAGCAAATCTTATCCCCGGTCTAATTACGCAGTCTCATCCCTTGTTGTCCCATTGAGAAGCATCACCAAACACAAGACGAACAGTGAAAAATCTCTCTCTAGAGATCAGCGCTTCTTCAACCTAATACCTTTAACAATCGCAAACTTCATACATAGCCCCAACACCCTTTTGTCTATTATTCAAGAATCGGAGCTCAACTCTTCAGGGTCACATGATCCGAGCGAGTCAACGAGTCAACTCAGCGGCGAGTCTTGGGAAAGCATAAAGCTGCGAACTTTGCTCACACCCAGATCCAAATTTCAGCTCCAGAAGCAACAAATGGCTGCAGAAGAAGCGGCAACAGAAGCTTTTCTCTTTTCCTTCTCACCGATCTTCATCGCGCCAATAAAGATTCTTCTGAGTCCACTGTTCATCTGCTCGTCCACACATCTTTAATGGGGGCTTTTCACGAAAAGGATATAAAATCCAAAAACTTGCGAGCAAGACCCATTAAATGAGGAGAGAGAGAGAGAGGGAGGAAGGGAGAGAGATGATGGTTTGGGTTGGAGAGAAGTTTGGAGTCAAAAACAGGAGATCTCAGATATGGTGATAATTATTCCCTGCCCCTGCAAAATGGAGAAAAAGCAATACAATTCATTGAATTTGAGTAAAGAGAGTTGGGGAGAGAGAGAGTCAATAAAAGAGACCAAAAGGAAGGCTTTGTTATTTGCACAGGAAAGTGGTTCTCATTTGGTTTTTGCTATACCCTCTTCTGTTCTGTGCGCGTTCGTGCTTTCATTGGTTCGTCACTTTCGGCTCAGAACAGGGGTCCGTTGCAAATTTTCTTATCTTTTTATTTTTTAACACAACAGTCTCTCTCACTTCACTGTGTGCAACAACAACAAATAGAGCAACAAACTAAACGAGCAATATAATTCTTCCTATCTATGGTTTGTATTTCGAAAATCATTAAGGAGTTTCTCTGTCAAAGTGAGACGAGGTCTGAGGTCCAGTAATGCCCTTCAAGACAGACAAAAGGGATAAAAGATATTCCTGCAAAAAGTCAAATCTTTGAGAGGTGTTAAGCCCCATATGTACCTCACTCTCTCTCCCTTTGCGCGTCGACCTTTGTGAACAGTGCTAGCGTAATCTTTAATGATTTTGTGCTCAGAGAGGTTAGTCTCTGAACAAATCTATGTAATAGGCCAATAAATGCAGGATTGCAAGAACTCGCCAAAGGATTCACATAATGACTTCTTTCGTTTTCGCCCTTCTGGGATTGGAGACAAAAAATACGGGAAAGAGGGATATCTGGAAATAGCATCTATCGCAATGAGACGAGAATCCAATACGAGATGTACGTGGATTAAGTTCATCATTTGATACGTTAAATGAAGTCGAGGTACTCATCAACACAAGTACCTAAACATGAGCTGATATCGAGCAAGAATGAGAATGATACATACTTGGTTTCCTGATAAGAATATTGTTTTTCCCTCCCCCAAGAGAATCCACCACTTTCTTCTTTTTCTTTTTTTTTTTTTTTTGGAGGGGGGATTTTGGGAATTAGAAAACAAAGCTAAAGAAGGGAAAGATTAACTAAATATCCATTAAAATCGCTGTCAAGAAACTGAGGATGCCCGTAACAAATTTGTCATCTTTGTCTGGTGAATCCAGGACCTGCTAACCAGACTTTGTCCAAAAGATCCCAAAATGCCAGATTCAAAAAACTATGATTTGGATTTGGAACTATCGTATCTCTACGACTATTCTTGGACCTTCCCATTCCTGGCAAATCCTGCCCATCGAAATTTTTACCCCAACAAGGCCATTTCCCCCCGGGATGGCAAGTTGGTAAGTAACAGCAATCAAAAGGGGCAATTCAAGAAACAGAGAGCTTGCATCAGAAACTTATAAAATACTCTTTTATAGAGAGCACGAGAGAGAGAGAGAGAGAGAGGGGCCTGGCGTGGGACAGAGAGAACACCATCATGAGTTCTCTTGCATGCGTCTCGGATTTTAAAGCTGAAAAACCCCATAAAGAAAGAGAGAAAAGGAGGAACTCCATTTCTTTTGAATTTTATTCTTCTTTGGCTCGGAAGCAGGGTTGGTTTTCATGAGGCTACGTCATGATCGCAACACCCTCCATATCCGTATGCCTGCATCACCATTCGGACATACCTACGCCTCACGTACATATACACATGTTATATATAATATATATTTATAATAATACAAATATATATTCCCTCAAGTGACAGGACATGATGAGACGTGAAAACGAAAGGGGTGGGTGTGTGATGTAATAGATATTGTAAGATTGTAGGGACAAGGAGAGGTGTTAGCTGGACTCTTATCGTTGGATTTGTCTGATTGGGCTTTCATCTCAGGAGAGAGAGAGAGAGAGAGAAGAGAGAGAGTCCTATGTGTGTTGCTGCCGGATGGGGCCGTGATTTGCGAGAAGATTTGACACCTAATCTTAGAATTTTCACAGAGTGAAGTCACGGTTTACAGTGTTTGGACAGTAGTGGGGTTGGGGATTTCACTGTCTTTGCCTTCTTTTTTCTTTTTAATTTTTTTTTGCACATTTCATTTCTTGCTTTGCCAAAATCTTGCAGCCTATGTTTAAAACAATTTTTTTATAGAAGAATAAAATCACGAGAAATCTTCAAATTGATACATTTCTAATAAATTTTCAAAATTAATTTGTTTGTGATAAATTTATCATTCATTAATTTTTATTAAATTTTATGATATAATTATACTAATTTTAGATTTTACCATATATTTCTCATAGATATATCAATTTATGATTTTTCATAATATTAATTTAATTTAACGAAAATTAACAAATAACAAATTTATCATAAATATATTAGTTTGAGATTTTTTATGATTAAAATTAGTTTTAATAAATTTATCACCGACATACCAATTTAAGAGTTTTTCATTGTATTAATCATTTTTTTAAATCAAAACCATCTCAAATTTGTGTGATGTGTAAATATTGACATGTGAATTATCATGTAATTTTTGTATTGTAATTTTAATGACAAAAAAATTGTACTTCTATCTTTTTATTAATAGCAAACGAAATCCTAATGTAATGTTTAGTTATCATTATGGTTATCTACATATATAGTTATTCACGGCCGTATTCATACAATCCTTGTCGCCAATTGATCGACATTCAGCCGCAACTTTGGTGTTTTTGAACGAGCGATCAACTATCCACGGGCAAGCTCGGACTAATTACGCTGTATTTTTTTTGCGTTGCTCTTGAAGTCTGAGAGCGATTTTACTTATTTAAGGTGGACTTCCTCGTTGAAAAGAAAGGAAATTTCAGGGAGAAAAGAAAGAGAAAATGCATAGAAAGTGAAATGTCACTTTTCAAAAACCCATCATGATGGAATAACTAAAAATTCCAAAAATGCAAAAACTAAAGTGACTTGGATTGGTGGGGGGGGCTTGCATTGAAGTTCTTGGTACGACTCTTCATCCTTGACGTTAAGGGTTCGATTCTCCTAGGCAACTTTGTCTGCATCAGGCTCGACGCTACCGAGCATGGAATGATTTGCCTACCCTCTAGCTGTTTTACCCAACGTAAATTCCGTATTTATACAAAGGATAATTCCATCTTTTGACCTTTATATAACTTTTGAAGTCGGAACTTAAATATGTATTATATGTATTTATATATATACATAATATATACATGCGTATATATATACATGGGCTACAGTGAAAGCAAGTCAAAAAATGCAACATACTTATTTCACGAGAAAAACCATAGAAATATCTTTCAAGTGTAACGAGGGAATTGACAAAGGTACGAAAGATCCTTTATGTGATAATATATTAAAGTATGAACGTTGGGAGCAATTGATGTCAATGATGTGAGTTGCAACAAATATACGATAAAAATATCGAGTTAGGTAATTAACCAAGATGGTTTACAAATAGTACACTTTAGTGTATTTATAACTCACAATCAACGTTACACAAATCCCTAATACTACATGCAATTATAAAATGTTGTATTATATCTGCTATCCTAATAATTACACAGACTTCGTTGTATTGACAATTATATTAACTTTATAATCTTTATGGTTACGTCATGCATATTTCCCCGTTAGTCACATCAGTCTTTCTCATTTATCGGTCTTTACTCCGACACTTGACTATTTCTCGTTGAACCTCTGTCAACTAAACTAAGTCTTCTTATCAGTTAGTTATACTATGTCGACTAATTATTCTCGACACAACTATTTTCTGCTCTTACCACATATCTAATAGGTTTTCATTGACTAAGCTATCAACTACAACACTTGGACAAATTTTTGTGTCAACAAATCTTTCTTCTTTTTTTAATGCTAAATTATGTGAAGTTAAATCATTTCTTCAATAATGTCCTTCATTATACGCACGTAATGCTAGCATGACAAATTTGTAATGTTGAAAAATGAAAAAGATAAATAAATAGCTCTAAAGCATTGGACATCATTAGAAAAAGAAAAAAGGTTAAAAAAGAAGGGGACAAAAGGTCGCAGATAACTAAAATAATTACGAAACAAAGAGTTGGAATTCGCGGGGACACAAAAAACACAATTACATGATGCGAGGAGATTACCAAATTCACTTAAAATATTAAGAATAAATTTATCAAGAGAGGACATTGTAGATTGCATATGATGATTGGGGTACAACTCAAACAAGATGAAAATTGTCTTTATCTTGCACTTATAGTGACTGCACTAGAAGGCTTGGTTGGCATCATTGTAACCGAGACAATTGTAAAAAAGTCATAAATTTATTACACGATAAGTAATTCAATCTTACATATTTTTAGTCTTAAACATTTCAATTGTGCAAATTTAATTATAAATCTTTAATGATTTGCCAATTTAGTTATAGACCTTTTAATTATTTGCCAATTCAATTATTTTGATCAATTTTGTTGAAAATCACTAATATTGACATTGTTCGTCTTACATGACAATGTAGATAAGCCACAGTTGACAATAACACTGACAATTTTTACAATCTTTGTTGATATTTTATTTATTTTCTTTTTTCCTAGTTCTAAGCCACGAGGTCAAAAAGTAAAATACAAAACAAAACAAAAAATCTGGAATAATTTTTAAAAAATCACGATAATTGTCAACGCAACGCCGATTATATTAATAAATCGTCAAAAAGATTAAAATTAAATTAACAAAATTGAAATGTTTATAATTAAATTGACCATCGTACGATAGATTTCAGACTTTATGCACAATATTCACATATCTTATTATTACGAACAAAAATCACAATTCCAAAATTCCTATTTATTTTTGCTCTCTGGTTTCCTATCATATCTTGTTCGGAATATATTTTAAGAAACGAGGCAAGTGGGTTATATTTAATTCATTTGTCAAATGTGTCATCCAACCATAATAAAAAAAAACTAATAAATTGTATTTGAACCGAACCTTAAAATTTGACGGAATTCACATGAAACTTATGGGCGGACATAATGAACTGTCTTTCATACGCCATATTGGGGTGGAACCCGACGAGGCAGGGTTGGTCGCGGTCGGGGATTTACGCGGCCGCGCCACGGGCGCGAGGCCCCCGCGGGCAAAAGTATCGGGCCCGTTTTGGAAATACGACAAAGTCCAGGGGGCTACTGTATAGCCGGTTCAACGATGAACACGTGGCGTTGAATTTTGAAAATTGAGGCGGAAGGAGCTGCGGAAAAAGGGCAAAGGGGAACACTCGATGTATGTAATAATTATGTCAATTACCTCCCCCCTTTTTTTTTCCTTAAATATGTCGTTGGCTGCCAAAAATCACGAACGAAACGGCGACAATCAGGCGGACCCTCCTCGTCAATTCCCCCAAAAAACATAAGACGACAATTAAAAAGCAATTGGCAAGCAAAAAAGTGCAATATATATTTTTCGAATGATTAAAGATGAAAAGCAATATTTGTCATGCGAAAAATAAATGGTTTAAAAAATAATTTCGAGGTATATTACTCAGAAAAATGTTTATAAATAAATCTTCCGTTGATAATGAAGATATTTTTCATTAACTAATTAATTTTAAGTGATATAAATGATTTTTTTAAAATTTTTTGAAATTAATTTTTTTTTGAAGCAAACAAAACTGAAGAATGCAATTTTAACATGAGTTGGCTTCTTGGAAGGAGAGGATGATTGAAGGGAGGCAATCTAGAGGATGAGTTCATAGGCACCTTGGAGAGCAATGATGGCCTTCGCCCCCTTGAGATAGGTACCCCAATTCCCAATGGACTCCAGCTTTCCTCTTCACTTCTTCTTTTTTCTTTTGTTTTTATTGAGAAAATTCAGTATATTGGCGATTATATGCTGGTAAAAAGAAGGCATATCTGTCTAAGAAAAAACAACCAGCCCGACCGAATCACGTCCCAAACAAAATGCGATCTCCAAAATGACCAAAAATCTGCCATGTGGTCGGAGATTTTCAGAAGACAGGCATTAGTCTCGTCCATTGTTCTTCCCAAGGAATGTGAATGTGGCTTATGGAGAGGTATTTGGGCCTGGAAGGAGGCCCCGCCTTCGCTGTCCTCGTGGGCCTTCTGGCCCATATAAGGGGGAAAGCCCAATTCGCAAGCTGAAATTGGAGCCTTCCTCTTATGACCATATCTGACAAGTCATTAGAATATATTGAAACAATCCATTTGAAAAAAGAAGCAAAAAAAAGAAAAAAGAAAAAAAAAAAGTAGGGGTCAGATCTTCCGACTGTTGCTGCCTAAGATGCTAGAGCATGCACCTAGGCTGCCATCATTGCAATTGTAGCGTCCGTCTAGAAGCGCAGCAATATGTCAACCTTCGTTGTCAAAAGACTCAAATTTTGCAAATGAAGGGAATCACACAATCCAAATGTTTTCACATTTTCACTTTTTGTTCCATTCAATTTAGCTGGAACAAATGAGCACAATTCACTTTAAGATAAAAGTTTTACTTTTCGAGCCGATGCTTTTTACTAATTCTTTAACTGAGATTGTGTACTTTTCATTTGTCTAATCTTTTTACTAGCAAGAAATGTCTGCTGAAGTCCTCTCCGCACAAAACCCGACCAATTCTAATTTGTGTGACCATGGGAGGTTGCCAAAACGTAACATGGATTAAACGTTATCTACGTAGAAATCCAATTTGAGTAGTGAATAGTCAAGAAAAGGAAAAGCAAAATAAAATAAAAGTTTTGTTCATTCACTTTCCATGCTCCTCTGATGTCCATTTAGGCAACAACTAATCCACTCAAAACTCCAGCATACTCCGACAACCACATCAGTTGGAATTAATCGAATTTTGTGTCGAGAGATTTGGTTACATAATTTGTGTAAGTGAAAGAGTCTTACTTAGAAAACTTTTAAGTAGCAGAATTCAATTAGAAAAGTTAAAACATATTGATATTAAGATAGATTTTTCATATCTGTTTGTTTCGTAGAAAATTTGACATTTCTAAAAAATATTTTACAAGAAGTCAATTTCCGAGAAAATGATAATAATTTTTAGTGTTTGGCTGAAATTTAAAAATGAACTCGAATTTTTTTTCCATTGTTAAAAAGGAAAATCGACTTTTATTTTCTAAATAGACATTAACTATTTTGTGCTAGTGACTTGGACACAAGCACTTAGGTCCTAGACTTAGCTTATGTGAAATTGGGTCTAGCCTCAATGAGCCTAGGGTTGAGCACGAGTCCTAGGTCCACAAAATTTTGGCTAAGATCTTAGTGCTTGAGCTTGGCTCCTCGATGGCGCTCAAGTCAAGGATCCCGAAATCTATGCTTTCTTTCATGGAGATTGAGCTTGGACATTGGTGCTTGTGCATGGACCTGCATTCTATGAGGCAGGGTGAGGTTTGTGAAGGCTAGGCTTGTGATTGTGTTGGATCCTTGGTGTTTAGGTTCCAGGTTCACAAAGGTCAAGTGCTAGGTGGGTGTCCTTGGTGCCTAGTCTAGGACCCCGAAGCTAAAGTGTTTTGCACTCAGGCTTGATGGACCCAGCCCAAGTGTCAGAGATCTTGGCCTTGGCACTAGGGTCTTAGGCTAGGCATTGATGGGTTCAAGGTACCGGCACAAAGGACTTAGGCATAGGCATGAGGTCCCAAGTCTTGCCTCGATTGACCCAAGTTTTGGCATTGAAGACTTAAGCTTGAGTGCTTGGGTCCTAGGTTCAGGCCTCTATAAACCCAAGTGTAGCCTCGATGGACTTGGGTTTGAGCGTTGGGATACAAAGCATGTGCATCAAGGGTCTTGACTCGAGCCTTTGTAGACTTGAGCTTAGGTGCCAAGAGGATCCGTGCCTAGCCTCTTTAGTTGTGGGCTTGACTTTGGTGGACTTGGGGACGGGACATTGAGGTTTCCTGGCTTAAACATAAAGTTTTTGGTTTAAGCACCGATATCTAGTTATACATTGAAAAATAATATCAAGATTTTTGAAAAATAATAGTTATTTCTCTGAATATAAATATAAGTTTTCTTTTGATTTTTTAAGGTAATTCTAACGCTGGAGTACGTTTTCCCAAAAATAAATTTTTGCGAAAACATGCAGACTTCAAATAGTCGAGTGACCAAAACCAATAGGGGGCTTATAAAGACAAATTCACCTGGTGGAATGTGCGTCCTGTGATCTTTTTCACCCATTCTTTATTTTTCTTCCGGGTCAAGACAATTGCCTAGGAAGGCATCGATTCCAATTGTCCTGTGCACTCACGGGCGTTCAAATCACCGCATTTTGCCACGTGTCAAGCTGCCCGTTGGCCGGATCGGCCGTGTGCCCGGGAGTTGCCGGTTCCTGCATTTTGTATTATATTGATATTTATTGTCATTTCCCCCCTGGAAAACAGGAATGTCACGAGAAATAAAATTTACTCATCCTCTTATGGCCAATTTACGTTGTATATAAATAAGATCTACTGCAGAACCACATGAGTCTACGATTTCACCCCACGAGGACAACAACAAAAAAAAAAAACTCAAAATCGAATGCTATAGTATTACATTCGTGCTAATCATATAATATCATACTTTTTAAGGATTTTTCGAAACATTCAAAAGCTTATAGATCAAGGTTAGGTAATTAGCTAATACATTGATATTTCCCATGCGACTAAGATGGTGTTTGATACGATATCGGATAGTTAGTCAGTACGGGATTATTTCATAGTATCGTGTAGAATATGTTTTCCAATTTCACACGATCAGTCGTGACTTTCACCACCCTAAACTTGGTCATCGGCCCCGACGATGTAAAGGATGGAATTCATGAAATCCAACTGGCTTGATGCGACAAGATGAGTTGATGCAATGCTCGCTTGTTTTCGGATCATCAGACGAGGGTCCCACATAGGGTCCACATGATCCGACGGATCTCTCCGTATCAAGTTAAATCATCACATAGCCATAAACCAAATTCTAAACAAAATATATATTTTTTCAAACAAGACATTTGCCCATGGAATTTCTTTTACCATATTCCTGGGAAAATTAGCATACATAAGCTAACTCTCTTTGCCCTTCTTTTAAACACTCGCAAACGCAATCTCTTTCTTTCTCCCTCTCTCGAAACACAGACGCACAGCACCACCATTATTCTTCACAGAGAGAGATGTTCAACGGACAGAAGCTGACGCAACCAGAGGTGGCGCTGCAGCTGCCGGAGACAAAAGTGGCCGCTGATGGCCAAGGCGCGACAATGAACGGGTCCTTCGAGGTGGCGGGGGCGCCGGGCCTGAAAGGCGCCGGCTGGAAAGCCGAGGTCATGTACGCGATCCTGAGGGCGATGTGCATGGCGGCTTCCTTGACAGCGTTCTCGTTCATGGTCACCGCCGGAACAGCACAGCGTCCTCGTCATCTACGGCTTCCAGTTCCCCGTTCACTCCAAATGGTCCTTCTCCAACTCCTTCGAGTACGCCGCTCTCTCTCTTTCTTGATTGCGGGTATCCATGTTAGTTAGTGTAGTGAGCGAAAGGTTTCGGGGTTTTTGCTGAACAGTTCAAGTTCAAGTTCAAGAAAAATGATGGGAAATCTCTCTCGTTCTTAATACATTACCGCATGCAGAAAAAGTAAATGGGTGGTCCATTTCCTCTGCACATGGGTCCAGTTGTAGGTCACTGATCTTTCTTAATCCAATGCAAAGGATCTAAACAGACATGATTTCAAGCAACATCTCCAACATCAACTTCTCAATAGTCATACAAACACTAGAGTCTCGGTTGAGTGTCGTGTCTCATTTTTTATTCTTCTTGGTGAGACGTCTCAATCACCGTCCAAAGCCACTGCTACTCCTGTCACAAAGTGCAACCGTTCTTGCAGACTTATTCCTCTCTCGCTCTCTCTCGTTTTTGGTTCTTTGAACTGGGATTCTGCGATGAAGCTGACCGGCCGAACCGGAGAAATTTTGTCCTGCTTCGTTTTGTCATGTTGCGACTTGTGAAGCTTTGCCGTCAATCAGCTGAAGAAAGGTACTCCTCAAGAAATAAGGTGTCGAGGAATAGCAAAGAGCACCCGTGAGCAGGGAGCGTGTCTCTATCCTAAGGACATCCTTGTCCTCTTCTGGGAAAAGCCACGAAAAGGGAAAAAGAAAAAGGAGAAAACCCATGTCGATGACCCAACAGAAATTTTCTTACTGTCGATTCATTCGTATGGTGCTGACCATGTCGTTGGGTGACAATAGCTCACTAAACTGGCGTGCTGCTTTCTTTTGGCAGAAATTTGCATGATTAGGAAGTCCGTCGAAATTTCTTTTCCTGAGAAGCGTAAATCAGAGCTTACGTTCATCGTTTTACACTGCGAATTTTATCTTTGTCGGGTAATTTTCTTAGCGTCGAGGACGCCACGTGCTGCTCCGAGTCCGAGTCGATTTACTCGTGGCACTGATCCAGGTACTTGGCCGGCGTTTCGGGGGCGGTCGCGGTCCACTCGTTCCTGCAGCTGCTCATCTGCGTCTCGAGGCTGCTCGGGAAATCGTCGGCGATCCCCTCCAGGAACCACGCGTGGCTCGTGTTCGCCGGAGACCAGGTGCTCGCGTACGCCTTGACGAGCGCCGGATCGGCGGCCTCCGGGGTCACCAACCTGAACCGCACGGGGATACGGCACACGGCGCTCCCCAACTTCTGCAAGCCCCTCCACAGCTTCTGCGACCACGTCACCGTCTCCATCGCCTTCACCTTCTTCAGCTGCATCTTGCTCGCGACCTCGGTCGTCCTGGACGTCATCTGGCTAGCCAAATGCTGACTCGATCAGCTCCCCCATGCTATTCTCCTTCCTCAGTTAGAAGACTGGTAGCTGATCTTCCCCTGTGAAGCATATGTATTTTTAGTGCAGCTAGCTCTCTTGGTACATTTTATGGGTCTTTGCTTGTTTTGTATGTGGGTGAAAATTACAGATATATAAGTGGATCTTCGTATTACCGACCGACACATATTAGGTTGTAGCACAGGCACATGAACAAACTCCCTAAGAAAATGCATCTCCTCCGGCCACTGGGAGCAATGCTAGGGATATAAAGATCGTACGCGATTGCTTCACAAAAGAATCATGATAACCTGAAAATTTAAATGAGTGGGTCATATAATCATATTCAAGGATTCAGAGGAATAAAATATCATTTTATAAAGCGATTTTGGACACGAGTCCTTGGATTAATTAAGGGTTTTGCCATCGCTCCCTGCACCTATCTCCTATCTTTGTACACTCGGACTTATTTTGTAATATTCTATTTTTTTTTTTTTTTTCCATTCTTTTATTCCTCGTAATAGAAAAAAATACAAAAATCCATTTGTGTACATCAGTTAATATTTCTATTCCTCAGAATAGATTAGTGGCTAGGGAATAAATTTTTAATATAAACAAGAAGTAAAAAAAGTTTACTTTTCTATTTTCAAGAATAAAGATAGAAACAATGTCATTTCCGATGAACAAGTTTAGTGTGACCTAATGCTTGTCTTTATAGCATTAGATTTGCCTGGAGTGTCCATTTATCACTGGGCAAAGTGAATGCTAGCTAAGTCACCATCTCTTGCAATCCATCCCTTCTCCTTCAACACCTACCCCGGCTTCATGCTTTTGAAGCTTGATTAGGTTCCAATGGAAATGGCAATATGGGTTGTAGATCCACTTTTTAACTCGTTTCAATGGATCGGGCTGTATATGAGTTATCTAAATTTCTTTTATTACGGTTTTGGAATGGTTTGAGAAAATAAAACCCATTTGGATTTGGGCTTAAGTGGGTCTGAATAGACCCATAGTCCCACGTCCATCGTGCACTAAGAGATCTTAATACAGCTTATTGATCTTGTTTTGCATATCTCCCTCAAATTATAGTGACATATAAGACAAGGTCTTCTAGCTTTATTAAAAAAGATAAAAATTTCGATTTTACTAGTGAGCGGATAATGTGAGAGTCAGACTCATTTCCAATTTCCTCTGACTTAAATTCGTACGGAAATCTTCTTGAATTTTTATTGATGCTTCGCATGAAGAGTAATCAATATTGAGCTCTCTTCAATTTGGACAAGTTTCAGCAATGGAAGATATTTGACATGTCGAGAGCGAGGACATTGCTTGCCACTCAGGTAAGATCCACCACCCTTGCCTCCTCATCCCATTTACGCCCTTGTCCATAATCAAACCCTCAAACCCATCCATACAAGTGTTCTTCTTCGTTAGCATGGCACACATCCATATCTCCAGATAACTTATGTGTCGCGTGAAGTCTCGGCCCAACAATGAATCCGACATTTTAAAGGATCCGAGAAACAGTTGAGCATAGAGAGTTAACAATTTCCATTCTCTTCTTGATACATTCGTTTTGCAAATTCAGAATGTCTCTCCAAAATGGTTCTTTTTGTCCCCTGGAAATTGGATTCCAACGGCTAGTTGCTTAACGGGTCAGTCGCCCACCATTTGATGTCGCTGTCACTTGTCAACGACGCTCTCGGACCTATTGGATCCAAATCCAACGGTTCGATAGCGACGAAGAATGGGCCGGGCCCGACCCGACTCGGGAGCCCAGCTACGGACCTCCATCATGGGCCTTCATGGGCCAGTTCAGCACTGGCCGCTAGGAACAGCCCGGTCGCTGCCGATCACCTCATGAAAGGACACGTGGACACGAGAGGAAAGAAACTTCCTCCTTCTGTTTGACTGACGAAGAAGCTGACTCTGACCAGCGACCACCCTCCCCACGATCAACCGCCGCCAACCGCCACGTCCCAACTCTCGCTTCCACGTTCGTCAGGCGACGAGGAAAAAAAAAAAAAAAAACCGAACCCTGCTTATAAAACCGTACCCTCTCCTTTCGCTCGCTCCAAACGGGACGAAGCTCTCATGCACGGTTACTTCTCTCGTCGTCGTCATTCTCTCGCCCGGAAGTTCGTGGAAAGAGCCGTATGAAAATGGCGTCTGCTTGGGGACTTCGCGATCGGGTCTTCGCTGTTTTTGCCGCTCTTGTTCTTGTCGGCGGAGGAGTCGCCATGGAAGGCGAAAGTCGAAGCTGCGAGGGAGTTCCGCGTGGGCGGCGGTGAAGGCTGGCACGAACCTGCTGAACTCAACTCCTCGCTTTACTCCGACTGGGCTATGAGGAACAGGTTCCACGTTGGAGATTCTCTCAGTGAGTCTTTTCTCTTCCTTCTCTTCTTCTCTGTTTCTTCTTTTTAGACAATGACAATGTGGGGTTGTTACTTATGCGAGTGAAGAACGTAGGGGAAGATTCAGTCAAATGGAAGAGATTTGATTATAGAAAGATGTGAGTGAATTTGCAGATGTTAGAGCTAGGGTTTTGAAAGCTAATCGTAAACTCTTGTTCATGCAAATTTGAGAATTTGTAGATACCTGAAGGGACAAAATTTTTTTGTTCAATAGATCTCACTTGTTATCACGATAAAAGGTGCAAACTTTAGATTGATATCCCGAGAAATGGCTATAACAACTTTGAACTCCAGAAAAGCAGGGAGCATTTTTAGTCGAAAGTTCGTCTTGTTGGAGTCGATATTATAAAATGAGTAGCATATGAGTTAGTACGGAGCTATTGCCTCTTGAGTTTTGTGGAGTTAAGTGTAGTTTCGTCGTCGACTGATCGGTTTCTCATAATTTGAAGATTTCGAGTACAAGAATGACTCGGTTCTGGTGGTGGACAAATGGAGCTACTACCACTGCAACACCAGCAATCCCGTCGCCGCCTTCAACAACGGGAACAGCACGTTCACTCTCGACAAGCCCGGTTTCTTTTACTTCATAAGCGGGGCGACCGATCACTGCAAGAACGGCCAGCGCTTGATTGTCGACGTGATGTCTCCTCACCGAATCTCCACTCCTCCCTCCATCGCCAACCCTCCGCAGGCTGGCGCAGGCGGCCTCTCTCCTTATGCTTCCCCGCTCTCGAGTGCTTCCTCAGCAGCGGCGGCTTTCATCGGTTGCGGTTGTGGCTTTCATTGGCCATGGCTTCTTTTGCAGCCATGATGAGTTTTTATTACTAGCGTCGGGATTATTTGGTGTTTTAGGAGGCTTAAAGAGTTGATTATTTCGTTTCCACTCGTCATATTGTCATGTTTGTTCAATTTTCATCGCTCTAATCTGTTGAAATTTGGTTGATTTGTTGGGTATTCAGGGTTATGTTTGTTTGATGGTGAGCATTTGTATTTGACTCTATGAAATTTGAGACACATTTGAAGGTTGCCCACTATTCTATAATGTGTCATGTTGCCATGCCTTCACCAAATTTACAGTGCGTGCCATAACTATTAAGAAAAGTCGCATCCTTCCGGGGAATTTTGCCGTCGAGATTCGACGAGCCACATCATACCATTTTAGCGTTCCTTTGAAGTGTTATCCTTGAGAAGTGGACAGTCCAGCATAATTTCTAGTTGTCTTGGAAAGAATCTATAGCATAGAGAATAAAAGTTTGTACATATGTCAAAAGACTATAAGTGGCATCATTTAGCAAATGCTTGTTAAAAAAACAAAGTCGGTCATGTCCAACGCCCTTGTAACGATTCATCACATCGCTTGATATATCAATTTTATAAATCAGTATATATATAAATGTAGTAAAGAGTGAATCGCATGGGCGTGTAAACAATTCCAGCTTGCCCAGATTTTATGAGGTCGCAATTAAGTTTGGAGATTCAGACCACTGGGCTGATTTTGAGTCTAAAAACCTGCAACAGATTTGAGATTTAGCAGACATGCATTCACAAAAAGTTGAACTTAACTAATCACACTACATAAAAACTTCAATAAAATATTAGTATAGTCGAAAAACTGTTAATTGCAACCTTGTAAAATCTGGCCAAAAAAAGGAGTTGGTCAATTTTAATTGGTAGGTAAGTAACACGAATAAAACCGAAACCAACCCCCCCCCAAACACAAGTAAATGTTGGTAACTTAATATAAAAGTTTGAAAAATTTTAAGAAAAAAACAAGTGAACATTGGTAAGTAACACAAATAGGAGTTGATGAACCAAAACTAATTGGTAACTTAATAAGAGAAAAGCTAGTGGGTTGCACAAAAAAATGTTGGTAACTCAAAATTAATTTGTGCTTTGATCAGAAATTTTTTTGGTAATGACTCAAATAAAGATTGGTAAATTCATATAGGACTAGTAAGTTAAAGATGGTAGTAAGAAATGTAAGCAAAAATCTGATAAAATATAAGAAAAGTTAGTGATTTGCAAACCATCAAAAGAGTTGGTAATTTCATAAAATTGTATATAAGTTACCAACAAGTCACTAAGAAATAAGGTAATTGGTAACTTTTTCAGCAATAGTTTTTCTTTGACAAATACCAACTCTATAAAAAATTCGAAAAAGTTGATTATTTGGTTGGTTGGGTTGGATTATAAATGGTTTGACTTAAGTTAATTCATTTTAACCTGTTTTGACCTATTAACACGCAGTACAAATATAGTAATCTATACTAGAACTAGCTTGTACCCGACTTGATCCATGTTACTAAAATGCTTCCATATGTAATCTAATGTTATGAGAATTTATATCCATTTAGTTCACTTTAAACTCTTCATGTATATATATTATTTGGATAAAATCTCTATTTCGACTATAAAATGCTAAAGAATTGGCTTTCAACATTGAATAAAATTTTCAATTTTTGTATTAATTAACAATGAAGAATAAGACAAAACTAGTATTTGGTGGTGATTTATAAAATCATAGCAACAAATAACATGGAGAAATTGAAATTTTAATTAAATGGAAGTAAGATAAATTATGTTGACCATGGATTGCAATGACAAGAACTAAGATTAGGATATTGCATAAATATAGCCATGCCAAATGCAACCTAGAAAATATATATTCCAATAACTATTCAATAACTAACAGACAAAACTTTTAAGATTAATAAAAATAAAACATAATGGAGGAAAACAGCTGTCTATTTAACAAGGGTGAAGTTGGGTCCATTTTGCATGCTCACTAAAACTTCTCTAAACTTGGAACAATACAAGAAGTATGTCATTTTCTTGTAAAGGCTGAAGAGAGTCACAGATGTGAGTTAAGTTTTGGTAAACTTTGAACCCATTTAACATCAATATTTTTTTGGGCTCTGTCATTTCAAATCCATTTATAACTTATTTATTGAATACAACTAATTCATATAACTAATCTATCATATATGGGTTAACAAATGGGTCTACAACCGAGGTGGGTTTAGGAGATATTTATGATTTATCAGTGTAGGCTGCACATGGGTTATCATTCTCAAGCCCACCCCAATGTCGTTGATGATAAAATATTTATCAAATGAGCACCACACATCCAATTTCTATAGTTATCGACGCTCACCGATGTGATTTATGATTTTGACTTTAGAATTAAGTCCTCAAAGTTTGGTTAATGATATCATTTTATTACGAACTAGATAAGGCACAATATCAATCACAATGCACAATCAAGGTTCCATCGAGTCATTTCTGCGGGGAGCTGAGTAATGAGATTGGGAAACGTGATTAGCCTATGTAACCCAACGATCCAGGCATTTCTCATGCAGTTGTGTCCCCCTTGCTGAATTCTTGTGGGAAGACAAATCACTTGTTACTTTCATAATTTAATATAGTACGATATGTGAAATGAAACGATGTGCTATTAGCTATATCTCTAGATTCTCAGAACACGACATTGTCATCTCGTAGCTATCTACAAGTGGTATTTATTTGAGGTTTGCAGGTTCTAGGGAGGGAAAGGGTCCTTAATAGGTTCTTGGAACCTCCTTAAAACCTGTAGAACCAACAAGTGCAATGAACTTCCCTGTATTTTTCCAAAAAAAAAGTTTTCATTGAATAAAAATTTGTCCCAGTTGTAGTTATTAACACATTAGAGATTCAACCAAAAACACATTGATTACATAGTAAAATTCGCTCATGTCTAATAGTAACATAATCTTACAATGATTATAACGTCAAAAGTACAAAAAAAAGGAGAAGAAATAATTCAGCTTCACCCCTCATTTGAATGAGTTTCCGTAAAAGCCAACCCCACTTTATTGAGAACATGGACTATATTGTATCTCATATACATAGCCAAGCTCGTCATAGAGAGAGGAAGGGTGAACTGGAGTTAGAGCTTTGTCTTTTTGAATGAAATTGCAGATCGTTGATCTATCAGGGCTTTCACAAATTTTGATGCTACCATTTCATTGAGAAAAGGCATGATTACCCTCGTATTTAACTAAGGAATAGAGGCATGGTACCTTGTACCTTTTATAGGGTGCCCCTTTAGGTATAGCGCGCGGGGGGTTTGGTGGCTACAGGGTGGTTTGGCCCGTTTCGAAATTTCAGACTTTGAAATCTATCCCGCAAGCTCTAATACCCGCATCGGACTACTTGACCGTGATGATTTTGCAGGGTCCGCATGTTGCACAGGCTCTCTAATTACATTTCTTGCCGCCAATTATTCATTTTCATTTCCTTTTGCATGTCTTTTGGGACACTCTATTGGCTTAGTCAACAAAATGTGAAAAGATTTTGAATTCAATTGGCATATAAAAATACTGAATATCGAATTGGCAAAAATGTGATTTGTTCAGAAATTTTTGGACAATTTTCTCCCACTTTAACCTATGACGATTTATATTCATTTAGTTCACTTTAAGCTCTTCATGTATATATATTATTTGGATAAAATCTCTATTTCGACTATAAGATGTTAAATAATTAGCTTTCAACATTGCGTAAAATTTTCAATTCACAATAAAGAATAGGAGAAAATTAGTACTTGGTGGTGAATTTATAAAATCACAACAACAAAGAATGTGGAGGAATTGAAATTTTAATTAAATAGAAGTAAGATATTGAATAAGATGATTTATGCTGACCATAAATTCCAATGATAAGAAATAAGATTAGAATATTGCATAAAAATAATAATACCAAATGTAATAAAGAAAATGTATACTCCAATAATTATCCAATGACTAATAGATGAAACTTACAATATCAATAAAAATAAAAAAAAAATGGGGGAAAATATAAGTTGTCTTGATATTTTTAATAAGGGTGAATTTGGGTCCATCTTGCAAGCTCACCAACACTTTTCTAAACTTGGAATAATCCAAAGAATTTATTATTTTCTCATGGAGATTAAAGAGAAAGTCACGAATCGTGGGTTGAGTTTGAATAAACTATTAACTCATTTAACATCCATATTTTTTGGGCTCTACTATTCTATGTTTCTTTATGACCCATTTATTAAATATAATTAATCCGTATAATGACTTAGCTCATGGGTAAAGAAATGGGTTTATGGTGCATTTTGACAAGTCTAGGAATCGTAAAATTGTCTTAATATCTTTTTGTTCATAGCATTCAGCCACAAAATATAACGGAGAGGGGTTTGTAAGATATTCACAACTCATCAATGTAGGCTTCGTACGGATTATAATTCGTAAGCCCACGACAATGTCATTGCTGATAAAACATCTAATGAACGAACATCAGATATCTAATTTCTATAGTTATTGACCCCCGGTGAAATTTATGATTTTGACTTTAGGGTTGAGTCCCGAAAATTTGGCTAATGATCTCATTTTATAACGAACAGATAAGGCACAATATCAATCGCAATGCACAATCGAGGTTCCATCGAGTCATTTTCCGAGGGGAGCCGAATAATGAGATTGGCAAACGTGACTAGCCTATGTATTCCGACAATCAAGGCATTTCGCGGGCAGCTGTGCCTCGCCTTGTTGGACTCCTGTGGGAACACAAATCACTTGTTACCCTCAAATTTAATATAGTATGAAATGAAACGATGTGATGTTAGCTATATCTCTAGATTCTTAGAACACGAAGCATTGTCATCCCGTGGCTGTTTCCAGGTGGTATTTATTCGAAGTGTTCAGGTTTCAGGGTGGAAAGGATTTTTATCCCACGAACTTATTATAAGTTTTTGGAACCCCCTTAGAAGCTGTAGAACCGACAAGTACACCAAAATTCCCTGTTTTTAACATTTAACACATAAAATATGGATGACATAGTGAAATTCGTTTATGTCTAATAGTGACATAATCTTACAATGATTATGACGTCAAAAGTATACAAAAAGAACAAATATATAAATAAGTTTCCACGAAAGCCAATCGCCACTTTATTGAGAGAGGGAGGGTGAAGTGGAGTTAAAGATATGTTTTTGATAATGGTATTGGAGATCGTTAATTTATTAAAGCTTTCACAAATTTAGATGTTACTCTTTCATAGAGAAAAAGAGACAATGATACATAATTAAGTACCCTCGTATTTAACTAAGGAATACATAAATAAAACCTTGTATCTTTCTATAGGGTACCCCTATACGGGGTACACCAGG